>OZ017768.1:6762953-7362953 GCA_963969345.1 Turbatrix aceti
TCGGAGCTCTGACTATCACCTGGTACCGGAAAGGTGAAAAACAAAAACGCCACAAAGGCGGCGAAGACGAGTCTGCCACCCATGGCTGTTTTGATAGAAACTGAATGAATTCAATCTGGTAATGACGATGGAATTCAACCTGGTATTGTTTTTGTCTGCGTCGCTAAATCCGTGAACGCAACGCAATCAAGGCCCAATTAGCAATAAATGTCTGTTTTTTTCGAGACCAGAGGGGGCGCTGCACAGGCAAACAAACCAACACTACACCGGACACTGTAACCAGATCAATCCGTCGAAATTGATCACTCGCGTCACGGGTGAGCTTTTGAAAGTACAACGGGTACGAAAAAGTGCATCGGAAAGAACATCTGTTTTGTAAAGCTTTGTTCTGTAAAAATCCACATAGAAAACATTTTTTATAGTGTATTTCTAAAAAAATAATATTTTTGAAGGACGATAAAATGTTTCAGATCTGCGTTTATCTTTGAAGTTTGAACGTAATCTTTATGATGACGTGCTTATGTTTTTTTTTTGTAAATTCGTCATTTACTCCGCGGGTATTAGTGCAAGTGTCCAATTAATACCGACGCTGATCAGCCTCACACTATGCGCCCATGGTTCTGACACGAAAACGTTTTCTGACGTATTTTTTAGAATTTTACATATCCAATGTGTCTAAATGTTAGAAACAAGTAGTATTTTTGGGGTTTTTGATGATGGCGGATTTAACGGCGCTATCAAAAATTTTATTTTCGATCAATAAATAGCAAAACAAAATTGTATTTTTTGTCTTTATTAGCGAAAATCACAATAAATTAGCTTATCGTAATCAGCGGTATCGAAAACCCCGGTGTGGAACAAATGAGCAAATTCGGTGCATGAAATAAAAAATAATTTCAATTCCAAATTTTTTTTCATACAAAAAGTGCGCGCTGAAGCATTTCAGTCGAAGGAGAACACAGTGCGCGCATGCAAATGCGCGTAGTGTGTTGCCTTCGGAAGCTTCGTGCCAAGCCGGTTAACCATTCTTATTTATGAACTTTGGCATAATGATCAAGTTCGTCTTGAACTTTGCAATGAACTTTGCCCGGTAAAAAAATATTAATTTTAAACCGTGAAAATTAATTATTAATATTAATTTTTAATTCGAAATAACTTCTTATCTCATGAACAGAATTTTTTTGTTTTTTGCTTCCGGGGGTTTTCAAGGACGTAGAACATGATGCAATAATTTATTGTGATATCGGCTAATAATTTCGTGAGTTACAGTAATTTTTACCTCAAATTATCGATTTTTCGATCGAATTTTGATTTTTTGATGGCACCATTAAATCTGCCGTAGCCGATTACCCCCAGAACCATCTTTATGTCCGAAATATAGCTACTCTGTGCATGTGAAAATAGCAAAAAAAAAGTTTTCGTGTCAAAACCATGGGCGCATAGTGCCTCATAAAAGGTGTTTGTTTTCAAATACATATTTTTGGCCGCCTTCCGCAGATAAACAAATTTTTATTATCATTAAAAACATTTAAAAGGTTGTTAAAGACGATTATGATGATGAAGATGATGTGTAAAAGTTGAGGCACCTGTCAACCGCCCGCTTCCAGCCGTCGAACTTGGCAAGAATGTGCCTTCTCCTCTCCCGCTGGGGCTGAAATGTGTGTTCGATCCGCGCCAG
Organism: Turbatrix aceti; assembly: GCA_963969345.1. Lineage (NCBI taxonomy): Eukaryota > Metazoa > Nematoda > Chromadorea > Rhabditida > Panagrolaimidae > Turbatrix > Turbatrix aceti. Next base: position 6,764,632 of record OZ017768.1, read on the forward strand.
CTCAGCAGTCTTTTCCGGTGACCAGAGCCCGGCCGAGATGCCGGCAAGGAGCGCGGCTCCGAGCGCAGAGGTCAGTTGGACGTCGGCGAGTCGCTCCACCGGTTTGTTGATCAGCGTCGCGATCGTCTGGCAGACAAAGTCGTTGCGCGCGACGCCCCCGCATATTCTAAAGAAGCAGACCAGATTCAACAGTCAGAGCCAGCAGCGAACTCACCTGACAGTTTTTCCGACGGGATAGTCAGCCTCGTGAACCAACGTGCTCCAGATCTGTTTAATCCTGAACGCGATGGCCTCCAGCACAGCCCGGACCATCTGGGCCTTGTTTGTATCCGGCCGGAGTCCCAGAAAAGCCGCGCACGCGTCGTCGTTGTTGACCGGCGTCTGAATGCCATTGAAAGCCGGGACAAAGAAAACGACGTCATCCGTGTCGAGGACAGACTCCGCGACAGAAGACAGCGATTCGACGCTGTCGATGAGATCCATGTCCCGCAGCCAAGAAACTAAGGTCGCGGTGTCATCAGACTTCCCTTCGGCCAGGAAGAGAGGAACACCGCCGATGCGCCATCCGACTACCGGGTAGAGTCCGTACATCGAAGCGTGGGGTTCGGAACCGGTTATAAGGTCCACGAAAGCGCCTGTGCCAAGGGATATCTTCACTTCGCCTCGTTGCCGTAGGCCAGCCGCGAAAACAGAGGCTGACTGATCGCCAACCTGAAAAAAGATTCAAAAATGGGAAATCGCGCAAAGAATGCACTCTTGAAAGGAAAAAAAAACCCTGGAAACGATTGAACTCGGTCTTCTAGCGAAAAGATAACATTCAATATTACCGTATTTCCGAATTTGGTTTTATAGCGAAAAAATAACGTTAGATAGTACCGTATTCCCGTACCAGGTCTTTCAGCGAAAATGTAACATTTAGTATTACCGTATTCCCGAATTGGGTTTTATAGCGAAAATATAAAATTCAGTATAATCGTATTCCCTAACCAGGTCTTTCAGCGAAAATGTAACGACTTACCATAGCACCAATTCGCAGCGGGAACCCGAAGATACTATTGTCGGCGACGAGCAGAGGCTTTCTGTATTGTGCTGTGTCGACGATCTCGGGCAGAATATCGGCCGGAAAGTCGGGGTGAACGAATCTGAGCAGCAGTCGCCCCCAATCTTTGATGTACGGATCAAAAAGCCCCGTTGAAGACGCACAACTGCACTCTGACGCGTACATCTCGCCCTTGGTGAGTCTGGATATCAGCCAGGTATCGAGACAGCCCATTTGAAGATTCCCGCTTCGAGCGACCTCTTGCATGCTTGGATTGCTCTGAAGCGTGACCAGAAAGCGGAGGATGACCATGGAGCCGAGGAATTTGTACATCATGGCGGCCTTGAAGCGGGCCGAGTGCGTGAAAAAGTGCCCGACTGATCCGAGGGCGTGGAGCAGTCGGATGGTCCATGATTTGTTCCACGCGATGCATTCATCCTTCGACCGAGCATCTTTCCACACGATGAGGTTGTGGCATGGTTTGTTGTTTCGCTTGTCCCAGGAGATGAGTGTGTTACGCTGCATCGAGATTCCACAGGTTACGATAGAATTTGGGCCTCCTGCTTGCCGGACTATAAAAATTTGAAAAAAAAATTAATTTTTATTAATTTTTTAACAAACCTGCTTTTTTGACGAGTTGACAAAATTGCGTCCAGAGATCCTCGGGCTCGATCTCGACGAGGAGCTTATCGCCATCCAGTCGGTAGATCACGTTGACCGCCGCTTCCGTGGACCACGTCGGACACGCATTTTCGTCGAAAAGACACGTCTTGATCGCGGTCGTGCCGATATCGACAGCGATGACGTAGCGGCGATCGCCCGAGTCACCGGAGCCGGATCCGATGACATCGACGCCATTTTGCATGATACAACGCAAAACAACCAACGTCCGCGGCGCAATTCAGTAAGAGTTGACAAAAACGGCAGCGCAGTAAATATTACCTGTGCTGAGGATAAGTGACAACCATGCAGCGCCGTCGTGCACCACCACCACCACCACCGCAACAACAACGTATGTTGTACTTCGTTCGACGTCGTCAAGCGCAACATTTTGCGTGGTTACCTGTTGAGAGATAAAATGTTGTCGACCTTGCACCGCACGCGCAAGTGATCCCGGCACGAATGTGGTTGTCGGACTCGCAGCTGGAATGCTCGAAGGACTTGAATTTGTTGAAATTCGATGATAAACGCCGCGTTGCACAATGTGTCATCAGAATAGTGTTTTCCGTGGACTCTTAGATAACACGCGGATGTTTTGGACACTTTTTCGGGGTACTTTGACTTTTTTTGGGGAAATGGGTGCGGGCAACGTAACTCAGTTTACTTACTGCACGCCTACTGGGGAGAAGCGCAGGCCGATTGAACACGTAGCTCTGTTTGAGTTCTCTTTGGCTGACGACGTTTGTTTATCGCGTTTGTCTGTTTGTGAACCGAAATGGAGTTGTTTCCCACGTGGCGTTTATTTTATTGCAAATTTGTGAGGTTTTATAAAAAAAATTGTGGTAATTTCAGGCCTTGACGGTTTTTTTTGAGTCAAAACGTTGCGATTTGGTGGATTGCGCTCGCTTGCCGGTCGTGCAGTTCGAAGCAATTTTTATTACCACCACCGAGCTTTGTTTTTCTGCTCACAACGAGAAATGAGTGCCGCTGTTGCCGACAAGGAAAACGCTGGACGCGAATTGGTAAGTCCCAAAAAAGCCCAAAATCGTGTTTTTTGAGTCTAAAAATGTATTTTTATATTTTCAGAAAGTGAAGCGCTCCGAACATGAGCTTCGAGAATGGCCGGAATTCATCAACGAACGCATCGAGCTTTTTGACAAACTCCAGGCCGAATATTTTGCCGAAATCGCGGCCAAGCCCCGAACGCCGATCAAAATCACTCTGGCGGACGGAAAAGTCATCGACGGCCTGAGCTGGGAGACGACGCCTCTCAAGATCGCCGAAGGCATCAGCAAGGGCCTCGCGGAGTCCGCTGTCATCGCGAAGGTCAACGACGTCCTCTGGGACCTTGATCGGCCTTTTGAAGGCGACGCTACGCTCAAGCTCCTCAAATTCGACGACGACGATGGCAAACAGGTCTTCTGGCACAGCTCTGCCCATATTCTGGGTGAGGCTGTTGAGCGCTACTGCGGGGGTCATCTCTGCTACGGACCGCCTCTTTCCGAGGGTTTTTACTATGACATGTTCAAGGAAAACTCCACGATCACGCCTGAGGATTTCCCGAAGCTCGAGGCGATCGCGAAGTGCGCTGTGGCGGATAAACAGCCCTTTGAGCGGCTGGAAGTCAAGAAGGAAGACCTCCTCGAGATGTTCAAGTACAACGAGTTCAAGCAACGCATCATCAACGAGAAGGTCAAGACTCCCAAGACGACGGTCTACCGCTGCGGACCGCTCATCGACCTCTGCAGGGGCCCTCACGTGAGGCACACCGGCAAGGTCAAGGCTCTTCAGGTTGGTTTTCGTCTCAAGACCCGGGTTGGCAGAATTGCCGTTTTTTTGGTTTCCAAACGAATATAAAAAAAATCGTAAAATTTTGTTTCGGAAAAAAACGAATACGAACATTTTTGACCGTGTTGGCGAACGAAAACGATCAAACATCGAACAAGTTTTTTTTATCACAAAAACAAAATTGGGTAAAATTTTATAAATTTTTCGACAACATTAAAAAAATTTTTTTTTGACAAAAATTTATAACAAAAATTTTCGCACATAAAATTTTATAAATTTGTAACAACATTTATTCATTTTTGCTCAAAATGTATAAATGTTGAGCAAAAATGTTCTTTTTTTATTTTCGGAAAATTTACAGTTGTTCGCGAACAAATACGTACATCAAAAATTTTTTTGAACGAACACGAGCAAGAAAAAATTATTTTGTTCGCGAAGGAATACAAATGTTCTGTCAACTCGGCTCAAAACCTTATCAAATGACTAAAAAAGTTTTTTTAGGTCACAAAAGCGTCCAGCTCGTACTGGGAAGGCAACGCTCAGGCCGAATCCCTGCAGCGCATCTATGGAATCTCGTTTCCCGACACGAAACAGCTCAAGGAGTGGCAAAAGTTCCAGGAAGAGGCGGCGAAGAGGGATCACCGCAAGCTTGGCCGCGATCAGGAACTTTTCTTTTTTCACCCCCTCAGCCCGGGCTCGGCGTTCTGGCTGCCGAAGGGAAAGCACATCTACAACACTCTGGTCGACTTTATCAAAAAAGAGTACCGAAAGCGTGGATTCACAGAGGTCGGCACGCCCAACATGTACAACGTCAAGTTGTGGGAACAGTCCGGTCACTGGCAGCACTACGCCGAGAACATGTTCAGGTGAGTTCAGTTAGCATGGAATGTGTCAGGTAGCATTTTGGTATTTTTTTATGGAATTTTACAAAAAGTAGCTTTTATGATGATTTTTTTTTATTTTTAAAATATAAAAATATAGCGTTGTTGAAAAAAATGACGAAACTAATGTTGGCACTCAGTTTCGGCACTTTTTAAACACGAGTTTCGGCATTTTTCAAAATGATAACCCTGAATTTAATTTTTTTCGTTCGGATTTTCTATCAAAAATTACGTCGATTAATTTTTTATACGCCGTAATTTCTTTAGAAATACCGTATTTTTTTAGCTACAACGTGCCAAAAGTCTTCAAAAATTACAAAAAAAAAATTTCAGTAGAAACTACTTTTTGGGAAAATTTCATGAATTTCCAAAACGGGACTTGACGCATTCCTAATAAGTCAATTTTTCCACGGACACCTGTGATATCATGTTTTTTTCAGCATCGAGGTCGAAAAAGAGCAGTTTGCGCTGAAACCGATGAACTGCCCCGGGCACTGTCTGATGTACGGTCTCATGCCGCACACGCACAACGAGCTGCCCTTCCGCTTCGCCGACTTTGGCGTTCTTCATCGCAACGAATTCAGCGGTGCTCTTTCCGGCCTGACGAGGGTGCGGCGCTTCCAGCAGGACGACGCGCACATCTTCTGCCGCCCCGATCAGATCGTCTCCGAAATGGCCGGGTGCCTGGACTTTCTCTCGTACGCGTACGAAAAGGTCTTTGGGTTCACGTTCAAGCTCAACCTCAGCACGAGACCGGAAACGGGTTACCTGGGCGATCTCGAGACGTGGGAGTACGCTGAATCCCAGCTGAAAAAGGCTCTCGACGAGTCGGGCAGGCCGTGGGTCCTGAATCCCGGAGATGGCGCGTTCTATGGCCCCAAGATCGACATCACCATCCAGGATGCGCTTCGCCGAAATCATCAGTGCGCCACGATCCAACTCGACTTTCAGCTTCCCCAGCGATTCGATCTGAACTATTTTGAGTGAGTTTTTTTGCACGGTCGTTCTTCGTAAACAAATTCTATTTTTCCTGTTCGTGTTTGTTCGCGAACAGATTTTTTTTAATTTTTTTGTTCGCGAACAAATTCAAAATTTTTGAACAGATAAAAGAAAAAAAATGGGTAAAATTAGAATATCGATAGCAAAATCGATTTTATTTGACAAAAAAATTCAAATAACGTAAAATTTTGTCTGTTATCCAAAACGTGAAATACCCTATTTTTTGTTTTTACAAAAGCATAATTTTTGTTTTTGTGGAACATAATTTTGCACAATTTATATAAAAATCTGTTCGTTGTTCGTTCGTTCGTGAACACGATAAAAAATTTTCACGTTCGTACGATTTTTTTTGAACCTGCGAACAAAAAACGGATTTTCGCCAATCCTTGGTGAAAAAATACAGGACTGATTGTAAAATTATTGCAGCGAGAACAACGAAAAGAAGCGACCTGTCATGATCCACCGCGCCGTCCTCGGCTCGGTCGAACGCATGACGGCCATTCTCACGGAGAACTACGGCGGCAAGTGGCCCTTCTGGCTCTCCCCGAGGCAGGCGAAGGTCATCGTCGTGCACAAGTCCCTCAACGACTACGGCGAACAGGTGAGGGAGCGCATCTTCAAGGCCGGCTTCGAGGTGGACTTCGAGCCGGATTCGTCCGACACCTTCAACAAGCAGGTCCGCAGCGCTCAGCTCTCCCAGTTCAACTTCATCCTCGTCTGCGGAAAGAAGGAAGCAGCCAACGGCACGGTCAACGTCCGCACGAGGGACGGCGCTGTTGAAGTCGAAGTCCCGCTGGAAGACCTCACTGCCCGGTTCCGGCGCTTCAAGGACGAATACGTGCAAGATGCGGACAGCACGGCTGAGTTTGTCGCTCTGAAGCAGGCTCTAGCCGCTGCCCGGGCTGCTGCTGCACCTGCGGAGGCTGCTCCCGGGGCTGAGGCCCCGGCTGGAGTTGCTCCGGCGCCAGAAAAGGCGTCGCCGGCTCCCAACGCGAAAAAAGCGTCCCCGACTCCCAACGCGAAAGAATCGTCCCCGGCTCCCAACGCGAAAGGAGCGTCGCCCGCCCAGCAACAGGGCAAGGGCGGCAAAAAGAAGAAGTAACCGCGATCGAGTAACGCCAAGATAAGAACCCAGCCCAGGAGCCGAGCTTGAGTGAGTGCGATTGCGATTCGTCGGTGGATGTTAATTGTAAGTGTTTCGTTCTTTCTTGAAAATTATTCTTTCTTGTTTGTTGGTTAATTAAAATGAAATGGATACTCAAAAATCACAAAAAAAAATTAAAACAACGGATCTCAAAAAAAATGAGGTCAGAAATCGTAGGACGTGCCGTTGGCGGCTGGCTGCGCAGTGTAATGCGTGTCGCAGAAAGTTCCGTGGTAGTCGGGCGGGCACGTGCAGACCACCGGACCCGGCGTTCCTCCGTTCTGGCAGACCGGCCAGTCGCATTCCTGGCCAATGTACTGCGTCGGGCAGACGCAGGAACCATCCAGATTGAGCGTGCCGCCGTTGAGGCACCGTGCCGGCTGCGGAAGATACCAGAGCACGCGCTGCAGCGGGATAGCCGACGCATCCTGGCCCGTGATGACCGCCTGCACGGCGCCGAGCCCGGCAATGCCGTAGCTGCCGATGGTGACCGGCGGACTGATGAATTCGTAAGCACAGAAATCGGGATTCCGCGGGTTGAGGGTCGTCGTTGCGAGCGTAGTGTAGGCGGCTGTCGCTACGTTCACCCCGCTGAAGGTGATGCCTGTCAGACTGATGTTACCGCCCAGCACGAGGGAAGTTGCGGTGTCGACTGCGACGTAGCGGGTCGAGCTGTCGCTGTTGACGAGCAACGGGTACGGGAAGTCGTCGAAGGGGTTCGCTGCGAAACCGACCGTCGTCTGCAGCACCGATGAGGCCGTCACCTGGACGTGGCAGATGTCCGAGGACGTCGAGAGCACGACGCGCCAGTTTCCGACGAATTTTGTGATGTTTGCGTCGACGCTGCCTGAAAATTTATGAATTAATTACCTCCGAAAAAAGTGCCTTACAAGGAATGTATTAGGCAACGTTTAGGAAATTCTTCACGAAATTTTGCCAAAAAGTAGCTTTTACTATGAAAAGTTTTTACCGTAAAATTCACCTGCCTGAGGCATCTACAGGCGGAGTTACGATCGCCTAAAATCGCGTTTTTGCCATTTTTGACGAGTTTTGGCACGTTGTAGCTAAAAAACTACGGCATTTCAAAAACCGAGGTTTATATTGATCGACGCAGTTTTTAATGCAGAATCCGATAAAAATATAAAAATATAGGTTTGCCACTTTGAAAAATGCCGAAATTTGCATTTAAAAAGCGGTCTCAATGGCAACATTGGTTTCGGCATTTTTCAAGGTGGCTACCCTACATTTTTATATTTGTATCGGATTCTCCATCCAAAACTACGTTGATCACTATGTACCTCGGTTTTTAAAATGCTGTAGTTTTTTAGCTACAACGTGCCAAGAATCGTCAAAAATGGCAAAAACACGGTTTCAAGCGATCGTAACTCCGCCAGTAAATGCCTCAGGCAGGTGAATTTCAGGGTACAAACTTTTCATAGTATCATAGCAACTTTTTGGCAAAATTTTGTGAAGAATTTCCAAAACGCTGCCTAACACATTCCTTGTTAGTGTCCTTACGGAATGAATAAACCGAAGATCCGTAAAGCAGAGCGGTAAATGATGAGCTGACTTTGTTCCCGGCGGCGTCGTAGAAGGTTACTAACGATCCACTCGTCGGAGAATTCAGATTACCGCGGATGTAGACTGTAAAGAAGGTAATGTAACTGTCGACGGTGAAGTACAGCGCCTGCTGCGTCTTGCACGACGTTTGGTAGCCGTCGGCAAGAATGACGTTTTCCTGGAGGAACCGCGGGAAGGCCTCAGTGATGAGCTGGGAGTTGTAACCCGTCTGGAGGATGAGTCGGCCGCCCGACGCGGATGCGAGGTACTGGAAGTAGTCGTAGTTGCCCGTGGAAGGCAGTTCGGCAGCAACATTGCGGACGAGGACGTTGATCTGGATTCCGCCACGTCCCACAGCTGCGTTGAGTCCCGCGAAGGCGGTATTGTTGACCACGGTGTCGGAAGCGGTGAAAACGTTGATGATAGCCGGTTTGTAGGAAATGAGACTGACTGCCCGGGCGATGGCATCCACGCTGTACGTGGGACCGTTGTTGATGTCAGCGAGTGTATTGATGGCGGTAAAAGCGGCGTTGAACGCGTTGATGTCGGTGGTGATGGTAACGACTTCGGTGGTACTCGTGTTGCACGTGACCAGGATGTACTGCCGGGGCACGGCGGGGTTGTAGACGTTGTTGAGGTAGGTGATCAGGTCGCTCTTGAGCCCGTTCGTCATCTGGAATGACGGCAGCGACGTGCTGACGACGAAGACCACGGAGTGGAAGACGGTGCCGGTCGACGCGTAGGGAGCGAGGTAGTTGGGCGGCGAGCAGCGCGCGATCTGGCAGTGACTGCCCTCCCAGCCAGGCAAGCATGAGCATTGGGCCTGAGATGGGGTACCTCCGTTTTGGCAGACGGGCACCTCGCAGTACTGTCCTGAGTATTCCGACGAACACGTGCACAGACCGGTCTGAAAACATTGCGTGGAAAAATTCGGATTTGCATAAAGAAAGGGAAAACGAACAGCTTTTTTTGTTCGTAAATGAATACGAACACTTTTTTCGTGAACGAATACAAATATTATGTTCGTGAACAAATACGAACAATTTTTTCGTTAACGAATACGAACATTTTGTTCGTGAACGAATACGAACAATTTGTTCGTGAACGAATACGAACATTTTGTTCGTGAACGAATACGAACATTTTGTTCGTGAACGAATACGAACATTTTGTTAATTTTGTGCGTCAAACGAACGTGAACATTTTTAACCTTGTACACGAACAAACAACGAACATTTTTTTTTACAAAATTTTTTTATAATTTTGAATAATTTTTACAAAATTTTTTTTAACGGCAAAAGTCGATGCACACTTTTGCCATTTTTCGTCAAATAACATCGATTTTGGCACAATTCAACTAATTTTATTCGTTCGTTTTATCTGTTCGGAAAATTCATTTTTGTTCGCGAACGAATTCGAACGAAGCAAATTTGTTCTCGAACGAACACAAACGCAAAATTTTTAATTTGTTTGCGAACAAACTCGAACGAACACAAAAGTTTGCCTTGCTCCACATGTTTTTAAAAAATCACTCACGCTGCTGACGTACACGCCTCCATTGACGCAGGTGCCGGGACTGATGCCCGTGCAGGTAGTACGGAATGACCGGCTGAAAGTAGAGTTTGCGATGCTGATTTGAGCCTGAAAAAATTCAAATGACCAAAAAAATTGTCTCAACTGTTCCAAAAACCAACATCGATGCTAACAGGTGCCTGAACGCTGGTGCAACCGACTTGGTAGTCGAAGAGGTAGTCAAAGTTGCAGGTGTTGGGATCCCTCAGCGTGGCATTTGACACAACGGTATTTCCAATTGTTAGGCTGATATTGGGCGTCTGGATGGGCAGAGCCGAGAAAAAGAGCACCGGATAGCTCGACTGAGCAAACTTTGGCGGCAGGTCGACGTAATCAACGTCCGGATTGGAGACGAAGCCGATGAAGATGTCCAGGAGGGTGGGCGTCAGGACAGTCACCGAGCACGAGCTGCCAACCGTCGTCGAAGTCGTTGACAGGGTCAACGTGTAATTGCCGGCTGTGGTGAGTGAAGTCGTGTTGAAAGTAGCCAGACCAACTGCCTGACTGGATGTAAGCGCAACATTCGTGCCATTCTGGGTCAGAGTTGCCGCGTAGGTCGCGTTGCTGCCGGTGGACACGATAAAGTATCGGGAAGGATTACCGTCAGCTTGGGGAACTTGGATGCTGGTGCTCGTGCAATCAAAAGTTGCTCTTTGGTTGGCAGCGTATCGAACAGCGCTATTACCAATGTTCTAAAAGCAACCAATGTTCTATTATTTTTCTAAATAAAAAATTGAATGTTATAAAATCTAGATATTTTTTTGGAATCAATGTTCTAAAAAATATAACTGCCTCATGCTGGAATCGAACCAGCGACCTTCTGTTTACTAGACAGACGCTCTGCCACTGAGCCAATGAGGCGTGGTTTCCGCGGGGTCCGCACTTTTTGAGAACACTCGAAAAGTACTTTAAAATCATCACGGCGCCCTCATTATTACCTCAAAAATTAATTAGTTAATTGAATAATTAATTAATTACCTGAACGGCGCTGGTAATTGCAGTATTGTCCCCAGAAGCGCTGCAGAGGTTGACAAAGATTCCACCGGTGACGTCAGCAATGTGCTGGAGCGAGGACGTGTCATTCGGGCAGAGCGACACCGGAGCGTAGGCGCCGTAAGGCCTGACCAAAATGACGTGAATAACCGCAGCGCGATCGAGAGCACGGGTGAGCACGATGCTGGTATTGTACACTGAATCGCCGGGAACGCTGTCGGTGACGAGGAAGATGGTGTGTTGCCAGGGATATGCCACGACCTGGTTTAGCGTGTCGTTGAGCGCCGCAATGGAATTCTGAGGCTGGTAGTCCGCAGACACGCCACCGCCGCTTGTCGGGAGAGCAGTGCCATTGGCAATTGCAGACCACGCTGATGCTCCGGAGTACTGTACTGACTGAACGAATGCGCCGTTGGTCGTGTTGGCAAAACGGGTCAGGATCACGGATTGGAAGATACCGGCAACCTGCTGGTTGACAGATAACGCGCGCGCAGCAGTGTAGAGGCTGGGGACCGCGGAAGACGTCGAAGTGGTCACCTGATAGACAAGGGAGAGCGTGGAGTACGATGTTCGGGGTCGTGGAGTCGTCGCAGTGCAGGAAACTGAAAAAAAAATAAAAATTAAAAAAAAGTGCAAAAAACAAAGCGCGCGCGTTCAGTTTTTCTCTCGACACGAATGTCTTCAAACTGACCATTTTGACAGTAATCTCCCGAAAATCCAGAATTACAGAGGCACGGCTGAATACCAGGTCCTGGAAAAGGCTGAACCGTTCCTCCATTTTGGCAAAGAGGAATTTCACAGTAATTTCCTGTTTGATACTGGTTGCACGCGCAGCCTAAATACGTCGAGGTGCCCTGGCATGCAGGTGTCGGCGGAGCGGATGAATTCACCACGGGATACAGACATGCTCCAGGCGAGACGCGCGTCGTTGTTCCAGCCGCGTCCGTGCGTTGTGTCTGGATGAAATACGCTTCCGCGACGTTGCACGAAAAAACTGGGAATTGAACCGGAAAGATGCAGTTGGCCCGGGACGAGTTTGCAACGCCGGATGCCGTCGCGTAGCGGATCGCAGAAACATTGGCCGCGCTGATGATCTGCAGAGTAGTGCCTGTGACGCCAGATGCTGGCTGGAGGCCGACGACGGGAGAATAAACGTTGTTGAATATGGAGTACGACGAAGAGACTTCGATAGCTCCTGCGTTGGTTGTCAGCGCCGACAGCGTGTTCACCGTTGAATAAGTGAATGCACGGAAGCTACAGTAATCCACTAATGTTGTACCCGGTGCTGATACTTGAAGGGCAAAAATCTGTCCAGCCGACGCAGCAATAGAAAATGCGTTGAAATTGGGGTACGTGATCGTGGGCGTTAGAGAAGTACCGTTGACCGTTAAGGTCGAGTTGGCGCCTTCAGTGAAGACAACAAGCTGACTGTCGTAAGGTCCCAGTGTTACAGTAACGCTTGGTTGAATGCTTCTACAAAAATAATGACTCTGAGCAGCGAGAGTCTGCGTGTTGGTCTCGTTGTTGAGATTATAGATTGACTGGAAGGCTCCAAAAGCGGATTCTGTACCGACGTAAACGTATGCGCCGAAGGAGTTTGCTGCGATGCGTCTGTAGGCATCCGCATAAGCTGATGTAAAAGGATCGGATATTTGGCTGGCGTACGGCACGAGAATGTAGATGGCATGGCCCCAGTCAAGAGTCGTTCTCAGCAGATGGTTCTCAGATTCACGGGCATTGTCGTTGTAAACATTAGAAGCAGGTACCGGATTATCGTATTCAAAGGCGTCGACCAACACGTAAACATCCGCCCGGGGTGCAATGTCACCGTACCTGTAAGATTGTTGCTTCATAATGCCAATCAAGATGGAAACTCACGTGCGAAGGGTGTGGTAAATGGCAGCAGTTGTGTACTGTCTGTAAGTCGTAGGCTGGCTCGGGAAAATTTGGTTGAGCGCATCGAGGAAGTCAGACTGATTGTAGTACAGGCTAGAGTAGTTGAAGTTGACGCCGATGCCACCTGCAACCCAACATTTATTAGATGCAACACTTATCAGTGATCCGAAAACTTACCGTAGTAGTAGTACCCCAGAATGTAATTTGTGTAGTTGGTGGTTGCAAGGGTGGCAGGAAGACCGAGCTGGAATCTGCTGATGGAGTAAGCGAGGGAAGCCCGAAGGTTGACAATCAGCACAAATGTTCGCGCACCGGATGACAGGTCTGTGTCGAACGTTCCTACGCATCCAACTAAAAAAAAAGAAATTTTGTTCGTCTTTGTATGAAAATAAATGTCTTACTCTGTTCGCAGTGCCTTCCCAAACGACCCGGAGGACAGGAACACCTGTTTTGGCCGTTGGGGATGCCGCTGGCCTCGCACCTGATTCGGCTGCAGTCGGCCTGAGTCGTGAAGGCCGGGCACACGCAGGTGGCGTTCGGCAGCAGGTAGCCACCGTTCGCGCAAGAGACAACGGCATTTTCGCTGCCATTTTTGAAAAAGAAGTTTAACGGTTTGACTGAACGGGTATCGGGCACTTTGGCGGTGAGACCGATCGAGAACGCCATGATCTCGGTCCGTGAAGCCTGCCATTTGGCGATGAACTCGTCTCTGGATGCCACGGCATGGGTGCGGATGTAGGCACGGATGGGAAGTGTGTTCGAGTCGCCGCCTTCTCTAAAACACCGGGATTTGAGATTTGATTTTTTCGAGAATGCGAGAGAATTCTTGACACTAAAAACACTTACACGATTTCGTAGACATCCACTGACAGATCCTTGTCGCCGAATATCTGGCTAATCTGAAAAATGAAAGGTTCAAGGTGGCAATACAACCGGATCACCTACCTCATCCTGCAGTCCCTGACGTTTAAGATCAAAGAACTGCTCTGCTTTCAGACCGGATGATTCGTAGTTTTGAACGTTGAACTGAGGATAGACCAGGAAGACGTCAAAGACAGCGGCATCTGAAATCGACTCTATGAAGCCAAAGTACCGCGGAAGGGCACAACTCACCGTTGGACGCCGCCAAGGCCAGGCCAAGGCAGGCGAAAAGCGCTGCTGCTTTCCAGAGCATGGCTGGAGAGAAGTAATGGGCTTCTTGGGACAATTAGGCTGCTAACTGGCTTATCACCCCTCCCCGACCGCGGCGCTCGGGTGTGTCTTGGTTATCATCCGGGACGGCCCCGAGTGGAATGTCGACGACATGACACCAAAGAGCATCGTTAAACAATTGATAAACTTATTCGACAGCCCTGGGTGATTAAAATGCATATAGTATGTTGCTTTATGTCTCTTTCCCCCAAAAGACAGTGGCCCCGTCCCGTGGGAACCTTCAATCTTTCAATCCGTTAAGCAAACGTACATGCAATCAGAAACAAAGTTCTTATCACGGGGACAAAGGTGCAGATTCAGGGCTAGAACATTTCTTCCAATTTATTCTTTGTTTACCGATTTAGATAAATTTTAGTCTGGCACACGTTCCGGGAAGTATATATTTTCTTGCCGTCAGTCAACTTTATTTCTTTCATTCCAGGAATAAAAATCAGCAGTATGTAAACATGGGTGTAGGGTTGGTTTTTATGTGCTTTTTTCAACGGCTCCGCTGGACTCCGGGGTTAGAGGGGGTAAAGCGAGAACATCTCTTCCACTTATCAGGACCTCGTCATCATGATTGATTGGTGGCGGTGGTGTCGGTGGTGTCGGTGACGCCGGTGATGTCGGTGATGTAGACGCGACATCATCCTGCGACTGTGTCCAGCTCTTCTTGATCGACAGGCTTCGTTCCTTTTTGCGCTTGAGGGCCATCAATTTTGCCTTCTTCTTAAGTCTATTTTCAAAGATAGATCCACGGACACTGGCAGCGAACATGATGTGAAAAAGGGTAAAAAGCAGGCTAAAGCAGATGTACGCGATGACACCGTAGAGCGCATAGGTGGTGACTGGAACAAACACCTCATGAAGATGTTAGTTTTTTCCAAAACGACCTACATATCCAGATATCGTCTTCATTCTGTTTGGTCATGACTTCGAGGCCGTAGAAAAAATTATCGATAGTCAGGTAGCTTTCGATCCAGGTGGTCTTGGCGTCAATGAGGATGTAGATGACGAGAATGAGTACACCGACGTGCATCACGAGATTCATTACTTCGAATATCAAGAACAACAGCAGGATACACGTCATGCGACAGGAAACGCCGATGAAGAGCAAACAAACTGTCACGACGCCGAAGAAGAAGAAGGCCGACGAGATGTGGTTGCTGTTGATGCCGAACATGAACACGCCGAGCGGGACGTCAAAGAGTATCGTGCGCAACGTCAGAAACAATGCGAAACACTAAAAAAGGGCATCTAGCTATAATTTTATGAATCGAGGATCCGGATGCGACCTACTCGTGAGCAGATATGAAGACCCATGGTGCAGAAGGTCGTCAGAGCGAAATGGTGCAAGGCTTAGTGAATGAGCTTTTTTTCAGAATGCATTTTCGATGGAGCAATGATTCAAATTTCAATCATTTCATTTTTTTCGAACGTTGTTTTTCCGTTGCGCCGAGAATGCTGATTTTGTTGAATCACCAGCGCCCGGCTACCCCCCAGCCCCCTCACGTGCTTCCCATATACATAGGTGTAACGAGCTATCATTATGAAATTTGGATAAAAAGCAGTTATTGTCATACTAAGATTCCGTGCCAAAGGAAAATTGCGGAGGCTCAAAGATGGCAAAGTTGTGCGTGCCGTAATTAGCATTTTTACGGTTTTTGAGGCGGCATTGCACGAAAACTAGGCATTACCCTGGCGAAGAAAACTATCATTCGACTCAGTTTTCGATGGAGAATCCGTAGAATGCAAAAAAATGAGGGGTAATTACCTCAAAAAATGCCGAAATCAACGTTTCTTTTTTTTGTCAAATTTGATGTTTTTCAAATTTGGTTTTCGGTCGTTTTTGCCGTAGAAACCCCTTATTTTTTTTAGCAATCAATAATTTATCAATCACTAACCCCAGTGAGACTATTTTTGATTAAAAAATGCCACGTCTTTAGGGTAAAAACGCGCGAAAAAAAATTGAAAAATGCCCTTTTTGGCACCCCTGTATCTTTGGCATCTTTGAGCTTCCGCAATTTTTCTTTGGCGCAGAGTCTCAGTATGACAATAACTGTTTTTTATCCAAATTTCGTAACGATAGCTTGTTACATCTGTATGGGAAGCCCCCTCAGTGATGAAGCACGCGCACGGCTTCTGTTTCTAAATATTAGCTTCGTGAACAAAAAAAACAACGTTTATTGCGTTCGTTCATGTTCGATTGTTTTTTTACAAAGTCCACATAATACACGCAGAAAGGCTATGTACACGAGATTGGACCGTCGAAAAGCCAGAATCCGGTCAAAAAGACCGTGAAAGAAACACAGACAGCAAGAAGAAGGCTTGAAGGCGGCTGGAATAGCCAGTTTTCTGGTACTGTGTCAGTAGTGAGCGGGGTATATAGAGAAGAGCAACTCAGGGATACACAGAGCACGTTTCAGCACAAATGCCACGTTTGTTTGCCTTAAAGAAGTTTGTTTGTCAGTGTGGTTAAGGAAAATTTTCGGAAATTTTTGGTTAGTGGAAAAAAAAATATTGACATCGACCCATCCATAAAAAAATACTCGACCCGATTTGTTAAAAATCGGTGTTTAAAAAATCACGATTACCCCTTCGTAGGCTGTCTTCGCAGGCGTTGGCGTTGGAATCGTGGCACTGGATGACGCGGAAGTTGCGCTCAACCTTGCCTGAGCATACCTCGTCGATCATATACCTCCTGGCTCGTTTTACTACGTTCCAGCAGTAGATTCCGAGCACTTCGGCTCCCACAGCGCAAAGCAGCACGGCTGCGAGGAAGAAAAAGCCTTCTGAAACGATCACGATCGATTTGAGAATCTTAAAAATAATTTGAATTTGAACTGTGATGCTTTTTCCATGCGGGACCCTTTGGCGACCTGATAATTGGGTTCTTATCGCTCTGTTCTGCGTGCACGTGCCGGTAATAAAACCGAGATTCTTCCAGTCCCTCCCGACCAGGTGCAGAATGTTTGTTTATTGCCAAGGACAATTTCTGACGTATATACCCAGGTGCACGTCAGAAGTTATGTATTGAAAACGATCCCGGAAGGTCAGTTCTTTTTGAAAAGAATGAAGAGAAAAACACGTGCATGCCTTGAAATCTTTTCCAGCCAATTAAAGTACGCCCCCAAGCCGCAGCAACCGTAAAACGAGCGCAAATTGCGTGATTGACACGAGACTTACCTTCTTCAACCTGCGCTGCCAGGTGGGGAAAGTAGTCTCTGAGTACGGTGGACATAGCGACGGGACGAAAGAGCGCGAAAATAACCAAGGCCGCCACAATCGCCACTCCAACAAACAGAAAACCTGTCTGAAACGTAAAAAAATGTAAAAACGTAAAAACTTCAATCACCTCGAACTTTGTCGTCGGGTAATCATCTTTTTTTGCAGCAAAATCCAAAGAAAAGAGCAAAAAAGCGAGGTGCAAGGTTCAAACGAGAGAGAGAAAAAAAGACGACTCACAACAATTATGAGGTAAGGCAGGTAAGCCGACGGCAACTCGTACTTGTCCGCAACCAGCAGACCGATGCTGATGACGAAGACCAGGACGACGAAGGGCACTATGCACTGGGCGCCTTCGATGGCCGCGAAGGGAGCCACCAGGAGGCAGATGCCGAAGCCCAGCAGACCCGTTATGCTTGCTACCAGCTGCAATTGAGTTTACATGTTTTTGTATTTTTCAAAAGTGCTTTTTGTTATTTTTCCACAAATATTTATTTATCCCAGATCGAATTTTTTTTTGCGCTAAAAAAATTATTCAGACGCCTCGATGGAGCGTTCTGCTTTTGTTTTCACCTGCAATGTCATTCAAAAGTTTTCTGGCCTTCTGGAATTTGAAGTCGTTGCAAAAAAAAAGCTTTGTCCGTTGCGAGGATCTTTCATTCCTCCGTTCTTCCCAAAACCAACCAGCAAAGGTGCTTCCAAATGCATGAAAGCCTCTTGGACAGAAGTTGCCATTCCCGGTAAAAAACTACCTACCCGAAAAAGACTGCAGTTGGCGACTATAGTCGCGAGTCTATAATGTTTCTTCTCTCAAACAAAAAAACTTTCTCTAAACAAAAGTGGTGCCAGTTTTGTTCGCGTAACTCGTCTTTTTCGCAAAAACAAGAAAGACAAAACGTGAAAAGTTGCAAAACCCGAAAAAGAGTGTGAAAAAAAGTGCAATTTTAAAGACGACACTTCCGTCCAATTAAAGTGCTGTCTGTCACTCACTCGAATGTGCAACTTAAATGCCGCTTCGTAATCCGGCTTGACCAAATCCGGATACCTTGGTCTGAACATGACGGGGTTGTGTGGGATGACGAGCTGGAGAGGATTCACGCGGTGTCGGTGCCGTTTACAGAAGAAAACTAAAAAGTGAGCTCATGAGCGGACTTTGTTTGGCTCTGCCCTGTCCTCCCCACCTTCAGAAAATACCCGGATTACCGACACGCAGGCAGTTAGTGAGTCAGTGTGAAAAAAAAGTGAAAAACAAGGACATTGCCGTAATCTGGGAAAACGGTACTTGTCGCGTAAAAAAAAGGATTGAAACAGAAAACAAACAAAAAAAAACAAAAAGCAGACAGACGTCAGGAAAAGTGGAAGGGGAAGGGGAAGAAGAACCCCGTCTGGCCCGAAAAAACAATGTGCCGCTGATGTCTGCAAAAATTAGGACAATGTGCTCGCAAAAACAGCTGGCAAAGGTCAACTCGTGGCTGGATGGCTGGGGATGGCTGTGGGGCTTGAGAGAGAGACAACCGGGCGTTGTCCGGACATCGCAAATGAGGAGCATCCTTCTCCCCTTTGCTGCCACCGCCGCCGAAAGTATGTAGCAACAGGAGAGGGCGGACACGGGTAATTCAGCAAAAAACACGTCGCACTGAAGGAAAGAGGTGTCAAGCGGGGCGGAAACTGAAATGACACCACACCACACCGCATCGCACCGCGTCCGGCCAATTTTCTAACCTATCTGATGGAAACAGGGGCGGAGAAAGAGAGAGTTGCAAAAAAAATGAGTCTGGCAGTGAGTATTTACTATTTTTAAATAGATTTTGTACAAAGTGTGCAAAAGTTCTGCCCGCGGGTCAGTGCCTAAAGGGGTCAGACTGACTGAGTGGATAACAGGTTGTTTTTTTTTTCGAATTTCATCGATCTCGACCGATAATGGGTACAGAATGTTTGCATACGTGCAAGACCTGACGGCAGGTAGGCATGTAACCTACACCCAGCGATTCTGCACTGATCACTGACTTCCTAAAGAACAAGAGGAACAGAATCAACGGAGCACGTAGCAATCAATCGGGGGGTGCACCACAGAACGCCGCTCACGATCACGTCCGCAATACATACGCGAGAGATGATGATAGATGTCTGCTACGTACTACGTGCCAGCGAGCGGATGACAGATTTTTGACGAACGCGAGACAAATAACAGTGCAACCGATAAAAATAAAGAACAAAACAGAAAAAAGTCTGTTGGAGATGAACAACAGGCGGCTTTGTTATGCTCTTCACCGGTTTGTTGTTCACCAGGTAAAAATAGATAGCATACATAGAACACAACACATTCGATGCCCTTGACGCATAAAAAATCTAAACGAAAAACTAGTGCCAATGGAAACTTGCGCAAGACGGCTGCAAAAAATACACAGAAACCGGATTGAAAGTTTTAATCCGCAGATTTTCTAAAACCTTTAATTTCGTTTTTTATCGGATTTTGTTTGCAAAGGTTTGCAAAGCAACAGATTACAAAAATACAAATTTACTTTTAAATTTGTTACTTTTTCCTTAAAAAAACATTTGCTGTGATTGAAGGCCTGAAGCCTGCGCGACAGGACTTCAGGTCATTAACACGCTCAAATCAGAATCATTCGAGATGGAATGCAATTATTCCCGCAAAACGCAAAACGTGCATCTGCAGAATTCTCAAGTCTTTGATTCCTTTTTTAGACACCAAAAAAATAGTCGCATAGTAAATACATAGTTGTTATTGTTATTTTAATTTGTTGATAAGTGCCGACAAAGGGGCCGTAGAGGGCAATTCAAGGGCACAGGCCAAGGGCACCCTCAATTGAATGGCCCCGAGCACTGCCAACCACGCCACGGGAGAGGCAACTCACTTATGCTACCACGGCCAGGCCACGGAAAACAAGCCAACGTCGTCCGCAAACATGTTTTTTTTACTATTCGACGCACCGGTGCCAACCCAACTCCCGGTAGTTGGCTCAAATTCGGGCACAGCGCTCTCCCGGGATTTGGGGGGCATTCGCTCGGTAAAGTCGTCAAATTGAGGAGGAAAAAAACAAGCGGAAGCAAGAAAGACGCGATAAAGAGTTCCAATTCTGCACGCTGTGCACAGATCGTCGCGTTTATCACGCCAGATTGGCCCAGGAACGACTTTTTGGGACGCAAATTGTGCCTTCCGGCTAAAATGAATATTTTGACTGACCAAGTGCCATCCAAAGACAGACTGCTACCCCGAGTACTTTGGCAGACAGACGAAGTTAAGAAAGAAAGAAAGAAACAACATCGGTGTCTTCGGCGTCGGAGGATGAATTATGCATGTCCTCATCCTGGTGCAAAGATTTCAAAGATTTGTGCTTTCAAAGCAAAAAAAGGAGAAAAAATCCAAAAAAAGTGTAATTGAATGACGCGGAGTGAGTGCGTTTGTTTTCAAGAGAGGTGTTGCGTGCCGGGCCAGCCGGGCAGGACACATAGATTGAGGCCAATCTCTGGGGAGCGGGTGGCGGGTGCAACGAGCAATGAGCCGTGTACATTGTTCGGGATAAGAAAATGGCTAATTGCCTTCTTTTCCCGCCCCTTCCGTCGCGGATACGTGTCACAGCTGACCAGTGTAACATCGCCTTCGCCTTCATCGCCCCCGGAGGCGCCTTCAGATCGCCTTCGCCTCCGGAGGCGAAGGCGAAGGCGAAGGCAAAAAATTGATCGCCTCCAATTGCCTTCGCCTTCATCGCCTTCAGACCTTTACAATTTGGAACAAAAAATTTGAATGACTTTAAATTCTAACCACAAATAGTCAAAAAACAGCTTTACCACTTTATTTAATAGAATTAAAAGCCTTCTATTATCATAATTTCGCTTTCTGCTATGATTTTGTAAGAGAAAATTTGAGATTTGACACCAAAGGCGCCTCTGATCGCCTCCGTCTCTGGAGGCGCCTTCATCGCCTTCGCCTTCGCCTTCGGAGGCGAAGGCGAAGGCGAAGGCAATAATTTTGGTTTGCGTTACACTGCAGCTGACACGAGGAGCACCCGATCAGGGCCCTGGGATCACATATTTTCATGCACCCTCTTGCTAACGATTTTTTAATTAATCGGATCGATGTTGCTTTTTTTTTAAATTTTTTTACTCCAAAAACAAACGCCCGGTTAAAATGCAAAACACGAAAAAAACGATCAAGTCGCCGCTGCCGGAACATTTCGAGGCAAGGTGTAGCCAAAAATCATGTCCATCACGTCCAGCGGCACTGGGAAGATGATTGTCTCGTTCTTTTCTTGCCTAAACAATATCCTAGCTTCCAAAAATCCTCCAAACCCAGTCTTACCCAATATTATTGAGCGTCTGCATGAATCTTAGATGCATAGCGTTCGGGTCCCGGTCAATGACCTCCGCAGCCTCCTTCAGCGCTTTGGAAGCCTTGTGCTCCCCTTCAGCCACGATAACCTTTGCTCTGGCTTCACGCGCAGCTTCGGCCTCTGCAGCCATTGCTCGCTGAAGCTGCACCGGCAGTCGGACGTCTTTGACTTCAATTCTTTCCGCACAGACACCCCAGGTGCGGGTTCCGACGTCGAGCGCTTCCTTGATCTGCGCTGCGGTGGGTTCCCGCTCACTCAGCATCTCGGCGAGCGTTTTTGTGCCGAGGATGTTGCGAAGCGTCGACTGTGCGAGAAGCTTGGTCGAATGCAGGCTGTCTTCGACGCTTGTTACAGACATGGTCGCGTCGAGAACTCGGTAGTAGACTATCGCGTCGACTGCTACGGTCACTGAGTCCTTCGACAGAATCTAAAACAACTTTTTTGAATTTTTTTATGACGCGCGATAAAAAAAAGGTTACCTCCTGGGGCGGTACTTCGAAGGATATAACGCGCAGGTCGACTCGCTCGTACTTGTCCAGACAGGGGATGACAAAAAAGAAGCCCGGGCCTGGAAAAAAATTAGTTACATATGTATGTCAGTGCCAAAAATCACTAAAATTACCCTTAGCGCCGCCAGACTTCATTTTTCCGAGTCGAAAGATGACGATTCGCTCGTAGTCGTGAACAAACTAAAAATACATTCAAACGCGTATCAATCACCGATAAAGCGCCTTATTTACCTTTACACATACGCAAATGGAGAACGGCATGGTCAGGATGACTATGAGGTAGGACACAAACATCAAAAAACATCCGCAGCAGCCAAAATTGTAGTTCGGGTCGTCTAAAAAATCATTTTTTGGTCAGATCAATAAAAATAAAGTCTACCTTTGTCCTCGACGATGACAACATTTCCCTTCTTGCCGTTGATGTCGCCGTTCGGAAGCAAAACAGTCGTGCTGCCAGAAATGCTTCCGACCCCTCCAGACACATCGCTGCCATTTTGATCTGGTGAAACCTTCAAAAAAAAAATCGTCATCGTAAATCACGTAAATATACCAGGCATACATATTTTTCAAGCAAAAATCAACTTACATCATCGGGAAGATTCTTGAGTGTCTCCAGCGCGACTTTTTCAACTTCGTTGCTGGAGTCGCTGAGGATGTCTTCCTCGTCTTCTTCGTCATCGTCGTCATTGTTGTCGTCCTTGCTGCTCGACGACGGCAGCACAACGCCTTCGTCGTCCAGAAGCTTGGTTTCGATTTTTCGGGCCGCGGTCGATCCGCCGCTCCCGGTCGAGGTTGATAGGCTGACGACGCTGTTGCGCGCAGAAGACATATTCGAATGCCGACGACTCATCGCTGGTGTGTGGACTACGAGCTACTGCCGACTGGTTGTTTCTTGTTTCCCGTTTCGTCTGCCGAAAAACAAGATGCGCCTGTTTTGGGATGCATATCTTCTTCTTTGCGCTTCAAAATGCATGAGTCCTCCCTCCGGCCCCCGACACACACGCGCCTTAGGTTTTATTAAAGTCTGTTATTTTATTTTTTTTTGTTCATTTCATTCAGTGTCACTACTTCGTGGAGGACGTCGATGGACTGGTATCCGGGTGGACGAATCATTGATTTGATTGGGTGGTCGGTCATAATCTCGACTTGTGCCCGGCAGAGGCCGTCGACGAAGAAGTAGAGGGCGGCTTGCCGTTTCGCGATGCCGACCGGGAGATCCTAAAAAAAACGAGCCGGTCATGCATTTTGGATGCATGCGCGCCAGTCGAGTACTTACGGCTTCTTGGGAGAGGGGGTGTTCACATTCCGGGGCGCCGAGTTTGACCGCCTGAAACCAAACAAATACTTCCAGTTTGGTGGAATTTTCCCCAAAAGAGAACTAACTTGACCGGAGTCGGAAGATGAGAAGTCCGAACACGACTGACGTCGGCGCTGTTGGTCACGTGGCGACCCTGACTCGACTTGAGCGACGCGGCCGTCGATGGCGCCTTCGAACCAGTGACGTTGGCCTTCGTCGAAGGTCTGCGAGACGACACATCCCTGCTCTGCGACTGAGAACGGTTTGCAGGTGTTCTGGGTTGGGACTGTGACTGAAAAACAGGCTATACTAAATCTCCTTTTCAGTTCAAAAATTGTCATGACATTGTGCAAAATGCACTTTTTTTCTCTTGAACGCCTGTTTTGCTCCTTTTTCGCCGGACAATCGTCATAATCATCCTCTGGCACGCCGGTATTCAGCAACTATACACTTCCGCATCCCAGACAAAAAAAAACTGACCCTCGATTTGGATGCTCCGGTTTTGGGTGCCTTGGGTGCTGTAGCTGTGTGAGAGCCCGTCCGAGCGTGCTGCTCTCGACAAAAGGCTATGTGGCGGTCAGCAGCCCTCTCGTTGAAGCTGCGCCCGCAGTAATCGCACCTCACATAGTCGGGATTGAAGGAAGTCTTTGGAGGTGGCGGAAGTGGGGCTCCGGTCTTGAGCGCGACATCCACCTGCCTAGCGCCGGCCACCGCTCCGATGAACTCCTGATGCCGTTCGCGCCAGTGTGTCTTGGGTCGGGGAAAAATGCCGCCGAACTGAAAAAAAACAGCACGGTAAAAACAGCGTAGTTGTCTTTAAATGGTGTTTTTTTTGCGTTAGAGTACAACAAAAAACCAAGGAGCACGTGAACGTGAACGTGGGCCCCGGTAAATGCATTTCCCCCCAGGGGAGAAAAACAGACTCTCACCTTTTCTTTCTCTTTCTGGGCCTTGCGCACGGCAGCGAGCGGGATGTCTGAGCCCTGGGCGCGCTGTTTGCCGGACTCAAACGTCTTGCGTCCGAGTTTTTGCAGCTTTTTGCAGGCAACTTCGTGTTTGACCTTCAAAATGAATACGGTCTTTGACGGATGCCACAGGACACAAAACTCACCAGGGAAGCTCTGACAAATTTCCTACCGCAGATCTTGCACGGAAAAGTCGGCTCGTTCGGGTCGTATACATCTGAAGTCCTTTTTGGCATTTTTTGAAGATGGCAAAATCCGAAAACTCACCTTCCATGATTTGACTGACTGACTGTTTCCCCGACTTCGTATGTTATTATCTGTTTTTTAGACCCTGGAAATCTTTCAAAAAGTCTCTCAAAACCGCAGGGGATCAAGCTGGGAGAAAAGGCACGCTGCGAGAGGAGAGTCAAATTGGATAACAACCACCCTGGAGAACACGAAAGGTAACGACGACGACGACGACGACGGCTCTTTCGTCTCTTTTTTTTCTCGGCTGAGAGCTGTAGTCGGTCGCCTGCGCCTTCCAAAATAGCCGTAAGCAAGCGCCCAACCTCCGAACAGAACGGTTGCTAGGCGCAACTCTCCGCATACTCATGCTCGACGTGGTTGCTGTTTCCGGTCGACGCCGGTGGCGGTGGCAGTGACCAGCTGCAGCTGTGGCCCAGCGTTCTCGTTCCTTGCGGGGATTGAGATTCGGCTTGCTGCATGTTTTAACACAAGTTTGTGTCCCTGAATGTCCGTATCCCCGGTAAAAAACGACTGCTGCCAGGCATGTTTCGAAATTTGAAAAAAAAACTGTTGCCGGGCACTTTTTTAGGCTTTTAAAATCATTCCAATTCAGTTTTGAACTTATTTGTCAGTGAAATCGTAAAAAATAAACTGCAAAAGAACAGAAGAACATAAAAAACAAAAAACAAACCGGAAGGTAAACGCAAGAACACCGGATAAAAAACAGACATAAGCGGCTCCAAAAAAGCGTCTTTAAACAATAATCGGCGCGATTACCCCATTAAATGACACAGCGCTTAAGGGCATCTCCATCTGGTGTGCCAAGAACGTTTCCATAACAACACTTGCGGTGCGGGCTGTGAACTTTCTGACAGCGTTCCCTTTCTTTTTCCCTTTCTGGCTTCAGAGGACGTCAGACTCACCTGCAATCAAGAAAAATGAAGCTCAAGTACCTGAGCAGTCTCATAGAGCCCCAGGTAAGCCTTATTTTTAACGTTTTGATGAGCCTGACTTTTTGCAGACCGAAGTGGCCAAAATCCGAACCCTGGCATTTTCGCCGAATAACAGAAAACTTGCCGTGGCGACCGCTGATCTCCATGTTGTTCTGTTTGACGAGAAATTTGCTCGGCGCGACAAATTTGCTACCAAGCCGGTCGATTCGAAGGTTGGTTTCAGGGATGGGTGAACAGCCGTTTTTTTTTGTTCTCGGACGAACACGAGCATTTTATTAATTTTGTTTGAGAAATCGAACGAACACGAACATTTTTGTCAGTGTTTGCGAACGAACACGAACGAACAACGAACAGATTTTTAGCATATTTTATATAAAATTTTGTTCAAACTGGGGATAAAAACGTAAACTTTGGTACTATGCGTTTTCACATTTTTGGGGACAGGTTTCCTACACTTTTTATTGCCGAAGGCAATTGACACTAATATTTGTCATTTTTGGAAAAATAACATCAATTTTGGCATCATTAAACTGATTTTACCTAAATTTTTTGTTCGTTTTACCTGTTCGGAAAATTTATCATTGTTCGCGAACGAACTAGAACAAAGCAAATAGTTATGTTCGCAAACGAACACGGACGCAAAAAATTTGAATTTGTTTGTGAACGAACACGATCGTTCGCCCATCCCTGGTTGGTTTGTTGGAAAACAATTGAATTTTCAGTTTGGAAAAAAAAGTTTCATCGTGACGAGTTTGGTTTTTTCGCCTGATTCTACAAAGTTGGCAGTCGGGCAGAGCGACAATATTGTTTTTGTTTATCGTCTCGGTGAAACCTGGTTTGTTTAACAAAAAACGAGTGCCTCGATTAACCTTTTTGGCTTTTAGGGAAGAAAAAAAAGTGATCTGCAACAAATTTGCGCAATCGTCGCCGGTAACGAGTCTCATCTGGCCGGAAGAAAACCGCCTCATCATCGGCCTGATCGACGGCAAAGTCAGATACGCGTCGGCGCATTCCAACAAGTGTTCTACCGTGTACAAGACCGAAGCAGGGGTCATTGCCCTCGCGCAGTCTCCGAATCGACGGACTTTTGTCAGCGGGCACGAAGACAGCGCTGTTATCCTGTTCAGTTTCGACACCCGGACGCAGACTAAAATCTGCGTCCACACGACTCCACCCTACTGCCTGCTCCTGAGCAACTTTGGCATCCTCGCGGCCGGGGCGGATAAGCGAATTGTCTCGTACAACGAGCAGGGCAAGATTCTGCAGGAATTCGACTTCAGCAAGGATGACAAGGAGCGGAGTTATTCATGCGCCGTGATCGACCCTTCTGGGTACAATGCCATGTTCGCGTGCTACAACAGGTGAGACAGTTGAGTTTAAAATCAGTGTTGTTGGATTATTCGCGCCTGGGTTACCCGACAAAAAAATTCCGGGTTTTGGATCGAGTTACCCATTTTTGGATTCAGAAACCCTGTCAAGTCGCGCGGTTGATGGTAGAATGCTCAGTGAAGTTTAGAAGTTTATTTCGTTGTTCAACAAGCGTTTGAAACCGTACAAAAAGATAAAGAATGTAAGACAAGCCCCAACTATATACATGCGCCGTTATCTCTGTGATCGGCGCGCCCGATCGGCGCTTCCGTCCCCCTCCGTGGGGAACGGAAGCCGCTCGGAGGGGTCGACAAGATGACAAGCTTTTTCCGGTGTTGCGCTGCGGCTGTATCGTGGATGTTGCATCATCCACGACACAGCCGGCGGGCCGCCAAAGCAACCAGGACCCCCAAAACTAGGAGATCAAAAAGCACCAGGGACATGGGAGAAGGAGGGGAGGGGCGGGAAAGAGTGGACGTACTGGCTCTCCACCAAAGGGTTTCCCCGGACGCCCCTTCCAACACGAACCAATCCACGTGCTGCGCGCACTGGTAGGTGCACTCAATTTTGGTCTTCTGCTCCGTCATTGGCGCCGCAACGGTAGAATTTTTCCCTTTTGGTCCGCAGGCGCTGTTTCAGTAGACGCTGTTCCCTGCAGATTCCCGGCCGATGCACCATGTCAAGTCGCGAGGTTGATGGTAGAATGCTCAGTGAAGTTTATTTCGTTGTTCAACAAGCGTTTGAAACCGTACAAAAACATAAAGAATGTAAGACAAGCCCCAACTATATATCTACATGCGCCCTTATCTCTGTGATCGGCGCTTTCGTTCCCCTCTGTGGGGAACGGAAGCTGTCGACCCCTCTCGTGCCTTTTCCGGTGTTGCCAGCTGCGCTGCGGCTGTATCGTGGATGTTGCATCATCCACGACAAACCCAAAAATTGTCAAAATGAAGCAGAAATAGAAAAAAACCGTTAAAAATACCAAATTTTGGCTTTTGAAGATGCAATATTCGCGTTAGAGTCGGGTAACTCAAAATTTTTAGGTTCGGGTTCGACTTTGGGTCGGGTTACCCAAAGTAATTCCGAACTTGACAAAACTGTTTTTAAACATTAAAATTTTTGTAAATTCTGTCGCATTAAAAAAATTTTTAAATTTAAAAAAAGTTAAAAAAAACATTTTTAATAAAAAAAATTTTTTTCGATTCAAAAATGGTTTTTTTAGAGATAAAAAATTTTTTTTAATTCAAAAATAGTTCTTTTTAAAGATAAAAATTTTTTTTTCATATAAAAATTTTTTTAAAGATTAAAAAAAATGTTAACTGTTTGTTTTTCAGGCTCCGGCTCATGACCTGGTCCCAGCGCCGTGGAGCATGGGACTCTGGCCAGACCCTAACAGCCACCACTCTATACACCGTGTCAGCTCTTGCCTGGAAGCCAGACGGATCGACGATCATCTGCGGCAACCAGACAGGCCTCGTCATGGCCATCGACTGTTCTCTCAAACGCAAGCTCATAAAAAACCAATTCGAAACAACTTTTGTCTCACCATCCCAGGTGGTCGTGCGGGACATAAATTCGGATGTGCGAACAATCGTGAGATCAGAAAAAGGCCTTTCGATCACTGATATCCGGGTTATGGGCCAGACAAATCGCTACGTCATCGGCTACACCGCGGGCACTCTTATTCTGGTCGACCGGGAGACTGAAAAGGTGAGTGCATTTTGTTAAGGAATTTTTTTAGTGGATGAATTAATTTCAGAGCAGCGAGATACCCTGGGAATCAGGAGGCAACGAAAAATTCTACCTCGACAACGAAAACGTCTGCATGATCATGAATGCCGGAGAAATAAGTTTTATCGAGTACGGCAGGAATGAGGTGGCGGGGTGGATCCGCACGGAGCGCCTATCGCCCCACCTCATCAGCGCGCGTCTCAACGAGCGCCGGCGGGGCAGCGCCGTCGACATCCGTCGGGTGGCTTACATGCTCGACGCCCGCACCATCGCTCTCGTCGATCTGATCACCGGCAACCAAATCAGTCAGATCAACCACAGCCACGTCGTCGACTGGCTGGAGCTCAATGAAAGCGGCGACAAGCTGCTTTTTAGGGACGTCCGGAGCAGTCTTTACCTTTTTGACGTCAGCAATGAGAAAACCTCGAGTATGATTAATTTTTGCTCTTACGTTCAATGGGTGCCACAGAGCGATGTCGTTGTCGTACAGTCAGGTGACCAGCTTTGTGTGTGGTATAATACGGACCATATTGACCAGGTGACCCAGATACCAATCCAGGTATTTTTTTTGTTTTGTCACCTGGACAGGTGAAACGCGTAGATTTTCAGGGAGACGTAGAATCCGTGCTCCGAGACAACAACCGCACAGAAGTCATCGTCCAGGAAGCCACTGCGAAGGTGGCCTACGAACTGGACAACTCGATGATCGAGTTTGGCACCGCCATTGATGACCTCGATCTCGCGAGAGCAGTCGTCTTCCTGGAAGAGTCTGAACAGCAGAACGTCGACGTGTCACCGATGTGGAAGCAACTCGCCGAAGTCGCTATCCAGCAGAAAGAGCTTCTCATCGCGCAGAGAGCCTACGCGTCCCTCAAAGACTACTCTCGGGTTTCTTTCATCGCGGAGACGCTCCGCATCGCCGAAGAAGCCGCGGGATACAATGGCATGGATATTAACGATTATCGCGTGCGGGCCAGGATCGCGATCATGGGAAAACGCTTCAAAGAAGCCGAGCGGATCTATCTCGAGCAAAACAGTGTGACCGAGGCTATTGAGATGTACCAGAAACTGTACCGATGGGGTGACGCTCTGGAACTCGCCAAAGCTACGG
Organism: Turbatrix aceti; assembly: GCA_963969345.1. Classification (NCBI taxonomy): domain Eukaryota; kingdom Metazoa; phylum Nematoda; class Chromadorea; order Rhabditida; family Panagrolaimidae; genus Turbatrix; species Turbatrix aceti. The sequence goes on from OZ017768.1 coordinate 6,794,094, forward strand.
TAAGTGAAAATCCGGCCGGCCCGAAAATTTTTTGGGCGCCGGAAAAGTCGAAAAAAAATTAAAACTCCTTTTTTTCGATTTTCAAACGTTTTTGAATTTCATTTCTCTTTTTTTTTACTTTCAAACATAAAATCAATTTTTTTCAGAACTACGCAGATCTCGAAAATCTAAAAACAAAATACTACCGTAATCTCTATGAAACCGGACAGGAGGAAAAAGTGGCGGAGATCAAGGAGAAGGAAGGGGACCCTCTGGCAGCCGTCGATTTATACGTCAAGTCCAACCACCCAGCCCACGCCGCCCGCATTCTGCTCGACAACGAGCGATTCACCAGCGACGTGACCCTGGTCAACAAGGTCATCGCTGCGCTCGAGCGCTTCGAAATCTACGACAAAGCCGGTCAGCTGCACATGAGCATTTTGCAATTCCACGAGGCTCTAGAGGCTTTTCGCAAGGGAAAAGTCTTCAACAAAGCCATCGAAGTTGCCAGAGTTCATTTTCCAGAAAAAGTTACCAGTATCGAAGAAGACTGGGGCAATGAGCTTTGTGCCAGCGGGAAATTTGACAACGCTATCAACCATTATTTAGGTAATACTTGACTTGTTAGGTGTTTTTTTTGTCTTACAGTAAGATTTTTTTAGAAGCAGGAAAATCGAGCAGTGCAGCAGAGGCCGCGATAAAGGCCAAGGAATGGGACCGTGTTCTGCCAATCATTGACACAATTGAAACCACCGAGGCCCGCGCTCCGTTTTTTGGAAAAATCGCAGAGCACTTTGAAACCCTCGGCGACTACGATCAAGCTGAGAAGTTTTACATCGATGCGGGAAGAGCGAATGACGCTATCGACATGTTCTCCAGGGCAGGAAAGTGGGCCCATGCCTTCCAGCTGTCTGCGGAGTTTATGGGCCCCAACAAGGCCAAGGAGATCTACGCCGAGACAGCCGCGGATCTCGAGCGCCAGAATCGGCTCGCAGACGCCGAGGAACTCTATCTCAGCATAGGGGAGCCGAACCGGGCTATTGCGATGTACAGAGCGGCTGACAGAAACGAGGACATGATGCGTCTCATCGAGAAGTACCACGGAGATCGTGTCGAGGTGAGATTTAAAATTCGAAATTTAAAAAAATCGAATTGGTGCGATGATTTTTTTCAGGAAACTCATTTGCGTCTGGCAAAAGATTTCGAACAAAAAGGCGACTTCCGGGAAGCCGAAGAACAGTATCTAAAGTCCGGAGACTGGAAATCCGCCGTGAATATGTACCAGACCGCTGAACAATGGGCGGAAGCGTACCGAATCGCCAAAGCGCATTCTGATGAGTCCCGGGTGTACCACAAGGTAAGATTTTGGATCTCAGGTGGAGTTTTGTCATCAGAAAAAGGTTTTTTTCTGATCGCAAACTAATTATGTATTAAAAAAAATTTGTTCAAAGAAGTGAGCGAACGCGAACATATTTGACTGTGTTCGCGAACGAACGCGACCGAATTTCGAACAAATTTTTTTATCAATTGTGCAAAACTTTTTTTCTGTATAGAAAACTCTGCGTTTCTTTCATCCTAATTTCATTTCAATTTTTGTTCGCTTTGTTTGATCAGAAAAAAATGCCTGTTCGCAAACAAACGCGAACAAATACTAAATTTAAAAAAAAATCCATTCGCGAACAAACACAAATACATACAAAAAAATTATTTTGCTCGCGAACGAATCCCAGATTGTCATTCCCGTATTTCAGTTAGCGTACCTCTGGGCAAAAAGCCTCGGCGGCGACTCTGCGGTCAAACTCCTGCAACGACAGGGAGTGCTGAACGAAGCCATCGACCTGGGCACCGAAATGCACGACTACGAATTTGTCTTCGAGCTCTGCCGCCTGGGGGCCAAGGGCAAGCTGGCTGACGCGCAGGCCAAGTACGCAGGTCACCTCGAAGACGCCGGGGACTTTAAAAAAGCCGAGGAGTACTACCTGCTCTCAGGTAAGCCCCAAGAAGCCGTACTCATGCACATGCACAACCAAAACTGGTCCGCTGCCGAGGCCGTGGCCCGTGACCACGCTTCCGACGTCCTCAACGACGTCTACATCGCCCAGGCCCGGGCAGCGATCGAAGAGGGCAACCACCACACCGTCGAAACTTACCTCCTTCGCGCCAACCAGGCGGAAATCGTCGTCAAGTACTACCGGGAGAAGGAAATGTGGCTCGACGCGCTCCGAATCGCGAAAGAGTACGCCCCGGATCTTCTTCCCGAGCTCGAAGAAGAATACGACAAATATCAACTAAAATCCGGCGCTAAGGGTGCCGCGTCGTTTCTTGTGCAGGGCCGGGAGCTGGAATCCCAGGGCGACTATCGCCGGGCGATTCAATCCTACATCAGAATCGACGAAACAACGTCTACGGACAAAAACCTGATCGTAGAAGCCCAGCGCAAGGCCGGCGAGCTAGCGGCCAAGTTCCTGGACGAACGCGAGGCATCGGAGCTGCTGAACAAGATCGCCAAGAAGCTCGTCGCCCTCGGCAAGGGCATTGATGCTGGTGAGGTCCTCCTTCTCGGCAACCAGCCGGAAGCCGCCGTTCTGGCACTCATCGAGGCAAATGAGTGGGCAAAGGCCAAGCGCGTTGCTTCAGAACTCGTTCCGCACATGGAAGCCAACGTTGACGAGGCGTACACTGAGTATCTCAAGAACCAGGGCAGGATAGGGGACCTTATTGATGTCGATGTCATCGCCGCCATCGATGTTCTGGTGGAAAGAGGCAATTGGGACAAGGCGCTCACTACCGCCAAGCAGCAAAATGTAAGAGCAGTTGTCGGATTTGGAAATTTTTTGGGTACCCAATCCAAACTAAAACCTAAAAATTTCGGTTTGGGTTTAAAAAATGTACTCAAACCGAAAATTTTTAGTTTATAAACTTTATTATACTAAAATTTATGCAAATATACAAAATATTGCGTTTTCCAAAACCAAAATTTGGTATTTAAAAAAAAAACAAATTTTTGTTTCGTTTTTTTCCAAAATTTGGTTCAGGATAAAAACGTTTTTTTTCCATTTTTTTCATTTGGACTTTTTTATGGGTTTTCGAACCCAAAAATTCGGAGATTCTGTCCCCAATCCAAACCGTAAATTTTCGGGTAACTCGAACCGAAACCTAAGAATTTTGGGTCTGATCGGGTTTCGAATTGGGCAACTCGACAAGTTTAGAGCGTTCGAATTTATTAGATTAATCCATTTTCAGCACCCCGCCCTGCTCGACAAATACGTCGCAGCGTACATAACAGAGCTCATGGGCCAGGATCAAACTCTCGAGGCCGTACGGGTTCTCGAACGCTACGGAGTGTCCACCAACGAAGCCAACTTTAATATCTACAAGCAACTCATCGACCAGATCGTCAACATCCCGGAAAACGACTACGAAACCATCGCATCCCTGCGAAATGTTATTTTTATGCTCACTGAAAAACTGCAAGATCCCGAGAACGGTACTAATCCCGGAATTGTCCAGATCTTCGACCGGTACGTGTACGTGCTACATTTTTATGCTCTGCTCGCGGCGCTCAGGGATTGTCCAGGGCCGGCAGCTGAAAAACTCAAGTTGGAAATCCGGATTGGTTTGGCGCGGTATTTGGATCTGCTGATGCCGGATAAAGTGTTGTATGAGGCCGGTATGGCTTGCAGGGTGAGTTTTCTTTCGTTTGACCGATTTGTCGTTCGAGCGCTCAAATTCGGACGAATTTTGAGTTTTCGAACGAATAAAGCTCAAAAACCAAGATTTTTGAAAAAAAAAAATTTGTCAAAAATCTTGGATTTTGTTCATTTGTTTCTGCAAATTTTTTAACTGCAAAAAAATTGCAAAATTTACGTTTTCACGAAAAAATATTTTTTTTTATAAAAAAATAAAACGCTCGAAACTCGAGATTTCGATCCGCGCGCCTAAAAACCGAATTTGGGATTTTTGGATCGAGTCGAGCGGCTCGAAAAATTTGGCTTGTATTAACCTTGCACTATTTTTCCAGAACGCCGGCAGAAAATACGAAAACCTGGCATTTGTCTTCCTCAACGTGTACCTCGACGTCGTTGACGCCATCGAAGACGGCGACGCATCAATCGTCGACACCTCTGTCTTCGAGGGGACCGACGTGCCCACTCAGTTCGGCCTTCCCTCCGGGATGTTTCTCAATGTAAGAAATCATCCATAGCTAATGCAAACGAACTCGACTCGAGGATGGCCCTATTTCAGGAAGAGGCGCACGAAGACGTCAAAGAGTGGGTGCTTGCGGTCTCTGTCGACCGCCGGGTCGCCAAGGAGTTGCCACTCGACCAGCGCGGCGTCTACGAGGCCAGCACCATCGACGCTGATGGACAGGAGTACCCGGTATGCGCGGTGTCCTCCTATCCGGTGATTGCGGGAGCCAAGGAGCTGGGCAACGACGTTACGGTCAGTGCTGACAGCTGGCAGGCCTTTGTTGCGATTTTTAAGACGAACGCCAACGACGGGCTTTTTGACGTCCAGCAGTTCTTCGCCAGATGGACCAAATCCCAGCTTAACCTTTCGCTTTGAAACATTTTGTTTTCGTGAAAGACATAAATTTCAGTTGTGAAATGAAATTTATCTTTATCCTTCGCACCCGGGTGGTGGGGGTGATAATAAATGCATTTATGAGAACATGCACCAGCACCATCAGCACCTTGGCCGAGTATACTATTTAGCTTGTGCCAGATCGAGCAAACCCCCGAAAAACATGAAAGAGGAGCTGCTGGGTCTTCCGCATTTCGGGGAAACTCCATAAATGGCGTAACAGGCGAGGAGGGGTGCAAGCATGTATGTAAGTAAGCAAGCAAGTACACTATGCATGCAAGCACAAGCACGTTCGTGATCTCCGTCCGTACGCGTATGAGATAAGCAAAGCACACAAGAGGACGGCCTATTCCTATCTTGCGTTGCGTTTTTGCACGCCAAGAGCCAAGAGCCAAGGGACAAGGGACAAGAAGACAGCCCGTGGCTGCTGGCAGGCCCGCGACGAAGCAGCCTTGATCACCACTCTCCACTTGCCGCCACCGAGTCTGCCTGCTGCCTGCAGCACGTTACATATTTATTTTTTTCCTACTGCCGACGACGACCTTTCACAAGACATCACTCGCGGCTGCTGCTGCTGCTGCTGCGGGGGCTGCTGCACGACTTGTTGTTAACTTTCACGTACGTGTAGCCGTGGTATCGATTGGATCACGATCAAGATGGTGAGTGCCAAGAAAATCTGACAATTCTGGCCTTTTTTTTGCGATCATCCAACTTTTTTACCCTTACCTTTTTTGAATATTTTCAGGACGATTGGTACAAAAACTACATGAAAAAACTCGCCGCCCAGGCTGAGGAGGTGGACGACGAAGAATACGAAGACGAGGAAGAGTGGGAGGACGAAGAAGTGAGTTTTTTACAGGGGTCACCTGGGTCATGTTTTTTTTTTTGATTGGGCAAAACGAGCATAAAACAAACCCCCTGCTCCCTCAGATCAGACATAAACATAAAACAGCTTTGTTTCCAAGAACGAAGGGCACTTGTCATAAATAACGACCCGCATTCTTTACGAACAACCAAGCGTTCGTTCATTCATCCTGATTGTGAATGAGTGAATGAGCACGAAATTTTTCAGGAAGAAGCGGAACTCGAGCCTCCGAAATCCAAGAAGGACGAGAAAACCGATCCAAAACCGCCCAAACCCCCTCCAAAACCCGAATCAAATAAAAAACCTGCAGTCGAAGAAGAGGAAGTCGAGGACGTCGATTTCGAAGACGACGAAGAAGAAACGCCCGGACTAAATCTCGCTGCCTTCGGAAAGTCAAAAACAGCGCCCAAAGTCGCCCCAAAAAAAGAAAAAACTCCGCCGACTTCAAAAAAAGCTTCTGAAAAAGATGCCAAAAAATCCGACGCGACTGTCAAAAAATCCGACGCATCCGAAAAACCAAAATCAGGGTCATCTAAAAAAGAAGACGTCAAAAAACCGCATTCAAGTGCGAAAAAAGAAGAATCTAAGCCAGACAAAAAAACTGAAACCAAGTCAGCGTCCTCCAAAGACGCTAAAGTGAAAGAAAAGAGCCCAGGTGCGGAGAAGAAATCTTCATCCACGGAAAAGCATCACTCTTCGACAACGAAACCAAAAAGCGACAAAGAAAAGGAAAAATCGGTCGAAAAAGATTCCAAATCTTCGTCAACGGTCAAAAAAACGGACGGTGCCGAGAAAAAGTCCGCGGACGCCAAAAAATCGTCGTCAAAAATCGAAAAGCATTCGTCTTCGGCGACGAAGACTTCTGAAAAGGAACCGGAGAAAAAATCCTCGCACCACAGCTCGAGCAAAGAAAAAGACGAAAAAGCAAGACGATCGTCGTCCGCGTCGCGCAAGACAGAAGAAGAATCCGTCGATGATTCCAAGTCCTCCGGTCACCATCACCACAAATCGAGTAGTTCCAAGACCGATGATAAGCACGAGCATCGGCGATCCTCCTCCTCATCGGCGAAGAAAGGAGAGGAAAAAGCGTCGTCATCGTCGTCGTCCAAGGACGAAAAACACGACAAAGAACGGAGAAAATCGACTGTTTCCGAAAAAGATGCGGCTGAAAAAAAATCCAGCAGCCACAGACGCTCGAGTTCCAAAGAACCCGCCGAGAAAGACAAAAAGAAGTCTACGAGTTCGGCGAGCAAGGATGAACACCGTCGATCGCCTTCTGTGAAAAAAGAGGACGCCAGCACTGCCAAGAAGCCTTCTACCGCTGCCTCGACCGAAAAGACCGCCAAAAAAGACAAATCGCCCCCAGAAAACGAATCTACCAGGCCGTCTATCCTCCTGACACGTCCGGGCAAAAAGAAGCCTGTAGAAATCGATATCGACGATTCAGGCAAGAAAATCATCAAGACGGAAAAGAAGGCAAAGACCGACGACACGTCTTCCGTCTCGTCCAGGAGATCGACATCGACGACGCGTAAATCCGTCGAAAAAGAAGTCGACGGCAAGAAGGTCTCCTCCGGGGAGAAAAAGGAAAAATCCCCGGCTCCGGCTGATAAACATTCTTCGTCCAGCGCTAAAAAAGAGGACAAGACGAGTTCAAAGTCGGCAACCGGAGAGAAACACCACTCCCATGAATCCAAAACAACCGCAGACAAAAAAGAAACTGCAGATTCAGCTTCGAGAAGATCGCCTTCGTCCAAGGAAAAAGAAAAATCCGTAGAAAAGGAAAAATCTCCGAGTTCCAAAGAAAAAACCACCTCATCGTCTCATAAACACACATCTTCGTCGTCAAAGGACAAAGACCGCGAAAAATCAGTGGAAAAAGACAAAAAACACTCCGAATCCGCTTCCAGGCGTTCGTCTTCGGCATCCCGGTCCAAGGAAAAAGAAAAATCCGTAGAAAAGGAAAAATCTCCGAGTTCTAAGGAAAAAACCTCGTCGACTCACAAACACACGTCTTCGTCGTCGAAGGATCACGAAAAGTCGGTCGAGAAAGAATCCGCATCAAGACGCTCCTCTTCGGCGTCCAGACGCGAAAAATCCGTGGAAAAAGACAAAAAATCGTCCAGCTCGAAATCGACGGACAAGAAAGAGCACTCAGAATCGAGAAGGTCGTCTTCTGTGTCCAAGAGTCGAGAAAAATCGGTTGAAAAGGAGAAAAAGCCATCGAGCCGAGAAAAATCGGTTGAAAAGGAAAAGAAACCTTCGAGCAGCAAAAAAGACGACTCCGCTTCCAGGCGGTCGTCTTCCGCATCCAAAAAGGAGCCTTCAGCAGAAAAGACTTCATCGAGCTCCAAAAAAGAGCATTCATCGGAATCAAGAAGGTCATCTTCGGTTTCCAAATCCAAGGACCGAGAAAAATCCGTTGAAAAAGAAAAGAAAAGTTCAAGCTCAAAATCGGCGGACAAAGATCACGGAAGATCGTCTTCGGTGTCGAAACACCGAGAAAAGTCAGTCGAGAAAGACAAGAAACCCTCGAGCTCAAAATCGACAGAGAAAACTGGAGATTCGGCTTCGAGGAGGTCGTCTTCCGTCTCAAAAACCAAAGAAAAAGAAAAATCGGTTGAAAAAGACAAAAAACCGTCCAGTCACAAAGAAGAGTCTTCGAGCCACAAAAGTTCCTCCTCCAAGACCAAGGAAAAGGAAAAAGAAAAATCAGCCGAGAAAGAAATCAAATCTTCATCCGGCGAAAAACGCTCGTCATCCGCCGTCAGAAAACACGACGACGCCGACAAAAAATCGGTCAGCTCGGTGGACAAAAAATCCGTAGCTTCGACGAAAGAATCGTCGTCCTCGAAGAAAACAGACGATAAAAAATCGTCGTCGTCCGCGGAAAAGGAAAAACGATCGTCGTCGACAGTGAAAAAGCCGGAAGAAGCCGAGAAAAAGTCGTCAAGCTCCAGACGCAGCTCGAGTCGGGGAAAGGACGACGTCAAGGCTGACAAGGAAAAACACACGTCGTCGCACAAATCAGACCACGGCAAAGAAACCGACAAGAAATCTGTCGCTGGCAAAGAAGACGCAAAAAAATCGACCAAAAAAGAGGAAAAATCCAGCGAGAAGAAGCCAACTTCGTCCAAGGATGTAAAATCCCCGGCCAAAAAGTCCGACGAAAAGGAAAAATCGTCGAGTTCCAAATCTGCCGACAAAAAGGAGGATTCGGCTCATAGAAGGTCGTCTTCGGCTGTTAAAGACAAGGAAAAATCCGCGGATAAAGACAAAAAAGAAGAATCCTCCCGACGATCGTCATCGGCCGTAAAAACCAAAGACGGCAAAGAAAAGGAAAAAGAAAAGGAAAAAACCGCGGAAAAAGAAAAGAAGCCTTCATCCAGCGAAAAACGGTCCTCGTCAGCGGTCAAAAAACCAGAAGAGATCAAAAAATCCGCATCGAAGACGAAAGAAGAATCCTCGAAAGACAAAAAAGCAACTTCCGACAAAGATGCCGGCAAAACAGACGCCAAGGCCAAAACGACCAAAGAAGTCGAGAAAAAGTCCAAAGAAACCGACAAAAAGTCAGTCGAAAAGCCAAAATCAACTTCAGCCGAAAAAAACGACGTGAAGTCATCAAAAAAGTCCGAAGGGACTCCAAAAAAGGAAGTCACTCGCTCGAGTGCAGCCCCAAAAAAGGAAGCCACCAAAAACGGCACAGCTGCGACGGCGACGGCGACGGCAAAGAAGAGCAGCGACGAGACGAAGCCGGCAAAAAAGGACGTAAAAGCTGCTGCGTCCAGTGACAAAGCAGCGCGGCACCCCTCCAAATCAGATCATAAGAGATCGAGTTCGGCGACACGAAAACCCACCGAAGACAGCGAAGAGGAGCTCGACGCTGAACTCGTCGACGATCACGCGAGGAACGTCGAACACGACATCAGATATGGGAAACCAGGAGATGATGAGGATGGTGTTGATGACGAAGAAGAAGAAGAAGAAGAAAACGATGAAAACGCGGAAGACGAGGGAAAGGAAAACGCAGAAACGCCGAAAAAGAAGAAAAGAGTGAGTTTTAGAACTTTTGTTTTTGTCTCTGCGCGCACGCGTATGCCTGCGTCTCGGCACGAAAACAAAAAAATCGTAGCAAAACCATGTGATAATGAAAAAAAGGTGCGCTTCAGGTTGTCGTCAAGAAGCTCGTCAAGAAGCCGAAGCCGAAGGAGATCAAACCCAAAGAAGCCAGGCCGCCCCCACCTCGTCCAAAATGGGTACCGCCACAGAAGACAGTCGTCGAGTTCGTTCCTATGCCTCCACGGGGCAAGTCGCTTTGCGACATTCTGAAAGAGGAGAAGATGGATCCAAAGAAGCGCTATGCCAAGCACAATGAATCGTGAGTTTTTCTGCATACTTCATCCACTTTTGCTTAGGTTAAAAAAATTATTAAAAAAAACAGACGATAAAAAAAATTTATTAAAAAAAATTTTAAAAATATAGAATGAAAAAATAGTTTTTTTTAATTTTAAAAAAAATTGAAATTGAAAATAAAAAAAAAACAATAAAAGTTTTATATAATTTTATTTTTTAATTTTGCATTTTTAAATTTTAACAAAATTTCAAATTTTTAAATTTTTACATAAATGTTAACAGAATTTTTAATTTTAAAATTTTAACAGAATTTAAAATTTTGTCATTTGAACAAAATTCTAAATTTTGTAATTTGAACAAAATTTTAAATTTTGTAATTTGAACAAAATTTTAAATTTTGTAATTTGAACAAAATTTTGATATTTTAAAGTTAAAAAAAACAATACAAGTTGATTTTTTAATTTTTTTAAATTACAATTTCATTTTTTTCAGAAAAGTCAATATCCCCTTCGTCGTGCCATGGGAACAGACACCGTCGCTTCAGACTCAAGCGGGTATGGGCGCCTTCGGTCAGCGACGCGACGCCAACAACCACGTCGACGTGGAGGTAAAAGACGGCGCGGTGAAGTCAAAGGCCACACTGCCACTCTTCGAATCAGGACTGAAGTCTGCGTCGAGTCAGAAGGGCCTCGGGCCCTTCGGAGGTCGTCGGAAGAACGTGGATCGCGTCGTTGATACGCACAAGTTCAAATCGAGCAAAAAGCAGCGACTCAGCGAGGGCATTATTCCGCTGGCAAATCGGGGCTGCCTGACCGGGCAGAACGGCATGAGGCCCTTCTCCAGCAACCGGTCCCAGACGACCCCCGGCATGCTGCCCACCGATCCAAAATCCAATACTTTCGTCTCGAAACAGTTTGCGCCGTCGAGGACGACTGCCGGCTCCAGCGTCATGGACAGGAAGCGGGCTGTCGTCGAGCTCGTCGACGGCTACGAGCCCCGGGCCTCTAAGGAGTCAGCCGGCATCGTGCCACTCCTCTTCGACACCTCACTGGTCGACAGACACGCCGGGTCGTCGTTTGGAAACTTTAGGCCAATGCACGTCGAGAGCACCGGCGGCTACAGTATGTCGCTCGACGAGGAAATCGCTTGCAAGTCTGTCATACCTTTCCAGGTGGGATTTTGGCATTTTGGGTAAATTTACTGATTTTTTATAAAATTTTCAGACTGCTCCTTCGTTCTCTTAATTTCACAGATTCACAGACAAGCTTGGTAAATACATAACTACGGCAGTGAAGCGCGCGAAATTTCGCCTCCTCCGAACTGTGCATAATACGCCGAAAATGAATAAAGTACACGTCAGTATTATAGGAACTCGACTAGGCGCTAGGTGACAATTGGCGGCTATTGCAAATTTCAAAGCAAAGCCGCAAACAAACCCGTTTTCCTATTTTTTTTATTTATAAAATGTCTATTTTGACGGATGTACACACCAAGGCTTTGCATTCCGGTTATATAACGAAGCGGAACGGAATGACGAATAACCGGGTCGGTTATTCGGTTATTTTCATTTCCCGAAAATAACCGGGTTATACGGCCCGGTTATTTTCCGCGACTTAAAATAACCGGGTTATACGGCGGTTATTTTCGACTTTTTTAACCGTCCCCCTAAATCATGAACCGCATAAAAAACGTAAAATAAGCGTGCAAATTTGGACCAAAAAGGGGGACATTCGACTGAAAATGAAAAAAATGACCCGGTTATTTTCATATTTTTATGCAACATGTCCAAAACTGAGACGGTTATTTTCTTTGACTTTATTCTAACTTCATATCCTACCCGGTTATTTTTTGCGATATAAGCGGCCAGCAATATTCGACCGTATAATGTCGGTTATTTTGCAAATTTGCATTTAAACGGCATTTAAGCGGCAAAAAATATAACCGGAATGCAAAGCCTTGGTACACACACACACACACACACGCGCGCATACACACATGTTTGCCGTTCAGCCTGGGCCCCGGATGATAACGGGTTTTTTGTTTTGCTACTATCTTTAATCATACCGAATTAATTAGCAGTTCGCGGTTGCAACCGAACCGACGCCGTCCAGGAATCTCCTTTTTTCCATGTGTTGTTGAAAAAAAACTGCGGATGGATGCGCGCGTAAAAACTGAGGCGCAGTAAATCTCAGTCGGTATATATCTCGGTAATAATATCACTCTGCGTAGCAGCGAGCCTGCATGTAGGCCCCCTGCCTTTTGTTTTTCATAAAAACACGCCTAAAACAGGTTCGAACTCGCGCATCGGAATTTCGATGTGAGAATTCAATTCTTGTCATCGTCGTCACGAAGAAGTGCAGGTTATGACGCAGCACTCATTTGCATGCTGCAGAATTTTTCGTTGCACGGACGCATCTCAGACTGGTCTATCAGTTTATTGGACCATAAAGATTGTAAGTAAAAAATTTTTGTACCAAGATAAAGATGTCTTGCAAGGAAATCCCCCCAAGAAAATGATGATACCTTGTCGAACTGAACACACACGCAGCAACAACTCGTTTTGAGTAGACTTACGAGCATCTAGATTTCACAGCTTCCAAATCGCCATGAAATGGGTTTATTGCTTTGATACAGAGATCTCTTTTTTGGGTCTGGGGACAGGTCAAAGGACGTACCGTAATATGCATGTTTACGATAAGATAGTACGATTGTTGTAAAAAGATTACGTTAAAAACTTTTCGCTGTAAGAGTTTCCGATAAAAACTTTTCGCTGTAAGAGTTTACGATAAAAACTTTTCGCTGTAAGAGTTTACGATACAAACTTTTCGCTGTAAGAGTAAACCGAAGCAAAACAGAATATGATTTTCCGATGATTTGATTTGTGTTACGATAGCATTCATCTTTTTGGGCAATTCTCATTTGTGACAGGATGTTTCCGCCTTTTGTCCTTTTAGGATAAATTTGGGAATAAGTGTGTTATATATCTGATCACACAGGTATTTTTTGACAAGTGTCTGCAAACTCGTTTTATAGGTTTTTTGCACTGACCGCAATTTTTGGAATACATGGATATCCCGGCAATCATCATCAATTCATTGACTGCTGTTGTCTGTGGTCTAATTAATCCTGACAAATCAATTGAAAGAGAGTTTTTTTGCAAGGGAGTGATAGATTCCTTTTTTTTCCGGTTTTATCAGGGAATCGTGTATGCAAGTGTTTTCTTCGCAAAACTGTCATCTATATTTATTTCACCATTACTCAGTGGTTAGTTATCATTAGACCAGATGTTAGGAGGCACAAATGATGTCCACGTAGGTGTAAATGTCTCGATTCGTTTTGGGCGCGATTTCTTCTTCCCATCGTTGCTGTGGTCTGGTTTTCGTCTTGTTGAACACCGAGTTGAGCGAATCGACCCAGCGTAAAGTGGAGGAGAGCTCGAAATCGTCCTCGATGTCCTTGAGGAGAAGTTCGGAGGAGATAGGTCGCTGATCCCGCCATTTCTGTACCATCCACTGCGTCTTCTTGACGTTGACTTCCAGTCCGACGTCCTTGCAGATGATGGCCATATCCGACAGCATTTCCTGAAGTTCTTCGCCAGTGTGGGAGAAAAGAACGACGTCGTCAGCGTTTTGCGAATGGCCTCTTCAAAATCCGTCAGCAGTGAGCGTGCGTTGATGGTAGCGACGCTGAGCCGGAATCTAGACATTTTTTTAGCCTACGTTTGACAGGGTGGCCAGCCCGGGTGTCAAACGGCGCTTTCAATTCTCACACTTGCGCTGCTTCCCGAATGCGATCGCGAGCGCAAGCTGCTGTCGCGGACAGGAGAGGCGGAATAAAACCGACCGTCCGCTAGGCGTGCAAGAATGAAGACTGTGAATTTTCTGTCATCTATATATATATATTTTTTTTTTTTTTTTTTTTTTTTTTTTTTTTTCGCGTTGTTCAAATAATCAGAGTTGTTCAATTCGACAATTTTCAGTGCTCGCTCTGCTCGCGCTCTTTGAGCAACTCAATTTTTCGTGCTCGCTCTGCTCATGCTCTTTGAGTTCCTAAAATTTTCGCGCTCGCTCCGCTCGCGCTCTTTTATTCTCAGATCGTCTGCTCTTGCTCTGCTCACGCTCGTGAGTTGAGCAGGAGCGAGCAATGAGCAAACATGGCTCACACATAAAAATGTGAATTTTGAGCCAAAATTCAGTTCCTCACTAAAAGAAAGACCGTATACTCCTTGGAGATACCCCCAACATCGTGTTTTTGATCGAAATTACCAGTATTTTAGTATTTGTAGCACTAAATTTATAGTGAGCAGTGCTCATTTTAAAAATTTCTCTTGCTCGCTCTGCTCGCGCTCTTTGAGCAATTCAATTTTTCGTGCTCGCTCTGCTCATGCTCATTGAGCACTCCAATTTTTCGCGCTCGCTCCGCTCGCGCTCGTGAGCTGAGCAAGAGCGAGCAGTGAGCAGGAGCAATTTGGTGAGCATCGAACAACTCTGATAATAATGGTTGTGGACTTTGGTTAAACCGGGTGCCACTGAAAAAAAAGAGAGATGGCACACCTGGATATGGTTCACAGGTAAAAATTAAGAAACAAGCCGTGCGCAACAAACTCACATGAAGTGATAAATGATGTCAGAAAAAAATTGTTACCAAAATTTAAGTTGCAAAGAAATTGACGTTTCTCTGGAAAAATTTTATTATAAACGATGACTGAAAAAAGAGCCAGGTAATGCTCAGGCTGCGCAGGTAAACGAAACCGTAGAATTGCAGCGAGAAGCGAGCCCTTCCTTGTCTGCATCATTTTGGGTTAGTTGCAAGAAGGTTATTTTTTTCCTTTTCCTTATCTGATAAAAAAAGGGAAAAAAGATCGCGATTAATTTACCGCAAGAAAGGCGCGCCGGATAAATGTCATCGTAATCGACGTCGACAAAAGCGATGGCGTGGCATCGACCGTAACGTGTCCTGTCGATCGGTGCTTCCTAATTAGGCACGTCGTCCAAAAAACCGGATTTTCGACCGGACACCTTTCGTTCTCGAATGTCATTCAAAAAATTTCTCGGATTCAGCAGGCGGGAGCTAGCGAGCCCCGAGGGCGCTCTGGGGGGAGAGGCGGACACTGCAGCGAGTTATGTGGGTCGCCGTCGTCTCCGACGAGACACGTATAAAAGCACGCCACCAGTCCGGCTACAGCCATCATCACACTCGTTCATCGACTCGGTGTGTGCATCAACGATGGTAGAGCAGGACGGCCGCCTCAAGGCCTACAAATTCGTCGCCTACTCGGCAGTGACGTTTTCCGTGGTTGCCGTACTCAGCGTACTCGTTACGCTACCCATGGTCTACAACTATGTAAACCACGTCCGGCGTCAGATGCATCATGAGCTCAACTTCTGCAAGGGCTCCGCCAAGGATATGTACGTTGAGGTTAACCACATGAAAACCGCTCCCGCCAACCGTACCGCCCGTCAGTCTGGCTACGACGCTGTCAACCCTGCGCCCAACCTCCAGTGCGAGGGCTGCTGCCTGCCCGGTCTCCCTGGTCCCCAGGGTGCTCCTGGCAAGCCCGGTCGCCCCGGTAAGCCCGGTGCTCCCGGACAGCCCGGCAACCCCGGAAAGCCCCCGGTTGCTCCCTGCGAGCCCACCACCCCGCCGCCCTGCAAGCCATGCCCGCAAGGTCCTCCAGGCCCCCCTGGTACGTTTTGTTACCCTTTTACCCCATTTTTTTTTACATTTACACATGCGACAATTTTTTTTACATTTCGAAGACAAAATCTAATTTTTTAACATTTTTCAGGTCCCCCTGGCAGCCCCGGCGACCCAGGAGAGGCTGGTACCCCCGGTCGTCCCGGCTCCGACGCTGCTCCCGGCAGCTCCGGCCCCCGCGGTCCCCCCGGTCCCCCTGGCGAACCCGGCCCGATCGGTCCCCCCGGCGAACCCGGTGTGCCTGCCCAGAGCGAGCCCCTCACTCCCGGAGAGCCCGGCGAACCCGGCGACCAGGGACCACCCGGACCCCCCGGTCCCCCTGGAGCCCCCGGCAACGACGGACCCCCCGGCCCTCCCGGCCCCAAGGGCGCTCCTGGCCCCGACGGCGCTCCCGGCCAAGACGGACAATCCGGTCCCCAGGGTCCTCCCGGCCCCGCTGGCGGCCCCGGCGAGAAGGGTATCTGCCCCAAGTACTGTGCTCTCGACGGTGGTGTCTTCTTCGAGGACGGCACCCGGCGATAAGCATATTCTCCACACTCGGGTCATCGATATCCTGGCGTCCCGTCGCTGGTCCGGTTATCTATCTCGGTGGCTTCTGCCTGTTCGTCGTCAACTTCGTCTTCGTCGGCTGTGCCGGGTCTTCGAGAGTGCTGGGCACGCTTCGTCGCCGTTTTTTCATCTTTTATTCTTCTTTTTTTTTATCCTTCCAATTCGCTGCCATCAAAAAACAGTGCAATTCTATTCTGTTCCATTGTATCTAACTTATTCCTGAGAGAGTGCTCAATTGCTGCATTCAGATTCCGTTTGGGATTCTGACTGTCTCGTTTGTGGTGCCAGTAGAGGATCATGATAAAGTCAGTTTGATTCAAGTTTTCTCGTGTGTACATTTGTTGGATTGGGTTTTTTTCCGGGAAACACAAAAAAGTTGGATGAATGCTGACAAAGTCGGAAAATTGACTGACTCGACTCGTTAACCCAAATTGAAAGGTTGACGGAACACGCGTGCAAAACATCCTGAAACAATGGCTCCCGTTTTGCGCTGACGTGAGTGAACTGCTCTCGCGAAAGCGAGAGAATCAACCGTTCTTGCACCGTTTTCTCTTTCATTTTCTGTTCTGTTCTTTTCATTTCTTTTCTTTACTTTTCGCCGACGAGAAAAGAACAAAGCGATTTATCCATCCTGGAATTTGGGTTAATTTGCGCTCGCTCGATCTGCTGCTGCTGTTGCTGTTGCCTTCAGGGCTCTTATCACGGATTCACAAAAAATGACAGACGTCGGCTGTCTCTGTCTCCGTGATTTCTTCCAAACATTCATTCCCGAACAAATGAGATCAGCACTGACATTTAAAAATAAATAAATAAATTTATCCCAGGTCGTCAATCCTGGATATTTTATAAAAAAAAAGTAAATATTTATAAAATTCAACTTCAGTTTCAATTTTTTTGTTCAGTTAATCAGGTCTTGATTTTTCAGATGATCGGGTATCCTGATACCCCGGCGGACCCCCCTTGCAGTAATTTATTGCATTTTTCCTTATCGTGCCAATCTGAGACCAGTAATTACTCTTATTCACTCGAATCGTTGCAGCTGTAGTGCATGGATGAATTTCAAATTTCGACAGGGCGCAACGAATTTCAGGAAAATAAAAAAAACTTGAGATGATCCTCGTGTGTCAGACAAAATCCGAGACCGGAGAAGAAGAATACAGTCTGCCGCTCCGAAATGTCTGCGCATTGCGCACCCAAATCGAATCGTAAAACGCACGGTAATCAGGTCAAAAGTCATTTTCAACCAAAAAACGTGAACTCCCGAAAGAAAGGTTCGAACTAAAGTAAATGACAACAAAAAAAAGAAATTAAATTGGGTGATTTATGCGTGACGGCAGTGAATTCCGCCCGAAAACAACGGGATATCTTTGTATCTGTTGGATCCGCAGTCATCAATCATGACTGACACTTTTCCCTACCAATTGTGGTGACAGCCGGTGTACATACTCCGCTCGGCACTTCAAAAAATATCTACTTCCATTTTTTTTGATTCTGTATTTCTTCAAATAAATACATTTTATTTTCGTGCCAAGACCTGATTATTCCTACCTGGCAAAAATGAAAGCCTTTTTTGCCGCCAAAAAATTATTTTGTCCGTTAGGCCGGTTTCGGTTTCGGGAGAGATAATGAGTTTGCCGCTGCAGTGGAGTCAGAAAGGCCGTAGAAAGAGATGTGACAGACAAGATACCCCCCGAAAAAAAGGAAAGAGCGGAGTTCGTGCAGATGCGCCCGGCCCGCATCGGCCTGCATTAGCGCAGACTCGCGCGGATCTGCGTCGAGCAACCAACCAGTCCGTAAACTTGAAATCATCCATCGGTTTTGCTGTGCATCAAAATAATCGACGTCACAATTCAGCCCATTCACATCAGCCCCGGCGGCATTTTCAAGTCCCGAGGGACCGGCAGACGGGGCAACAAAAAAAACACAAAAACTAAATTGAAAGTGCATTCATGCAGAATCCGTAGAGTTTACAAAAATCAAAATTTGGTTGTTCTAAAAATGAAAAAAAAGTGACGTCACTTTCGATAAATCAAAAATTACTGGATAATTTAAATTACGATAATTTTTTTCACCACAATTTTTTTCGTTTCGAAACCTCCGAGTTACGACACTCCGGGTTATAGTAAGCCATCCTGAAAAAAATGGCAAGACAGGTGAGGTGTCAATCGTCCAAAAACTCTGATAAATCAATAACTCGGAGACGACCACCGAAAAAGTGCGTGTTTGCCGCGGTCGACGACCAGCGTGGACGTGGACATACACCCCATCGCACCACCACCCCATCCACCACGGAGATTGTAGTGGGTGCGCGTTTTGGCCGACGACGACGACGAAGACGACGCAGCAGCAGCATAACTACCTGATAACGAACGTCCCCCGTCTCCTCTCGTGAGTTTGTTTTCAAATCGATGGCGTCGTCCGCTTGGGAGTGGATCAAGCGCAACAAGGGCAAAGCCGTCGTCATCGGCAGCGTCGCCGCCGCCGGAGTTGCCGTGCTTGCGAACCGGGCATGGGACCAGGCGCAGGGCTCCGTGGAGGATGCCGCTGCCGCTGCTGCCGAAGAAGAACACCTAGCGGCGATGCGGCGGTCCTTCGTCTTCGACGCCCACCAGGAGACGAGTGACAAGGCCCTCGTCGACAGCCTCCTGCCTCTCGTGCGCAACGCGATCATGCAGCGCTACAACGTGGACGCTGTTGTCGCGGATCTCAAAGCGTCGGGGCACTCTAACGACGAGAAAATCGCGCTCTGGAGCGATTTGCGCGTGAAGACATTCGCCAGAATCGTCGCCGTCGCATTCGGCTACACGCTGACCACCATCGCGTCCAAGGCTGGCAAGTCCATCGTCTGCGCAGAGGTCTGCAAGCTGTCGGAGAAGAAGCAGCAGCCTGACTTCTGGAACACGGTGTGAGTTACCTGCAGGGGTGGGCGATCAGCCGTTTTTTACGTTCACGACACGGACACTAACATTTTTACAATTTGTTCGAAAAATTGAATCAAAATTTAAAAATTTCGAATTTTTAAAATTTGATCAAATTAAAATTGAGAATTTTTATTCCAAGTTTTTTTTTATTTCAAAAATAGATTTTTTATGTGAAAAATTCAAAAATTGTCAAAATTTTTGTAACCCGAATTAAAAAACAAAAAAAAACGAAAAATCCATGTTTTTTGTCAAATAACATCAATTTTGACACCTATACCCTAATTTTGTCCAAATTTTAGTTTTTTTATTTGTTCGGAAAATTTAATTTTGTTTGCGAACGAACGCGGACAAATAAGTTTAGAAAAAATCTGTTCTCAAATCAATACAAATAGAAAAAATCATATTTTTTCGCAAACAAACGCGAACGTTTGCAAAATCCTGGTTGACTGGCATCAAAATTTTTTTAAACTGTATTTTTGCTTCAGAACCGAGGCCATCACGAAGAACATCTTCGGCACGGCGTACAAGCCTACAACCAACGACAACGGCTCGGCAGCCCAGGTCCAACAAGTGTTCGTGAACTGCGTGCACTTTCTGACCACGTCAGGCCTAAATCAGCTGCTGACCAAGCTCGAAGCCGTCGTCGCCGACGTTGTCACTCAACTCGGCTTCGCACAGCGCATTTCAGCCAAGGAAATCGCCAGCGCTCTCTACGCAATCGTCGATCGCTTCCTCGCGGAATCGAGTGCTGAAAACTTTGCAAACTTCATCGTGCCAACCGCTGCGCAGCCTATTCTGCCTCGCACAGAGCTGGAACAGCTGATTACACGATTTGCCACCGTTCTCAAGCTGCCCTCGACCCGGAGCCTCATAGAAGTCTTCGCCACCGCCTACGTAAGCCGCGCCGCTGATGCCCTGGCGACCGAAGAAGAGCAGCCTCTCGCGCAGCTCCTGCCTCGCATCGCAGACGTTTTCATCGTTATCCAGAACTTCAGAGACCGAGATTCCGTTTTTCAGGAATGTCTAAGGTCCCGAGAATTGCATCATTTCGCACAAGTTGCTTTTAAAGCGCCTTGAATTGTTTTTGATAAAAAATAAAAAAAGAAAAAAACCTATCTGGAAAAAAAGAGGAAAAACTATCGTTTGCCAAGTTTTATCGTTTCTAAAAAAGTGCGCACGCGCGACAACCTTTCGCGTCGAGAGAACTAGCACTGCTTGCGAATATTTGAGAACCGTTCTTATTTACGTGTTTGTCATCTGTCAACGATGGAGACATCCCTGATGGCCCTGGGCGAGCGCCTGTCGCTGTTGGAGAAGGCCCTTGGCACGCCGATGCAGCCGAACAGCACGCCACAGCTCAAGGAACTCGAAGAAGTGCGTCGGAAGCTCATCGAGTTGCGCATGGATTTTGTGCTAAAAGTGCCGATCGAAGACCTCGAACAACTCCACGTAAAGCCTTCTTTGGTGAGTTATCGCTTTTATAAATATTTACAGCGTAGTGTACGCTATCGAGTTTTTGTAGGCAGATTCGCTGACACTCGGCGAAAAAGCCATGATCGTAACTCAGTCGAGCGCCGCCGTCGACGAATACGCCACTGCCGTCGCCGACGTGCAACGCAACGCGGATATCGTCTTCAACAGCACACGACTGACCAACGTGCCGCCACCGGACGTGATTGAGAAGGAAATCGAGGCTGAGGCCGAGGTCGACGAGAGTCTGCTCCAACTCGAACGCGATATCGACCGTGTTTTTCAGGAACTTGGTACCGAGCTCGGCGACGTGCTAGCTCAGATCTCCAAGCTCAGAAAGTGAGTTCGTGTGCTTTATATATTTATGTCACTTGTGCGATTAATCCGATCCGAAAATAAACTTTTTTGTATGCATCCGGCCTACTTTTTGCAATTTTTCTTGTTCCAAAATTTTTTATAGGTTTTATAAGCCATAGTCCGTCGCAGTTTCTGAAATTTTTCAGGTAACTTGACTCGATCCCGGATTTAAAAATTTGTATTTTCAAAAGCCAAAATTTGGTATATTACCGGATTTTTTTTATTATTTAGATTATTTTGGGTTTCCGAACCCAAAAATTCGTAAAACCCGAAACTTTTCGGTCGGATCCCATTCTCATGAAACATAAACTACTTTTTATTCGGCAAAAAGTGCGACAATAAGGTAAGGTGAGTGTTGTTTTCATGAGCTGGGTGGCGCATGTATGGTATGTAAAGGAGAGTCGAGAGAGCAGCAGCAGAAGCCACCAATCGACGGCAAAGGCGGTTGTCATCATAAGAAGAGATAAATATCGTCGGGATATCAAATACCGAACTAATAGGGTGGCATTTGTGAAAAAAATTTAAAAAAAAGAAGAAAAGAGGCTACCAATACGTATTACACAAAAAAAAGCAAGAACAAAACAATTGCGGTGTGGTTGGTCAGTGGGATAAATAGCTCGTTTTCCAGAGAGTAATAAGGTATATTTTGTCTACGCAGAAAGAAATCTGTCGAAAGGCATCGAAGCGTGGTGTCACGTGTAGTTTCAGTTTGGGAGTATGTTCTAAGCTGCTGCCCGGAAGGGCACGGAGTGGCGGATTCATTCGTTGGCTGGCAAAAGTGATAGTATAGTACCTATGGGATTGATTAGAAGACATTTTGTTTGAAAGAGTCAACAAAAGACCAGAAAAAAAGGTAAAAAACCAAGCGCTTCAGAAAAATCGTGTCGAGACCATGGCCTCGAATATGATACTTACAATTACTGTAAAACAGTTCAGAGAAAGTAATGGGGAAAAAAGTCGTGGCGAGAGTGAAAAAAACAAATATTGCCAGGAGAGAGCGATACTGGTTGTAACGGAGCTCCCCAGTGCTTGAGCCTGTCTTCTGACCAGAAAAATTCATTTCTGAGACTGGCCAAGCGCTGGAGGCCGCGTGAAGGGCAAATCTGGGGCGATTGACTAGCTAAATATTCAGAACGAAAAAAAAGAAGGAAGGAAGGACGCCAAAAACCCTGAAAGTCATAATATAAAATTTGGAGCAATGGTGGGAAGAGTAAGTGTGCTGCTTGTCTGTGAAAGAGTCAAAAAAGAACGACTAGGCAGAAATTTAAAAAAACAAACAATAAAAGGTGTTAAAAAAACTGAAAGCAGGTGAAAAACCGTTACAAAAAGAGCAAAACATCGCCCGCTCGATATTATTCCGGAGAAACGGGCTGGAGCTGAGGAAGCGGACTCGAAGGCGGCAGAACGACGATTTCCGGCTCCATGCAGGCGAGTTTGTCGATGGCATTGTACGCGGCGTCGTTGTGAGCGGCTTCTTCGCTGCTGCCGACGCCGTGGCAGACGATGGGCTTGTCCAGTCCGAGGTTGACGAGGGTCGAATAGAGCAGTGTCGCGCCAGATTCCTCCTTCGGGAAGTCGATATAGTTGACCGTGAATTTGTAAGTCTTGGAAAACATGTCCAGGCGCTCCTTCGCAGAGACGACTTTCACGTACCACGCTTCTGGGTTCGGAACGGCGCCGTCGAGGACCGCAGTCGGTGGGGGAAGGCTCGCGTAGCCCGTGTGCTCCGGCTTGCCATCGACGTACGAGAGGAATTTTCGGCAATCGTCGATGATCGCCTGGCGCTCTTCCGCCAGCAGGTACTTTTTTGAGTCCTTACCGCCTGAAAAATAACGATTCTTGTTTTTTTTAAACGATGAGCAAATAACAGTTTTTTGGTTCTGAAATTTGTTAACAAAATTTTGATCGTGTTCGCGAACGAACAACGAACAGATTTTTTAAATCGCTTTTAAAAATTTTTGTCCAAACTGAGCAGAAAAACGTAAACTGAGGTGTTATGCGTTTTCGATAACGGTTTTCCTATACTTTTTGTGACCGAAAAACCAATGCACATTATTTTCCATTTTTCGTCAAATAATATCGACTTCGGCACAATTAAACAAATTTTACCTTTTTTTGTTTTGGCTGTTCGAAAAATTTATCTTTGTTCACGAACAAAGCAAATCTGTTCACGAACGAGCACGGACGCAAAAATTTGAATTTGTTCGAGAAAAAAGCAAAAATTTGAATATGTTCTCAAACAAACGCAAAATATTTTTACGTTCGCGAACGAACACAAACGCAAAAAATTTGAATTTGTCCACGAAAAATCGAAAAAATTTGAATTTGTTCGCAAAAAAAGAATTTGTTCGCGAACGAACACGAACGTTCGCCCGTTCATGTTTAATAAAAATAAACAACTTACGTCTTCGTGGCTTGCTGACAGCGACCACCTCGGCTTTGAGTGGCGCGATCGATGCTTCCGGATAGCTGCTGTCATCTGGCGGTGGACAGGCGCTCACCTGGTTGCTGAAGGTTACCTTGCGTCGCCTCGGCTTGCTGTCCTCGTCGCCGTTCGGGTCCTCGACTGCAGCGCTGGAATTGCTGCGTGACGAGTCCCCGGAGTCCGGAGCAGGAGTCGGAGCATCTGGAGCCGGAGCAGCTGGGGTCGGAGCCGGAGCAGAGAGGTCATTGGGGTCGAAAACGCCAATATCCATCAAAGGAGACGTATTGCGTTTCTTGAGCAGACTTTTTCCAGGCGGGGGCATCGGTTTGATGTATCCGATGCGTCCGAGCATCGCCTCGGCAGCCGCTCGCTTGGCCAGACGCTTGTTTGGGCCGACACCGATCAGGGTGATGTCCTGGCAGGTGACCTCGACGGTGAATTCCTTGGATCGGTTGTGGCCCTGCTCGCCGATGAGTCGAAAGACCGGTTCGGCTTCTTTGAGCGACTGCATGACCTGGATGAGTCGGGAGACGGGGTTGATGTGGTGGCCGTACTGGGGGTCCATCTTCATGTCCTTGATGATCGTCTTCCGCTTGCTCTCCTTCGGTTGCGGCACGGTGGACTTCTTCGTCGTCGTCACGATGATCGACGCCAGGTAGAGAGGGTCGGTGTCTGCAAGCGCACATTTTCAACAAAGTACTCAAAATGGCTAAATTTGTGCTACATTTTATAAAAATTCGTTCGAAAATAACGTAGAAAAACGCCCCAAAGATGAACGAACAGTCATTTTTTCGTTTTCGAACGAATACGAACATTTTGTAAATTTTGTTCGAGAAATCAAACGAACGCGAACATTTTTGACCGTGTTCGCGAACGAAAAATGAACAGATTATTTGAATAATTTTTACAAAATTTTGTCTTAACTGGGCAGAAAAACGTAAACTTTGGTAAAAATTCGAATTTTGTGAACAATTTCAATTTTAATAAATTTAAAAAAAAATGTTATCAAACAATAAAAAAACCTTTTTTTAGAAAAGTTTTTTTTAAATTTAGTGTTATAATTTTAACAAATTTTTTTGCAATGCTGACTAATTTTTAAATTTTTTTGCAGGAGTCATAAAAAATATTGAATGCCAAAAACTCACCAAAGCCGTCGGCACTGAGTCTGTCGAGCATCTTCTGGCACGCGTCCTGCTTGGCGGCCTTCTTGCTGTTGCCCTCGCCTTCCGTCTCGATGGGATCCTTGTTCGCAGCTGCCAGACGACACCGAAGAACGTAGTGCCTCAGGTGTGGCACCCCCGACTCCTGCATGACTTCGAATTCGACGTTCATCTTCAGTCGGAGCGCGCATTCATGGATCCGGCTGACGACCGATTTATTTTTTCGTCGGTCGTCTGTTTGACCGGTCTGGGGGGTTTCGGCGTCATTGGATGGGGATTCTGATCCGTCGGCCGATGGATCGTGATCGTTTTCGGTGGTTTTCACAGTTGACAATTCAGCGATCGGGGATTCAGGTGCGGCGTCCGTGACCGTTGGTTTGGCCAGACTGGCTTCCAGCTCGGCGAGAAGGGGTTTCAGGTGGAACAAAGCCTTCGTCGCGGCGTCTGAACGGGCTGCGAATTTCGTCCGACCCTCCCCGGTGTGTTTACTCCCGTCTCCGAGGACCAAAGTCGACCAAAACGACTGCTCGACGACCGGCTTGGCCTGTGGATACGTCGGCACCCCCGGCATACGGTAGTAATTAAAAATCAGCGCCGGATGAGGTTGAAAAACGTGGGGCGCAGCTCCGAAAGGCGCAATACCCATGAGAGGAGCGTACGGGCCGTGTGGAGCGGTCTGATTCAGCGGAGGACGCGGCATGGGTTGTGGAACGACAGCTGGGAGGCCATCGATGTCTTCGTAGGTCGCGGACAGGTTCAGCTGCTCTGCCACGTTATTCAGCAGGGCCATGGGATTATTGTTATCCCTCTTGCCCTTTTTCGACCGATTCGGGGGTCGCGGAAGCCGGGAGTGTTCAATGGCATTTTCGGCAGCCGATTGCTGGGCTTTTTTGATAGACGCGCCGCAGCCTTCAAATTCTTCGTCGGGTGGAAGCATCAGTTTGACGGTGAATCGTTTTTGATGCGCTGGACCTGATTCGTCCATGAGGATATACTCGTGCTTGATCTGTGAAAAGCAAAACTGTGAATAAATTCTGTGATTTGTCCCAAAGGACCCAAAAACACTGATAATCGATATAAAATGTCGAAATTTGTGGATGATCACTGACCTTATTGAAGCGAGCGAGTTCGGCAATCCGGCACATGGGCGTCTTCTCGGATACGTCCTTCTTCGTCGCGTAGTAGTAGACATTCTTGAGACTCGTCGCCTCCTGGCTGCCAGCAGCATACGCGCCACACCACGTATCTGGGTGGTGAAATTTCTGGGGCTGGGTTAAAGCACGTGTTTCGAGCATCGTATGCACGACTGATAAGCATAGGAATACTGGCGGAAATTATGATACTTACAAAAAGACACTGACATCCATGGACCCTGCAACGAGTACACCAAATTGATCGACCAACAAAAACGGTCAAAAATTGCTTTAGCGTTAGCTTTAACGATCCAGCACGCACGAAACGATCCTTAAAATCACAGCACAGCCACTCACAGCTATCCTGTATACACAAAAATAGTCCAAGCAGAACCACAAAAAGCAATCGCTGTTTCACCTCGAGCACCGACAACTGTCCGGACCGCACGAGAGAGAAAAGAAAAGATGAAGAAGGTACGTGAAATGTCAATCGAAAAATCTTCGCGTGCGCACTGAATATGTCGTAATTTCGTGACAAGAACCCTTGTTTTTGCTGTTTTGGCAGGATGCAATTTGATGGGGTTTTTCTTTGCGAGCTCTCGTTCTTCTTCTTCTTTTCGTTCTACTTTCAAGGAATTTCTAGTATCGCGTTTTGCCCGTTTGTTTTCATCCTATTTTTGGCTCTTCTCATGGATATTTATGAATTCGACCGATTTACAGGATGTCAGCAGTGTCAGCAGTCGACAAACTCAGATTCATCGGTAATTATGACTTTGCCTCCCAGGGAAAATTTCTTTGGGAAATTTTGTGTCAGCTAAGAAACATGGGCACCGGCAGGTACGTCACCAAGACCGAATGGCTCGAGAAGTGGCCGTCCGAGCCGTCGTATCTCAAGATCGTCAAGGTTGGTTTGCCGATCTTTGTTTTCATCAGTTTTATTCAATTTGATGTCCATTGTTTCAGGCTCGTCCGACGATGGACAGATGGATGCAGGGCGGCAAGTTGTGGGCAGAATGGACGTTTCGGGGCAGAGCACTTGGCATCTACGAATTTTCCCACGATCTGAACCGATCGGATTGGCGCTTGATTCACAAACACGAAGAAAAGGGTTTTCTCGAGAACAAAAATGCCATGAAGGAAGTTGTCTTTCCGGACTCTTTTCCACTGCCACCCTTACAGGTTTGTGCTTATTCAATTCATTTCAATGTGCAAGTTTATTACGTTATTTACAATTTTGATACTGTAACGCACTATTTTTTTTGGGCCTAAAAAACGAGATTAACTTGTGTTCAGAAGAAATCTAACTTTCCAACTTCCTTGTGCATAATCGGTTTCTGTTTAAAAAGTTGTTTGCAAGCCGGCGTGGACGTTTGGTCGTTCGTGCCACGAGCGAACTTGTTTTCGGAAGTATTACTTTACGTCAAATTGCATTATTTCATGTTTCCTGAATGCATACTAACATCTGGCATATTTATTTATTTTGGGATACAATATGCCAATGACTGACAAAGTAGAAAAAAATGTTATAAATACAAATATGCACTTTTTTAAGAGGATTTTTAAAACGAATCCGGAGTTGTTATTTTTTGCAGATTTTGCTGGCAAAGAAGGACGCGGCTAAAAACGGCAAGACCTGGACCGCAGAGCAGGAACGTGCACCCCTGCAGGTGTGTCTCGATTCTCAGTTTGAGATGCTGAGGCCTCTCATCAAGCAGGCGCCACCCCAGCGACTCGCAACCAACATCTACGACGAGGTCGATCCCGACGCTCTCCTCGACTTCTTCGGCGACAAACTTCCCGTCAAAGTCGAAGCTTGGAACGTCGGTGCTGCGCGAATCTCACTTCCCTTCCAGAACGATTAGTACTTCAATTTTTTTAGGCCTTCTTTTTTTTGTTGTTTTGTGTTTGTTTGTTAGACATGGTGCGGTGCCACTGGCGGCAGGTGCAGCACGTACCACGCCTTTTTGCACCCTCGTTTCAGGTTAATAAATTGGTTACCCACCCCGCCAACCGATATCACCCGGTTTGCCCGGTGTAAATTGTTTTTGTATTATATTGAATTTTTTTTACGCTTACATATACGCCTTCGGAGAAGTGAGAAGGTCTTGGCTTTATCTGGCTTACGGTCGGGTCGGTCTCTGACGTGTTCACCTTTCATGCACGGCACGTTTAATGCCGCTCCACGCGCCTGCTCCTGATTTTTTGCAGAGATAAGCAGGCGGGGAAACGTGACTCACGGCAGAAATAAGAAGCTTGAAACTAATTTTTTTTTATTTATTTAAATAATCTCGGCTTCAGACACGTGTTCTTTTACTAAGAATGTGAAAAAAAAAATTGTTGGCATGTTTTTAATTGTTGCCCTGTTTTTTTCCGTGTTTTATCTGCATCCTGTTCTTTTTTTTTGCCAGCCAGACCAGAATTCGCGAAAAAAAATGCTAATAACTCCCTCACACGTTCGATGTTTGTGCCACATTGTCTCGGCGTCAATAGAAACGGGAAAACCCTCAACGTCACCTGATAAAAGTCGGGAGGGGGGTGCTCTCGGGAAATAACCGTCAGGTAGCCCCGGCTGCCGGATTGGACACCGAGTCAATTCGTGCGCACTTTGGCATCCAAAGGATGCCTTGAATTGCTAATTGAGCACCTTTGCTTCTCGCAAGAAATTTCTGAATATTCGACCCGTTCTCAGGGATATCAGGTTCGCAGCCCGACCAATAGGCTCTCCAGTGGAAACAACGGGTATCTTGCAAGAGAGCGAGAGGACTCTATTGACACGTCACCCAGCTTCTGCCCGATTTCTGATTTCCGCCTGGTGGCAGCGGCCTTTCTGTCAACACCGCTCCCAGGCTGTGCTAAATTGAGAGGCTGTTGATAGTATGTATGTCTACTCTGTTTACCCATATTTACTATCATCGCCGGATGATTTCGATTTAAATAGAATCCTCCCGCCCGGGTCACGCTGGATTCTTCTGCTTGACCGCCGACAATACAAAGAACGGGAAATCCTCTGTGTTTCAGTACTGGTTCCGGCTAACTTCGTTAGCCATTGATTCGCTCGATTTCTCTCCCCCCAGCGAGGGCGGAAAGAGACGGATGGGATGGGATGGCGCTTCTTCCCTGCCTCATTTGCTGCACTTATTTGGCGTGTTTACGTTCATTTGCCGGTTTGGTTTCGTAATTTCTTGGAGGGCGGCGTAATTGACGGTGCCACACCCTGTCAAAACCTATTTTTGACTGGGGTCTGTTGATGGCTTTTTTTGCAGTATTTTTTTTAACAAACGAGAAAAATATTTTTTTTACAAGTTTCTATGTTGATTGGAGCGGTTTTTGGACAGAAAAAGTTTTGGGCAGTTTTCAGGCGTTTTTTGGAGCCCGGGAATAAATTTTCAGCTCGAAAAAATGGCAGGCTGCAATTATATATTTTTTTCGTTTGAATACATTCAACCATCATTTTTTTAGTCTAAATCAGAAAAATCGAGCTATGTTCCACCAGTGTTGTCGGGTTCGGAAATTTTTCGGGTAACCCGACCCGAACCCGAAACCGAACCCGAAATTTTCGGGTAACCCGACCCGAACTCGAACCCGAACCCGAAAATTTCGGGTTACCCGACCCGAACCCGAACCCGAACCCGAAAAATTCGGGTTACCCGACCCGAACCCGAACCTGAACCCGAAAAATTCGGGTAACCCGACCCGAAACCCGAAATTTTCGGGTTTTGGGCGGGTTAGCTGAAGAACCCGACCCGAAACCCGAATTTTTTTTTTCATAAAATTGGTAAATTTATTTAATTGTACTTAAATTTTTGCATTGTGGAGGCCAATATAACAAATATTGCGTCTTCAGAAGCAAATTTTTGACATGTTTAACGGTTTTTTTCAACTTTTTTTCTCATTTTGACTTTTATTGTCGGGTTCTCAAACCCGAAATTTGGAAAACCCGACCCGAACCCGAAACCGAACCCGAAAAATTCGGGTTACCCGACCCGAACCCGAACCTGAACCCGAAAAATTCGGGTAACCCGACCCGAAACCCGGGATTTTCGGGTCGGGTTCGGGTCGGGTCGGGTTTCGGGTCGGGTAACCCGACAACACTGTGTTCCACCCCAAAAAAATGTAAAAGGGCATTTGCATTCCATGAATTCCATCCGTGTGCTCCTGCGCTCCTGCGTGGTCTTTGCCCACTGTTCCGCCTGTCTGAGCCATTCGGAGTCCATCAATAAGCCAGTCATCCTACCGGGGAGGGCGGGTGTTGCAACGAAACGCCTCTTGTCCGGTTGCCTCCGTCGTTGTTTCACCCCAACTGATCGTAGCATTTTTCTATTTAGCTTGAACGCAGCTTTTCCGGGGCCGGCTGCTGCGTATGGGCTGCCGAAACTCGAAAGAGGTCGACGACCGGGGCGGCTTTGACGGCTTCGACACGATCCGTCACCACCTGCCGAGCCCCCACTACCCACACATTCCGCACCCCACTTTTCATCATCACGGCCAGAACCATGGCCAGGGTCACAGCCAGGGCCACCCGGCCCAGAATCGACCACCCACGTCGGCGTACCTGGCGCTGGCGTTGCTCAATGTGAGTCACCATCAAAGGAGTCATCTGCGCGCTTTATGCGCATATTTTGCACTTTATAGAGCGCACTGGGCTCTGTTTTTTGTTTGCCGCCGTGCCAGAGGGCTCGAGCGCATCATTAGGGCGCCTGGACTCACATTCAGACCTGCTCGGAATTCGGGCAAGAAGTTGAAGTTGTGTTTTGTGCAGGCAGTGTAAACAAAACAGAACAAAAAAAATTACGTTGTCCGACAAAAGAGCCCACTGGAGCTCCCGTAATCCCTCAAAACTGCCCTAAAAACAATTCCTAAATATGTAGTCCCAGTCAGTCAACTTCCGGCTTGGCACATTTTACATTTTACATTTAACATTTTTTCAGGCGAACATGGCAGCTGCTTCTGTCGTCGCGTCCGATTTGCATCCGGAACGCCTCGAAAATCACGTCGCCGAGCAACTCATCAGACGGGCAAAAAACGACGGCCAGACGGTGTCTATCATCAACAATTGTCTCTACCTGGACTACAAATTTGTTGGCTTCATGCCCGGAGGGGTTGAACGGTGAGATGACAGGTGACGGGATTAAATGAAAATTTTTGTGTGTACTCGAACATAAAATTAAATAAATTCGTTCGACTTTGAATATTATTTATAAATATTTAAATACATATGTATTTGCGGTATGGTCGTGTTTATCTGAACGGCACTTGTTGTATATTCTCTTGCTCGAGTGATAAATATCTGGGCTTGGCGATATGCTTGGAATTGGGGATTGGAGATCGGAATTGAAATTGAAATTGGACGGATAAGGCGGAAAAGGCGGGGGGTCTAAAGTGACTTCTGTCATCGACGTTGGGAATGGAGGGCGGGACGAGACTCACCAAACAGGCAGAAAGCGCTGTCCCGCACCGTTGGTCGCGGGTGACGGCGCGTGGAGGGGTGAGGACATGATCGCAGGGGTCGGCGATCCGCCCTGCTGCGGGGGAGAAGAGTAGAAGAAATGATTACGCATGGTCCGAGTCAGGACGTCGACCTGGGCACGCATCTCGTCCTGCGCCTGAGCGAGCTTCTGCATCGATGTGTGCATTTCGGTCATGAGCTGAAAGTGAAGACAAATTTGTTTGGTCGTCCAAATGGGTTTCTAATTATGAAATTTTGCAAAAAGAAGCCTTTTATCACAAAAAAAATATATGTCTAGAATACAAGTTATTTATGTCTTCCGTGAAATACATAAATGTCTTATTTAAGGCAAATGTGTTCTTACCCGGTTCATCTGCTGCATCGACGTCTGCGTGCTCTCGCCGAACACTCGCATCTTGTTTTTGATGCGGCGGAAGCTAAAAAATAGAACCAATACAGTATTTTTAAATTTGAAAAAAAAATCATCCTCAGAAAACCCACTCATGAATAGCCTCTAAAAAGTGCCTCTGATGCTGCCGAAGAATATGATCTGGCGCTTCCGAGCTCTGCAGGGTCTTGTAGATGTGCCATGTCTTCTGCAGCACCCGCGCAGCGGCATGTTTGTGCCGCTGCGTGAGCTTCGAGTCGTTCATGAAGTTGTTTACATTCCGCTGGCCGTGGGAAAGGAGGATCTTGCGCGAGATGACGGCGATCAAAATGGATGAAATAATCGCTCCAAAAACTCCCACAGCGATTGCAATCATTCTTCCAGCGTTTGTTTTTGGCACAACATCGCCGTACCCGTTCAACATGAATGAGATGGCTGAAAAAAAACAAATAAATAGGAAACATTTTTTTTAACAAAGCCTAAACTCACCGATAAACCAGAGAGCATTGGAATACAAAATCCGCGGTTCTTCATCCCGTCCGATCCTTTCGCACTGCGCAAATGTCCACGCCGTCGTGACCCAGAAGATGAGCGTAAAAAGTGTGAGAAACAAAATCGGTCGTTGGTCGAGGACGGTTTTCATGACGAAGGAAAAGTTCACCTGGATTCTGTTGAGCGCGGCCAGCGTGCGTGTTGAAGCGTCCTGGAACTGCTTCGAGTGGAGAACCGTAAACCTGCCAAAGAGATAAACGCGGCCCAGCATGAAGAGCGACAGGATCACGTCCACGGGCACCGGCTTCACGGAGTACACGTGATGGAAGCGGGAAGGCTCGATGAAGATCCAATTCATTGTGCCTGTCCAGGGCAGCGGGCAGATCGAACAGACTACGAATTCTACGGTAAATTGTACTATTCGACTGCCAGTTAGCACAACTCGCCAGTCGTCGGCGCCGCAATCCACGAGGTCGAGCTACAAAAAGGAGGGGAATTACGAGTGTCAGACAGTGTTCCATTTTTTTATTTTTTTGCAAAAAATCGTTTTTTATTTAAAAAAAAGTTTTTTTTATTAAAAAAAAAGTTTTTTTTATTAAAAAAATAGTTTTTTTATTTATCAAAAAAATAGTTTTTTTTTAAATTTTTTCTAATTTTTAATTTTTACAATTTAAAAAAAATTGTTTTATTTTTTTTTATTTTTTTTATTAAAAAATCGTTTTTTTAATTAAAAAATAGTTTTTTTATTAAAAAAAATGTTTTTTTTATTAAAAAATAGTTTTTTTAATTAAAAAAATAGTTTTTTTATTCAAAAAAATGTTTTTTTATTAAAAAAGTTGTTTTTTATTAAAAAAATTGTTTTTTATTAAAAAAATTGTTTTTTATTACAAAAATTTGTTTTTTTATTAAAAAAATTGAAATAGTAAATTTTATTCCAAAAAAGGTACAATTTCTTCAAAAGAGTCCCAACTTTTCGGAGTTAACTTTTTTGAAAAAAAATCGACCTCCGAATCAACTCCAAGGTCGGAATCGGTGGAACACTGATTTCAGACGCCTCAAAAAACGACAACTCACTAAAATCTCGTTGATATGGTAGTGGACGATCTCGATGAGCAGTGCGAGCGTAGAAAAAGCCACGAGCACCCGAAACATGAGTGAAACAGCGTGTTCCTACAAAATGACGTCCCCATAAGCCAAGCTGTACCCTGGTACTCACCTTATCGATGCCAAGAGCATTCTGGCCACACATCTCGGAATCCAACACCATAAAAAAGATACCCGTCATGGCGAGAGCAAGACAGCGATCCGTAATCTGTACCCGTGTGTTGAGGCGTTCCGACCTCTGCTTGTAGATCATCTTGACGGCCGTCTCGTCGACCGGCACGCCGTAGCGGCTGTTGTTGCGTGTCAACTCGCCTCCGGGGGGCTTTCCCGGTGGCGCGAGGGTCAGCATGCCGGTCGTCGCCCCGCCGTTGACGTTGATGTGCGCGGAGCCGAAGGAGGAGTGCCGGCTTTCGCGATGGATGCTCGGGAGCGATCCGTGTTTCGTGACGGAATCGAAGAGCGGGCCCGTGTCTTCTACCGTAATGACCGGGCCGGCGTGGGGTTTGGCTGCTGAAAGAGGCCTTCAGAAGCCCTTTTTATCATTTTTTAGCCCCCAAAAAAAAATCGATGACCACCAAAAGCACGTTTTTCCACAAAAAGCAACTAAAACCGTGAAAAACAAACAGTTGGATTCAATGGAGTCGTGGCTGTAATCGATGCATGTGTAAGCCGGCGGCATCTGGCCCAGCTTCTTCCTCGCAGAAAGCAGGTTCCTGAACTGCTGTCGACTGCCATTCAGTCTGAGGAAGTCAGCAGACACCTGAAAACATCGATACACAAGATTAAACGTCTGTCATTGGCAAAAGTCGTAAAACAAAGCAGTGTTGATTTAAAAAAAAAGATATTTTAATTAATCCCGATTCCCCAAATCCCTCTTCGGCATGCCATGCACGGAACCTCATGGATAGACGAGTTGCGACGTTCTCTGGTGGTCGGAGGGACGTTCATGTGGACAGGACGCCCGGGCAACGAGGCTTCTGGAGCCGCCAGCTAGCGAAGAAATGAATGAAAGAGTTTTACTTCAATTAACGCTACTTAGAGCTATTTAGAGCGCGGAGAAAGACAGGACACGCCAGGGCACAGAAGGAGTGTAGCAAGCCAAAAGGCAAGGCAAAAGGCGCGCCACGTGGAAAGCCGCTTTGCAGGGATCGTCTGCAGACACCACAGCCACGCAGGGAAACCCGAGAGGTACATAGTACTACTCAGAATTGGTCTTTTGCATCCAGAAAAAAAACGTTGGACGGAAGAACACAAACAAATGACTTTTGAGGGCATTTGTCCGGGTTAAGCGAAATCAAAGCCGATCATGAATATTTATCTGACTC
The DNA here is from genome assembly GCA_963969345.1 of Turbatrix aceti. Lineage (NCBI taxonomy): Eukaryota > Metazoa > Nematoda > Chromadorea > Rhabditida > Panagrolaimidae > Turbatrix > Turbatrix aceti. The sequence goes on from OZ017768.1 coordinate 6,828,342, forward strand.
ATCACGCACCGAAGATCTCGAGTCCCAAGGTTTCTTTGCAGATTCAGATGCTTCAGAATTTCAAAAAAGATACAAATACAAACAAGAAACCTGCAACTGAAGTTAAAGTGCAACAGCTGATCCACACTAACCCAGGTTTAAGGCACCAAAATCCACCAACACTCCTCCAACGCGTGCCGTAAAAAAAAAAAGTAAAAATGGCTGTAAATTAAACTTTTAACGATTCTTTTTACGGAGTGCATCAAAGTCGGTGCGGCCTCCAAAAAAAGAGGAGTGTGTGAATTGACGGCGCCACGGATGGAGGGGGAAACTTAAAACATGTCATCAACGGACTGGGCCTGGCCGTCGTTGCCGGCTACGGTTACGCCAGGTCGGCGAAGGGGATAAACAAGCAGACAGCTACCAGTCTCAACATCTCAACTTTTGTTGCTTCACCGAGTTTTGAAGGGGTCCCAGACAAAAAAAACAGCCCCCGCAGCAAATTCACAAAAGACTTTTCGGGGTATCAGCGGCCAAAAAAGTGATGCCAAACAGTTTTGAGTGACGCAGGCGCAACTTTTTTACGACTGAATGCAGGAAGAGGAGCCAGCCTTTTATGGGAAAAAAAAGAACTGTCCAAAACGACTAATTTGGTCCCGGAACAGAATTTGAAAATCTTCGACCTCCCAACTCCGGTTGGGGGCGGCACAGACATTTGGGCCCGGCCCCAAATCACGGACGTCAATGTCAATTTCACAACTTTTGGAAACGCAAAAAAGAATTAGTAACTCATTTTCCCAGAACACGACTCCGCTAAGCCCAGCCATTCATTACGACTGCCGTCAAGTGCAGTATCGTCAAAAGATCGTTTCCGCTGCCGACAAAGGAAGCAGCGAGGCGCCGCGTGAAATCCTACTCTCTGCAAGCGATAGAAATTGCCTTCATTACCGTCTATTGAGTAAAAAAAGCGTATATCACTGTCTATGGAGCGCAGGTAGGGAAGGCATTGACTTCCAGAATGCTGGGTTAGTTGACAAAAGGTAACAGACGGTATTTCTATGTATAAGGAATCTGGTCCCACGACACAGGCTACAACAAAGCAAAACAAAGCCATGCGCGCGCGCGCGTCGTCAAAGGCACCAGGTTATGTAACTTGGATAATTCAATTACCTCCAAATTATGGGAATTTTTCATTTAAGGGTAATCAGCAAAACAAAGTCTTATTTTTGAGTTCTGAGTTGAGTTCCCGCGGAAAACGATGAAAAACGCAGCTTGCAAGTCAGAAAATCTCAAAAAAGCGTAAATAGAAGAAATCCTGGGATACCGCACCCAAAAAAAAGTTTTTTTGCAAAAATCTTCAACTCCAAAATAGTACAGACAAACAAAAACGTAAATGTTATAAAAAACAAACAAATAATTGGATGGCATCACTTGAAAGTCAAAGTTCGCCGGGCTGTTGTAATGTGATAATCCGCGAGTAATTACGCACGAATAACACACGCGATTGGTTGCCCAAATTGAATTTGGCCGACAGGCGCGCGCACTATGTACCTAGGCTAGGCCGAGCAAAAACAGGCATAAAAAGTCAAATTATATTTCGCGTCAGTATGCAGCAAAAGACACAAGAACCAAGCCTACTATGTCCTTTTTAGGTTGTTGCTGATCCACACAAAAAAAACAAGTCGCCCCCGGGTCGGATTATGTTAGTTAGTCAACGAGTGGTACAAAATTATGTAGAACTTCTTTGTAGCCATCGAAGCCTTATAAAGGTAAGACACCACGTGTTTCTCAGATTGTCTCCAAAATAATCGCAAAAGTAAAAAAAAAGTGCTAAAGAGACAAAGAAAATTTACAAAATGTCAAATGAAAAAAAATTGTATTCTCCTGCATGCGTGCACTCAAAATAACCCACAAAAAACTCGGAGGTTAATACCTTTAATCCTCTAAAGACCTGACTTTTGCCAAAGTTGTTTTTCTGTCGTTTATAGGACAAACACGCCTCCAAAGTTCCGGCATTAAATAAAAATTCGTTTTTTTAAAGGCTGGGCAGCACTAGATTGTTTCCGGGAGGGCGATTAGCTCCGAAACGCGTTTGGCAATATAATAAAAAAATCTCTGCTTTACTGCGTTGCGATAAGATCAGGTTGCGTCTTTGAATGCAGTTTGATTGGGTACGTTTGTTCTTGAAATTAAAATTGCCCCGGCGGTCCGTTCGTTCGTTCGTTCGAAGCAATGATATTTAGTATTTTTTTGAACACTCCCTGAGGAGATTTTAATGACGTACACATTTTTTGAAGGCATCAGGGATGAAAAAAATGAAAAACCCATTCAAATCCAAAAGAGAGGTGCAAAGTGAAACCAAATACTAGGATACATAACAGACACACACACATATACTCCAAATTTCATATTTATACGCGCATTACCAGAGGTGCACTGTTGATTTTGGCATCCTATACGCCGGCGGTTGGCTCTTCAGTCAATCGTTGCATTTCTAACACCCTCCGGAAAAGGGAAGGGAAACGAACGCATCGCTTCGCACCGGGCTGCTTTGATTGTTCGCTTAGATAATATCTGTCATCTGCCGCGGCACAGCTGACGGGATGCATGTTCTTACAATTCGAGGTGTGTTCGGAAAACAAAAAAATACTTGCTAGCAAGAATTACTCGCCAACAAAACACAATAAATGCATACCCAATTTTTGATGCTACAGAAAAAACAACAACCAACCAAAAAAAAAATAAACTCGCCTTGACAAGACCATTTGTTTCGTAAGCAAGGTGTCCGGAAGCAGCATTTTCGCCGCCAAAGTCGAAACTCTTGCCGTTTTTGATGTCACAGACGGAAGGTCTCGGCGTTCTGTAGTCCTCGAGTTCGACGGAAGGTGCCGATGCGACCGTTGGGCCCTAAACTCGATTTGGTCGTTAGTCTTGTACATAGTATCGACTTGAGTGGCAAAAGGCAAAAAAAAAGAGGAAACGGAATTTGTTATTTACGTGACGTGTCCCCTGTTTCGGAAATCAAAATTATTCAGATAACAAAAAAAAAACCAAGCCAAAAGTGCATTTTTTGGGAATCGACAAGTTTTGTGCAACTGCCAAGATCCCTCGGGGGCCCGGTTGACAACCCGTGATGTCCCCTGCGTTCCGAGTGCTTTCATTGAGGGCCGGGGAACACCGAAAAACACTTTTGATAGTGTTTTTTTTCTGCCCTAGCGTGGATGAAGCCTCAGTAGTGGGCGAAAGGATCACAAGATTAATTTAATGGCAAAAATTGTTGTTTCCTGCCGCGAAGGGAGAAAAACAACCTTCTTCCAACGCTTTTTGACCCAATTTGGTTTTCCGCATGCTCATAGCGTGGTCCTCTTTCGTCTTTGAATCTGGACAAAAAAATATAGGATGACGCAGTCGTGCAAAAAAAGCCTGTTGAATTTAGAAAATTAAATATTGTGCGACTCGTCATTTCAAGTCGGCTTGCTTTCGGATGATGATAACGTTAATAAATGAAAAAAGCTGGCAAAAAATTACTATAAAATTTTCTCGGGCATTCGATTTCGTCTGGAAGTCAATCCTAATGGAATTTAGGCTTCAGAGTACGTAAACGAGTTACTTGGCGACGGCGCCAATTGAATTTTCTACATTCTACCTGCGCAACAAAGGTTATGCAAGCAACAAGCACAAAGGTACAACAAACAAGCACATGATAAATTCTGTAAAAAGTTGCAAGCAAGGAATCCAGCTTCAAAAGCTGCCAACACTTCTCAATGTAATTTTTTCCATAATAAACCCAAACTCACCAAAGAACCCCGGCATCGAAAGGATTTTCGACGCTCGATCATTTCCCGATACGTCGCGGGATCGACCGAAAACTGATGGCCACGGAAGCTTCGAACTCGAATCGGCGAAGACGGGCCTCCGGTGGCCGACGGCCCGGTTGTCGTGGTCGACGAGAATTGCCACGGCAGGGTCGACTGCACGCGGATCGACGTCGACGAGCCGCCCGACGTGGACGTGGGCGGCGGCGGAGGGGTCGACATGACCGTGACCTGCCGCGCGGAGGGATGGATGAGGAGCAGGTGCTGCTGTGGATGCGGGACGGTTGTTCCGGTGGGGCTGGTGCTGCAAAGAGGGGGCGGAGGCGTTGTCATTGAGTGAGTTCACAGGAGGACAGGTAAAAGAAGGCAGTGGCGTCGGCTACGTGCCATGGGAGAACGAAGGCAGACGTGATTTTTTTTTTTTGTGTTTGCAGACGCGGGTAAGGCGTATGTACACGCGGACAAAGAAGCCAGTCGAAGGCAACTCTCCCTCTCCCTGTCCGGTCCGAGGGGCGCTCGGAAAGCCGCAGGAAGGCGAGGGGAAGGCCGCGGCCGCTGCCGGCGCACGAGAGAGGAGGCGCCAGCCAAGAAAGCCCGACGCGCGAACCAAACAGAACACGCACGTGAAGTCCGGCCTGAAGGCCCGAAGGCCAGAGCCGGACTCCTGAACATTCGCGATGACACGGCACGCGCGATGAAATATTTAGACAAAGCGTATGTTGGTCATAGGAAGGTGCACAGATTGCGCTTGCACGCTAAGACTAATTTTTTTGTTAATTTTAATTTTTGAGGCCTTCAAGGCGTTCAAAGACATCGGAGATTGAAACCGCGGATTTTTACCTGTCTGGCAGGTGTCTGGCGTTTGACTGAGTGAATTCGTTTCAAAACAGAAAGAAAAAACCCAGAAACAGACCCAAAAACAGAAATGGCAGAGCCTCATCAAAGCATGTCTCCTGTGCGTATGTACATGGCGGCGACGGCGATAATGACCGGTCGTTGCCGGAGGAGAGCAGGCAGGCACCGCGTGCTACATACGTACGTTTGCAGGACGGGAAACAAGACGACAGCGTTGCCAGTCAGCCGGGCAGGCAAGGTGCGCAAGCAAGCCTGAGTCATGAGTAGGAGGGATTAAGGGCCGAAGAAGGCAAAAAGAATCAATTACAATTCCCTCCCGAGCAACGATGCGCCCTGCTGGCAACGGATTCACATCAAAAGAACCAGACGGAAAGATTTTGTGTATACCAGGATCCATTATAATGGCGTGCTAATAGGCTGGCATTACACATTGCCAGGGGAAACGAGTTCAAAACGACGTCAAAAATAATTTTTTTTTTAGAAAATAAAATAAAAACCCGATTGAAAAACTGTGGTCGACTGCCGTTAGCCACGCGATGATGTCCACGGTGGCGGCGTTAACGTCGGCCCTCGCTTTGCACGAAAAAAACTCGACAACACGTTCTTCTTCGGGAGTCTGTTCTGCTATCATGTCCGTGAAAGTGTCCTTAATCAAGTATACAAAATTAAGATAGGCATTAAATTTTCATTACAAAACAAAATTTTTGTAGAAAAAAAACAAATTATTTAGCGCGGCGAAGGGGTCCTGTCCTGCGCACGCTTCCTCCTCCTCCGAACAGGCAGCGCCGCCGAAGAAGCGCAGCAATCAAGCAGCACAAAAAAGGACCACTTTTTCATCCGAAAAAAAAGAGTTTTTACGGCGGTGGTCGACGAGTAATGAGTCAATTGACGGCGAGACGACAGGCGTGCGGTGCGGCGCGCGACAGCTAGCTAACATAAGACTTCACGTCACGTTGCTTAGGTCACGGCCAGCTTGACAACACGCGGGACATGGCAGGAGCTGGCTGCGCGAGTCGATAGATATGTATTTACCTGTCGTGGCGTGGCATGGCATACAAGCATCCTTGAAGGCAACGAACCGAACGAAAAAAAATTTGTGCAAATATAAATATAAATACAAATACAAATACAAATACAAGTGGTTCGGTCCTGTTCCGAAGAAGGACGTCAAATTTTCATCTGGCAGGGCCATGAAATATTCAGGAGATACTCATCAGACACGAACAAAAGACAGGACAGGACAAGACGCACCAACTCAGTCAGTCAAAAAAAAACCGGGGTCATCGGCCACACGGCCAAAGTCTTTCCCCTACCGATCCTACGTATTTGCTTCGGAGCAAAAGTCCTACAGCCTCAGCCACGTGTGTTTTCGCCGAAGAAGAAGCCCCTCCGACGATGCTTCCGGCTGCGGTGTGAGTCAGGACATGCAGCTGCAGGGAGCCAGCGGTGGCTGGCGAGGCTGGCTCGGACATCGATAGTGCCATTGAAGGAAAAAAGCACGCCACAGCACTCAAATTACTCACGTAATCGTTAATCATAAATTTTTAAAATCATCTGAAGAAGAAGAAAAAAATATGTTGCCTAAAATAAAACGATGAGAAAATTATGGAGGCTAAAATTAACTCATTCCCATGCAATCAAGTGTCGACGACCAAAAACCGCACGCCGGAAGTCTTCGATGACGATTCGGTGACGATTTTGAACGGTTGCGCCGACGATGTACAAAACAGTATAATCTCGCGGATGATCCATGCAGAGCTCGGCTGATCCCACACGCAAAAGCTCGGCTTGGGATTGCAGAAAAGGAAGTTCAGAAGCAGATAAAAAGACAGTTAACGCAGACAAATATGCATTTATTTTTATTTTTAATTTTTAAAATAAAAATTTAAAAAATGGCTGTACCTAAAATTTTCCGATCTTGGCACCCGGCACAGTATATACTTGTCAGCGGTCGTCAACAACATGACCATTGATCAAAACGGAGCTGTCAGTCATATGTAGAGTCACAGACTCCCTCGATAACTCCCAGAAATGGCACTGACGCCAGAGATCAGAAATTCATGAGCTAAATAAAATATTTTCCAGCAAACAAACGGGTTCTTTTTTTGAGAACGAGTCAAACAAACGTGGATTAGCTCAAAGACGTCACGGATTGAAGAGAGCATCTGCAGAGTCTCCTGCACTTGCTCCGAGCAACCAACCAACAATGAATGGCGGTATGGCCGCTGCCAGTGACGGGATTCCCCAGGGAGTCGTCAATCGAGAAGCACTGGTCAATTTAAGACAAAACTGCAAGAATTGGGATTACACTCTTTGGAAGAATCGCTCAACCTCGGTTTTGGGGAACTTGAAAATTAATCAAAAAATATATTTATTAGAGAATCGGGCTGAAATATGTAGTAAACAATTTTGTTTTTTCAAGTTTCAAAAGTTTGAACAATTCGACATACTAAGCAGGATTGACAGGTCGTTTTGAACTGACAACGGCATTTCAGACCACAAAACACAGTTTTGTGTCTGGCAAAACACAGTTGTAAATTTGCCGTTTACTGACAGGAATCATCGATCCTAATATAGAGTACGTAATAACCACGCGAAAAAAGAAGTCAAAAGAAAGGAAAACCTGATTTCAGGCGCACTGTAATAGAATTTACAACAAAAAAAATTTTTCTCGATGTAAATATTACAGTGCGCCTAGAACCACTTCAAGTGGCTTCTAGACGTTTAGGACCTTGTTTTTCTTCGATTAAATACGTTTAGAGCATGTCGAGAGCGTCTGAACGCTAATATAATGTTGTTTTCATCGGACGGAGTAGAGCAAAAGAATGAAAAACCAAACGCCAATCTCTCGATTGTGTGCCGTGAGAAGGGACCTCGACATACACTGGCGCCCCCGCGAAGCCCCGAGACCGGCTGCGGCCGTGGATAAGGTAAATACATACAAGCGTGGGAAACGTGTGTTATGTTGTGATTACAGAGGCCTGCAGATTCCCTCAGCATGCTCTACAGAGGGGTCGGTTGCCGCGTGTTGATTCGAATGCGGAGCGACACCTGGACTGAAGTTGCGCGAACCAAACCAAAAAGCAGACTCAAGAGCAATGAAAGAAGAAAGACACGCGCATCTACATATAATACATATCTCGGAGATTAAAATAACACTTGTGGTAAACAGGCATTCACGGGACAAACAAACACGGCACAAACAGTTAATGACACGATGCCATTTCTGGGGCACGCTACATACCTGCAGCGCGTGCGGCATTGCATCATGATGTCATGGGGCGGATGGCTGCAAGGCAACAACACTCGGTCGGCCGATTACCTATTTCTGGCCTACCGTCGTTGCCCGGAGAAGGATTAGACAAAGTCGATGGGGTTAGAACAGCCCGACCGGTGGTGACGAGGAGAACGATTAAATGCCGCCCAGGGCACCGAGTCGAAATACGAGAAAGTGCAAACGTTGCCACCGCCGCCGTTGCCGTTGCCGCCCTTTTCCTGACGCTCGGACCCCTCTAGGAGCTCATAAAACTCAACACTGGCATGCATTTGAAAACCGGCCCTTCCCGCGATGTGATCGTCACCGGAAATCCAGTCGAGAACTTTGCTGCCTCATGAATGGTCAATTCGACAGGGTGCATGGCTTTGGAACGGCGCACAACGCATTTTGCACGCAACGGATCACTTTGCACGTTTTTTTCGGGTTTTTGGACAAAAAACGGTTCTGGGTAAAAATCTGAGTTACCGGACACTGTGTTGGTGTGTGCAGTTTTGTTTTTGTTTATTTTTTGGCTGGTATGTACGTGGCATTTATTTGGCCTTCCCCGCAGTCAACAATCACCGTTCAGCACAGTTCAAAATTCCGGAAGCAAAATGAAATGCAATCAGTCGGACGACGCCTGGTTGCACGTTTCCGAAGCAGGAATGGTCGATCGAGGCACAAACACGCGTGACTCAACGCGCGCGCTCTTGATTATGAGCTTCGTTGGACCGGGCGAGGAGCCGGAAGGGAGACACGAATCAGTGACGGGGGTAAAAGCGACCTCGAGTTTTTCAGTCGCAGCTGTCGATTCTGTTTCCCACAAAACAAGCGTGAATCCCGGTTGTTGCTTCTGAAAATATCAAATTTCATATAAATATTGTTAAATTAGAAACCATTCAACTCACAGCAACGTATTCAGCAAGAACTTCAACGTGGTCGACGATGGATTTACCTGTCACCTGAAAGTCCACCTTCCACGCCCGGCCCTTCCACTTGGAAAGGCTCAGAGGCCAGGTTTCTGGAAGCGGGTAGTGCCGAATGACGACGTGTATGAGCACGTCGAGGCGACTGAGAAGAACGTCAAAAGAGACAGGTGGTTCGATGCGACACCTGTCAAGAGCAAAGCCCAGGAGACGATCGTGGATGGGCGCGAGGAGCGTGTCAGGTGTGAGATCGCAGTCGAAGAAACTCAGCCGGATGTGATCGAGCACGAACGCGGGCATGTCGAGAAACGCGGATATCCGAGCACTCCCGCACCGGTAAAATACGAGCCGGTTGCTGCAGAGCGTAGGAACGACGCCCCGGCACTTGCTGGCCTCTTCGCAGTCGGAGAAATCCGCGAGAAGATTGTGCTGCTGGACGATCATGTCGTTCACCGTCCGCGAATACCTGCCGTAAGAAGAAGGGAGGGGGACGGTGGTGCCCAGGACTGAAGCAACTTTCGTCGCTGCTGGGTGCCACAGGGCAAAAATCCGGTCAAAAAAAGATATGCGCGGTCGTCGATCGGCGGATGTGATTTGAAAAGAACGGTTTGTCACTGAAAAACCAACCGTTCAGCCATATTTTCCATTTTTAACCCGCTTACAAAAGTGCACTCTGCAAAAAGCGACATTATGATGCCCCGAGCAAACCGAGCACCGAACGTTGCAGCGATCCACGGTGTCGTCGAGGATGTTGGTAAAGCAGCACGGCCTCAGGTGCATGCGCCACGCAGCGAGAAAGCGATCCTCTGGCGTTACGACAGTCGTGCACTCGACGGCATCGTGCGTGGCGGAGCGGCAGAAGATGCACGTGACGACCGGCAGCCAGGAGGCCGACGCCGACGCCATTGCCGTTGTCGTTGCCGTTGTTGTTTGTGCGAGCGAGTTACTATCGTCATCGGTCGCCATCGCAAACCAGACAAAAATGATGGGGGGGAGGGCAGAGGAAATGAGTGCGCGCCGCCACAGGCTTCTGGTCGCTCTTATAAGCGTAAGCGAGCAAGCAAGAAAGCACCTTCGCCTTTGCCTTCGACGCTGCTCGCTCCAAAAATAGCGGAGTTGTTATGAGAACTTTCCTCGAGTCGAAAATGTTTCGAACGAACGACCGCGGCCGGAGCATCGTCGTGATTAGTCAATGTGTGCTGGAAACCAATTTACGGCCCGTTCCCCGTGGCTTTAATTTTGGAGAGATTGCAGCCAGCTGTGCAATCTCCGGGGGACGCAGCAGAGGAGAAAAACACGTGTTGCGCTGAGGGCGAAACACGATAAGATATCGAAGATCTACATAGCACGCATGTTTTCTTCGAGCTCCGCGCTGGGAGGCGTAATTGGGCCAATCACAAGCTGATGTGAGTTGCACAAGCTGCAAGTTGCAGGATCCGACGTAATGTGAGTCCGTGCGCAAAAAAAAAAGGTCCGCGCAATCCCGCGCAAATCCACTCCAGCCAATCTTTTACAAAAAAATCATGCTTATCATAATCGAATGAGCAATCCATCAAAAAATGCAACAATGAGTGCGGCAACGGCGATCCATGGACCAGTCCTTGGGGAAGCGCCGTAGTAATCCAGATCTCCATCATCATAGGGTACATAGTTGTAGCCGCCGCCGCCGCCGCCGCCACCATATTCATAATCACCAGCCTTGTCACGACCCCGAGCACCGCTATTAATACTTTGCTCACCAATAGAGATTGGTTTAGACCCAAAATCAGGTTTCTCGTATCCCCTAAAATCATTGCTACCGCCAGAGTAACCGCCACCGCCACCGCCACCGCCACCCCTGTTCACAGAGGCGTCAGGCAGATGCTTCAACTTGTCTTTCGTGACGGCAAGCGTAAAGCAGATCACGTCGTAATCGCCGCCTTTTGATTCTAAAAAAACAATACAGAAATTCAAGTTTGTTTTTTATTTTTAAATTTGTGCACGGAACCGAAAAGAACCTACTTGTACCCATAGATAACTGATTATCTTGGTCTTTGAACACGTAGCCACCGTGCACGACATCTTCAATGATGATTGCGTCATCAGACGGGTGCATTTGATCGAGGTATTTGGCGACTGAAAGATTTTTTTTTAAATAAATTTAGAACTTTGATTTCGGGGGGTAACTCACCCAGAAGAAGCTCGTAGGCCTTTTCTATCTTGTACGGACGGACTCCATGGCCCAGGCTTTGGCAGTCGGAATCGAGGTCACCTGTTTTCGTGGGTGCCGCAGCAATGCAGCCCACCGGTGTGCCTTCGCACTGTGTTGCGTCAACCAACTCGAACCCTTCGTTGCAGAACAACTTGGCTGCAGACGCGATGAGGTCAAGTTGAAGAAGCAGAATGAGTGCGAGGCACTGAACGACCGACGTCACCGCTGTCATCGTCGAGAGTGTTCAATCAGATTACATACGACGATCTTGCTCTTTATGATGGCGCGCATTCATGCAAATTTCAAATCTTGGAAGCCTCGTTCTAGGGTAAAGTCAAAGGCCGATAAAAAAATTCATTCAAGCTAACAACAACAGCATCCGCGATGAGACAACGCCCCTGCGAGTGTGTATTTTTTTTCCTCGCCATTCTGACGACGAGCCTGGATGCCAGAGAGAAGACACTCGTCGAACAGACGTATGATGGCTACGTGGTATCGTACTCGGAGAAGTGCAAGGCGATCATAGACCGCTTCAACGACGAGGAGAAAAATGTCATCAAAGCAACGGAAGACGCCAAAGACTGCTGTCTAAAGAATCTGCCGTCCGAATGCGCACCCATTTGCAACTACAGGTATCTGAATGGGACTGTGGTAGGTTTCACTGGTTCTTTAATTTTTATGGAGTTGGATAACCTGACACAAAATCGGAGATTCTTGGATTTTGGGTCGGACTTCACAAAAACCAAAAATAAGACAATTTTTACCAAAATGACAATTTTTTGTCAAAAACTCGTCCTAAAGTACGAATTTTTGTTTCAAAAAATCAAATACGTTCGCGTTCGTTCGTTTTCGTTCGCAAACAAAATAAAATTTTTCGAACAGATAAAACGAACAAAAATTGGGATAAAATTAAGGTAACGGGGTCAAAATTTGTGTTATTCAACAAAAATTGGCAAATAACATTTATCAAATTTACACAGAAAAAAGTTTTGAAAAACTGGTATCAAAAACGAAAAAACGTGCGCTATCAAATTTTTCGATTTTCGACTTGGGAACAAAATTTCGCACAACTGATAAAAAAAAATATGTTCAATGTTCGTTCACGAACATATTCGCGTTCGTTCGATTTTTCGTTGTTGTTCGTGTTCGCTCGCAAAAGAAAAAATTGTTCGTGTTCGCTCGCAAAAGAAAAAATTGTTCGTGCTTGCCCATTCAAAAATTTCCGTTCAGGTTACCAAAATTTTCAGGTACCCAAAAACAAAAAAACTTTTCTGGAGTGCACTTTCAGATCATCAAAACAGTCAATCCAGGCCTGTTCGCGTGGAAAACGCTCATTCAATGGTTGATTCCGACGTCCAAATGCATGCTCTACGACATGGACAACTTTGCGTCGTGCGCAGTCGGGCAAAAGCCGATGATCGCGTGCCTGCGCGTATCGGAGAAATTTCGTCCAAACGAGAGCGAAATTCACTGTCGTCCGCTGCTCGAAGGCACGCCGGCCGAACTCACGCTGAGCGTGCTTTTCTCGTGTCCGCGCACGATCCAGCACATCGCCGGATGCCCGAATCAACTCGAGCGCCGTTTTAAACGCATTCTCAGGACCAAGAAAGGCAACGCCGATGACTACCACATACTCCGGACGTACTTTGCCATCGCTGATCCAGAATTTGTGATCGACGTCGATAACCTCATCGAAGACGCGGTCACGATCATCAACATGACGCGCGGTATTCTCATCACCGCCGCCGACGACACCGTCAATTCCGAGGACCGTGAAAGGATCAAGAAACTCATCGAAAAGTTCAACGGTCCCGTCGATGAAATTACAAAGGCCGACGTGCACGAGGGCCTGGATATTGCCAAGAAGTGAGTTTGGAATTTCACTGGCAAGAAATATGTCAGGTGAAATTTACATTTTTTTTTCAAAATTGGCAAAAATTGATTTCACTATGAAAAATTTTTACCGCAAAATTCATCCGCCTGAGGCAAAACCTGGCCGAGTTACGATCGCCTGGAATCGTTTTTTTGCCTTTTTGACGATTTTTGGCACGTTGTAGCTAAAAAAACTATGGCATTTCCAAATCCGGGGTACATAATGACTGACGTAGTTTTTGATGGAGAATCTGAGAAAAATATAAAAATTTAGAGTTATCATTTGAAAAATGCCGAAAATCGCATTTTAAAAAAGTCACAATTGCAACATTTGTTTCTGCATATTTTCAAATGATAACTCTAAATTTTTATAAATATTTTTCTTGGATTTTCCATAAAAAACTACGTCGGTCAATATGTACCCCAGATTTGGAAATGCCGTAGTTTTTTTGTTACAAAGTGCCAAGAATTCTCAAAAAGACAAAAAACCGTTTCAGGCGATCGTAACTCGGCCAGGTTTTGCTTCAGGCAGGTGAATTTTACGGCAAAAACCTTTTTACAGTAAAATTCACAGATCTTTTTTTTTTACTTTTTTTGACAAAATTTCACGAAAAATATCCAAAAACAAACTAAAAAATTCCTTGTTAGTGGCACCAAAAATATTTTAATATCTTAGTTACGCCAAGCCCCGGGCAATCCGAAAGGTCCGGAAATACGTTCCGGAAATCATCATGTTCCTCCGGATCCTGGGCCCAGCCGGAGTGCTTGACAAACTCGGCCCGATACCCACCCTGTCATCGAAGCCCGATTGAATCATCCACATAAATGAATGCTCCAATGATACATAAATTTGACAAATCAGATATATTCATACGTGTTTGGATCATCGCTGTCGCGTTTCATGTATTCGCGATCGATGAGGGTCTCGATGCGCTTTTTGATGTCGAGCGGACGAACGTCGAAGGCCAGACCGCTGCTGAGTTCCCCGATGAGCGCGTTGTGGGCCATGCGCTTCTCCCGCTTCATGACGCAGACGATCCTGGCGTCGATGGCAAACATGCGGTCGTTGTCGACCTCTTCGACGTTCTTGGCGACGTCTCTTTCCTACAAAAGGGTTCATTGGGGTCGTCTGGGGTGGTCCGAAGCCAAAGAGTCACAAACCGTCTCCTTGAGCAGCACCTGGCTGATCTTGATCTTGTACGCAGGGCTTTCGAAGCCCGAGTTGAAGCGAATCACCTCAGAGTCGAGGATCCGGGCTCGTTCTTGCTTCTCCCTGATCAAGATGGGCGTCTTCGGAGCGCACAGAGACACCAGAGTCCGTACCATGTCGTCCCAGGCTGAAAAAACAGAATTCAGCTCCGGCAGAAAAGTCAGAACAAGCATAAAATAAAATATCGGCCGGAAAACATTCGAAGGTATTTTTCGAATAAAACACTTTTTTTTCATTTTTTATGTTTGAATTAATTTTTTCTAATTGTTTACGTTTTTAATTTTTTCGATTTATTTTTTTTGTGTTCTAACTATTTTAGTTAAAATTTTTTTGTGTTTGAACTTATTTTTTTCCAATTTTCATTATTTCTTGTAAAACGTAAAAAAATGATGTTCACATTTTTTTTTGTTTTTAAAAAACACTCGTTCAAAATAAAGTCAAATTTTACAAAAATGGTCCTAAAACGAAGCAAATAATTATTTTTTTCAAAAAATAAATCAAAACCGCGTCCAAAAATTTTTTTCAGTCAATTTTATGACGAATCAAAAAACCTACGAATGCCAGTTGACTCAAGAATCTCCTTGACAGTCGCAGAATCGCGGTCGTTGAAGAACGTGAGCACCAGAGCCTGATACATCGATACTTCGAGTTCTTTCTTCCCCTGAAAAAAAAGTTCCTTTCATCAATCGAACAAAAAAAGCAACTCACAGAGTCGAAATAAGCGGTGAGAACGCAGTACGAAACGTTGTACTGCCAGGTCAGCTTGCGGCCCTTGTTGCGACCGATGTAGTACTCCGCGTAGCAGTTTTGGTAGTCGAGGAAGGCCTGGGGCACGTTGCATTCCGTTTTGTCGTACGACGGCCACGCGCATTGCGAGAGAACGTTGACGTAGACCTCGCCGAAGGGCTTCGGGATCGTCGCTTTTTCGAGGTACTGAAATGAAACAGAGGCACTGAACTGTCAGTCGTAGAAAATTATGCACCTATGGGCGAACGTTCGCGAACAAATTAGATTTTTTGTTCGTGTACGTTCGCGAACAAATAGGATTTTTTCTGTTCGTGTTCGTTCGCGAACAAAAATTTTTTAGCGTTTGTTCGGAAACGAAATAAAATTTTTCGAACAGATAAAACGAACAAAAATTAGGACAAAATTAGGGTAAAAGTGTCAAAATTAATGTTATTTGACAAAAAAATGGCAAATAACATTTATAAAATTTACCCGGAAAAAATTAGGAAAACTGGTATTCAAAATGAAAAAAAAAAACGTGCACTGCCAAATTTTTCTATTTTCTACTTGGAAACAAAATTTCGCACAACTGATTAAAAAAATCTGTTCGGTGTTCGTTCGCGAACACAGTCAAAAATGTTCGCGTTCGTTCGATTTAAAAAAAATTTTTTAAAGTGTTCGTGTTCGTTCGCGAACAAAAAATCGACTGTTCGTCCCTCCCGAACCCCAACTTACACTCTTGAAGCCGACCATCATCTCCTTGCTGACAGCGATATCCTGGAACATGCTCTCCAACTTGCTCGTGAACGTATCGCCGCACTCTTAAACAACAACAACCAACATTTGACGTCTGATATCGTTTGTAAAACCGAAACTCACCATTTCTCAGTTTGGTGAGCATGGCGACTTCCGCGTCGACGTTTGCCGATTTTCCGCAGAGCAGGCGCTTGGCGAGGTCCCGCTTGTAGAAAACCTCGAAAACGTCTTTGCCCTGGATAAAACGGAAGAGTACGATGACCCTATCCATGAGCTCGTCAAATTCGGCCTCGTTCATGGATTTGTGCGCAGTCCGCATTTTGAGATCCATAAACTTGGCGATGAGCTCAGCCGGTTTTTTCTGGCGCGTGTTGATGAAGTACGTGAAAGCGTCCTTCAGCGCCTGGATAAACTTTTCATCGTTGTTGAAGCAAATCCGGATCATTTCGTCGAGGTTTTTCTTGAAGACGAGCAGCCATTCGACGAGTTCTTTGTCCTTGGATTCGTCCAGCACCTTTTTTTGGCCTTCTTTCTGAAAAACAGGCATATGGCAAATTTTTTTGTTCTGACAAGAGATGTGTCAGGTGGCATTTTGAAAATTTTTGACAAAAAAAAGCTTTAACTATGAATGAAAGTTTTCATCGTATAATTCACCCGTCCGAAGCCAAAACTGGCCGAGTTACGATCGCCTGAAATCGTTTTTTTGCTTTTTTGACAATTTTTGGCACGTTGTAGCTATTATAAAAAACTACGGCATTTCCAAATCCGGGGTACATTTTGATCGACGTAATTTTTGATGGAGAATCCGAGAAAAATATAAAAATATTGAGTTACCATTTTAAAAGATGCCGAAACAAATGTTGCCATTGTGACTTTTTAAAATGCGATTTTCGGCATTTTTCAAATGATAACTCTAAATTTTTATATTTTTCTCAAATTCTACATCAAAAATCACGTCGATCAATATGTACCCCGGATTTGAAAACGCCGTATTTCTTGCTACAACGTGCCAAAAATCGTCAAAATGGCAAAAAAACTATTTCGCGCGATCATAAAACTTCCAGATTATGCTTCAGGCAGGTAAATTTAACGGCAAAAACTTTTTTTTCATAATAAAGGCTATTTTTTGGCAAAAATTTTCACAAAAAATGTCCTAAACGTCCCCGACCAAATTCCAACCTTTACGTAGTCCATAAAATGCATTCGGAGATTAGCGTGCCCGTTTTTGCACTCAGCAAGGAGGACAAAGAGTTTGGTGAGCGCTTCCATGTCCTTCTTCTCAAAAAGCTCGGCCCTGGACTTGATGAGCATCCGCTCGCAGAGCTGATCAACGAGGCACTCATGCGTGAGAGCGTGCAGCGTCTTTTGCGTCGATTCGTTCAGGTAGGATGCCACGCGTTTGTTTTCCTCTTCCAGTTTTTGGTTCACGTAATCAATGTACTTGGGCAACTGAAATCCCGCTTTTTTCAGTCCCGGGAACCCACAAAAACTCCAAAACCAACCGAAAGCGTCTTAAACTTGTCCTGGCCTTCCTGACCGTAAAAATTCTTCGTTGTAAGATTGAATTTAGGCTCAAACATGGTATCATAAATCCGGATATTGGAAATGAAGTTGACGATATTTCTGATACTCGAAATGTCCGTCTGAGTGCCGTTGCGCTCGGCGTTGATCCGGGTAATCAGGCGATCCACGACGGACTCGAGAACGACCGCGTGTGGCGGTTTTTTGACGAATTGGACGAGGCTGTTGATGGCCATCGGCCAGAGCGGACGGTTGCTCTTGCTCGGCAGGTAGCCGTTGAGCAGGAACACGTACGAAAGCAGGTCCTAAACACCGTGGTATAAAATCCGGTGAATCGGAGAATTTTAGGGTCGGCGAAAAATTTTAGTCATTTTTTTCAAAAAAAAACTTGTATAATTTTCAGCTGTTTTGTAAATGATTTTTTTTTAGAAAAACCTAATAATTATTGCGAATTTTTGCACATTTGTTCAAAAATGAAAAAAAATGGCGAAATGATAACAAAATGGCGAATTCGACCAAAAAAATTAGGACAGCAACCTATTTTTTTAATTGTTTATTGATTTTGTTCGAAAAATCGAACAAACGAAACATTTTAAAAATATTTATATCGAAAACATTTTTTTTCATCGTATGTGTAAAATTTGTTTCACCAAATAAAAAAACAAAAAGATTGGTAATATTTACACGTTTTTTTTAATTTTGATCGCGGACGAACGCAAACGGCCGCCCCTCCCAGCAGCCCCCGACTCCCAACGGCAATCCCAGCCCGAAAACGCACCACCCGGGTCTTGAAGTTCTTCCAGTCGTTGCAGAAGCGCTCCAGGATATCCGGGGACTGCGGACCGGTGCTGAAGGCGTTTTCGAAGATGTACGGCATGCTATCATCGATAATCGCGCTCAAATCCTGTTCAATCCTCGCTGCGTAGCCTGTGCGGATCATGCTGGTCACGATGTTGCTCAGATAGGTTAACGTGAATTTCTTGCGATCGATGTCGCCGGTTTGGAGGATCAAAACGGCATTTTGTTCGACAACCGGCCAGAAATTCTCAAAAATCTGGATAGGATCGTTTTTCTTCTGTTCTCCGTCTAAATTAGCAACTTTCGATAAAAGCCGATCCAGGAAGGAAAAAACAAAACAAAACATACGCCTGACAACGGTGTACTTCGGCGCAGCGCTGCCAAAGTCGTCAGCCGCGTTCGGGCCCACTCCACGCCTGTACTTTTTCCTGTACTGTTCCAATTCGTTTGCCAAATCCTCAGCATAGGTCTGAAAAGACAAAATAACACTCGCTAAACCCTAACAGATGGTTGAAAAACCCACCTTGATGTCAACCTGGTCAACTTCGCGTCCATTGGCGATATCGACATCCATGCTCTCGTCCCCGATGCCCGCTGCTCCCTGGCCATCCAGCGCATCCAGGGGCAGCGAAGGCAGCACCAGAATTGATTCCATTGATAAGAAACGTTCGCTGAAAAGCAGACAAACTTTCGAAAACAAATGTCTCGTTAGAAAAACCGGAGTTTGTGGACGCTGCGAAATGCGGTACTCTCGCAACGATTCTTGAACGAACACCCGTCTTGAATTCCTATCAAAACGAAAAGTTCCCAAATTCCCGTCAATTGATCGCGTTATTTGTCATCCAAACGGTTGCTCCTGGCTTTTCTGTCCTTTTATTTCTTTTCCCCCATTGCTTTCTGAATATTTCACGTGGCCAAGAGGTCGCCTGACTTGTCGGGTTTCTGGTTGTGCGTGTTTTTCTTTCTCGTTCGCTTTTTTTTGCACGTGTTTTTCGCATGACGCTCTACACCGTTTTTCTTCATTGTTTATCATCTTTGCAGTTGCAATCATGTCGATCGAAGCTCTCGTTGCCGAAGTTCGTCCCACAATCACGAATCACGCTGCTTTGGCGGCCGCTGATCAACTCTACTTTGGAGATCGTCGCGCTGCTTCGGATGCCAAGCCCGAGACCAGCCACGGCCATCACCGGGGCCATAGCCACACGAATCACGGCAAGAACCACAGCGGTGACAAGGTCAAGCAGGCGATCCACGACGCGAAGGCCACGCTCAACAAGACCGGCAACAACCGCCACCGCGGAGCTTCTCACCAAGAATCCCAGGAAGTCGCCGCTCTGCGCTCCGAGGTTGCTGCTCTCAAGCTGGAGACCACCACTCTGAAGAAACAGTTTGCTGAGCTTCGCGATTATGTCTCGAAGGTTGGTTTTCCTCTTTTTAGGGGTTTTGAAAAATTTTATGGGTTTTTATGATCTTGCCTTCCTTCTAGCTGCCACTTACCCGCGGTTTTGCTGTTCAGAGTTATCTACGCATCAAAAATCGTGTGCTTGTTTTGGGCGATGGCAATTTGTCTTTTTCTCTTTCACTTGCGCTCGCCTGTCCTCAAATCAAAATCGTAGCTACGGTTTTAGAAACCGAAAAGGAGTTCTACGTCACTTATCCTTCTGGAAGGCAATTTGCTGCCCTGCTTCGTCGATTGTCCAATGTAGAACTTGTCTTTGGCGTCGATGCCACTAGATTGCCCTCAGAATGGGCCAAGGGGGTCTTTACGGACATTTTGATGAATTTTCCTCATCAGGGCGGAAAAACAAATCTGAAATACAGCCGGGATTTGATGAAGAGGATTTTTGAGAGTGTAGCTTTTGTGTTAAAATGCTCAGCTACGAAATTTCATCTTACTTTGATGTCTCGACAGGCAGGAATTCCTTTTGAGTATGCAGAATTGTCTTTTCCGTGGCTAAAAGATCCTCCGGCGCACGAAAAAGATAGTTGGCAGCCGATTTACCTGGGCGCAGATGCCGGATTGACTGTTGTGCATGTCGACGCTTTTCTGCCATCTTTGTTCCCCGAATACGTCTCTTCTGGCTATGGAAGCCGCGACAAATCTTTCCACCACGAAAATCAGCCTCTGAAAATTGTTTTTGAATTTGTCAAATCTCCTTCCACTGTTTTTGAGTTCAATCGGAGAATCTGTAATGGATTTCACGCTTTTCGACCTGTTTACCCCCACGATATCTCAATTCTCTTCACTCGATGTGCCGATTTCTCTGAAACCTCGTCCGATGAATTTTTGCTTCTCCGTCTACTTTTTTCGATTTTTGACAAATTGGTCGCTAAAATCGAAGAAATCAAAGAACTGGCAATGATCTGTCCTAAAACGAACTTTCCAAACCGAATCTATCGACTTTACTGGCAGCCAGTTGACCTCGCGATAGGCAAAAAAGCATGCAACGCCTTTCAGGATGACATGCGGCTTTTTTTGTCGCAATTGTTTTTGCAAAATACCGATCTTCCCTTTGTCCTGACCTGATCGGTGTTTTTCTGTTGGACTGTCGCCTCGATTACGAGGCATTGCGTTATGACTTTCGCGTAATGTCACCTGTTAGCCTTTTCAGGGGCTGCGACGCATTAGCGAAGGCGCGCCGATCTTTTATAACTCTTGTCGCGCATATACCGGCTTTTGTTTGTTTGTTTGTTCGGGGACATGAACGTTGCACAATTTATGACACTGTGTCCTGTCGTCTTGCCTTTTGACTCACTTTCTGGCTTTGATCTCGGGTGTTGTTTTGATGCTTGTATTTGTTTCTTTCCCATGTATGCCTTAGATGTAATATAAAATGCAAATTGCTTTTGCTTTTGCTCGGCGCTAAAACAGTGACGTTTATAGATCGGAGCTGGAGCCGGTACCAACGGTGTCGCCCCGGAAACGACTGCAGTCCCCGAGGAAGCCTCCGCCTCCAAGGATGACGACTTTGATCTCTTCGGCTCCGAAGACGAGGACGATGAGGAGAAGAAGCGCATCACCGAGGAGCGCCTCAAGGCATACGCCGAAAAGAAGGCCAAGAAGGGCCCTGGCCCGGTGGCCAAGTCGAACATCATCTTCGACGTCAAGCCCTGGGACGACACAATTGACATCAAGGAAATCGAGAAAAACGTGCGCGAAATCACGACCGACGGCCTCGTCTGGGGAGCCTCAAAGATCCTCCCAGTCGCCTTTGGCATCAACAAGCTCCAGATCATGTGTGTCGTCGAGGACGCCAAGGTCTCGACTGACTGGCTCGAGGAGCAGATCACCGGCATCGAGGATCTCGTCCAGTCCATCGACGTCGTCGCCTTCAACAAGGTCTAACTCGACTCGACTGTTTGTGTTCGTGTTTCTCTGTGCTTGATTGGCTGCATGCCGGTTATTCATTCGTTGTTGACCGCGTGATTGTTGCAAGGATAATAATAGCACCAAGGTGGTTGTGGTTGCTTGTTGCTCTTCCGGTCACCGCTCGCTGCTCAAGTTGCCGGATTAGGCCGGATTGCGCGGCACCCACCCGCTGACACTGTAATTTGGACCACATCAGCCACGAGCGATTTAACACGGCTCCTGCAATTAGAGACGGGCTCGCGTTACGGGAGTCCAAGTTGGCGAGTTTCCTTCCGGACGCTGAGGTGGCGGGTGGAAAGAGGGCAAAAGGCTTTTTTCAATCTTATTCGACATCAGTGTTCGTATTTGGAAAAAAATTGACTCCGACTAAAAAATTTAAAAAACACCGAAACTGAAACAAATGCAGTTTTTTACACATCGATTAATGAATTTTGTACAAAAAATGTTCAAAAGTATATCAAAACAGCGTTTTACATCACACAGTGCATTTTCTTCAAAAAAAAAGTCGACAAAATCATACTTTTGATTTTTTTCTGTCAATTTTTTTGCATTTGTCGGAGTCAAAGTTGATTCCCGAGTCGACTTCGGCAGAACACTGCTCGACATGTTACACAACTTTGAAAAATTACAGTATGCCAGAATAATGGCGTCAGTTTTTTTTCAAATGTCTCTCATCTCATTTGGCGTATTTTTAGAAATTAGTCGTTGCCCAGTTTTTTTTCTGACGTCAATGATGTACACCGCTCGGTTCGCTCCTCTCCCCTACGACGACGATGCCAATTAGCCAAGGCAGCCGACGGAGGAGGCATGTCATCCATCCATTGCGCACCGGCTGGCGGGCGATGGCGATGGATGCAGCCTACCTGTGTACCTGTGCTGTCATCATCACGGATGCGACCCGGACGGACCCCTTTGCAACCCGAGACAATGCCGGGCGCGCTCTTCGCCATTGTCTTGGAGCTACGGCCACGCAGGGTCACGCGGGGTCGTCGGATGCCGGTCGGTTGCAAGGTGTGTGTATGTGTGCCACCGACCTGTAATTACCCCTGCTCGATACAGCAAACAAACAAACTAACAATCCGTGTATTCTGGATAATTTAGTTTGAAATTATTAGAAATTTGTCGCGTTGAGGCGAAGGATGCTTTCTTGCTTGAAAGAGAAAAACACGGATTTCAATCCAGAAAAGTTATTTTTCTATGCCAAAGAGGGGTGGGATACTGTAGATTTGAAGAGCAGCTAAAGATGCGCGCGGAACATATTGCGGGCCCCCTCGTTAGGCCCGTCGGCGAGTACGGCACTCGCTCGTTCGCCGAGGACACAAGGGCTTTTATCCACTCGACCCCCCCCCCTCCGACAACGATTGGCATCCCATCATCCAATCCACTCTTGGCAATGTTGTGGCTGGCAATCTCGTCGATAATCCAAATCCACTTTGCCGTCCCCAGTGCAATTTGTCGAACCACGGCACTCGCGCTCGCTCGAGAGCAGCATGCCGCCGCTAGTTTGCAAATTGGCGCTCGCTCACTCACTCGCTCGCTGCTCACCTTCCCAACAACCGCAACCACCGACCTGCAACGGCATTTCGACCCCTTGCTGGGCCAACGAGAGCATGCAATTTTGCCGACACACGCAATTACACCCGGTATACTGTAGCGCTGGCTGGCTGGCTATTGACAATGAGCACGGGGTGACAACTGCGCACCTATGTACATGCATGGCCTCGAGGCCGACGGCGGTGGTGGTGGGGCTTACCTCGTCTTGATTGCGCAAGATGCCGTGTTCTGACCTGTAATTAGCGTGGATTTGTCTCGAGACAACAAGCGGAACCCCCCGTCCTTAAGCCCCGAGCTAAGACGGCTGCCGAAAAGAAAATTTACTCAAAAGTAACACAAATCCGTTAAAAATAGTCGAATTTACGGAACTCGTCGGATTTTACACTATTGCGGCAGATTTGACCATTGGCAATTCTTGAAACGAAAAAAAAATTTTCTTGAAACGAAAAAAAATTGAGGAGCAGTGAAATCATGTTTGTTTTTGTATTTGTTTTTGTAGGTGAACGGTTGATCCGAGGGAAAAAAAGTGCAACTTGTTACGATCAATTTTTCTGTCAAAGTTGAGTTGTCGCGTGCCACGGCACTTTTTGCAGTTCAAATTACTGTTTGGTCTGTCATTTATGCAAAGCGTCGCTTTGATTACGTCAGGTGGGATACGGCACGACACCTGACATGTGAGTTACGTCACCTGAGTTACGACGGCAGGCATTGCGGGACATCTGTGATGGCACTTTTTTTTTTCGTGCCGAACCCGGACATCCGAGATGGACAACAAAGTGGCCTCGTGCTGCCACCGCCACCGCCACCGCCACCGTCGCCGCCACCGCTAATTAGACAGGTGAGGGCGGCGGCGAGCGCATGAATCTTGCATGATGCCCCGAGCATCGTGCATGAATAATTGCTGCACAGTCACGCTCTCTCTTTTCTCTCGGCGAAGATACCGTAACTTGCGCGTATCCAGGATCGATGAATCGATGATAAACGACCGCGCAAACAAACGAACGGCTCAGACGCCATCACGCCGGTCCGGTGACGACTCTGACGCGGGTGGCAGCGATGAATTATTGCCCTCACCTGTCGCTTCCCCCCGCAGCCGAGCCGGGCTGTGTTATTTTGCGCTATTGTTCGCCGGTGACGACGACGGCCTGAATCCGGTCTTTCCTGGTGTTTTATGGATGGGTGACGGCGATTTGTTCCCCCCACGCACCCCCCCCCCCAAAAAGTCAAGTCACCTGCCTGCGACAAGTGCAAATGCCACTCTCGGCATCCCTGAATAGAGGAGAGGTAAACACTCTCGGCATCCTTCCCGAGAACGGCGACGCCGACGACGACGGCGATGACGACCCCGCGACTTCCTGTCCTTTCATGGATCGGTCCGCTGCCGCCGCGCCGGAAAAAAAAGCGTCGCTCCATTGTCCGGCACCCCGCCGGCAGTTGGCCCTGGATTACAGAGCGCTTAAGTGGACTAACTGTAAACGGCGGAGGTCCTTTGCGCCCGCTAATTGACCGTTTTGGGAGACGAGATCATCTGTTGGACGCTGTTGAGCACAGCTTGTTGCGCGGGGCGTCTCGGTCAATCCACTTGTCGTACGACACATCCGAGACAAATCCCGGCTGAACATATGGCTTGCGAGATATGGATGTACATAGCTCGGATTATGTTGGCGGCTCCCGACACGAAATGTATGACTTAGCGGCTCCCGGCACGATTTGTAGGCCTTAGCAGGTCCCGTAACGAATTGTATGCCTCAGCCGCTCCCGGCACGAAATCTATGACTTAGCGACTCCCGCAACGAATTGCATGATAACGAGGCAAACTGAAACTTTGCAGAAGGGTAACGGTACCTAAAACTGTTATTGCAATCCTGGAGCATCCAGTTTACGTCAAATTTTCTTGACGTGAGACATCGTCTCCCGAGTCATTGCGTCCCTTGCATTACGATTCCGTCGAGGCATTCTGCATTCTTCTTTCTCCGTGTCACCACCGCGAGATGAGTCACCCGCCCGCCGCCGGCGACTGGGAGCGAGCGTGGTCGTCGGTCCTCGGTTCTCGGTCGGCAGGCCGCGTGATAAGCAAACCAGGCATACTGTAGCCCCCCGGCCCGGTCGAAGTCACAGACAGACGACAGCGTAGCGCATAATCGAATTGGGTTGCCTGTTTCTCGCGGGCGCGTGTTTGCGTGGCGCGGTCGTAGTCGTGGTCATCAAAAGAAACCGTCCAGCCACGAGGAGGCAAACAGCACGTCCCCGCGGCCGTGGCCGTGGCTGCGGTCGTGGTCGTGTCTTGGCAGGTAGAGGAGGGAGGGGGGGGAGGATTTGGTCGCCTTGCGCAAAGTATCGAGGTGGTGCTAAGCCGGGGTGTCGTCGTGTATCGTTTGTTTTCCCTGGCAGCAGCAGCGGAGACGGAGACATTCGAGAGTCTCGCCTGATTTCACGCGAGAGCAGCGCTGCACGGGCGGTAGCCGCTGTCTTGTGTCAATACCGACTCAGATGGATCGTCGCTTCGCGCAAGCAAACTTGAGCCCCTACTACAACTGTTCCCGAGTCAGAACAACACGACTTGACACCTCTCTCCGCGTCCTCGTCGGGTTGTCGTGTGTATCGATGTACTTACGCCCGGGTCAGCAGCGACAAGACAAGTACCGTACCGGGACCTGGGGGCAAGGCAGGCAGGCAGGCAACAAATGCACCAGAAACAACACCCCTCACCTCGCGTAGGCCAATTTGGCCGCTATTGTGTCTTGCCGCGGCATCGATTGACTTCCTGCGTCAGTCGGGACGACGGAAGGACTCAAGGCGCGCCCGCTTTGTTTGTTGCCCGTCGGCGTCGGCGCCGCGACTGGTGAAAACAAAGGCTACGGTAGCGGGCCCCGGGCCAGTAGGGGAGGTTGACACGAGGAAGCGCCGGTGGTGGCAGTGGTGGTTGTGGTGGTGGTGGCCTTTGGGCAAGAACGCAGTTCCAGCTGACTCAGAAACAAAAAAAAACATGATAGCATCAAACAGCATCGGATTGCGATTGGATTTTTGCACAAATAAAAATTTTAATTTCAAACTTTAGCCAGCTCAGCTCACTCAGTCAGGGGAACGTATCCGATCAACTAACTTTTTTTGTTTCGTCATTGGTTGTGGCTTCTCATTGCGTGCGCGGGTCTGCTCTACTTTCATTCTTGAAAATCGACCGGATACCGCTTTGATCGAATCGGAGAGGAAATTCTGTTTTGTCGGGGGTGCAAAATGAGTGAGTGTGACTCGCGCCGCCGCATCCACCAACGACTCCGCGCAATTTGTTACCGGCAATTTGGTGGTGGTTCTCGACACTTATAAAACGACGAGCAAAGTCAATTGACCTTTCGCAATCCCCCCCCAATCGTCGTCTGTGTCTGCGTGTGCGCGCGTGTACTCGTGCATCCCTAAGCGGATCTACCGTAATCCAGTCACGCCTGAAATCAAGCGATCGCCTACAAAATTTCCAGTTCCGGCTAAAACTGACTTTTTAATTTTATCATCATCATCATCAGTATTTTTGTGAACATGTTCAATGAGAAAAATTTTTTGACAATCAATGGCGGAGAATCGAATCGTCCTTGTTTTTGCTCGCAAGAGCAAAAACAAAACAAAGACGACACCAAAAACATAATACAATCCGGGGTGGAGGAGGAGGGAAAGGCCCTAGGTTGTGGAAAGCCCGGTCCAGGGGCAGGGGTGGGAGGGTAATAGTAATCTTATAATAATATCACTCACGTATGTTATCTTCAGGAAAGAGGAGGAGGAGGAATTGAGGGGTGAAGCAACGACGACCAAGAGGGATTGAAACTCATCGCAATCGCACCCGACCGATCAGTCAACAGTTTTTTTTTGTTTGGCATAAAACAGAAAGAAAGAAGCTCGGTTCCGGGTTTGAGCAGGTAGATCGAGTCGGAGGACAGGGGACGTAAAAAACTATTTTTAAATTTAAAAAAAATATAAAACGTAAGGCGGAAGGAACGCGAGGCTTATCTGTCGTGCCATGATCAGAGGACACAGGGGGAGCACTGGGATGCAAGCAGAGTCGTCTCAGGTGAGGATCAGCCATGCTCATCTCTCAAGAGTCAGGAGAAGGTAGGGCTGTGGCCGGGATTTTTCTTTTTCTTGAAAAGTTGTCTGCTACGAAGGTGGATTCCATTCGATGACTCACTCACTCACTGAGGCGCACTTGGCAGTCCTGCCGTGGAGAGGCCCATGGCAGCGAGTTGCGCCGCATCCGACGTCGTGTATGGCAGCCCCGTGTAGCCCATAGACATCGCAGCCATTACCGGATCCTTCGGATCGTAGAGTACATTCCTAAAGACGTCTGCGGACGTCGCAATATCGATGAGAGACGCCGAATCAGAAGACGACGTCGTGGTCGTTCCCGCGGACAGACTTCCACCGTCGCCGGAGAGATTGCATTCCGACTTGATACCCAGCTGGCCGTATGGGTTGCTCGGATCGAAGATGTGGGACTGAGACGCCTGTTGCTGTTGCTGCTGTTGTTGTTGTTGTTGTTGTTGCTGTTGCTGGGAGTGATAGGCACCCGCGAGGCCCGCAGGGGACGAAGACTGCGGGGAGGGGTAGTGCTGCTGCTGTTGCTGGGCCAGGTAGTTCATCATCATGTTGTCATACGTGGTTGGTCGACCGTACCCGTACGAGTCAAAGTAGCTGTTGGGCACGGAAGGGACCACCGGGGCTTGATTCCAGGAAGCCATCGATGGATATACCTGCAAATAGGGAAATATATCTTCGATTCTTGATGTATCCGAAAAATTCCGAACCTGTCCGCATTTGAGGTCAAATTGAGCAGCAGCGGCCGCAGCTGCAGCGTTCATCGAGGGAATCGTCTTCTTGACGGGTGGCGCGGGCTTGGACTTGCGTCTCGGGCGGTATTTGTAGTCCGGGTGGTTTTTCATGTGATCGGCCCGGAGTCTTTTGGCCTCGTCGATGAAGGGTCGCTTCTGGGTCTCGTCGAGCAGCTTCCACTCCTGTCCGAGCTGTCGGCTGATCTCGCTGTTGTGGAGCTTGGGATTTTCCTGAGCCATGCGGCGACGCTGCCCTCTCGACCATACCATGAAGGCGTTCATCGGGCGCTTTACCCGGTCATCGGACTTGCTTCGCTTGTCCTTGCCACCGGCGTTGCAGAGCTGAAATCCGCCGGTCGCGCTGAGTGGGGCCGATCCACTGCCATTGCTCGAGCCGGGAGAATCCGCGGAGCCGTTGAGGGAGTCGTCCTGGTGGTTGCCGTGTCCGAGGACTCCCATATTCGTCTGTCCGGGGGGTGGTGGCTGTCCGAAGCCACTATTTCCTCCGCCCGGTTGCTGTTGCTGTCCTGGCTGGCCTGGGAAGCCGTTGCTCTGGAGCATGTACGACGAGTACTGATCCGGCATCATCTGCAACAGGTGTGGTGGGGGCTTCAGTTCCTGATGCTCCATCATAGTCATCATCTAAAAAACAATACACGATCTTATTTATCAATCTGTCAAAGAAAATTGGTTTTCCCAGATCAGTCAGATTCACGCACAAGAAACCAACCCGCTTCAGAAAACATGGGACCCTCCAGCGATCAATACAATCCAGACAGTGAAGTTCGTTTTTTTTGGCAACAACAACCCCTCCCTATTCATCGACCCATTCATCGAGTTGAATGAACCTCGCCCGGCGGCTTCAAATCAATGATGACAAAGGATATGTATGACGGCGGTGGGAGACAGACGGAAGTGTAGGCATACAAAAAAGAAACAAATAAGCGGTGGTCAATGAATTGAATGAATTGAATGAAAGGATGTTCTCGTTGTTGCGTGATTATCATAATGGAACGAACAAAAACAACATCAACAACGACAAAAAAAAGAGGGAGAGCGTCTTGAGTAGCCATAGGAGAGTATGGTAGCCTCGTCAGTTTCGCTCGCACAAAAAAACGACAAAAAGGCAACAAGAAGGTACGAAAAATAGATTGCATTCACGAGACGACGACACCGTCTTCTTCTTCGTCTTCGTCGAGGAGAACCCCAAGACGACTCAAGGCAGGGAGGTGTGTTCGAGCTGTGTGACGGGCACTAGAGGAGTCTCCCTTCTGGAGCACTGCCACACACCACCACAAAATCCTCTGCACGGGCGGAGTATGAGGGAAAAAGAAGGAGCGAGTCCAGTTCAGTTCGTGCGCAGTAACAACAGCAGCAGCAGCAGCAAAAAGAGGGCCGAGAGACGCCTTGACGCAGGAGGTACAACGCGGTGGGAGGCGGAGCCTACGTAGCAGAGAGGCGCGGCGGTCGTCGACGAGACAGCCAATAAGCTCGCTCTCGCGCGTAGACCCGACAGAGGCCAAGCTGCATGGGTGCTGTCGCATAGCAGGGAGCCAGGCCCCGGGGGCTATGGATGTAACAAGTCTACAGAGGCCTCGAGAAGCTCTCCCAGGGCGGTATGCCGAAAGGCAGGGAGCCATGTCAGACGCGCATCCACCGCCCGGAAACAATGCCGTTACGCTACGCACCTTTCACGGGGGGTCCTCTGCGCGGCTGGGAGCCTGTCGTGCACGATGCCCTCTGCGCCCCTCTCGCAAACTGCCGTAACGGGTAACGCGCACAAAAGGTGTTAAAGGGGACGGGAAAGCTGTCGCCGACCCTCTAATCCGGGCACGGTTATGGCAATGTCTCATCAACACAGGGATGGTTTGGGTTCAAAAAGTATTGTTATGCCAATAAAATAAATTTGGTCGCTGAGAAAGGTGCCAAAAAGTCAGTTTGAAAGTAACAAAAGGCGGCGCAAATCAAAGGGCTATGGGAAAAAAAGATTCCCACAACGTTACGTGCCGAGCCCGCCAACGCACGCACTTAGGGGGCCTATGGCTACGGCAATTACCGAGGCACAAGAAAGCCGGTGATTGCCCTAACCAGCCGAGACTAATCATAAAAGTACACGCCAAGAAAAAGGGAAAAAGTATTAATCAGCCTCGAGCCTCAGACACCTTTGCCGACAACTATCCACCTACAAGGCCCAAAAAGTACGAAGCATGCCTTCAAAAACCCCTCTACAAAATTGATCGAAACTTTTTGCGCCTTCGTGAACGAACAAAAGCATCGTCGTAGTTGTCGTCGTCGACGACGCAACCAGCGTCACCCCCCAGTCCCGTTATCCTCAACAAAACCCGACAACGACGACGACAATTGCTCTACTCGAGAGGAGTCCTTCTACGGTGCAGCAGTCGCAGTCGCTGCCACCGCCGCCGCCGCCGCCGCCGCCGCCGCTAGTCATCACGACAAAATCCAAATCTCACGCAATACCGCAGAGGGGGGGGGGGGTTGGAGGAGAACGTATGTACAACTTACTCCCATGCAGGGAATAAAGTTCAGCTCAAATGAACACCCGCGTTGCGTTCCGCTGCAGCCGTGCCAAGTGCTCCTCGCCCTCCCTTTGAACAAAGCTATGCGCAAGCCGCGCACAATTATGTACAATTGCTTACAATTGTGGATCATGGAGTAAAAAAGTGCGTGTCCCCCTTGACTCCATTCAATGGGCTACAAATGCGAAAAAAAAACAACTAGACACATAAAAAACAAATCATCGAAGAAATGTATACTTTTGTATCATTTTTTGTACCTACAGAATTCATTTTTTTTGCTTGAACCTTTAAAAACCTCCGACGTAAGTAAAGTACATAAAACAAACCCCAGACTACAAATAGAAATTTACTAAATACTAAAAAAAACGTGCTAACGTCAGGGTAAACCAATATCCATCTCCTCGGGGCCGAGAACGCAGCCAGCCAGCCAGCCAGCGAGCGAGCGAGCGATCACCGCAATCGTATCCATTCACCAGTGTCACTTGGACACGTGAGGTGATGAATGGATGACGTTGAGCAGCAATACGCGGGCCAGTGGATGCACGGAAGAGAGCGGAATGGGTAGAGGTGCCTTAAGACACCTCTACCTCGAGAGCAGTCAGGACCACCTTCTTCCTTCCTTCCATCCATCCATCCTTCGACGCAGGCAGGCAGGCAGACCACAGTATCCACGCCGTAGCAAAGTTTGCGCTTACTCGGCGCAGACGACGCTGCTGGCTGACGCAGAGCAAAGGGGACAGGGACAGGGACGAGGAGGAGGCAAACGCGCCCCGTTGCAAGCCACCACAAACCGTCAACACACGCTGCCTTCAGGACTGACTCGACTCCGCAGCGAGCACGCAAAACGTCACAAGAGTCGTCGTCGTCGTCGTCATCATCATCCAAGTGCCGTGTTCTACGTACTTCACGCAGCGACCGACCACCAAAACACGCTTGCTTCTTGCTACTTGCCCCGGGAAGAAGTCGATGTCGTCATGCATGCTCCTAAGGATTACGCAAAACCCCTGCCCCTGCCCCTTTCCAGGTGAGAAACAAATGCTCGACCGGCCATGGCACCTCTCGAATCATCAGGCATCCCATACAACCATCAACAAACACCACCCACACCCTAATATTTTAATATATGCGCGCAAAAATAGTTGGCAACATGTATATACTTGACCGTATCCATGCACCTTCTGTTCTTGGTGTTACTAATCGCATTTGCAGGAGAGAGGGAGAAGCGTGAAAAGCCATCTTGCGCAACGAGATGGATCGCTCTTCGCCCGGATTAGCACTTCTCCCCCCCTACCACAAACATTCGGTGGGAGGGGGGAGCGCCGATCCGTCCCGATGGATGTTGTTGCGCAGCAACAGGCTGGGACTGAATTTTTTTTTTGGCGTATCACGATACCAAAAACATAAGCTTTTGTGACAAAAAAAACGCAGTGAAACGGAAAGACGGAGTCTCGACTGGCAACCAACCCCAAAATCATTTGTTTAGGGACTCTACGAAAGCGGGAGACGATGGATGAAGTCCACCGGCTGCGAGGACAATGCGCGCCAGACGCACCCAAGAAGTGTGATGAGCGCGGTCGCGGTTCTGCCCGAAAAAGGGGGGCGACGACAATACGGAGGTCGTCGTCGTCGTTGTCGAAGACCGAGGAGGCCAGGGGGTCCTGCCTGCTTCCACATGATACAACTCGCTTCGACACAATCCAGGAAGCCTGTGCAAACATTGAGGAGGTCGTGCGATTCCAGGTATAATATTGTACTACGCTCTACCCCTCCCCCAAGAAAAGCTGTGCTCACCAAAAAATTAACAAAAAAAAAAGTATGTATAAAAATTATGGGCGACTTTGTATTTAAATTTGGCAATGAGTGGTGCCGCTGGCAGGCCAGGGCAGGGCGCGCGCGTAACCGATGCCTCCCAGCTCCCACGCGCTGTTCTCAGCTGGGCCAACTATAACCCAGATGTGGTAATAAGTCTAACGAGATTATGATTAATTCAAGAAGACCAAAGCCAGCGGACTCGAGGCAAACCTAGCGCGCTTGGAGATAGATCTCTCCCTGCCACCACGCTTCGGCGACGGCAAAGATGGTCATGCATAAAATCTTTCCGAAATAGTAGGCCACTGGCAAGAAAAAAATAATTTTGTCTAATAATCAAGAAAAGGGGGCCAACGAAGACGTGATGGCGCAAACACATGCGTAATCCTCATCGAAAGCGCTCCGGCAGCCGGTGTCACCTATCCAAGAGTCATACACCTATCCGAGGGGTGTTACCTGACAGGTAATTGCCGGGGCATGGGTAGTCAACATACATACACACACACGGACATCTGCTGGCTGAAGTCTGTCTCACGCAATAACCGAATAGCCTGGATTAACCGGAGTCATCCTGAGAACACTCCCGAACACGAATCAAAAAATTTCACATCACAAACACCGAGAAATAGTAAATACATATTTTTTTTAAAACGTGGATGGCACACAACACTTACCCGGGACTTCTTTCAGAAACGACGATGAAGGCTGGCAGAAGCGGAGCCATGGTCGCATACGGCGACGAATAGTCAGGTGACTCAGGTCGTCGAGGTACGACGGCGACAACTGGCAACACCGCCATCCGGCAACTGAAACGAAAAATACTGACTGCTCCACACACGGAGAACGAAGGTGTAATACGAAAACGAGAAGACTATCTCACTCGTATGGATCAAGAGAAAACTGGCCTATTATGTGAGACGGAGGGGAGACATTGTTGGAACCCCTCTACACACGCCGCGTTCGTTGTTCAGTCCTGCCTGCCCGCTTTTGTCCTCAAGTCCAATTGACTGCGCAACAAAGCCGTCTTTATTGTGATGTACAAAAAAAGGAGAGAAGGAGGCACGGAGTCTTTTTTCTCCAACAACAAAACCGTCATTCATCCACCATCTATTCATTCATTTCCTCCTACCTTCTCGCGTTGCCTAAAATGCTTTTGCTCGGCTTGTTTGCGCCTCTATCTATGCATGACATGTACACCGTAAAAAAAAAAGAGTGGTGTTGTTGCGATTTTTGTTTGCGTGTCTTCTCGTTAGCACACCCTTCTTTGGGCGAAGACGTGGCTGGCTTGGCTCATGGACACTATCATGGGCTTCCACCGTATATTTTTTCATATATTTCTCGCCTGGTAGCACAAGGCCTAGCCCAGGTGGTTTTTAAAAGTTCACAAAACAGCGCGCAGTCTGATTACAGTGGGTGGAAGCTCCCACAACCATAATCTACCTAAATTGAAATATTGCCACAGTTTTATCTACAAAGTTGGTCTATTACCCCCAAACGTGCCGACAAAAACATTCCCACGCTTGTTGTCGAGCAACGGCACGTGAGAGCAGAGCCGTCTGATGCAGACATCGACGGCCATCCCAAGAAGTACGGTCCTACATACAAAAGTGCAGGTAATGTAAATGTAATAGCCAAAGGACGTGGGAATCGTCGCCGCAGAACAAGGCATACATCATCTAGGGCACAATTGCCATTAGGCAGAGGAGAGGACAAAAACTGGCATGGGGTAACCTCAAAGCATAATAAGCACATACAAAATGGAAAAAAAAACAATTCTCATGGAAGGCAACATCAATCAACGTAAAGCACACACCTGATGAAGGCCGCAAGTAACATGGGACCCCGAGTTTTCCCACAAAAGAAATACAGGCTCGAGAGAGTACGAAACAACTAACGATCAAGTAATAAAAACGCGCATGAAAAGTTGCAAAATGATAAAAAAAAATAGGGACCGAAAAGAGAAACGATGAAAAAAATTACGATCGTTCAACCGCAATCCTAAAATCGCGGCGAAACCCAATTGAGTTACGATTGTACCACAATCCTAAATTCGCGGCGAAACCCAAATGAGTTACGATTCTACCGCAATCCTAAATTCGTGTCGAAACCCAGTTGAGTTACGATTCCACACATTCCTAAATTCGCGGCGAAACCCAATTGAGTTACGATACGATTTAGTTTGCATCGTATCGTAACGTATCTATCGCTTTTTTTTAGCTTTTGGAGCGCTTGTGATCGTTGTTGAACTCGTTTCAATCACGGCACGTGGCTACGAGCTTGCAACAGGAGGGCCTAAGTTGTGCTCTTCGCCGTCTGCGTGTGTGGATGCCTATTTGCGAGGGTCCTTTTTAAGACGACGACGACGAAGAGGGGGCGCTGTATGGCGCATTTTCCACCCATTTTCCTATACCATCATTACACTGTATTGTTTCTTTTCAATTTGCACATAAAGCCGCTCTCTTTTTGGGTCCTGTGCTCTATTCATTGCCATTCTAAGTCGCGCTCTGACGGGTTTTTCTTTTCTTTGGTTTCTTGTGTGTTGCAGTGTCCTCACTCTTTTCATCCCGCGATGCCTCAGGCCTCAAGCCTCACATCAGGCTCCTACCATCACTACCACCACACGCATGCACACGGGAGCGCCCAGGCTGGCTTTTGTATTTTTTTTGGGCCCATTTTCGGCTTGACTACGCTCAAACAAGACTCACAGGCTCCCTCCTTCCTCTGACAAGAACATGCTCAGACGACTCATTCACGCTTGCTCGAGCACAACACGACAGCCAGGAGTGCTGAATCTAAATACTCTGTCGGACCCTACCACCGTATTCTCCCTTTTTGGCACCGGCAACACAGCACTTGACCGGATTGTGCCTTGGATGAAGTGCACTGCACGTCCACCGACCGACTTGACGTCCACCGTCCACCGTCGACCGTCGTCAGTCGGAGTCGATCAAGTGTTCCCTCTTATGCGGAAACTTGGAGATCTCGCCTTAGGGAAGCTTGCTTCCCAGAAATTGTTTTGCTGTCAGCCCGGGGAGAGGATAGGGATAGGAAGGGACGTGTAAGCAAAAAATTGATAAAAAAATTATTTTATTTATTTTATTTGCTTGTTTGCCAAATATGGCTCGGCGCTTTTTTTCTTGTTTGTTGACATCGATCAATACATATTTAGCAGCCCCCTTTTTGCGCGAAAAAAATAGGAAAAAGGTAAGTCGTCAAATCTGGCACCTATTTTCCCCTCCGGATTACCCGTCGTCTTGTTTTGGCACAGTAGACGCGTCACAAATCCATCAGGGTCCACAGGAAGTAAGCACCTGTCACCTGACGTCGCTTGTTGCTTGTCGCTTGCTTTCCAGACGCATGCCA
Source organism: Turbatrix aceti (assembly GCA_963969345.1). Lineage (NCBI taxonomy): Eukaryota > Metazoa > Nematoda > Chromadorea > Rhabditida > Panagrolaimidae > Turbatrix > Turbatrix aceti. Next base: position 6,863,694 of record OZ017768.1, read on the forward strand.
AAAGTGGGGATCCCGATGACGGCAGCGTGGGCATCCATCCTATTCCCTGAATATGAATAGGTGACGCCGAATGCCGCCGTCTGCGCAGGCGCGTTAATCGCTTCGAGGAGAAAAAGAAAAACAGCAGCAGCGGCGGCGGTGGCGGCGTACTGTAGCGCCACGATACATGCATGCATGTATACCTTCCTCGGTGGCGGCATGGCTTGCACGGTGCTTTTTTTTGTCAAAGCAATTCGGCGAAGACAGGGGAAAGGCCTTTGCACCGGGCCGAACAAAAGCGCTGCTAGCTTCTTTTTTTTTGTCTAGGGTCATCGACAAAAAATGGTTTTAAAAAAAAAGCATGAACGCGGGGGGACAACGAACGAATAGAATCGTGCAGGTGTCGATCGTCGACCGTCCAACGAGCAGGGGCCGCCGCCGGGGACCGTGAGGGGGCGAGAAGGGCACAGGGCACATTCGCATGCATTCAGCTGTGGCATGCAAGCCGAGTCTCATTCGAGAGGGGTTTTATGGGCTCCGGAGATGACACCACATCACCCAGACTCATCGCCTCCCGCAAAAGGTCATCGTCCATCCCGTTCGTTGTTAGCGGTCGTTAAGGTACACAAAATTTGACAAATGGGCAATTTCTGGCATAATGTCAACGATCTGGGTGAACGAACGCAACACGGTGGAAAAAAAACGAAAAAAATCAGGGGTCACGGTTTGTGACGGCAGGAAATGGTTCTGATTCGGGATAGGGGGATAGGATAAAGGGGGACCAATATCCAACATAAACGTATAATATTTATTCAATTTCTGTCATTTTGACAAAAAAATAACAACAATATAAAAAAACAAGGTAGCCAGGTGTTTTTCACACCTGGCCATCTTCCACGTCGGATTTCACGTCAGATGCAACTCGCAGTTTCATTCAAATCAGAGCTGACTGCGCCGAAGTGGATCTGATTGGAATCAGAGTATGCCATCCGAAATTCTTGAATTTTTACCTTTTCATGTGCCATTCCACGGTTTTTTGCTTTTTTTGTACACGATCACTTTAGCAAGTTACATAAGACCCAAACATTGTTTTTAGTCGGATAATTCACTTGAATCGCCTCCGATGATCCCCCGAAATCGTGCAAAATTCGACTAAAAACAATGTTTGGATCTTCTGTAACCCTGCTAAAGTGATCGTAGACAAAAATCAAAAAACCGTAGAATGTCACATGAAAAGGTGAAAATCCAAGAATTTCGGATGGCATCCTCTGATTCAAATCAGATCCACATCGGAGCAGTCAGTTCAACGCGTGCCTTTCCATTCCAAAAAAAGGTTAACGGCTTCTCTCTCAGCTGGCAAATCGCTCTCGCGCAGAGGCTAAATTTCATCCATCCAAAGGTCAACTGTCAATTGCCATTGGAACGAATTAGGCAATTTATTTACGGTTTGTTTCCAATTTTCAAGGCTTGCAACGAATTAAAAAAAAAAACTATACGCAAGATTATTTCTTAGTTCTTTTAAAAAAACTGTACAATGTGTGATTTTTGTGTGTGTGCAAAACTGTAGTGGCGGAATAGAGGTAAGAATGATGTAGTTGTCCGAATTCGTTATTTTGGGGTTCAGCAAAGTCGAAAGTCGTCATCAGAAGGAAGACGAAGGTAAACAAAAGTTGTTCAGTAGAGGAGTTAGGCAGTGTGACGTTGTGGTTGTGGTTGGCGCAGAGCAGACTTGCGATCAACGCGAGCCTTCGCTGATACCGATTCAGCGCCGATGCTGATTAGTTGGGGGGGGGGGGCTAAAATGCTGTAAATTGGAGATCCGTCAACAATGACCAAGAATTTTCAGAGGAGGGGGTCAGAAGCATCGTAATCAGACAAAGACCAGAAAAACAGACATGTCCTTTGGTTCGGCGATTTCAAGAGAGAGAAAGAGCGCAAAAAACTTTACAGGAAAAGGATTGTTTTTTGTATGACGCCATTTTTTTTCTACGCTTTGTCGTGGGAACCTGAACCCAGAAGGAAACAAAATACCCTGGCGACAGCCAAATTTTTCGCGCATGGACCGGCCCAGGCCAACGCGGGTCTCGCGTGGTGGTGTGACCTTTTGAGTGCTCCATTTGCAAATCGGCCTCAGTCACTCACTCAAGGAGCACATAGAAGATCGTCAGAAAAAAAGTAAAGAGGCGTGGTGGGAGGGCAGCCAACTTGCCCAACTTCCGATCGGCGTGCATGCCGCATGCCTGGGTGGGTGAAGGAGGAAAGCAAAAAGCGGGCGGCGGTCGCCGTTTTGAAGGAACGAAGGAATGAAGGTAAAGGAGGGAGATGAACCTCCTCAGGAGGAAAAAGCATAAAAAATGATTGATTGCCAAACAATCTCCGAAAACAGCATAAGCATCATCACCATCACCATCAGCGGTGGTGATCATGATGGGAAGGGTCAACATACCATGTTTGGATAAGAACGAGGAGGGAAGAGGCAAAACGAAGAAGAAGGCAGGTGTCCACGTCGACGTCCATGGCTCGTTAGACCACGCCGCCGCGAGGCAAGCAAACGGACGATAAGGTTTAACCAGCCAAGACAGTGGCCATTTGGGGGCCTTCGGTGACGGTGATCTCGCCGAACGGCTCGTCCTGGTGTACCTTGATGGCCTGCTTCTTCGCGAGCTCGAGGAGAGCGTAAAACTTCTGAGCGGCAGTTCGGTGGGTAGAACCCTTCGTGAGGAGGTCGTTAAGCGTGATCTAAACTCACAAAAACATTTGATTGAATTTACTCTCCTACAGACGGACTCCCGCTGTGTAACTCACCGATTCGTTGGACTTAAGCCGGCTGTTGATGGCGTTGGCGACAGCGTGAGTTCGCCTCGAGCAGCGTTGTTCGACGTCGTCTTCGTCGCCGGATTCTTCGCGATCTCGCTGAAATTTTCAAACTTGTTATCAGGACGCAAAAACAAAAAAATCAAAAAAATAACCTCTTGACGCTGTCGACGAGATCGTTTTTCACCGTCTCGGACAGGTGATGCCAGGTCGGGTTGAAGGTTTTCGTCGACTTCTTCGATGGGGTCAAACTGACCGCCGGGGAGATTTGAATCAGGTGCGTCGAGTCCATCAAAGTTGCCAAAGTCGTCGTCCTGAATAATCAAATTTGATTTAAATATTTGTATTTACCATGTGGTCTTTTTTTGTGTAAAAAAATGCATTTTTGCGTTTGTTTTTTTTGTTTCACTGTAACCCTCTACAAAAACAAAAAAAAATGCGTTTAAGGTCACTTGGATATGCAATCCGGTAATCTTCCTATCGCACTTCTGGGTGTCAGTCAGACTATCTCTCAATTTTGTGCCTCTCGAGAAAACCCTCGGTCCTCGTCTGCGTGACCTTGGCAGAGCGTTTACACACGCACACACACGGATGAGGAGGGGGAAACGATAAGTGAGGAGAGGTACCCACCCCAGGTAGGCGCAGGCGCCGCGCCGACGACGACCGCAGTCAAACCACATCACAAGAAAATAAGAAGAAAAAAAACTCAGCTGGTCCTTCAGAAAAACTGAACAACGTGCTGATAGATACTAGACCTGTTTGGCGTGTCCCAAAATGATGGGCAAGGCAAGTCTTGGCGAACCTAACCACTTCAAAAGAAGGCTACAGCCTCAGCAAATCACCTAGCGTCGCGCGTTCCCCTAAAATTTACCTGACAGCCGCAGCGCAGCGCCATCAAATAGGCAGCTGCCAATAAAAAAAAAAGTTGACGAGCTGTCGCCTGACGGACGCCGTGGATAAAAAAAAACAGCTCAGAGTCAATTCCCCGGCGATTTCGGTCAATTATAGCACAAAGGGGATTCATGATCTTTGAGGGCTTTAATATAAACGCCGCATAAACGCGTGCGTGCCACAGTAAACCAGACACGGTCAAAAATTATCGTATCGTTCAAGATGGAAAGTTTTTTTGCCCAAATAATTACCGGGGTAAATCAAAAATAAATGGCTACCATTAAACCCTTTTTCGACCTATTGACCATCGATGAAAATTTGAACAAAGTTGGGAAACAAACCAACAACGAAAAAAAATTCTAGGGAAATTCAAAAAAATAAAAACTCACTCCTGGGTAGAAATCAGGCTCGTCGATGACGTTATCGACCATTTCGAGGTCGTTACGAATGCTGTTTTCTGTCTCCTCGCTGGGCTTGGCGTGGGGCACGAGGTGGGATTGATAAATCTGGAAAACAGAGTTCTACAGCTCCGAAAAAAATATAAATAGCAAAACATACCCTCATGACGGTTGTATCGCAGAGCGGCCGGCATCCAGGCATGGAGAAGAGCTTGTCAACGCCTCCGGTCTCGCGCAGATGCATGAGTTTCTTGGTCGGAGGCGCGAGGTCGAGGGGCTGCATGATGTCCTGGAAGTCGGCCATGTTCGCCTTCATCTCATCGCCGGTGATGTTCTTTGCATCGTCGACGAGGAGACGCTTGCGTTTGCGCTTTGGGGCTTTGCTCACGGGAACGTCGACTTCGAGGGAATCGAGTTTGAGGCTGTTGTCGATGACTGAAGGGGGACTCAATCAGATTTATGTTTCTCAATTATGGTTTGGAAAATGTTTTCGAACTAATTTTATTTTTCTTGTTCGCAAACAGATTTCGCATAAATTTATTTTTTCATGTTCGTTCGCAAACAAAGTTAAATTTTCCGAACAAAAAGTAAAAATAAAATTTACGATGACGCCGTTAAAATAAATTTTACCAAAAAAATGTGTAAAATTTATAAAATTTACGGTCTAAATTTATTTATGTGTAAATTTATAAAATAAAATTTACGGTGACGCCGTTAAAATAAATTTTGACATGCATAAATTTTAGCCAGAAAAATGTGTATCAAATACAAAAAAAAAACGTGGAATAATCAAATTTTCATTTTTGTACTCGGAGAAACGAAAATTCGCACAATTTACAAAAAAATCAGTTTAAAAATTTTTTTGGCGAAAACAGACAAAAATTTTCGCGTTCGTCCAATTTTTCAACAAAAAATTTTAATTGTGTTCGTTCGCGAACAAAAAACTGATGTTTGCCCATTTCTGCCCCAAAAGAGTCAAAAACCAAAACTCACAATCACCGCCGTTCACATGACGCTCAATGCCGCAGAAATCGTCGATATCGCCGAAATCCGCATCACCAACACTGGCAATCGAAGGATCAACTTCACCGACAGAATTTATCTGCGAATCACGTCCATCGTCGCGACGAGCGCCTTCAAAGGGCGTAGAACGTCCCAGCGAAGATCCGATTTCTCGGCCCTTGTTGGCGTAGTATTCATCGGTCATCAGATCGATAGGGGCATCGCCCTCGCCGAAATCGTCCAACTAAAAAACCCACAATTTTTGATTATTTGAAAACAAAAAAATAAACAGAATACTTACACCGCAGCCAATATCGGCAAAATAACTGCCAGCCCTGTCTTGAGCGCCGACGTTGTCTTCGCGGAGTGTGATATCGTCGATTCGCGATTGGTGGAGGTGGACGGGAGCAGACGGGAGTTCCAGGTCTTCGGCTAGGTCGGCGACGTCAAAATCGCTCATAACCTACAAAAAAAACAACAAAATACGGTATTGTTTAAAAATACATAATTTCGGTCATAATTATGCATATCGCATTACAAAACATTTTTTCGGTAAAAATACTATTTTTTTCGAGTTAAATACCCAAATTTTCAGATACCCGCCCGAAAACCCAAAATTTTCGGGTACCAAACATCACTGAACACTATCGCTTTCAAATGTCGTTGAAAAAATTGAAAAGCAAAAAAAAGACTGATATGAATGTAATCGAGTGCAAAAAAAAAACCCACGAGTTCTGGAGCGTTTCCGACTCTTCTGTCCTCGGATCGTGTGGATCTGATGGATGTATTGACCTTCAGAAACGCCGAATTGCAATCGTCCAGCAAAAATCCGACACGCTTTGAATAGATGCGAACAATGCCGAGAAGCAGGTGACCAGTTGTCCGGAGCGCGATTTTGACCTGAAAAATACCAAAAAAACCGTATTAACATGCGTATTGGCATCTTTCAACTCACTTTCGGCTTCATAATCTCCTCAACGGCATCTGCGACATTTGTTTCGTATACTTGAGCCTTGGAAAGCTTCTTTTCCCAGTGAGCAGCCAGCCAGATCTTGGCCAGCGGGCCTTTCTTTGACAACACAAACTGTGCGTAAAACATGCTGAAACATTTTTTTATATAAAAACACGAGTCGTGTTAAACACGCGTAACGGTAATACCGCGAAAATCGATCAAAGAACGGCACGCAGCTGCAAAGTTGGTGTATCGGTTAAAAGTGCAAGCCGGACTCGTGCGCACGCGTCGCTGCTTCGCTGCCGCCTTTTTACAGCTTTCGCTGCGGTTTCACACAGTGCGCACGCGTTCGTTTGTTTCTGTTTGTGAAGAATTTTGTGTCGCCGACGTATCCGATCACCTTTCGGCAGGTATGTTACGATCGATTCTGTCTTTTGGTTGTTCATCGATAGCGAGAAGATCGCTGACATCGACTGGCAACCAACTCGCAAGGCAATCACGGGAGGTGTTCAGGCAACGACTGCGTGCACGGGAGACCGAGGAAATCCAACGACTTCGACAATTCAGACAGCAGCAGACCAATCCCAGCCAACGCTATCCAGATGCCATTCCAGTGAGGCCTGTCAGGGATCTGTGGAAGTGTCTGGCTTTTACCGGAGCGGTTTGTTGAAATTTACAAAATTTAAGGGATTTTATGAATTTTTAATTTTTAGGTAACTGGAATTTCGTTTACAGTCGCTACGATCGCGTACTACGAACGGCATCTCAGAGAACGGGTGCAATGGGGTGTACCCAATCTACAAAGACTGTTCGATCGACCGTCCCCCAACGAATTACACCTGACCACCGGTCAGAAGGTCGCAGCAGCTATCATTGCGTTGAATGTTGCCGTCTTTGCGCTGTGGAAAATCCCTGGACTCCAGCCGGTCATGTGGAGGTACTTCACCAACAGTTTTGCTTCTAGTAAGTTTTTTAGCCTTGATAGATATCAATAAGTGTGTTTTTGTCTTTTTTTCAGAGTCAGCATGCGTTCCGATGCTCCTGAGCGTCTTTTCTCACTCGAGCCTACTGCATCTCGGGTGCAACATGTACGTGCTCTTTTCGTTCATCCCGGTGGCCATCGACAAGCTCGTTACTTATGAAGAATTCATAGCTTTTTACCTGACCGCCGGTGTCGTATCTTCCCTGGCCAGTCTGGCCCATAAAGCGGCCATTTGCAGTCCCATTCGGGCCCTCGGAGCGGTGAGTTGCTTTCTTTTACTGTTATTTACCTCTGTTTTCCTTGCAGAGCGGTGCCATCATCGCCGCGCTCGTCTACGTGTGCATGAAGATGCCGGAGTCAAAGCTATCCATCATTTTCGTGCCTAATTTCACGTTTTCCGCAGAAACTGCGGTGTATAGCCTCATTCTCTTCGACGCCATCGGCCTCGTTGGCGGCTTCAGAATCTTCGACCACGCAGCTCACCTGGGAGGCGCTCTCTTTGGCCTTGCATACGTGTGGTACGGCGAGGACCTGTTGGACGCGATTCAGCCGTCCATCTGCAGACTTTACGACCAGATCCGCTCAGTTCCACCGCCGCCACCCAAGGCTTTCTGACCCGCGTGTAACTGACGAAACGTGTCCGATAGCTGCCCGAAATAAACATTTACGCGTATAAAACATGGTTGAAAAAGTTGAACGTTTCTGCGGTGGCGATAATCAGATTTTGCTTTGATCGGGTCCTGGCACGATTTTTATTTTTGCGAGCGATGCGATGTTTTTATGTATTTTTTTTTGACAAATCAGTGTTCAACCGGCCTATGATTTTGTTGAAGGATCTGGAATCGTCCAAAAACTGAAGCATAGAATCAACTTCCTTCCTTCGGCGATATTCGTTTCGACTGCTCGCATAGGCGTGATTTTAAAGCTGACGTGTTGTTTTTTGCGCGTTCCGTCAATTTGAAAGAGGTCGTAGATTTTGTTGTTCTCAACGAAATATTTTTTTAGCAAAGGCAAAATGCGGGACAGCGCCGAAGAAGATGCACAGCGCTACAGAGAGCGAATCAATCGATTGGACACGACTGACATAAATGCGTTTTTTGCCGGTTTCGGTCAGATTCGGCAGGAAATCCAAGCCGAAATCGCCGCCTGTGAAGTTTGTTTTTGCTCCGGTTGCATAAACGACATTTGTTTTACTTTCAGGAAAAGCAGCACTACCGCAACCAGCGTCTCCCAGAGATCAAAACCCGAATTGCCGACCTAAAATCGCAGATTCAGGATGCCAAGCAGGAAATCACGGATTCAGTCGCCGAATTCGCCAAAGAAGCTGCTGCTCTCGAAGCTCAAATCGCCGAAAAGTTCCCAGAAGTCGCGGAATCTCTTCGTAGGGCCCAGGAGGCAAACGAGGAGTTGAAGCGGCTCAAGTGGCAGCGAGTTATGAGTCTGAAGGTCGAAGAGGCCGTCCTTCTCCTGGAAACCCGGTCTTTCGCCAAATTCCGTGCTGTGTTCGACGAACTATCCGACATGCCTGCCGATGAGTCCAAGGTATCGTTTCCAGGGTCTTACAGCCGTTTTTTTGTTCGTTTGCAAATACAAATAATTTTAGAATTTTGTTTGAAAACTCGAACATTTTTTTCGTGTTCGCGAACAAACGTCAAACACATTTTTTTTATTAATTGTGCGAAATTTTGTTTTCCCGAGTAGAAAAACTGAAAATTGCTTTAATTTTACCCCAATTTTTGATCGTTTCATTTGTTCGGAAAATTTTATTTTGTTCGCGCACGAACACGAACAAATAAATTGCAAAAAATCTGTTCGCGAACGAACACGAACAGGAAAAATCAAATTTATTCTGGAACGAACGCGAACAAATAAACTTTTTCCTGGTCATGTTCGTTCGCGAACAGTTTTTTTTCTAGAATTTCTTTGTTCGCGAACACGATAAAAAAAATTGGTGTTTGTTTGAATCATCGATCAAAATTCAAAAAAATGTGTTTGTTCGCGAACAACAAAAAAACGCTGTTCTGATTATAAGTGACCTGCAAAACCCCATTTTCAGTTCCTCCCAGGCCTCCTGCCCACCTTCAAATCCGAATTCACGTCTGCATGCTCCATTTTCCTTTCCAAGCTCCGGGAATCTCTGTACGAGGAATTCGCAGCGATCAAATTCCCCTTCGAATCTGCCACAGACTATAACTCGATCCAGCGGGAGCTCGAAACGGTCCAGGAACTCCTGCGTGGCCTGCACGCCGTCCTGCTCGCCTCCGGAGAGGGCGAAGAGCGGCAAACCGTGCTCCAAATCGTCCTCGACGAGTTTGCCAAGCGATTCAACTTCCACTTCTACGGCGAGCGCCGGACCAACGACCCAGCCAAGCCGGAGTGGTTCTTCGCGCAGCTTTCCGCGTGGCTGTCGACGAATTTTGTCTTCTTCCGGGACTACCTTCAACCCCTCGTCTTGGAGGTCGGCGACGACGGCAGCAGCACTGTCGCGGAGGAATTCATCGAGTTTCTCGTTCTCCTGGCCGCCGAGAAGGTGCGCAACATGCTGGGTCAGGAGTCGTTCATCGAGGACTCCCAGCGTCTGTCTCACCTCATCGACGAGACTGTCGTCTTCGAAAAAGAGCTCACAGAAGTCTACGTCTACCCCGAAGAGGCGCCCCACGTCGTTTCTGAATTCTGCAGGGAAGATGTCCTCAGACACTGGCTCGCCATCGAGAGGGACACTACTTCGGCCGGTCTCGACGCGCTTTTTGCTGATGACACGGCTTTTGAGTGCAGATTTAGCGAGGTCGCTGATTTGGATGAGGTGAGTCGATTTTTTTACAAGGAATCTTACAAAGTAGGAAATTTGGCCTAAAATCATCAAAAATGGCAAAAACACCGAAAATTGTGTTTTTGTAATTTTTGATGATTTTAGGTATGTTGGAGCTAAAAACTACGGTATTTCCAAAGTCAAGGTTTGTAAATGCACCGATCTACGTTATTTTTGATAGAGAAAAAAAAATTGGAAATGGGTTCTTATGTTTTTGCTGAATTAAAAAAAATGAAAAAAATTTTATTTTGCAAAAATTTTATTTTTTTGCAGGAAAAAGTGCCAAACTTCGCAGAAGGGTTCGTCCTTCTGATGCAGGCGATGGCCGAGCGCTATCGGACCATCCCGGACGAGCGCATCCAATGCCAGTTCCTCAAACTCCAGCTCCTGGCCATCGACGACTTCAGAGCGCGCGTTCTGTCCCGGGGCTCACTGGTCGAGGGCCCCTTCGCGCAGCCTTTCCCCCAGCTCCTCAACGCACTGGCCTACGTCGCCAAAATCCTTGACTCCTGGTCCGGGAGCCTGGAATTCATCCGACTGCAGAGCTTCCAGCATACCTCGTCGGGTTCTGAAAAAAACCAACCGCGAGGCGTGTTTGACGACGCTTCGGGCCTCTATCGCCAGGCGTGGAGGCAGTGGGCTCAGCGCATGGCAGCCCACTTTGGCGATGACATGTCGTTCAGGCTCGGGGCCTATGCCGGGTTGCCTTGGACGTCGAGCAACGGCCGGGCCCTCGATGAAATCACTCCCGAATTTGTGACTCTTATTGGGAAGATCACGGACGTGCTGGAACTTGTCAAGGATAATATCAGTCTCGCCACAGTCGATACTGTCTTCCAGCTGCTCAATGACGCGCTCTGGCACGCGATTGACGAGATCGTCGTTGCCCGGATCAATTTCAGCCAGTCCGGAGCAGCCCACATGTTTTTCGACATGACTGCCGGCCTGATCCCTGCGCTGGAGGCCATCTTCAAATGGCCCAGGCTGTCTTCTGCGGCGGCTTCTGGCAGCCTTATCAACGCTGTAAGCACTGAAAAATATTAAAATTAGGGGTTTTATTTGATTTTGTACTGTTTCAGAAATGCTCCGAAGTCCTGAACGTCCTAAAACTGCTTTCTCTGCCTGCACAGGTCTTGGAACGACTTGTCAAAGAGATTCAACTGATTCCGGAGCAAATGGTCGACGAACGACTCGTGCAATTTGAAATCACAGATTTGCCCAAAGAAAAGGTTCTCGACGTGTTGAGACAGCGATATGATCTTGTTCTGCGTTGATACCCCTGCTTACTGGTGCTTTTTCAAAAAAAATGTGTAACAAAGTTATAAAATATGATTCTGAAAAAAATGATTGACAGAAAATGCGTTCAACGCGCTTTCGTTTACTTTTACCGTAATCGCAGGGATAATGAGGTCTCGACTGGAAAAGTGCGGATTGTGCGTGGTCTTGACTGGAAAAGTGCGATTTTGAGCTAAAACATGGCCAATTTGCAGAAAATGAAAGAAGTTGTCACAGATGATAGAGCTTCCGTGATCCAACTCACCGGTGACGTGCAAGACGGATTCTCGGTGAGGTCAGTCTCCACTTTGGTTGAAGTTGAACAACCGATCGGAGGAAAGTACAGGATCCTAGTCGACTGCGGGGATCATGACTTTTCCGTCCTCAAAGAAGGTTGGTCGCCTTTTTATGACTGTTCCGGATGATTTTATGTCGTTTATAATTTTAGCGCTTCTGCAAAAGGCAGAAAGCGAAGGCCAACAGGCCATTACGATCGACATCGCCGTCTTTACCCACTCCCACCTCGACCACATTGCTGGCTTCAGCTACCTCGACCCTACCCCGCAGTTGTTGACGGCTGAATCTCTGGAATTCAAGCCTTGGGTGCGTTTTTGGCTTCAACAACGTTTGAGAACCCAATGAAATGGTTTTTACAGATCTCCGTTATCCCGGACCTTGTTTGGGCCATCTCCACCCCAGGACACATGGACGACGACGTGAGTGTCGTCGTGCATGTCGACAACAAAGTCGTCGTCATCGCCGGCGACATTTTTGAAAACGAAACCGACGATGGCGAATTCTGGAAAGAGGAGAGTCAGCATCCGACGATGCAGGCTCGAAGCCGGGACCTGATCTCCTGTCTCGCTGATTTCATCGTTCCGGGACACGGCGAAGCTTTTGTCAACATGTTTTCGTGGACTTTGACCCTGGATGACTCGCTTCTGACCGCTGTTGCCAAGATTGAACGCGTGGGATCCCACTGGGAAGTGACCGGAGCCAACGACGAGCTGGTCATCATCCTGGACACCGCTGCCAAGACGCCATTTATCCAGGACGCGTCCTCTGCGGCTGCAGTGGTCCTCGTCGGCAGCCGGATCATCAGACAGGCCTTTCCGAAAAATTCCAAAAAAGTTTTTCTCTACAATGAACTTTTTGTGAAGGCGGATGGCGACGAGTATTTTGCCGATCTCTGGACGGCGCTTCCCGAAGCATCTCAAGTCACGGACGCGGTGGCATTCTGCAGGTTGCCGTCTACTGCCGGACGTGTTCTCTCGGTTGCGGTGGTCAGAATTGGTCCGTCAGAAGCCGTCGTTCTGCCAGGCACGGAGAATTGCATGCCGGATTGGATGCTGCAGAAACTCGCGGGAGGCCTGAGGGCGTACGGCATATCGTCTTTTACGGTTCAGCGCGGCGATTAGGGTCTGCTTATTGAAGCAACAAGGGTCACCTGATTACCTGTGTTTTTGTGCATAAAATCTGGTATTTATTTTAATTTAATATGGAATTTTAAATAAATTTCAAGAGAGAGTTCCCGGCTATCCCTGTGAAAATGATTTTTGTTTCCTCGCTGATGTGAGCTAAAAAATTATCATGGATGATTTCTGTTGTCGGTCGAATGGCACCTGTTTCCACGTGATCGATTGTATCGATCTGCGGAACCACAACGACAACCGCAACTACAGCTACATACTACAACGCTTGGGGTCAGCTGACGGTCGACACTGCAATAATCGCTCACAATGTCAGCCGAACCGTTAGACGAACTCTTCCAGACGTTTCTTCACCTTGAGGAAATTGATGTCAATATCTACAGGTAAGTTGATGAGCGCGCATACCTGACTGCTGATTATTGATTGCAGATCGACGCACCAGCTTGCAGGACGACGCGATGGCGACCGCGTCTACGGCGGCCAGGTTGTGGGACAGGCGCTGATGGCCGCAACTCAGACCATCGATGCAAATGTCTTCCATCCCCATGCTATCCACTGCCAGTTCCTCGCTCCTGCGACCGTGAAGCGACCCATCGTCTACGATATCAACCGGACTCTCGACGGCCGCAGCTTTTCGTCGCGCACCGTCCGCGCAGTCCAGAACGGCAAATGTCTGTTTACGTCCATGATCTCGTTTCAGCGGTCTGAACCTGACTCGATCCGGCACCAGACCCCCATGCCTGTCCTTCCGCCGCCCGAGGAGTGCGAAGACTCGAAGGATTTTTTCCACAGGTTTGTGTTGATCTTGAACGGAAAATAGTTTCTTTCGTGTTCGTTTACGAACAAATTCATCAAAAACGACTGTTGTTTGATAAAAATTACAAAAAAAGTGTATGCAAACAGTTACAAAAACTAAATTAGAAATTTTGGTCTAAATTGTAAAAATTGAGTGAAAAACAATTCCGCGGAAGGTTAAAACAGAGATTTTAGGGGTGAAATCGGGCAAATCGGTTGGTCTTTAGGCGAAAACCTTTATTCGTCGTGGGAGAACTTTGAAAAGATCTCCCTAAATATCATATTCGTTCATGAACACAAAAGTCGAGTGTATGCAAGTATCCCATTTCCAGACTCCTCCATCAACCGGAAACCGTATCCCCCGAAGGCAAGCGTGTCGTAGTAGCCTACCGCCAGGTGCTCGACCTGCCAGACGTCTTCAAGGTCAAGTTCATCACCCCGCGCGAGTACATCAACGTGCCTCTCAACAAGCCGATCAAGTGCGCAATCTGGGTGCGGAGCAACGCTAGCATCGGGCCTTCCAAGGAGCTGCACCACTGCGTGGCAGCTTTTATCTCGGACGTCGCTCCCGTCGGCACGCCCCTCTTCGCGCACGCAGGCGCCGGCTTTCGCCTTGGCATGGCCGCTTCCCTGGATCATTCTATGTGGATCCATGATTTTGACTTCACCGTCGACAATGACTGGCTGCTCTACGAGACGGTAAGCACGATCGCCGGCGGAGGACGCGCACTCATTCACGGCAAGATGTGGACCCGCGACGGACGAATGGTGCTTTCGACCGCGCAGGAGATCCTAATTCGCAGTGAGAAGCCGAGAATTCCGAGGAACTATTTTACTGTCGACGAGGAAAACGATGCTCCTCTGTCTGAATAAAATTACGTGAAAATTGAATTTTAACGAAAGAAATTAACCTAATAAATTTGCCGGATTTGCTTTTTTTGTTCTTTGTTCCTGGGGGTTCAATTACAGAAAATGACTGCAAACTGGCGATCAGCTAACTAGCGCTTTGTCGTACAATATTTATTTTGCGAGGGCGACGAGAAACAAAACATTGGCTTTTTAGCAAATTGTTTTTTTTTGCTGTTGAGCGGCTGCAGCGGACACGCGCTGTCTCTTCCCCAGCTTTGCGGTCACGAGATGGGATCTTCTTGTCACCAGGATGCAAACGATGCAAAATCCACCTTCGACGACCAGCATCTACTTCGTGAGGTACGTAAGGCTCATTTTAGGTACAAAATCATGCATAAAAACTATGAAAACTCGTGATATGGCTATTCATAGATAGCCGTGACCGGTGAGTGGGCGGGAGCGATTCTGAAGCAAGCTTCACTGACATGAGCGTCGCTGGACCCGATGATTCACCTCGATAGTCCTCCAGCGCCCGGGGAACGTTGTTTATCATTCCCGAAGCGGTTTTTGGAAGAGTTACAGCAATGGATGGGTCAACACGACATCCTCCGATGGAGTCGAGTCGGCGCGGTCACTCTCTGCTCGCGGGGATGGATGACAGGGTCTCCGCTGAACAACCACAACCACAACCACAGATCGGAGATAGACGCCGGCGTACGGGCGCGCTTGATCGGAGTTGTCGTCGTCGTTCGGACACAGCGATGATGGGTGCTAGGATTAAGCGGGTGGAGTCAGGCGCGTGCCAGACCGTTCATTCAACTTTCCTGAATATGTAAAGGGCCCTTGCACAGATTTTTTGTCAGTTTATCAGGCCCGGCGGGTGTTGGAGGGCCGCCACAGTCGGCCATGCTCACGTACCACTGATTGTTGACTGTTTTTTGCGACAAATGAACAAATGTTGTTCCACGGAAGCGAGTTTTGACTCTTGACTCTCGCTGGGTCCTTCATAAAAGCTGCGTTGATGATAATTGCGTATCTAATATGATGCGCAACCGGCCGCAGTTAATTGACCCCATCAAAGGCTTTTGTAATCGACTAAACATGCTCGGAGCAACAAAAGTGATCCAAAAATCCACGCAGGCTCCCAGAAACCAAATTTTCCTCCATTTTGCATATTAAAACAATCCTGACACGTGATTTTTTAGTTTTTAGTCGCCGGGATTAATAGCCGCAGCTCCCGACACCCCGTGGTTGTTTCGTTTATGATTATGCATTCCTCCTTCGTAAAAAAACAGAGGCCAATGTACACTTTCCAAAAAAACCGTGCTTCATGGACAGTGCGCGTTTTAGGAGGACACCACGACGACGATGCCGCACTGTCATGCAGAGATGGCAAAAAAGTGATCTGATGGGTTTGATCGCGTACTTTTCACAACCAATTGAAATGAAGTAATGCAAAGTGATAGTGCCAAGGGTAGTAATTACATTTGAGATATTATAATTTGCTTAGCGCATTAATTGGCATAATGACGCGCGCCGTAATTAACTTTTTTTAAACTTTAAAAATTTTATTTCTCAAAAACTACTGCACTTTTAGAAACGGATGACATATCATTCGACTCAGTTTTTCATGGGAAATTTTATAAAAATATAAAAAGGATAGTTCACGATTTAAAATAATGCCGAAATAAAAAGTGCCATTTTGACATTTTTAGTTTGGCACTTTTTTAAATCGTGACCCCTTCTTTTTATATTTTTATAAAATTGCCCATGAAAAACTGAGTCGAATGATATGCCATCCGTTTCAAAAAGTGCAGTAGTTTTTGAGAAATAAAATTTTTAAAGTTTAAAAAACGTTAATTACGGCGCGCGTCATTATGCCAATTAATGCGCTAAGCAAATTATAATATCTCAAATGTAATTACTACCCTTGGCACTATAACTTTGCATTACTTCATTTCAATTGGTTGTGAAAAGTACGCGATCAAACCCATCAGATCACTTTTTTGCCATCTCTGCTGTCATGCCCACGTGGTGGCGCCCGCCGAGGCCAGCGTTCTCGCCCCGCCGACTCCGCACAAGGCCCCCCTCGACCACCCCGTCAAAGCCTCCGACGTGCCGTCCTGTCTCCCTGCAAACCGCTTCCGATACGTAATCCTCGTGCTCGGCCTCTTCTGCCTGACTTCCGTGTGCTCGAATATGCATTCGTACAACTTTGCCGTCATCTGCATGTCCCCGGCCGCGGGCAATGCTTCCGGTGCTCCGCCGCCTCCCAGACGGCACGACGTGCCATTGTACGACTTTGACCAGTCGGAAAAAACATACTTGATGTGGGCGGTGGCCGTGGGATCCATGCTGGCGACTTTCCCGTTCAATTTTCTCTACGCGCGCTTCGGAGCGCGGTACGTCTTTTTTGGAGCAGGAATTGCGTCTTCGGCGGCGACGCTGATTATTCCGGCAGCAGCTGGATGGGGTTTTGGGTACTTTCTGGGGGCCCGTCTCGTGCAGGGCATCGCCTACGCAGCTGACTTCGCCGCCATGGGCATCGTCATAGCGCAGTGGGCGTCGCTCAAGCAACAGGCCATTTTTGTGGGCCTTCTTACCTGCTTCACGCCGCTTTCGACGGTTATTACAAACCCTGTTTCGGGCATTGTAGGTTGCCTAAAATTCAGTATAATCAGAAAAATTATTCTTTCAGCTGTGCGACTCCCGATTCGGCTGGCCGGCCATCTTTTACGTCCACGGAGCTGCGGGTTTGGTTTTCTTTGTTCTCTGGGTGGTGCTCTTCCGAGACGACCCCTCCACGCATCCCTACGTGACCGGTGTAGAGCTCGAGAAAATCCACCGGGATAAGACAGTCGCGCACATCCAGATGGATTCTTTCGTGCCGTACACTGCCATTCTCAAAGACAGTTTTGTCTGGGTCATCTGGCTCAACGCGCTTGCCGACCTCTGTTCCGGGTTATTCGTTTTGCAGTACGCTCCGACGTACATCCGTGCTGTTCTCGGATTTTCGGTGAACAAAACCGGCTTTCTGGGAGCCATGCCGGGTCTCTTCCACATCCCAGTCAAAATGGCCTGCGCTACGGTCTCTGATTTCCTATCTCGACCCTCTGAACGGGCAAAACTCCGCATTTTCAACTCCCTGGCCCTCTGCATCCCGGCAGCGCTCTACGCAGGCCTCGGCTACCTGCCAGCAGCACACCCAGCACTCGGCGTGCTCTTCGTCGTCCTCATCAACTCGTCCATCGGCGCAAACTGCGGAGGCTTTTACAAGGCAGGAACGCTCGTGTCGAGACAGTACTCTGCTTTTGTCATCTCAAATATCCAGTTTATCAAGTGTCTCACACTTTTCATCTGCCCCGGTCTCGTCGCGTTTTTCGTCGAGGACGACGCGGATCAGTCGCAGTGGCGGCACATTTTTATCATCTTTACCATTTTTCTTGTTATCGTTCGTTTTTGAGCTTTTGATGGCTAAATTGGCCTAAAACACCCAAAATTGATTGTTTTAGGCCAATCTTATCTTCTGCTATCACGCGACGGCCAAACCGCGGCCGTTTACCTTCATCACCCGAGAAACCGTCCAAAAATCCAAAATCCCGAGTCGAACTCCTTCTGTCTCGTCGACACAGAAGAAATCCGCATCGACCGGTGTCTGACTGACTAAGTGACCGAAGTCTCGCGCGTGCATCAATTCCCAGTTAAATAAATATTATTAATAAATATAAATAAATGTGGTTTTTTAATTGCTAGTAAATTGGCGCCCCCGATTTTTTTCGAGGCTTCTCGGAAGTATTTTTTTTTGTCTTCGACAAAGAAGAATAAAACAAGAGTGTTTGTTTTTTTCTCCTGGATCGATCGTCGACCGTGACCGTCGATCGTTGCCGCGGTGGCAATCGAATGAATGCTCAGCGAAGGGGTCAGAAATCTGTGAGATGCTATCGGACATACTACATTCTATATTTCTCGATTTCTGCTGCGTGCGGGCAAACAAAACTTCCTGGAAAACATTTCGTCAGGGAATGAAAAATATTTAGATCAACAGCATCGTAATACCGTAATCCACCGTAAAAAAACCATTTTTTTGACATGAGTGTTTTTTGAAGCCAAGACGGAATTTTTGGAAAATCAGGGCTCAAATTCCTGTTTTTCAAAGTCAAGGATCAAACTTTTCGATGAACTCGAAAATCAAAGAGCAACCTAAATAAATAGCGTGTTTCAATTAGGAGTCTAACGTGTCACCTCTGCAGACGTCGACCGTCGACCGCCGCGACCGGTGACAGACGGGGCGCGTAATGAGCGCAACAGCGAGGTTTGCCGTGCCAAACGTCATTAGTTGAGGGCCGGCATTCACACCTCGCTTCATTCAAAAGCCAATTTTGGCAATTGTGTCAGTCACTTGGCTGTCAACGAGGCAGACTCCCTGCCTGCCTGCCTGCCTTGCGGGGAGAGGAACAGGGGAAGACAAAACTTTTTTTCTTCTTCTTCTCCTTCTCGTCATCCTGTGCACATAAACGGAGGCTAAAGACGTCGGCGCGTCGTCGTGCCGAGCGGGCGGCGATTCGGAGTGAAATTAAATTTGTCCTGCCTTCTGTCTTGACAACCAAGTACATATTACGTGCGCGCTCTTCGTTCGCTTCCTTCTTCTTTGCCTCGCTCGGTCGTATCAGTAGCCATCTCTGTCTCTCCGGAGTGCTGCCCGTGTCGTTGCCGTCCTCCCGCGGATCGATCGTGATCGTCAGATGCGTTCCGCGAGTTACAATGGTCTCGCCGCGGCGTCTGTCGGACCCGTGCCGCCTTCGCCGACGCTCACGGCACCCGTTGGGGCGATGAACGTAACTGCGACCGCGACGGCGGCTACGGTAGAGGGCGTCGTCAGCGAGAGTCACGCGCTCCTTGGCCCCGGCGACGATGACCGCGCGAGCACCCACTACGAAGAACCCGCCGATGGTGGTGCCAGCCTCGAGCATCATTTTCTTATTTGCTGCTGGCGACAGCCAATTTTGGTTTGTTTTTTCGGTGATTGGGTTAACGGGTCCCAAGTGGGGGCAGGAGAGCGCACTTTCTCTTAGCAAACGTAAAAAAAAATTGTTCCTGGGCAGTACCCAAAAATGTCCAAAATTCAAAATCCATCATTTCAACACCCAAAAATTTCAGAAATCAGCCAAAATCGTCTGTTTCCTGTCAGTTTTATCCCTCGCGAGCAATCTCATCTCTCTCATCTGGGCCGGTCGACAGACAGCGCTGCACATCGGCATCGAGGTGCTCGCGCTGCTCGTCGAGGCCTTCTGCCTGCTGTTGTTGTACTACGCGCTCACCTTCCGCTACGCAGTCTACATCCGGCCGTACCTAGTGTTCAACGTCATGTGGAACGTCGTACTCGTCCTACTGTGGTTCTTCTGCTTCATCGAGCTCTTCAGAGGCGCTCATTTCCCGACACGGGTATCGTCTTCCGTCTGGCAGGCGCTGTCTGCGACACCGCGGCCTTCGCTCACGTACTACTACTACTACAGGCCGGATGAGAGTCTTTTTCCCGCGATTTCCCTGCTCTGCGGGCTAGGAGCGACGATTCTGGTCAATTTTTGGTTTCTGCACATCATCATTCTTGTTTACTTCTCCCTCCAGGCTCAGCGAAAGCCCCGACGCTCGGCTCCAACCACACCTGCCGCCTGGTCCGCCCCGACTAGCCCCCATTACAGCACCAAACCTCTTGTCCACCTCTGATCTGGCGCGCGCACAGAACTCAACTTATATTTTACGTTGTTTTTTATAA
The DNA here is from genome assembly GCA_963969345.1 of Turbatrix aceti. Taxonomy (NCBI): domain Eukaryota; kingdom Metazoa; phylum Nematoda; class Chromadorea; order Rhabditida; family Panagrolaimidae; genus Turbatrix; species Turbatrix aceti. Next base: position 6,883,643 of record OZ017768.1, read on the forward strand.
GCAGTCAAATAAATAAATTACTCACAGGAGCCAAAATCGCGGACGACATCATAAATCGTTTATTTGTCGTTGAAGATTCCGTCCTATCGCTTCGACGTCCTCCAGCAAAGCCCGTAGGTTAGGAATGGGAAAAGGAGCAGTATTTGCGATGGCATCTTCCGGCAGGCGAGGTGCTTGGTTTTGCATGACCTCGAGGATCCTGCAACTCGTAAAAGATCCGAAATGGGAAAAAACAGAAAAAAAATAGAAACCACAAATAAAAAAATAAAACAAGAACAAAGCTACAGTAACCGAAATACAAAAACGAATGATAACGATGGATCGTAAACTGTTTTCTGCCGATAAACAATTATCAGAAAACATTTCGACAAAAAAAAAGAAGCAAAATAAATGCGAATGGGGAACACTGCGTTGCTGCAAAGTGTCCCCCATTTGATATTTATAAAACAAACGCATTTTTTGTCAGTTGGTGACACTTTTGATGTCTTCCGGGCGTGCTGACATGTATTTGCGCATGAGATCACTGCTAACTAGCTGCCAAGCGAGTCAACACGACCCCGGGTAGGGTTATAAACGGCCCGTGTATTACCAGAGGCTAGTTTTTGGTGAACTTTGTCATCGCCGACTGTTTCGTCTGTTTTTGCTACCTCAATGCGCTTCGCGGTACTTTTCATTGCGCTTCTTGCACTTCTGGCCATTGGCGACGCTGATAAGTGGGTTTCGCCGACGTACGAAGACTACCTCAGCGATCCAGACTACATGGACTACTTTCACAGTTATTACGGTCACATTACGACGTATTTTACGCTCGAACAGTGAAAAATGCTCAAAATGATAATTTTGTTTGAAAAAATAAAAAATGGTTATTGAAGATGGTTGTTTTGGGGTTTTTTTCGTTGTACTCGATAGTTGGATACTGTATGGGACCACAAAAATGTAAAACAGGGATAAACAAAAAATTTTGACCGTAATCGGCTTCAGATGCTGCCCGCACTGCGATTCCAGTTCCTAAGGCATTTTTCGGCGCGAAAAAAGTTGCTCAGCGAATACCGTTTTCCCGAGATCAGAAAGCAGGACTGCGAGCAGACGTTCATCTCAGGCTGGGGTCCGGGAGGCCAAAAAGTGAACACGGCACAAAACGCGGTCTGCCTCAAGCACCGGCCCACAGGCGTTGTCGTCAAAGTCCACGAATCCCGTCTGCTGCCCAAGAACATCGAAATCGCCCACGAGCGCCTCAAGCTCGCCGTCGACCGCCACATCAACGGCGACGGCTGCTTCGAAGCCCAGGCAGATCGGCTGCAGCGCGAAATCGAGCATCGTCGCAACCGGTCGCGCGAGAAGAAACGCAAACTCAAGGCAGCCCTCGCGGCGGGGGACGGGAAGGATTCTGAGTAGCTTGTATCGTTGGCGGTCGTAAAAAGCGTCTTGAAAGCTCGACAAAAACACCTCGGGGACAACGCAACGAAGAAAACATTTTTCTGCGACGATTCACGCACGAACGAGCTGCTGACCACGCCTTTGGTGAGTCAACGGCCAATGCAATGTAAACTATGGATTATTACTCACGTTCTAATTGAATGATTTCAAAGCTGTGTTATCGGAATGACGCGATTTTCAAATGTGCGGGTTTTATGACGACGATAATGTATAGGTTACGGTAAAGGTGATTTCTTGCAACGAAATGCATTTCATGGAAGCGGAATTCTCGCAACGAAATGACGTGATTTCTATGTATATGTTTTAGTTTTTAGGATTTGTTTACGTGCTTTTTCTTCTGTATTTGTTTTTGATTTGATTTTTTTAGAACCTGTGTGTTCTTTGCTGTCCGCGTACTTGCATCCGATGTACACAGCTGCTTATCACTCACCGCCAATCCCCAAAGTTATGCTTTCACTGCCCTTTGCACTTTTTTCGTCGTAAAAAAAGTAAAACGCCGCTACCTGCGTTGTTGATTATGTCGATGACGATCCAACCTTTTTGTGCACCTCCAGTGTTTCCGTGCAATTTCGTGTACCCTGTTTCATGCTTGGCTGCTAATGTGCGACCCCGGAGATTAGTCGTCCACTCCCAGGATTCATCGACCAAAACTTCTTTACGTAACCTCATTGACGTGTTTACACTAACGTGAAGACAAACATGATTGCAAAAACTCTACTACTGGTGGTTTTTTGCCCGTGCGAACGCGTTGGCGCGACGGGTAAGAAAACCAGCCGGATCAACCTAGTCCAGACAATCAAGCTCAGAACTCGGGATCGGAGGAGGGAGGAATAGGAAAGAGGGGTTACACCAGAAACACTAAATATGTTTTCGACTGCGAGGCAGGGCTGCGCAATCTCAACTTTTTTTTTCGCTCTAGATAGCATACAATAGGCAGGGGAGGATCGGAAAAAGAGGAGAGAGAGAGAGAGAGTTAGTCCTGGTCATGATCGACATCGGGGATGTCGAGGGCCTCGGTCACGTAGGTGTCGTTGTGCTTGGCGAGGATGCGGAGGAGCGGACGCAGCATGAGCCACCACTGATCCTTCGGCAGTCGATGCTCAAAGTCGGTCTGTTCGATGAGCTCTTCGACGGGCGTGAAGACGACGCGGCGTCCACGCAGACCCAGCAGGGTAGCCGAATCCGGTCCGACAGCGTTGTTGATGCCTTTCTCGACGTCTATGCACTCCTTCGCCTGCGTGATGAGATATTCGAGAGCGCGGGCCGCGAGCTTGGTAGCCATGTTGCGATCGAAGGGCGTCGGATTGCCGCCCTGCTGCGCGTGTCCGAGGACGTTGACGCGGGTCGAGAAGTCGCCCTTGCCCTCGCCGGCAAAGAGTTGCTGCACGAAGGTCGTCGTGTAGTGACGGGACGCGTTCTCGCAGCGAACGATGAGGTAGCGCTGCACGCCCTTTCGCATCTTCTTCCGGATGACTTCGCAGTCCTCTTTGATGGCATCGACGCCGAAGGGCTCTTCGAAGATGTACGCGTTGTCAGCGCCGGACGCGAGGGCAGAGATCGTAGCCAGGTAACCGCAGTATCCGCCCATAGTCTCGATGATGAAGACGCGACGCTTTGTACCGGTCGCCGACTGCTTGATCTTGTCGATCATGTAGCAGATCTCGTTGACGGCCGTGTCGGAGCCGAGGGAGAGCGAGGTGCCGGGGATGTTGTTGCTGATCGTGCACGGAATCACGCACATAGGGATGCGGAATGCATCGAACCGATCGCGGAAGCTCGCCAGATCGATGACCGATTTGTAGGCCTAAAAAACGGAGAAAATAGGCAACGTAGGTACAAAAACAGGTAAAATCCCACCTCGAAGCCACCGATGATGAGCAGCGCGTGGATGTTGAACGCCTTGAACTGTTCAGCGATTTTATCGATGTTGTTGAGCGGGAGCTGCTTCTGCGTGCCGAGGAACGATCCTCCGTGCATCACCCAGTTGGACACGTCGCCCCATTCCATTTTCTGAAAACAAACAATAAGTACTGTAACCACACAAACAATAAAAATTTTTACCAAGTTTTACCGTAGTTGCGGTAGTCAAAAGTCTACTTTGGTAAAAATTACAGTAATTTTTACCGAAGTAAACGTACAACTACCGCGGAAAAACTTGGTACAAATTTCTTGCCAGGACCCGAAAAAGTCGACTAACCTTGAAATAACCTTTTGATAGGCCCTCGAAGGAATTATGGACGCCGTAGACGTTGCAGCGATGGTAGAGACCCATCCTGACAAAAGATCGGACAGCCGCGTTCATTCCACCCGCCGGAGCACCTACATTCATGACGGCAAAGTTGAAAACCTTGCCTTCCGAGAGGTTATCCTTCTCCGTGGTATGCAGCTTGGTCAGCAGACGATAGGTATCGAGATTGCGCTGGAACGAACGGCCTCGCAGCTTGACAGCCAGCTCCCAGTCTTTCTCGTCCATAGCTTTCTGGACAGCCTGGGTACGTGCGACGCACTCCATGAGGGGTACGCGGACCATCTGGTTGCCGTCGATGGAGACGACGCAGGGCTCGCTCTCGGGGGTCATCTCCATGAGAGCGAGAACCGCCTCTGCACCCATGCGGCAGCCGAGAAGCCGATCGAAGGCTGACGGATTGCCGCCTCGCTGGACGTGGCCCAGCACGGTGACGCGCGTATCGTAGTGGAGGGTTTTCTTGATGGTATCCCTCACGAGATCGCAGGAAATCGGCTTGCCAGAACGGTCGATGGCGCCTTCGGCGACGATGATAATATTCAGCCGAAGACCTGTCTGACGCGTCTGCTGCAGCTTGGAGCAGAGCACCTCGGGCCAGTTGACCGGAGGCGGCCACTCCGGGATGAAGCAGAAATCAGCCTCCGAAGCCAACGCAGCTACGAGCGCGAGGTATCCGCAGTGACGGCCCATGACCTCGACGACGAAAGCCCTCTGATGGCTCTGAGCGGTAGCGACGACAGCGTCGATGGCCTCGATGATACGCTGGACGGCAGAATCCGTGCCAATGGTCATATCGGTGCCACAGAAGTCGTTATCGATGGAACCGACGAGGCCTGCGATCTGGATGTTTGGCATGGCATTTGCCTGCTCTCGGGTGATGCGGTTGGTGTCGAGGAGCTCCTTGACAAGGGATGCCCACTCCTGACGGAAGGTGTTGGCACCCGTCAGTGAGCCATCACCACCGATACAGACCAAATGGCTGATGTTCCTGTCGATGAGGTTCTTCGCGGCCTGGAGACGGCCCGGACGCTCGCGGAAATCCTTGCAGCGTGCAGATCCGATAATCGTGCCACCGCGCTGGATAATGTCAGAAACCGCATTCCAGTCGGCCTCCTGGATGTTATCGCCTCCATCGACCATGCCCTGGTAGCCTTCGTTGATGAAGAACACCTTGCAGCCGAGGTAGACACCCATACGGACGACGGAACGCACCGCGCTGTTCATACCTGTAGAATACAGGTTCACAGATTCCAAGGAGGTCCAAAAATCGGGAAAACTCACCTTGAGAATCACCGCCACTGGTGAAGACACCCATACAGCGGCCCGAGTATCTGAGGCGTTGGATGGTCGATCCCTCATGGCCGGCAACGGGGACAATGGAGTCCTGACGGATGCGAAAGCGCAGAGCCTTTTCCGGGCGGATAGGCATCGCGCCGAGCGAATCCTCCAGAGGAGGAGGCTCGGGGTCAGTCATCTCCACTGAAAAAACAAACCGCGTTCCGTTAAATGACTGTAAATAAACTTCCCCCCGGCAATTAGGATGCTCCTCGGGAACCACGAACCAAGAGCAACATGCAAAACTCGGGAACACTACGTGCCGGTAAGTGCACGGACTGCCGATTGCCAGACAGGTGAGGAGGAGAATGTTCCCCCCACCCCACCCCAATCCGAAGTCAAAATAAAACAAATTCTCGCACGCGCAAACAAATATTATAAATAAATGAACGGAAAGCCGGTGACGACGAAGACGACGTAGGGCCTAATCTCTGCAATGGCCCGGGCAGGTGAGGGGGGGCAGGAGAACAATCACAACCACAAACGCCCCTTCGCGTCCCGGAGAGGGGCCGAAGTGCATCGAAAAAAATTTAAAATAAAAATAAAATACGAACAAGAACAGGAAAAATTTGTTTTAAGAGAGCACACGTCCTCCCGCGAGCGATCTATCTGGATGCATCGCGTTCGTTTGTTTCTTCTTAGCTTTCGTTTCGTATCTGGGCAGACAGTTGTTTTCAAAAAGGTTTTTTTCGCCTGGGGGGAAACGAAACAAAGTTGGGAGACGGGACAAAGGTCAGTTGCGTTGCCCAGTTGTCGTGTACCGAGAAGCGCTATGCCGCTGGTTATGACGGCAAACGACGCGAAAGGTAACAACTCGCCCTCGCCCAGCTGGTGAAAAACAAAACATCTGCTGCCTAGGACCTGGACTTAGTTAGATTTTTTCAAAAACAATTGAAATGATGTCATGGGATGGGATGGAATGGGCTGCGTCATCCATCGCCGATCCGGGAGGAAGGCAGGTTAACCGAGGGAAAGGCAAAAACACCGCTTTTCCCTCGGTTAAAACAAACGGTGACGTGCGAACTGCTTCCGTGCATGTCGCACGTCACTGCGAAGGCGTCCGGCGAACTCCAAGTAATCAGGAGACGGACGCAGCTTCCCGATCATCTCGATCTGTGGTGCAGCTCCTGCCCCCCCCCTCCCTACTGAATGATCGATCCTGCGTGCTTTGCTCCCTGCGTGAACAAGAAACAATGATTGCACGCACTATCAATAGCACCGGTGAACCCTGGCAGCACCCCGGGTAACTGATGCTATGGAATCTCCGGTTCAATGCGAAAAAAAAATTATAGATAGAATAGATAGATATTTAACGGCCAGGTGTGCTCCGGTGTGTTCAGCAAAAATGGATCAGAGCCATCTTTCTAACATTTTACGCATGAGAAAGAAAATTAAACACTGCAGTAAAAAAATTTTTTTTTAAATAAAAATGAAGAACGTCGTGCGAAAGAGGCAAAGGAACGCTCAACACTCAAATTAGAGGCCCGCACCCGGTGAACTCAAAAATTTAACGCAGACGTTAGAAAAAAAACAGTTTTGGAGGAAGAACGTTGACTGAAAAACTGCACAGGTCCCGATAGCCCTGCTTGTCGGGCGTAACCGCCAGGGCCAGGGTGTTGTGCGCGAGACGAGCTGCATCTCACGTGAGTCTCCCGGGTTAAACGGGGCCGAGCGACGAACGAAAAATTCAATTCCGGGTGAAAAAAAAGCAAGTTACATCCCCCAAAAATATCCCCAATGCGAGGGAAAAAGTGACAGCCGGCACACTGCTGCTGCTGCCGCCGCTGTCGGCATTGCTACTGCTAGGGGACGTTGACTGGCAGCAAAAAAAGCAGTCGAAAGATGGAAGGCGAGGACTCCTGCGCCGCATAGCATAAATACTACGTTGTTGGGCGGGGAGACACCGAACGAAAAAAAAAAACGAATGCAGACAGAGAAACAAAACAGATCTTGCTTTTTGTGTTTTTTATGGGCTAGTCTGACCTCGGCCTCGGCAGAGGTGGACCACAATGGTCACAAACCCAGTACGAAGGTCTCTGCGCAACAAACCCAGTACGAAGAGGCACAACCTCGTCTGCAAGAGGAGCTTGCAACCCCCGAAAATGTCCGATGCAGATGATCTTGGGCGACAGGGGGAAACCGCGGTCACGGGGACGCCAAACCTTATCACAGACAAATTGTGTGCTATCAAAACATTGATAACCAACCAGCCACTGATTTTGTGGTGTTAGGGACCAAAATAATTTTATTTTATTGATTAAAAAAATAAGCTGGAAGCACACATTTTTTTAAAAACCAGCGACCTTACTTCACATAAAAAATAAAATTTTCACATAAAAAAGTCAAGTCACGAGTAATCAAAAACGCACCGGTGGCCAGTAATTTGACAGGCGTTGGGAAATTCAATCGTCTGAAGAGAGAGCGGAAAGGTATAATAAAAAAAACTAAACACTTGAACAAACATGAAATGCGTCGGCAACTGACTAAATTTTATACGCAAAAACTGTGTTTTGCGGTTAGGTTAACCTTTCTGTTTTTAGGATACCCAACATCATGGGTTTCTATTTTAGGTAGACTTTTTAAAAACAGCAAAGGTATAGATAAAACACAAAACGCATTTATCATCGCCGCCGCGCCGACCGATCAACCGACCACCTTCTTGCCCCAGGAAATGACGCGAACAAAACAAAGCAAAACAAATGAGAAATCGACCGCAACGAAAATTTATGACCCGTCGCAGACAGACTGATTTGAGTCGAGTGCCATAGCAAAAACATCTGCGCGTTGTGTTGCGTCGCCGACGGTGATCGTATCTGCATGAAAGAGACAAACGACGGCGAATTATTTAGATAGGCAAAAAGTTTGAAATCAGATCAGATAAGAGGGGCAAAATCGCGTCGTGTCTTGTCTCGGCCAGGCCAGGCCATAAAACAAGTTTTTGCAATAACATGACGGATGCCGTGGGAGGGCATGTCACGCAAAGTGACAGGACAGCAAGAATCGCTCCGTCAAGGACGACGACGACGTCAACGATCGACCCGGAGAAATTTCTATCGTAAGAATGAATCACTTGAACGTGTATAATGATGAATGTATCGTATCAGAAAGAATTTTATTTGTTTCAACAAAAAAATTAGAAATAAAATGTTGGCAAACATAAAAATTTGGCAAAAAAGGAAAAGATCGCATGTTGCGGGCAGTTTTCGATGAAATTTCGTTTCGGCGAACAAATTATATATTTTCCATGGATACGCCATGCCGTTCGTTCAGGAGAGGATTTCAGAGAGGATAAATGCATGCGAACTGCAATTCGATTCGTTGCGAACTGAGCCTGCCAGTTTCACACAAACTCGAATTCGAGTTGAGGCTGTCTTTTTCTTTTTTCACTTGAATTTATTTTTTTTGTTTCCTCGCTGTTTGTTGTCTGGCTGACTGGCTGTGCCTCCTCGTCCCGCACCCGGCAGCCAGCAGCCGGGTGCTGTGCTCTCCCCGCATGCCGTGCTTCGTCGTTGCTCACCGCGGGGCAATCGATGAAATGACACTAGCTCGAGAATGGCAGCTGCAGTTGCTGGAAGCAAAGCAAAACGCACCAGGCTAGGCTGCTTGCTGCACGCACGGGCCAACAACTAGTTCTGGGACCGCGTTGTTTGCTGCAAGCAACCCCAAGTGCACCCCCCAACCACGACCGCCACTCAAGCAAGCCAGCCTGGGGCGCTCCTACTACTGTTGGTTTTTCTAGTATACAACGTCAACCAACATTGTTTATCCCAGCGCGGTGTGTTTTTTGTTCTTCTACCTGTTACACACGGCCCCGGCCGGTTGTCCTATTTTTACCTGCATCACCTCGTTGTTCGTGGTTGTTTACGCGCGAAACTGGCTTATCGCAAGTTCGAGTCGATGCGTGAGTCATTCCCGACGGCCGCGCCTTTTGCTAATAATCTTCCCACCACGGTTGCTCCCTCGTTCATCGATTGTGCTCGATACATACAATAACGTTTTCTTCAGTCAAATCACGTCACTCATTTTTAGGAAAAATGGAGTTTGAAGAGCGGCCGTTCAAACATATCCGCAGCGTCGACGACGCGGTGCATGAGATGAAGAAGACTTACGGCAGATTGCAGCCCCAGGATATTGTGAGTTGATTTTTAGGCTTGATTTCTTTTCGGGACCCGTGTAGGCTTTTTTATTTCAATTTCTCTGCAAAAAAACAACAACAATTTTTTGTTTTTTGAAGATTTTGTAATTTTTTTTTATCAAAAAAACGCGAAAAACAATTTTTTTGATCGTTTTTGGACGTTCAACTGATTTTTATGCGCTTCCAGGCAGCCTTATTCGCCGTCCTAGCCGTTCTTCCAATCGGCTACATCTACGTGGTTACGTTTGTCTTCAGCTACTTCCACGGATACCTATCTGACGAATGGATGATACGCGTGATTCCTCTGACTTTCGTCGGCCTAAATGTGTATCTCAACCTGTACAAGGTGGTGAAAGTGGGTCCAAATGGTAACACGAGTGGGTTGCCGTCGGTGATGAAGCCCGGCTTCCACTACTGTCACTCGTGCCAGGTCAACTCTCCTCCTCGGGCCTACCATTGTCCAGGTACGTCTTTTTGTTATGAGTTGCATATAAATATTTTGTTCATTTCGGTTGTCGGTCGTTACGGGTCTTACGACGCTAAAAATGTGTTTTTTCACGTTTACGCCCGATTTTACGAACAATAACGGTTTTTTTTTGTTTTTATGAGTCAAAAAATGTTATTATTATGAATGAACATGATTTTTTTTTCAGTCTGTGAAGTCTGTGTCCTCCGCCGCGACCATCACTGCTCGTTCGGCGCGGTCTGTGTGGGCCACTTCAATCAGCGCTACTTCGTCGGCGCGATCCTGAACCTGCTGGCGGTCTCAACGGTCTGCATGGTGTACAACTGGAAATTTATCTTCGAAGTCCTGCCCAACCTCCGGATCGTCGATGGCTGGTTCATCCTGCTCCCGCACCTGGCGTTCGTCTGTCGCTTCGTCACGCTCTACCAATTCCTCGTGCTCGTGGCTTTTTCCTGCTCGTTCACAGTGGTCCTCTTCACGCTCTACCTCCTCTCAGCCCAGGCGTTTTGCATCTACCGGGGTCAGACTCGGGTCGAATACCTCCTAGACGTGCATGCGTACAACTGCGGACTTTTTGAAAACATCAGACAGGCACTCGGCAAGCGCTGGTACCTGATCGCGATCTCTCCCTTCATCCCATCTCCACTCGAGTCCAACGGCATCTCATTCAGGACACACCAAATGGAGGATATTTCCAAGGTCACCAAATACATGTAATCCCCTCCGAGCCAGCCTTGTACATACATTTCTAAGCCCCAGCGCGAGCACTGATTTCGTTGACTTCTAATAAAGTGCTTTTTTTAATTTTCTGGATTTGAACAACCGTTTTTTTGTGTACGAACGAACACAAAAAATTTTCAACCTTTTTTTTGAAAAATCGAACGAACAAAAACGTTTTTAATCGTGTTCGCGAACAAACATCGAAAAGAAAAACTAAAAATAGGGTAATCCACGTTTTTTTTCGTTTTTGGATTTTTGACAAAATTTTATCTTTATTTTCTTTTTTTTCATTTTTTTGTAAAAAAAACCCTAATTACCCCAATTTATTCCTATTTTTTTCATTTTATCTGTTCTGAAGATTTGACTTTGTCCGCGAACAAAAAATTTAAAAAAAAATTTCAAACAAAAGCGAACAAAAAAATCTGTTTGCGAACACAAAAAATAAATTGATTTTTTAAGTCCACAAACAAAAAATCAAAAAAAATCTGTCCCCGTACCGAAAAAATCAAATTTGTTCGCGAACGAACCCAGAATCCGAATGTTCATTACTTGGCATCTGGCAAGAACTACACGATACACAAAAGTTGTCTAATCACAGTTTGGCACGGGTGCCCAGTCCGACGTCCTCGAGAAGCCTCTGGAAGTCGACAAAAGTCTCCGCCAGCCCATCAGCAAACGCCTTGGCCGACGTCTGTTTGCAGGAGTTGTACGCGGTGAGCGTGACGTAGAATGCCGTCTCCTGGGGATTGTAGCAGATGCCGTAGCAGTCGTCGGACGAAGGCCCGAAGCCGAGGGGAACAATGAGACGCGTCGGCACCTGGCTCGTCGAGAGCAGAAAGTGCGCCATGCGCTGATACGCGCTCCCCGACGTCAGCGTCGGTGCCGGAAGGCTGTTCTCAGCCGCGATGAGTCGCAGTCCCAGCAGGTGACGATCAATGCCGCGTCCCGACATGGCCCGGGACGAGTACGCCTTGTGCGCGGCGACCGAGCCCTGCAGCAGCTTGACCAGCGCCTCGGCGCTGTGGTTCTCGCGCTCGTCGACAAAAGCCTTGGTGAAGGCCGCGCTGGCGAGGTTGGGCATCCGGATGGTGTCTGTACGGCCCAGATGAAACGCGCGCAGCGTGGCTGTCTCGTAGGTGGGCGCGAGGGTGCCGTGGAGGCGGTAGTACGTCACCTGCAGCGCGCTCTGCACAAATCCATCTGGACTCAGCCGGGCGCGTTTTGGCACGTTTTTGCCAAAGTTTTGGAAGGGTAAAAACTGGATTTCCAGGTCATCGGTGGCGGCTGCGAGGCGCTGAGCGGCTTTGTCGAATGCCATGAGGTCGACGGCTTCCAGGTCAAAGACCAGTCTGTGCGGCTTCTCCAACGGCGGATTTCCGGTGTCTTTAACATGATTTTTCTTATCCCATTCTCCCGCCACGAATTCCAAATAAGTCGCTACGGGAGGCGCTTCGGCAGGGGTGTGCTCGTAGGTCAGACTCACGCACCCTTCAGGACCGACGTTCAGGTTGATAGTCTTGTCAAACCACCGATTTCCGGAGTTTTCACCGACATTTCCGCCGGTCAAAGCCTGACGCATCTGCTCCGTGGTCGAAGCCTTGCCCTGAGGCCTCGAGGCCGGAGGATCGTCGAGACCGACGACGAAGAGCGCCTGTTCATGCGACTGAATGGCTTCCGGGTTTTTCGCCCTTAGTCGATCGTACACAACAGCCCAGGCATCCCGATCGTCGCTAGAGACGACGTTGATCGGAGCGGGATTGCGGGTGTCGCTCTGCTCGACAACAGCCTTCAGCTGGGCCACCAGAGCGTCCGTGCCGAGGATGTTACCTGCCGTGTCGTAGACCGGGACGTGGAAGGTGTGCCCATGACGAGTGACCAGAATGTGCTTCGCAAAGCCGCCCGGTGTGTCTTCGCCGTAGAGGATCTCGTCTTTGTGGAGATGGGGGACGCGAGTCGTGCCGAAAAGGTATTTGTACTGGCCCATGTCAAATGGCACATTGCCTGCTCTGTCTTGTTTGAGGTCATCACTGAAATTTACAAAAAATGAAAATTGGAGGTAAATAAATTAAAAAAAATGAAAATCAAGAAAAAATTTCGTTCAGGTAAATCCAGGTAAATCTTTTCAAAATCCAAAAAAAATAAAATAAAAAATAGAGTACAGGTAAATACAGGTAAATTTAACAAAAAACCAAAAAAAAGAAATTAAAAAGAAATTGAGTCCAGGTAAATCCAGGTAAATCTTCCCAAAAACGAAAAAAATTAAAACAAAAAAAAATGTCCAGGTAAATCTTCTCAAAACCGTTAAAAATTAAAATCAAAAAAATGAGTTCAGGTAAATCCAGGTAAATCTTCTCAAAAACCGCTAAAAATCAAAATCAAGCCAGGTAAATCCTCTGCAAAACCTGTCCAAATGCCCCAAAAGCAACCCACTTGATAATCTTGTGATGAAAAACGAGCGAAGCCTGAATAAGCCTGGCAGCAGCGTCGATTTGGCCGTTGAACCCGGTATAATCCAGGGGCGGGAAGGCCACGCCCGGCGAAGTAACAATCGGCAGCGGGCTCCTAGCCTCGAGATAAGCCACGTTCAGCCACCAAGGCGTCAGCCAGTTGGGCAGCTCCTCAGCGCGCTCAACCAACAAACTGTGGAGCTTCTCGCCTTCTCCGCTGGCCAGAAACTTCTGCGCGAGCTAAAAAAACGTCCAACATGCCTATAAGAACACTTTAAAAGTACTAAATCCCACCTTGGTGGTCTCTTCAAAGTCCTGCGGAGCCTGGAGAGCCTTTGCAAAGTCGAGAAAGGTGTCAACGGTGTCTTTGAGCGGTGGAGGCATGAGTTTTGGCACTGCTGCGTAGGCGTGGGAGTGTCGGGCGAGGGGCGTCATCATGGAGGAGAGCGGGAATCGGTGGGATCCGGGCGAGGTGCAGTGATCTGCGAAGGCGGTAAGCAGCTGTCTGCTGATACGGGCCCGCATTCTGACGGCGTGCATGATGCGCTGGATGCGAGAATGCGTGAAATCGAAGCTACAGGGAGCGTAGTCGTAGTCGTAGTCGACGCGCGTGGTGGTGTCGTCGGTCAGAGAAAAGGTTCTGGGTGTGCAGGAACGGAGTGGTATCGATCGCCCCCCTTCCCCATCCCCCGAACGCACGCACGCCACCACGTGCGGTGCTGCAGCATCAACTTCTTTTTTGCACGTACAACGACAACGACAACGACATTGATTATGTTTTTTGATCTCACCCGGGTATTTTGACACTTTCTTTTGCAGGAAAAAAAAACAGTTCTGGAAGTCAACATATTCGTAATTTTCATTTTTTACCAATCCAAATCGCGTACAAATATTATTAAATGAAAGTAAAACAACAGGCCGAGTGCCAAAACCAAAAAATTTGCGTCTACAGAAAATTCTAGTTGATCTAGAAGAAGAAGGGAGAGACCCGCAGCAGCGTGTGGAGACGGTACCGAGATGCCCATGTGCACGTGTACACCTGTCCAGGTGATCAGTCGGCGAGGGAAGCGTCGGATCGGACGGCTACCGGCACTTCGGGGTGCCAGAGTCCAATGTCCAGCACGACACGGACCGCCCCCGCTCCGACGCCGTCGAACCACGTCTCGTGCTCGAAGGATTCGTCAAAGACGATGAATTTTCCGACCTTCCAGCCGCGGGTCTCGTTGCCTACTCTTATCCGGGCATCTGACGCCACCTGGAGGCCGAGTTGAGCCCGGAGCACGTAGTTTGTCGCTCCGCAGTGCGGCCAGATCCGGCTACCTGAGTGGAGGACGGAGACTTTGATCTGAAATTTTTTTAGAATTTATTTTCAAATCAAAAAAAAATGAAAATGAGACTGACGTTGTTTTTGAAGCACCCAGACTCGATGGCAAAGCTCTCCGCCAGCTGGCACGCGGTCGGAGCGATCTTGCAGACGGTCTTGTTGAGCTGTCCCTCCTGGACGAGGTAGGCGACCTTCCGGCTCCCGGTCGTCCAGTGCGGTTCTTCGTCGGCAAAAAGCTTATTGTGCTGCTGCCAGACGAGCATGGCCTCCTGACGCAGAACCGCCCATCTCCGTTCGAGGGACTTCAAATGACGTGCGCAGTTTGTCGCGTCCAGCTGCCACCAGGGCCGGGCAACAAGTCCGTCTAGGTTGTGCGTGGACCTCTGCAGCGGTGAGGGAAAGAGTCCAAGATGCGCGGCCTCTTCGTAGACCCTAGTGGCCTCCTGGCTGCGTCCAAGGCGCTGCAGACCGTCTCCCAGGTGGAAATAGAACTTGGAATCGATAATGGCTTCTCCGGAAGTTCGAAGACCGCGGCGCATGTAGCTGACACCCTTCTCCAGTTGTCCGCCGTGGACTTTGAGGATGTAGCCGTAGTAGGCCAGGGCCAGGGCGTTGTTGGGCTCGGCTTCTAAAACAGCGGTGAAAGTGTTGAGCGCGTCTTCGAGTCTGCCCATCTGAAGAAAAGTCGTGCCAAAGTCGTTCTGCAGCTGTCGATTTTCGGGAAAACGGTCGACGAGACTGCGCTGCACTGTCATCACTTTGTGCAGGTTTCCGCGGTATCGGGCGCATTCTATGACGTGTTCTGCTGTCATCCTGAAAACGCAAGAGGGAGTCTTACGGGCCTTGAATGCGTCCAACGTACAGAAAAAGCGTGTCCGGCGTGTCTTCATTATCCAGGACTTCCAGATAATCGGCGATGGCAGCGTCGAGGAGATGCTCGTCACCTTCAAACTCACTTCTCAGCTGAAAAGTCCGGGCCTTGCCGAAGCGGGCACGCGGACTGTGTTTGTTATGCGAGAGCACCTGGTCATACATGGCCGCTGCCTTGGCAAATTCGTGCTGAAACCGGGCATTTTCACAATTTATTCGATTTATATTTAGAAAAAAAAACACAGTCGCTAGAATCCAAAAAAAGTCAAAAAACAACAAACTGGTTAGTCAGTGAACATAAATCTGCTGTACACATAATATCTGGCTGGAGGTTAGTGCCGACTGACTGGGGCGGACTTGTTTACACCTGTACAGGTGGGGATAGATCTGGGAGGTTTGGTTAGGTTAGTTACAGGTTGATTACTCGTTTATCCACGGCGAATGATTGAGTCAGACATGTTACGACGACGTAAGGACCCTTCGAAGGCCCAATTCCCTCCCCGAAACACACTGCACGCCATCCGTCACCCGTCAGCTCCAGAACCACGCAACTACCTTCTCGAGCAGAAAATCCCCGGCATCCAGGCGGTCTCTGTATCGATAGTCGTCGCGGCTGGTAATTGTCTTCCGGTTGTAGGGTGTATTTCTAAAGAAACGAGAAAACTCGAGGAATCCTACAAAAAGAAGCAAAGCCAACTTTTTTCTTGTCGAGACAACGTCGCGGACGGGTTCCATGCGTTTGACGGGCTCGGGCTCCGGTGCGGCGTCTTTTTCATCTTCACCATCGTCATCATCGTCATCATCATCGTCTTCGTCGTCGTCGGCAAGGGTGTTAGTAGGGGGCGGTTTCGTGGGCTAAAATCATGTCAGTCAGTCGGTCTTTTTTTGGGGGTCGGGGTCAGTTAACTTTTTTGTGCTTGAGCAGACTTTTGCGGGGCTTCGCGCCTTCGTCGGGGTGAACGCTCTGGCGCCAGGAGGCGGATTTCTTCGAGGGGGCTGTTCGGACGCGGTGCGCGGGCTGCGCGGTGGGCACGTCGTTGTTTCCGTCGTCGTCGTCATCGGCATCATCGTCGTCGTCGTCGTCGTCGGATTCTGATTTCTTGGATTTCGATTTTGACTGGGATTTGGATTTAGATTTAGATTTTGACTTTTTGGGGGGCTCGTCATCATCGTCGTCTTCATCGTCTTCATCAGAGTCGTCGTCATCATCATCATCATCATCATCGTCATCATCATCGTCGTCCTCAGGCAGGGGCTGGTGCCTCTTATGGCCCGGCTTCGGTGGTTTTCCCTTGATCCTGACAGACTTGACAACGGGTGCCGGAGGCGGTTCTTCGTCCTCTTCTTCTGCCGATTCCTCCTTGGGCTGTTTTCCGCGTCGGCGATTGCGTACTTTCCTTCTCGGCGCTTCTTCGACTTCTTCTTGTTCTTCTTCGGCATCTTGTGGCTTGGCGCGGCTCTCCTTCACGTGCCGTGCCTTAACAACAGGTTCATCGTCGTCTTCCCGAGCTGCAGCAGCCGCCTTTCGCTGCTGCCGCTTGCTGGGAGCCTTCTGGACAGGCTCCGGGGGCGGGGCCTGACCACGTCGTCTGCCGCCAGCACCGCCAGCCTGTCGTCGCTTGATCGCCTTTTCCTGGAGCGACGCTAGCAGGTACTCTTCTTCGTCGTCGTTGCCTTCCTGCTCGCCGATGGCGTCGTCGTCTGCGGCGGTGGCGTCTTCGAGCCCGGTGGTGTCGGGGGTCCGTTCGATGCCGTCGCCGCCGTCATCATCGTCATCGTCATCATCGTCGTCGTCATCATCGTCGTCATCGTCATCGTCATCGACGTCGACAGCGGCGGGTCGTCTTGTCACGTGGGCTGGGACGTCATCATCGTCGTCGTCGGCTGAGGAGTGTTTCAGGGGATGCGCTTCGTCGTCGTCGTCTGTAAAATTTTCAGACTGGGAGTTGGGGGGCTGAGCAGGAAGGGGCGAACGTTTGTGTTTGTTTGCGAACAAATTTAGATTTTTTGTTCGTGTTTGTTCGCGAACAAAATCTGATTTTTGGGTTCGTGTTCGATCGAAAACAAAATTAAATTTTTCGAACAGACAAAAAGAACAAAAAAATTGGGGTAAAATTAGTTTTATTGTGCCAAAATCGATGTAATTTGACAAAAAATGGCAAAAAGTGTGAATTGATTTAGGCTATAAAAAAATGTAGGAAAACTGTTTCGAAAACGTGAAAACGCAAAGTACCGCAGTTTACGTTTTTCTGCCCAGTTAGGACAAAATTTTGTAAAAATTGTAAAAATAATCTGTTCATTGTTCGTTCGTTCGCGAACACAGTCAGAAATTTCACGTTCGTCCGATTTCTCTAACGAAAATTAACAAAAAAAATCGTTTTCGCTCGAAAAAAAAAAACGGCTGTTCGCCCATCTGACATGAAAGAGGGAGGAAAACATACCATCGACTTCGGTGAAAACAGTGAGCATGGCAGAGCAGAGGAAGATGAAGACGAAGAGAACGGCCCAGAGCCTGAGGCCGCCCTTCGTCATGCTGTAATCCACCTTGCTGCCTGCGGGCACTACCATCATTGCCATGTTTGACGTGGGGCCGACTGAAAAACACTGATTCAGCATTAAAAAATAAATCATACATCAATAAAAAGTGTTTTTCGCAAAAAAATCAAAAAACAGTATTTTTCGTCTCTTACCACGAAAAACCGTAACACCAATTATTGTAAGTAGGATTACGGTGGCTACGATCAAAACACTTACAACTAGAGCCCTGTCGTCTGAACTGGGGTCGAAGTTGGGGAGCGTTGCCATTCTGGGCCCCGTAGGGGACTCCGTTGGGGGTAGACATTGCCAGAGGGCTTCAGAGACGTCTGAGAAGCGGGGTATGTAGCTGTGGTGGTGGTCGTAGGGGCTGTGCCAGGGGGACTGCGATCAATCGCAAGCACGCACCCGGGGGAAGTCGCAGGGAAGTCGGGGGAGGGGGAGTTCGATCGATCGTGTCTTCTTGTTGAGTGTGCAGATCTCCGAGTCGAGTCGAGTCGCTCGCGGCTGCTAACGAGACGGGACGAGACGCACACCTTCCGCGTAGCTCTCTCGTCGCGCTGCAAGCAGCAAGTGGCTCAGAACTCAGGGCTCAGGCCTCACGAGGATTTTAATTCGCCTCGGGATCTGGCCAGGCCGGGTGGCAGCGAAAGTCAGTCAATATAAATACAACCACGCACACGCAAACCACACGCACTCGCTCGCTCGCTCGCCGAGCTACGCGTCCCCGGCATCACCCGCTTCCGTGCCCGCTGGCAGCGGCACTGCACGCAAAACAATGGCCCCCAGTCAGCGGCGGCTCGTCTGGCACTTCCTCCCTATCGAGTGCCATCCAGCCACCACATCTCATCCCCCCCCCCGTCAAACAGGTTGCCTCCGGCACGGCACGCGCTCAAACGCTCAAAAATTTGCTGTAAAACTCAACAGAGCGGCACAAAAGAGCATGGCTGTTTTTTTGGGTTATTCATGACTTTTATTACCAATTTGCCATAACCCTCGAAGAGAGGTCGTAAAAATTAGGGGCTTCAAAAACCTTGGATCTTCGTCCGGGCGATAAAACACGCAGCACAGCGTTCGTTTATCATTATCGTTTCATGCCAGCGGACAAATGCAAGGCCGGCCGCGTGCTTATTCAAAGCGATCCATATAAAAACATCTGGGAACGAAAAAGTGGCAGTTTCGGCACAGCACAATAGACTGGCAACAAAAAACACCAAAAACACATCACCAAAGGCATTCATTCATAATCCTCCTCTTTGACGCCTATTTTTTTATGGCGTGGTGCCGCTGGGGGAATACGTTCTATCAAAAGCATTCGGAGAGAAATCGGCTCGATACAACAAGTTTTTTCTGTGTCCTACAGCGAAAACGATACAGCAAGCGGTTTTTCTGTATCCTAGCGCGAAAATACGAAATTCTGTAGCTTTATATCCGCGAACGTAAAAAGGATTATACTTTTTCTTGTGTCCTACAGCGAAAACAATACAGCAAGCCTATTTCTTTGTCCTACAACGAAAACACGAAATTCTGTATTTGTACGTCCGCGAACGTAAAAAATGCGTCCTACAACGAAAATACGGCATTTTGTACTTTTACGTCCGCGAACGTAAAAATTGGTCATCCCGGAAGCCGTCCGTGCCTAGTCAATGAATCGATCTTGGCCTCAAGCCAATCGCCATCATTTCAGACAGCAAAAAAAGCCAGTTCGGCGCATCCGGAACACGGATAGCGACAACTAGGACACGTCAACCCAGTCAGTGAGTGTGTTGAAAAGGCCTCGTTCATGATTTATCTATTGGACTAGGCCGGCGACGCCTCGTTCAGCCTAGCTAGTGACGGATTGGACAGAGAGCAAAGTGGCGTGGCGTGTGTTGGTTGTTACGAAGAGGCAGGAAGGGCACCTGCTCGGCAGCCGACTTGCTTAACATCCGATCTGGCAGGGAGCAGGGTGGTTGGAGGGGGTAAGCAATCGATCGGTCGACCGACCGCTGTTGCCTAATGGCTGACGTAAAATCAACAATGCCCGCGCCCGCGCCTGTGGCTGCGGCGGGGCAGGTCAGAGGAGTTTGGGATTGGCTGCCAGCCACGTCCTGCAAAGTCGTGTACATACGTACTCGTGGGAGGGGGGGGGGGACAACTCACTCGGCCGGCTTCCAGACAGGCACTCCGTTGACGAGGATGTCGTTTGCCTCGATCGTGTCGAGAAACGATACCTGAAGAAACCTTACGGATAAAAAGAATCATCGCTCGCAGAAAACTTTGTTGACACAATCCCCGGATACCGGGGGCTTTGATCCGACGATCAAAGCCGCACACCAGAGATTTTTAGCCGCCTCGTATGCATCGGTGAAAAGTTTGCTAAGCGCGAGCTCACCGAAATGACCCCCCTTCTTTCCGGCTGGATTTCAATTGAGCAAAATCGCTCCCGTCTATTAGCCCTGATTTGAGGGAAAAAGCAGCAAGCACAGGGAATTTAGTTAGTTAACACAAACAGGAGCAAAAATCTGGGCGAAAGCGCGAAAAATAGCATTTTTTTGGATTTCAACCCCAAATTTGCGGTATTTAGGCAAGAAAATGAACTCACCGTAGCCCGCATGTACCTAACGACTCGGCTAACGCTGATGGGGTCAAATTCCCGCTCGATGTAGAGATTGCGCCAGACGGCAGCGGCCAGGGCCTGATCGTCGGAGAGGAAGGCCTCGTCGTACTCGAAGAGCGTTTGTAACGCCAGACCGTTCATCTTGCGCATATCCTTGGCTGTTGTCAGCTTTTGATTGACTTCTTCCTGAAAATTCAATCTCGGCACTGTTGAAAACACCTTTTTTGGGACCAAGGCATAAAATTGGCCTAAAAATCATGCCAACGCGCCGGCCAAAATATGCTTTAGGTAATTTTTTTATAATTTTACTGAATTTTCGTTCAAAACAGATAAAAATGCAAAAACAAAACAAAAAAAATTCAATTTTATTTTTATATTTACAGGCAGCACCGGTTTTTGCAGCCGGTCGGCCAGTTTTTATGCCTTGTTCGAGACCCGAAAAAAAAAGAACTCACGCCAACGATTTCGAGCCTCTTATCGACGTCGAGCCAGAGAGTAGAAAGCAGTCCGTTCTTGATTCGCTCGTAAGAAGCGGCATCGAGTGCGACGTGCAGCCTCAACAGGACCATCCACACATGCATGAGCATGAGCTTGAACCACGTCGAGAGGTAGTCCTCCATGCCGAAGGCTGAAATCATTAAACGGCACCATGCCACCAAAAAAAAGTGCCAAAAAAAGATACCCACCTTCTGACAGCCTGAGATAGGGAAACTTGTCCGCACAATCGTAATAAAGCTGTGCCGCGGCTTTGTCGAGCAGCTGAAATCCAAACAGGCCCAAAATAGTGCCGGAAACGAGAATCGAGAGGGCAACTCACGGTTTTCAGTTCAGGATCGAGAAAATCCTTCTTTTTGCCCATCTTCTTTCGGATAAGAGCAAGGAAACCCGTCAGTCCGACAGGAAGCTTCGGAGGCTCCTTCTGCAGCTCATGCCTGACAAATTCGTCGACGGATTCACGGCTTAGCACCTAGAAGTCCACGAAAACTTTATATAAATTTTGACGAGCGCATATATCACCTTCGGGGCATAGTGGATGGTCCTGACGCTGCTGGTCAGCAGCCTCGACGTTCCGCGCAGCTGATACGACAGAAGTCTGTACATCAAAACAAGCTTTTCATCGATGATCTCGCCGACAAGTTCTCAATCATTGGGTTTTTTTGTTTTTGGAATTTCGTGGCGGGAGCATTGAAAATGAGAAAAGTGCGTTGAATCGAACAATGTTGGTTTTTTGTGTTCTTTTGATTCGTTTTTATGCCAGTTTTGTTTTTGGGCAACTTTCTGAGATGATACGAACTCAGATAAACTCAGAAAATATGTATAGATACTTATGTGACATGTAATCCTGCATGTGATAGATTTTTTTGAAATTACGAGTTGTCTGTTTTGTTTTGCTTTTTTTTCAATGTAACCTTTATTTATTTCGCAATCCGCGGTGATAACTGTTCAGTGTATAGAAATGGCAGTATTTTGCAGCGGTGCAGAAAGAAAAAGATAGATTTTTGGCGCTTTTGTGTGTCTGCCAGACGAATCAGAATCAGTAGGCCGGGACGTTGTCCATGCCGGGCCGGGTGAACATGTAGCGCGCCTTGGTCTCCTTGGGCCGCTCGAGTGTCGTCAGACTGGCGTGCTGGACTGCCGTCAGATGACTCAGGTCGTGGTGTTCAATGACGCCGGCCGAAGGCGGCTGGATGACTTCCTCGTTCATGTTGTCCGGCTCGAATTTTCTAAAAAAAATCAACCGTTTGTTCAGTTCAATCCCGACAATTTTCTTCCTGCCTTCGCTTCCGTACATGCATGCCGCCGTCACCCCTCGATTCTCGATTTATTGAATTTTTGGCAGAAAGTACAAAATATTCAAAAAGTGCAACTTTGGGAAGTTTTTTTGGGATGCCAGGGTGACGACGGCACGCAGGGTGAGGTGAGTTCGAGCGTATTCGTAAGGCAAAGCAAAAAAAAATAAAGAAAAAAAGAAAGAAAGCATTGTTGGATGTGTATTTTTTTTGGGAGTGGGGCTCTAGCTAGTCTACGGGGTTGTAAGAGGGCACGATGTCGACTTGAGACCTGTAAAAGGCGTGTTGGGCCCTCTGCGGAGGCGGAACAGCGACATCCGAGGCCTCCGGGATGGAGGCTCGCGAGATTTCGTCCTCATTGTGCTGCTCGATGAGCACCGGTCGCGGCTTTTCGATCAATGACTCCTCCAGGTGTGATGGAACGAATTTTTCTGAAACAAACAAAGCGTTGTCGATTTATGTATTTGCAAAACGTTCTGTTCTGGACGGATTCTCTGGGAGAAGAAATTCAGGGATGGGGTGAACATTCGATTTTTTATTCGTCAACGAATATGAACTGTTCGCAAATTTTTGTTCGTAAAGACGAACGAACACGAACAACTTTGTTGACTTTCGCGAACGAACACGAACGAACGTCGAAAAATGTATTTTATCATTTTGGTAAAATTTAGGTTTTTTCAGATAATCCGTTTTTGCAAAAGTTTTTTTACACTTTTTTTTCGATAAAATTGAGCGACTTTTTTGTCGTTTTTTTAACAAAAAACTGCGTTTTTGACTTCTTTTTTTGGCATTTTTTGTTCGTTTTATCTGTTCGAAAAATTTAGAAATGTTTGTGAAGGAACACGAAAAACGTAATTTATAAAAATTTTGTTCACGAACAAATATGAATAAAAAAATTTTGAATTTGTTCGCGAATGAACACAAACGATAAATTTTGAATTTGTTCGCTAACGAAGAACGAACGTTCGCCGTTTCTTGTGGAGAAAACTCTATCTTGGCACTTTATCGGGATTTTTTTGGCACACACACAAGCACAAGGGGCTGATTGACAGTGGAAGAGGTGAGAAAGGAATGAGAGGCAAGGTGGCGGGTGAGTGAGTGGGTAAATGATTACGGCAAGTTTTAAGAGGTCGTCAGACTTTTTGTCGGAGGATGGAGCGCTGATCGTCGTCGTCGCTGGAGCCGGCACCGGCGCCGCGTTCGTACTCGATTTCCTCCTTGAATTCTTCTTCGTACGTTTCTTCTTCGCGCCAGCTGCCTCGACGGGGAGGGGGTGGCACCGGGAAGCGACCGGCTTCGGTAGTGTTTACATGGACGATGTCCTTGTTCACGCCGCCGCCGCCGTTCGCCCCGGCCCCGGCCCCGAGACCAGCGCCAGAACGAAATAGGTCGTCATCGGAGTCGCTGCGATGACGCAGACGACGGCTACGCCCGCTGCTGGCGACGTCGTATGCTCGGTTGTTTCCATCGTAGGCCCGGTTGCCGTAGCCGCCGTTGGCCTCTTCGAGAGCCGTGTACTCCTTGTTGAGGTCGTCGTCGACGTGCCGGATCGAGCGGTAGCCGGTCGATGCGGCTGCTGTGTTGTCGCGATACGCGGCCGCTGAAAAAGGCACTCGGGGGAATTGTTAGAAGAACACAGGAAAAAATAAATATGTATTTAGAATAAATATTTATTTAGATTGACCACAAAACTGGGTTTTTCTAGGTAGTCTCTCGCAGTTTCTTTTCCTTCCCGCCCGTTTTTGTGCAGGTGAATGGCATTGGCACGGCGGAAATGGGCTACAAAATAGCGTCATTTCTGATAAAAAAAATTGTCGGCGGTGTAAAAATATTGATACCGTAAACTTGCTTTTTGAGAAATTCACGTCATTTTTTAAAAATCCGTGCCAATTCTTTCTTTGATGCACAAAAAAAAATTTTTCA
This sequence comes from Turbatrix aceti, assembly GCA_963969345.1. Taxonomy (NCBI): domain Eukaryota; kingdom Metazoa; phylum Nematoda; class Chromadorea; order Rhabditida; family Panagrolaimidae; genus Turbatrix; species Turbatrix aceti. The sequence continues at coordinate 6,907,469 of OZ017768.1, forward strand.
CAGTATCAATTTTTTGTAATTTTCATTTTTGTAATTTTCAAATTCCAAAAATCGAAAAAGATAAAAATTCTGAATCTGAGAGAACCAAGAAATCAAAAATCCCTTCGAAAAGTGAAAACAAAACCCAAACGCACAAAAAAACTGAATTGAAAATCAAGTCATCAGTCAAGTCCACGGCACAGAAAAAAAAGAAAAAAAAAATCAAATCAAAAAACTCACCTTTCTTGGGTCGCTTGGAGCACAGGTAGGCGAGGAGGCCGAGGAGAGCGGCGAGAAGAAGAAGACCGAGCAGGATAAACAACGCCACGAGCCAGAGCGGCACCGTTGCGTCCACCGGCGTGCAGCAGACGCGACCACAGCACTCGAGATCATAGTCGCACCTGAAAAAAGAGAGAAATTAAGCAGCAGAAAGACCCCTCACCTGGCTTACCTGAACTCGTAGCGCTCATTTCGTCCCTGGATGGCGCCGTCTTCGAAGACGCACTGCTTGAAGGCCTTGCGGTAGCCTTCGTACAGGATGCCCCGCGACTCGTGCTGCGCCGCGATCTCCATCTGAAATGTTTTTTGGGTGTGAAGGAGACAGGTGAGGCCATTCGGGTATGCCAGAAGGAGCCCAAATATGTACATCAATAAACACAAACGCGAAAGCAACAAAGAAACAAAAAAATAAATTTTCTTCGCAACATCTACTCAACGCAAGCAAATTCGTGTGATATGTACAACCGCGGTTTTCGCCTTTTAATTGATCGCTCGTTTTTTTTCGCGTCACCAACAAATAAGACGGCGGCCGCGGCGGCAATCTTCCTTTTTTTCTTTCTTTTTTTCCATCATCACAAAAAGTTTACTTCGCTCGAGTGACAGCGATTGTTTTTTTTTGCGGTTTCCTAATGCGTTTTCAGATGGGGTCAGTAAAACAGGGTTCACGTGGAGAGAACGATGCCGTCATGTCGGACGTGCTGAGTCACCCGGAAATGTCGCGGAGTCCAGAAAACATCCAAGAAGCCCATGTTTATAGGCCGACGATCGCCGCAGCGGGCGAACTTATGCAATAAATCAAACGATGAACAAAAAAAACTTGTTTATGTTGGTAAATAGTGCTACAGAAATTTTCAATTCCAAAGGAAATAAAAAAATCAAACATAGTACGCATTTAACGAGAAACGGTACGGTACACGTAAAAAAAATTTGAAGAAACGAACGGGCGAAAAGAAAAAGGAAAAAGAAAGGAAAAAATTTGTGGTGGATTGAGTCAACGCCCAAAATGAGTGGATTTGAGAGACGAGATAGCGTGGGGCAAGCAACAACACCTTGTTTGTTTCTGTGCGAAAACAGCGCATGATTCTGCAGCAAACGTGATGGCGGCCGCGGCCGCGGCCGCAACCGCGGCAAGAGAGCGACGACACCCTTCGCCCGGGCATCGAGGGCCAAACCGGTTGCCTGCGGCTGCGTTGGTACCTACCTACCTATCTGCCCGCAATTGTACATAATTGGGGCCCCTGCGATAGCGTGCTCCGATAAGGCAGCACGCAGACACCTGACGCACGTACACGGGGCTCTAATTCGACTTCAAGCCGGTAGGATTGGGCTTCAGAAATTCTGAGTTTCAAGAAAAAAGTCTGGTTGCCGCGAGTATTGACTTTTTGAGGCTCCAAAGCCGATCTCAAGTTCGCTAGGACTCTCCAAAGTCGGGCGTTGCTGCCAGGTGCCGCGCCCATGGCAGCAGCAGCGCCTGGATGCAAACATAAATTACACCCATCGGTGTCGCGTGAAAGCGATCGAGTAACGGCCTCGGGCGGGGTCCAGGAGTCGATCACGCAATCACCATCACCGGGCACCGCGCATTCCAATGAGACACCACCACACCGGTGCTGTCTTCGGTCGTGCAGGCAGCAATCCGGCACAGAAAAAGGGGTGAAAGTGACTAATACCCTTTTTTTAGGGAATGGAACTTGCAATCAAACAAACACGTCTTGTAACCAATCAACCTTGCGGCAGGGCGGCGACGAGGACAACAATGACATGAGACAAACACATTTCGTTTTCTTTTTCGTCTTTTTTCGAAGACGAAAACGAATTGGAATAAGTTTCGGGCATTCACGACTTTTTAACAATCATTTGTGTATCAATGCAAAAAAAGTAGCACCACGAAAAGTGATTGTTCGCTCACACAAACAACAAAAAAAGGGTGATTACTTTGTTGTAAAAAAATTGCAGGTAAAAAAAACAAACAAACAAATTTTCAACAAATACGACAAATCCATGCAAAACGAATGCGTCTCTGAACGTGTGAAAAGCCACCACAATCTGAGATCTTACCTAATTAGTCCTGATAAAAGGGTAAATAAAGACGCCAGGAAAAAAAAACGGGTTTGAGGATCCGCACGGAGGAGAGTGCGCGAAGGAAGCGAAGCGCGCGCACGACTTGGACTTTCGTATGTTGGGGGAGGAAGAAACATTCCAGGACCGATCAGGCTGCTGCAGGCGCGCCTGAAAGTACCTGGAAGTTGACTGCACTCCCGAAAGTGCGCCGCCACTCGCCCTGGCTCTAGCGCAAACATACATCCCAGAGAGTCGGAGTTTAACACAACACAGAGCTTCGTCGTCTTCATCGCCTTCATCATCAGGCGGGGGCCTGCGCAGGGTGAGGGGGGAGATGGTTCGCGCATTTCTAGCCGCCAGGTTCCCTTCGCGCTTGCAACTTTTTTCTTTCCACTGTCTTTTTTCAGCTGTATGTAGAACACAACACGCATGCTTTGCGCAAAGTTGTACAAAATGCTGTACTACGTAAAATGTACATCAATCGCACCCCCAAAACTGTGCAACGCCTAAAAATTTTTTTCTTTGCATTTTGCGCAAGAACGAACGAAGAAGAGAAAAAAAATGCAAAAATCATTGGTGAACCTTGGTGTTTTTGTTGGTTGATCATCATCAGAATGAGCAGACAGACTAAACAGGTGAGCAGATAAATATTTATTTACAACCGCCGATCAGTCAATGTTCACGAGAAAGGCATCAAACAAAAATTCTGCGGCTCATTACAGTTTCTGCACACAAATGAGCACATGAAACTCGTCATGCTACCTGCAAACAGACCTGCAAACAATCATTTTCCCGAAAAGACATGCCGTCATTTCATTTTACTCTTTGAACACTGTTTGTTATTATACATATTTCTCAACTCAAAGTTTACTTGTCGTCATTTTGCGCTGCCTCAGAGTTGCCAAGACTCGCCACCGCAGTGCCTCAGCAGGTGCAGACTCAAGGTGACTCCAGAATGCAAAATGAGAGCGTTTCAACGTCGCTGATATCACTTTTCGTCATTTTGTGGCGTGAAATCATGAGGCATCTGGTATTTGGAAGTGACGAGGCGCCCGGTGCAACAAATTTTAGCGTTCATCGTATTCGTCATTTTGCATTCTATTTTATTTTTAGCTTGACACACGGCACCGGTGTGTGTATATGTATGCATGTGCCTGTAGAGCACGTGTTTGTTTAGAAGTTGTGCTTTACTGTAGCTTTCATTCTGAACTCAGAAGTGAGGTAATCTGGGGTATACAGAATGTTAGGAAATTTATGTAAAAACGAAAAAAAAGTGATATGTGCAGATCAAAGATTTCGAAACTGATGTGAGCAAAACCAAAATCCAAAATCATTGAATCCTCCCAAGTTTGATCGTCGTTTACGTCTAACAAATCTACCAGCCTTAAAAAAGATGCCGTCACACTTTGCAGACACAAAAAAAATTCATTTCACCGAACAGAGTATTCCGAAAGTTGCAAACAGTCAACAAAACATTGCTGCAACGTCACGCGTTACGTTTTGAGGCGGTTCCTATCGGCGCTCGGCATTTTGGACAGGTGCGAGTGTCGGCACTTTCACCTGCCGGAGGCCAGGCTTCGGCAACCGGGCTTATAAAAGCCGGCCGACAGGCGCTTCTCGCCAACCAACCAACCTGTCGGCTCCTTCCTCCTCTCATACATTAGCCAGTCATGACGCTCACCGCCGTCTTCCTCCTCCTCTGCGCCATCTGTCGTCCTTGCCTCGAGCATTCCTCTGAGTCTGCGACCCCATGCTTCGTCTGGACAGTCATGGGATCGACTCTCCAAACTCGCCTCTGACGAACATCGCACGATTTACCAGGCTATCGCTGATGGGTAAGTTCCTAAATTGTATCCTTGTTTGAACGGGATTTTGATGAATTGTTTTTCAGTCAGAAAACTACCGATACCCCAAATGTACTCTCGGTTCTCTACCGGCGATATCCGACGAAATCGCTCCATAGCCTGCTCTCGGGCGACATGTTTGAACAAATCCGCCACAAACGGATTCATCGTCACCGCAGGAGTCACGTTTAGCCGAACTTCACGTTTCACGCACTTACCAACTTCAAAAGGGTTCACCAGCTTTCAAAGTATACCAAAAATGCCAGTACATGTAAGAATCGGGCAGTAGCCCCTGTTTTTGTTGTTATTGAGTATGCCATCTGTAAAATAAATTATTTGCTATGATCAGAAGCATAGGAAATTTAATTTCCAATCACTAATCGCATTGGTATTTTCCTTCCAATTTTTTTTTGAATTTTTCCCGCCATTTTTCGCTTGGTGTTCCAGCAGCTGCCCTGGCTTTCGGTGTCCCCCGCGACAAAGCGCACCCTCCGACAGTCGTCGATTTCTTAGATGTCTTCCCGAAGCGCGGATAGTCCTTATGTTGGGTTCTACGGGGTCGTCCATTACTTCTCCCTTTCTGTTGGGGTTCGCACCTCGAACAGACGCCTGCAAGAGGTGTCAATGCTCGCAAACGCGTCTAGGGTGTTGGCGTACAGGAGATTACGGCAACTCGAGTGGTTGAATGGCAGAGCCCACCACGGCCTAGGTTCTCGAGGATGACGATCTGTTTGGTTGCCCAGTTAAACACCCACTTCAAGTTTAGCACTTTTTGTGAGTGATCCAATGCCGCGTGAGATGAGTTTAAGTCGGACAGAATCGTTCCCCGCCCCTTTTTTTTACATGTACATATATAAAAGACCGAGATATAATAATCATTCTACTTAGCTTCTTATATGTATATATTTTCTACGAATATTTTCTACGATTGGTTCATTCTCTTTTATATAATATATATATATATATAGATATTGCGGTATCCCGCATACCGTAACCCGAATGGTTTACACTTCGTCAAATCGGAGACAGGTTGATGATAAACCGTCGCCGACTTTTCCGGTCCTCGACCCGCCAATCATCGCGATGTAGCCCACCGCGATCAGGTATCAAAGAGGACCCCGAGGACACCGGACGGCACCCCGCCAACTGTGATTTGTGCTATAAAAGTTGTTTGTCAATCGTAAGTATCACTGTATAGAAGAGATAATCGAACCGGGGAAGCGCATCAGATATATATATGGTGGGTGATCGTCACCAAATGCATTTGCAAATGTGAGTTTCTTTAAAATGAAAAATAAAAAACATGAACATTTATATTCATTTTTAGTGGTCTCCGAGGAACTAAACTGAAAACTACAACCACCAGCTACAATTCCTCGGATGCTGAAAGCGACTTCGAAATCATCCGAGACAACGCTGACACTCCAGCGCACTCACATCAGACGACGACTGGGACAACGATCGACGCTCCCTTGCGGCTCCAACCTTCCGCCGCCAAGCAAGCCTCGCAAGCAATAGCTCAGGTCCTACCCACCGAGCTTCCGTTTGAAGCCGAGCCGGGATGCTGACCCCTCAGGGACGTTCCGCGGAGGTCGCTACTAGCCACTGCCGTGGAGCTAGAGGACATCGCATATAACCAAGCTGTAGTGCTCTTCAGCCAGGTAAAAGCCCAACTAAGGGCCCGCGAATTGCCGACGTCACTTGAGTGTGCCACCCACAGCGGTGAACTCAACTTAGCTGTAGTCCCTCAGCTCTTCTGCTCGGGACTCTGCTTCGTGGCGTATCGCTCGCCACCCTCGATGATCTCCGTGGAAGCGCTCAGCCAGGGACTAGACAGCCTACGTTCTCATCAATCTCCGACACACTATCTTCAACGAGGACGTACACATCAACGTCGACCGAACAGCACGTGTTTTATGGCTGACTACATAGACTTTGACCTGTGGCCGTGATAAACTTGTAAAGCTCAACTTTGAGTTGTTACCGCTCCTTGCTATGCCTTTCAAAGGGCTCCAAACAGGTGCAACAGTCCCCCGTTTCAATTTGTAAAGGTTTCAAAACACCATAGCAAATCCCGTGATTCAGCTGTTTGCAACGGGGCATTTGACGCTTTCACTGACATTTCTATTTTGCAAAAACGTCCGCCAAAATTTTTTTTTGAACAAAGTTTTTAGTTGTTTTGCAAAATTTGGTCAAAATTTGAAAAATAGCATGTTTACTTCTGGCAAAGACAAAGAAACATGCGAGAACGTTACAAATACATGGGATCATCATACGCACACTCCTCAACCTTGAGTACACCGAGTCGCGTCTTGGCAGGATTGGCCTTGGTCGCCTCCCGGCTCTGAACGTCCAGAAGACTGGTCCGGGTATCGTTCTCGACAAGCGACGCCAGCGTGCACTGCCCGAGCAGACGAGCCGTCTTTGCGTCTTCCGGCTGATGCCACAGTTCCAGGAAATAGGACTGTCGGGGAGCTACTCTGAAAAACAAGGCTCCTGTCAACCCAAAATGCACAAAAAACTCACCCGTGAAAAACAAAAGCGTCGTCAAAGACTATAGACAGACCCGCCGGCCTCGGGGGTCCTTTGGAGCGTTCTCTGCCACTTCTCACGACCACGTGGATTGTTCCGGAAAGCTCAGAATGCAGAGAGGCTTCTTGGACGACGATTCGGGTGACGCTGTTCAGTTTGCTGCAGGAAAACAACCGGGGTGGTGGGAAATCCCGGAGAAGAAGTTCTGGGCGGGAGTGGTGCTTGGAGTAGATTCGGAGCATGTACTGCGCCTGTTCACGGGGTGCATAGGTGGTCGGCATGAGGATGTAGCGGCCCCGAGCGACGCCTCGCAGGTGAAGGTACACAGAACGCACACTCGCGTAATCCGAAGTTGCAACCGCGTTTATGGCCTGAAAATTTGTGAAATCGAAGAACTCAAATGATCAAACAATTGTTTTGTTGTTCGCCAACGAAAACGAACATTTTGTTAATTTTGTTTTAGAAATCTAACGAATTTGACCATTTTTGACCGTGTTCGCAAACGAACAACGAACAGATTATTTAAAAAATTTTTACAAAATTTTGTCCAAACTTGGCAGAAAAATGTAAACTGCGATACTTTGCGTTTTCACGTTTTCGATAACAGTGTTCCTAAACTTTTTATGGCCGAAATCAATGCCAAATTTTGTCATTTTTCGTCAAATTACATCGATTTTGGCACAATTAAACTAATTTCACACGAATTTTTGTTCGTTTTGTCTGTTTGGAAAATTTATTTTTGTTCACGAACAAACTCGAAAACAACAATTTGATTTTGTTCGCGAACGAACACGAACGAAAAAAATCTGAATTTGGTCGCGAACGAACACAAACGCACAAAATTGAATTTTTAAAAAACGCGAACAAAAATCAACGATCGCCCCTTCCGAAAAAATCCTTACCTGATGAATCCTACACTTTCTGTTAAGTTCAACCCGCATGACGTGCAGCCCGATGGTCACATAGGGTTCCCTCGTCTTCGCGCCTTCGCTGATGACCTCCTTCTGAGTAAGCGCGATCATGAGCTCCGAATCGTCTTCATCAACTTCCAGTTTGTACTGCGGATTGAAGCAGAACGTAGCTGCAAAATTCTGACACCCACCAGCGCGGTCCTTGGGCGCGCCGCACTTGACGCCGTTGGTGGTCCACTCGTCGAAAAAAACATACTCGTTGAACACCCCAAAAGCCGTAATACAGCCCGTATTGAAGAGTTGGCACACGCTGATGTCGGTGAAGTATTTGACAAACTCTTCCCACGGCATCCAGAACTCGCCGTCTTCGTCGACGGTCATGCCGAGCTCGGCTTTCTGCTCTTCGGTGACCTGTTCCCAGCGTGCATCGTGGTCGCTCCACGGCCCGTTCCACTCTTTTTCGCCCCAGGGATTCTGGAGCCGGATCATCGCTACCCGGGTTTCGTTATTGTTGCCAAAAAGGCCAAAGAGCGATGTCGTCTTTTTTTTCGCTGTTAGCTCGATGTAACGGACCATAGTGACTGCGTAGGCGTGACCTTTGACGAGACCACAGCGGAGGCTTTTTTCTATGTCTTCTTTGTTCTTCGCCTGAAAAAGAAGAGAATTTTTTTGTCATGGTTCGGGCCAGGGATGGGCAAATCGCTGTTTTTTTTTGTTCTCGAAAAAAAATTTTGATTGAAAAATCGAACGACTGCAAAACGTTTTTGACTGTGCATATTTTTGCAAATGAACGCGAACGAACAACGAACAGATTTTTTGAATAATGTGTACAAAATTTTGTTCTATCTGGGCAGAAAAACGAAAACTACGGTACTTTGCGTTTTCACGTTTTCTTACACATTTTATTCCGAAATCGATGCCCAATTCTGTCATTTTTTAACAAACTACATCGATTTTGGCACAATTAAACTAATTTTTTCCAATTTTTTTTTCGTTTTATTCCTTCAAATTTATCTTTGTTCGCGAACGAACACGAACAAAAATCTTAATTTGTTCGCGAACGAACACAAACAAAAAATCTAAATTTGTTCGTTTTGTCTGTTTTGAAAATTCAAATTTGTTCGCAAACAAATTTGAAAAAAAATAAAATATTTTATCGAACGAACTCGAATCCAAAAAAATTTGAATTTGTTTGAAAACCAACTGAAACGAACACGTTCGTCCATCCCTGAATAAGACACTCGCAAAAAAAACTAACAGCGATGGCAGCAACGATGAGCGCCTTCTGATTAAAAGCGTCGTGCAGCACCTGAAACAGCCGAAAATCCCTGTCTCGACCGTCTTCGCTCTGCGCGAGGAATTTCTTGACATTGATGGTCTCCGCGACGCCGCCACTCACGTCCTGGAGAGCGTCACTGAGCTGACCGCCAACTAGGTTTTCATAACAGCCGTAGAGTTTGGCAAAGGCTTTTTCCAGCAACGCGGACCAAAACTCGTTGGGCGTCTTTGATCGCGCGAAGAGGAGTTGACCATCCTTCGTCGGGAGCAGATCGTCGATGACCACTTCGATCCATCCGCCGAAGCGCCAGAAACGGAAGCGGAAGATTCCGCAGTACGGATTGCTCGGGTCCCATTCCTGATGGGCAGAGTCTGGAATTACCTGAAAGTTTTTTTCTGTCCAACGTTCATTTTTTTGTTTTTATGCATTTTGTGCCCAAAAAAACGTTTCATCCTATGCAACAACTCCAGGGCCAAAAATTCTTCTGCAAGCCATTCTGAGAACCTATACACCGCTTTTTTTTGTACTCTGCGACGGAATTGAGTGCCCAAACATCGGCAACAGATTAATAGCCTAATAAAAGGACCATGGTTTGTTTGCACCGGAGCAGGTGCATCTATTATTGCATGGTTACAGGGGCAAAAATGAGGGGGCAAAGCAAAGCACGTGCAAGCACGAGCTGTCGCAAAATCTGGCTTTTGGGCGGAAAGCAAAGCCCCACGCACCTGTTTCAGGAGCTCTTCGTTATGCGTGAGAGCAGAGCACGCCGAGACGAACCAGCAATTGCCAAGGATGCCCTGGGTGACGTCGTTGGGACTTGCGCCTTCTACAAAAAGCTTTGGATCATCGATCAACTCCTGAAACGAATTTTATAATGCATTACAGTAAAATTGTTTGTGCTTTGGATCATCGATCAACTCCTGAAACGAATTTTATAATGCATTACAGTAAAATTGTTTGTGCTTTGGATCATCGATCAACTCCTGAAACGAATTTTATAATGCATTACAGTAAAATTTTTTGTGCTTTGGATCATCGATCAACTCCTGAAACGAATTTTATAATGCATTACAGTAAAATTTTTTGTATGCGTTTTTCGATTCAACGCTGCTGATTATCGATTTTGGGTTGCGTTAACGAACAAAAAAAAGTGATCACTGCTGACGAAAAGCGTTTCTGACAGCTCAAATTGAATTGCTTGCGCCCGATCAGACTCAACTCACCCCGGGCCTCTTCCAGACAATGTCGCTGCTGCGATCGGCGTCGAGAAACAACGAGGAATTCTCTGGGGGAAAAGATACGTCGACAAACTTCTGGCCCGTCTGTAGGCATCTGGCACGGAGATCGTGGTAGGACTGCCGTCCGACGCCACCGGGCAGTCCGCTAACGCTTTTTCGCCTCTTCACCATCCGCCTGAATCTGAATTTTTGAATCTGAAACCAGTCCTATCCTTTCCCTGTCGAATGCGTGTTGTTGCGCGACAACGACAACGACAACGACGCGTTCTGCGCGAATAGGTGACTCACGCAAAGGCACGGCGGGGGAGGCAGGCGAGAATATTGTACCAGTGGCCTTCGCCCCCGCCCAGGCACCGAGCAGAATTTGGGGTGATGGATCATTTTTGGAAACGAAACGGGCAGTTTCCATTGATTTCGGATTCCGATTCAATTTTCATTTTTGTTCTTCTGTTTCCCCGGTGACGTCTTTTTTTTAACAGGGGGCGATAATAAAAGTTTTAAAGCAGCCCTCGGGTACAAAAGTGATCGGGGGGGGGGGGGCTAATTCGGTTCTTATCAACGGTTAACACGGTGCGGTGACATTCAACTTTTGGACGATTTTTTTCCCTTTAAAAATCGCAAAAAAACGCATTACAGAGTGGGTATCCCAAAGCAATAGAAATTGTACCGTCGTTGTTAAATTAACCGTCGTTGATCAGGGACAAAAATAAGGCCAAACTTTTGTTCAAATTTTTTTGTCGGTTGGGCAAAAATGGATTTAAAATTTTTTTGTTGTCATCTAATCACTTTTTTTGCGTAAAAAAACGTATTTATTTTTTGTTCTGAAATTTGATCTACCCCTAAAAAAATTTATATTCAAAAAATTTATTTTAAAAATTGTTGTCAAAGCAACATAAAAATTAATTTTAACTTCAAGTTGTAAAAAATACTAAATTAATAATTTTTTTACCAAATTTACAATTTTTTTACAAAAAAAGAGAAATTTTCAGTTTTCAAGCCCAGAACCGAGCCATAATTCTGGTTCCTGGCATCAACGCAAAAAAAATCAGTGCACACGATAGTAGAAGAACGTGCTTGGCACGATCCTTACCTGTCGAGGAACAACCAACAAAACCAGTCTTTGTTACTCGCAGCAAACAATGAACAATGAATCAACTTCAAAATTTTCTGTTCTTTTTTTGCGTCCCAGAAAACAATCGAAACTCACAAAAATGCACCCTAAGATCAACAAAAACTGCCATCGACCCCTAAAATTATCACCAGAAACCTCTGAATCCGTTCGATCTTTTTATACTATTTATACCCCGGGCAACGTTTTCTGGAGAACAAATCAAGCCCCCCTTTGGCCCTCCCAGCCGCCCCCATCGCATACACGAGCCCCCGCGTCGGCGGTCAGTCAGTCACCTCGATGACGTCAAAACCGAGGGGTGAATATGTACGTCACTTTACTGACGGTTAACCGTAAATGCAATCCTTATTTGTAAAACAAGACAAAACAATGGCCGCACCTGACTGCAGGAGGGCACTGGTTACAGGTAAATAAATAAATAATCGATACAAAACGGCACGTAGGAAGGAATAGGGAAGGGAGAAGAAGTCGTCAACCAACGCCGATCGCTCGCAGCCAGCCGACGGAGCGAAGGAGAGAAAAACAAACGCGCCACAACAGAAACAGTCGAGAACGGAGTTGCGCGCTCGCGTGGCTGGGCTGCGTGACGAGCGGGGAAAGGAGAGGGGGGGGGAAGAGACAAATCACCACGGACACCGCCGAAGGTGGGGAAGCGGTGGTGGCGGCGGCGGCGGCGTACACCGACCAAGAAGGAAGGAAGGGTGCAGTGGGCGAACGGGAACAAACTATTGAAAAAAAAGGACGCACAGAACAGACACGGACGTGGTGGGTGTCTGCAGTGCGACGATCTCACAGCAACATACACGTAGCACTCTAGAGCTCGGTCTTGACGTCGAGGTCTTCCAATTCGACGTCGGAAAGATCAATGTCGTCATCGGCGGGGAGGACGCCGTCTTTGCCGTCCCAGGCTTCGACAGTCTCGAGTTTGGGGAGTTCAGAGCCACGGACCGACGAAGTCTTGCCCTTGCCGTAGCTGAGGTCGCGGAGGAACTCGGAGATGCCGTCTTTGCCGAAGGAACCCGTCATCGTGCTGAACTTCATCTTGCGACCGTTAACCGCAATCATGGCAGGATAGCCGAAACCACCGAGGCCAAAGGCTTCTTCCAGGGCGGGCTGCTGACCGGCTTCGGCCCACACCCATCTATAAGCAAATACAAAACTTGTAAAAAAAAGTCGGAAAAAGAGAAAGAGCAAAACTAACCCCCAGACATTGCGTCGGAATTTTTCGGTGAGACTCTTGAGCACGGTCAGGTAGTCGTTGCGGCACTTGGACTGGCAGTCGAGGATGTGGGGCAGCACGGCGAGGATGCAGAGCTGCTTGTCCTTGCAGGTTTCGTCGAAGACTTCCTGGGAGACGGCCTGTTTGATCTCGGGAGGCGGCAGGTTCTCAGCGGCCTTGTTGTTGCCCCAGTTGACGATGTCGCTCCTGGAAAACTCAAGATAAATATTTTTTTCTAAAAAAATGTAAAAAATATTCTAAAAAATGTAAAAAAAAATTCAAGAACCTAAAAAACCCCAAAAAACATACTCAGTTCGACCGCCATCGTAATCCACAGCGTCGCTGATGGTCTTCTCGCCGGCACCGAAGAACTTGATCGTCGGGAAGCCCTGGATGTTGAATCGGCCTGCGGTGACGGTGTGCACGGTGGCGTCGAGGGCACCGAGACGGATCTTGCCCTTGAGTTGACTGGCAGCGGCCTTGTAGTGCGGCTCGAGGTTCTTGCAGTGTCCGCACCACGGAGCGAAGAATTCAACCAGCCAGAGGTCCTTGCTCTTGAGCACGACCTGTTCGAAGTTAGCGTCGGTGAGTTCGACGACGTCATTTCCGCTGCCTCGCTTCGATCCGCCTCCACTGCTGCTGGAAGATGATCCACCGCGGCCTGCGAGGCGTCCGTTGGCTGATTCCTGGATCGCAGAAATGACGGCGTGGACCATGGCATCGGCACGACGAGCGCCCTGGTAGTCAGTTGGCTTCTGCTTGTTGAGACCGAAGACCTTGATGGTCGGGAAGCCCTTCACGTCGTAGGGAGCGCCAACTGACTGATGCTGGGTCATGTCGACGGCGCCGACCTTGGCCAGACCTTTCAGGGCCTTGGCGACCTTCTTGTACTCCGGAACGAGGTTTTTGCAGTGACCGCACCTAAAAAAAACCCCGGGTCAAATAAAACGATCGCAAATAAACACAAAAAATGATCAAAAATTGTAAATAAATCAACCTACCATGGGGCGAAAAACTCGACGATCCAAACGCTATCAGAATCCAAAACCTTGCTCTTGAAGTTGGCAGCCGTCAGTTCGACGACATTATCGCCACCGCCGTAGAGCGCGCTGGCAACAGTGACCAGAGAGGCTGAAAAAAGCAAAAATTCATCAATTTGCAACGCTAAAACTGCCAACTCACCGCAGAGAAGAGCCAGACACAACCGCATACCGAAGTCGTCGAGGACGTGCTTTGAGAAAGACGATTTTGCGCGAGAACCGACAACAAAGTCAACGAAAGCGTCTAAAAAGAGGCGATTTAGACAGACAAGGAAGGAGAATACGGCTTTCGCGCAGGCAATGACCACGACCCCACGGACACGCGAAACCACCCCAAGTCCTTATGATCTCCTCAAACAGCGGAGGATTGTTAGCACGGTAAATAAAAAAGATCGACTGGACGAAGGGAAGGACAAAATCGAGAGGCAGATAGATGAGAGAGAGAGGAGGGACGACAGGCGACGAGAGAGTCGTGGCTCGCAGTCATTGGTCGGCGTGAGAGTCTGCAACGTTTGACAACTGGAACGCGTGCGCATTTTCTCCAACAACGAAAAATTTAACCGTATTGAACGAACTGCGTTTGCGACGAAAATGCTTTTTGCAGACAAATCTCACCGTTTTGCTAGTTTTTTATCCTTTTAGTCTTTGTTCTCGTTTTTTCTTCTATTTTTTGAGGTTAGGCATATCAATCGCTATTGGATAACAATGTTTGCTTCGAGAAATACGCGTTTTGACTTCTGAGAATGGTTTTTGTACGTGTTGTTCTTCGCGTTTTATAAAATCGACGAGTTCTTCTCTTATTTTTGCCTTTCGCATTCGTTCTAGTTTAAAAATAGTCATATTTTGGTTTTAGGTAAATTATGAGCGAGTGGAGTGACGCCGATCCCGTTCCCGTTGCCGAGGTTCCCCTGGATGCAGCTCCTGCTGTTGCTCTTGATAACCAGGAAATCAAGGTCTTCAACAAGTGGCCGCTTCACGATGTTGAGGTGTCTGACATCTCGCTCGTTGTAAGTTTTTTGTTTTTTGCTTACATTATGGAATTGTGTTACCGGATTATTGGATTTTAGGACTACATTGCCGTCAAGGATAAGGGCGCCAAGTATCTTCCTCACACTGCTGGCCGTTACCAGGTTAAGCGCTTCCGCAAGGCTGCCTGCCCCATCGTTGAGCGTCTGACCTCCGCTCTCATGCGTCACGGTCGCAACAACGGCAAGAAGCTGAAGGCTGTCCGCATCGTCAAGCACACCTTCGAGATCATCCACTTGCTTACCGGCGAAGTTAGTTTACAGTTTTTTTTATCGTGTTATACGTGTTTTTATGTACAAATTTTCAGAACCCCGTCCAGGTCGTTGTCAACGCCGTCATCAACAGCGGACCTCGTGAAGACTCGACCCGTATCGGTCGTGCCGGTACCGTTCGTCGTCAGGCCGTCGATGTTTCGCCTCTCCGCCGCGTGAACCAGGCTCTCTACCTGATTGCCACTGGTGCCCGCGAATCGGCTTTCCGTAACATCAAGACCATTGCCGAATGCCTTGCCGACGAGCTCATCAACGCCGCTAAGGGTTCCAGCAACTCGTACGCTATCAAGAAGAAGGACGAACTCGAGCGTGTCGCCAAGTCCAACCGTTAATTGTGTAAGTCCGTCTCCTCGTCCATTTTTGGATATTTTTCGTTGTTTTTTTGCCGTATTGGCCCTTTGTTAAGAACAATAAAGGTGTTATAAAATAATTTATTTTTTTATTTAAACTCTTGTAAGTAAAATGTCTCTTGGTTCAACTCATTTCATCTCAACGAGGTCTTTGCGATACTTTCGATGCGCTTTTTTTCTGAAATTAATATTATGATTTTGGTCGAGTCCGGAGCGTACCTACTTCTGAAGGCTTGATCGAATTAGGCTCCGTTTTTTGAGCAGTGTCTTTCATGTCAGTATACGAATCGCTGGATTCACTCGATGAATTGTCGGGCGCATCCTTCTCAACGGTGGCTTTCGTCTTGGCTGCATCGGCGGCGGGTTTCTTGATCTCCCGGATAGCCTTGTCGGTAGGCACTTCGTCTCTGGTTTTAGTTTTTGTGTTTCGCGTGCCGTCTTTCACCTTCGGTTGCGCACGAGGAGTCTTCATTCGAGCTGGAATCGATTTTTGATCGGTCCTGAAATTTCGTTGTTTTTATGCATAGGCTAATATCGGCCTAAATTTTGAGAATTGGTTTTCATTAAAAAAAAATGTTTCAAAGTCCTTTTTCGCAAAATTTGATCAAATCCTGAACAAATTTTAAAAAGGCCTTATAAAAATAAGACATTTTGTAAAAATAACACAAAATTTGTGTACAAACGGAAAAAAATTGGGAAAAAAAAAGTTTGTTTTTGAATTTTTTTCCGGCTTTTTCGATCGGCCTAAAAATTTGTAAACCCCATCCTACTTGGTCGTAGCTTCGTCGACCGTCGTCGTCGTCGTCGTCTTTTTATTGGCCTCGGTCTTCTTTTTTTCCTCCTTCTTTTCCTCCTTCTTTTCCTCCTTCTTGTCCTCCTTCTTATCATCCTTCTTTTTCGCTGCGGGAATCGTCGTTTCCGATTTTTTCTTCTTCTCCCCCCCACCCAACTCCGCTGCCGTCGCGAGATCGTCGTCCGTATTCTTGTTCTTCCTATGCCGGGTGACTCCACTCGGCTTTTTCTTGGTCGGCATTTCATCGTCCTCGGCAGTCACGAGATCTTCTTCTTCCTGCGGTGCATACGGGACCGCCAGCAGCTTTGGACAGACTGCGCAGTACTTGGGAAGCGAGGTGGCGTTGAGGGGCAGCACTTTGACCTTGCTCATCATTTTTATGTACTCGTCGTACTCGCCGAAAAAGTCTAAAGCCCGGCTGTTGGAGTGATCTCGCCAGCAGGGATGGATGGGCGAACGTTCGTGTTTGTTCGCGAACAAATTCAATTTTCCGAACAAAAAAACAAACAAAAATTCGGGTAAATTTGTAAAATGTGCCAAAAGCGATGTTATTTGTCGGAAAATGGCAAAAAGTGTGAATTGATTTAGGCCATAAAAAATTTTGGAGAACTGCTTCGAAAACGTGAAAACACAGAAGTACCGTAGTTTACGTTTTTCTGCCCAATTAGGACAAAATTTTGTAAAAATAGTCAAAATAATTTGTTCGTTGTTCGTTCGCGAACACGGTCAAAAATGTTCGCTTTGATTTGATTTTTACGAACAAAATTAACAAAATGTTCGTGTTCGTTCGCGAACAAAAAAACATCTGTTCGCCCATCCCTGGCCCCAGACTTACGGTTGACAAAGTGTGCATCAGCGACCTTCCTGTAGTGAAAGAGCTGCAGGAGCGCGTAGGGGATGTACATGTACTGGTCCTCGGTTTGCACCGACAGATGTCGTTGCTTTCGCAGGTCGCGGACGATCTCAGCGAGGTCAGGGACTTTTCCGGACATCAGACTCCGGTATGCGATCTCGATGGACAGGAGCGTCCCGGTCCGACCGACGCCTGCGCTGCAGTGAATGAGGACCGGCAGGGTGATTCTCCTGACAAAGTACAGTACCCGAAAAGGTGCCATCGCGGATTTGGGCACACTTTTGTCCGGCCAGGTGACCCATTGCCGGTGATAGATGATCCGACTTGTTTTCGGGTCAGGACCGTAATTGAGGCGAAGACGGGTGTGGACAAAGTGCTTGTCGGTGGTGTCTACGTTCTCGCAACTCACGACGAAGCCGTTGAAGATGGTCATGTTTTGGCCGACGGAGATCGGCCAATACTGCGCGCACTTTTGCTTGCCCGTCTCTTCGCAGCGACAGAGCATGATAATCTGACGGACGTTTTCCTGCCAAACGAGGCGCCAAAAGTCGATTTTAGTATTTTCCATGGGACCCTGTGTGCCAAAGAATGGCTGGCTCAGCAATTCGTGTGTCAAGCTGTTCGCGTGGATAAAATCCTCCGACGAATCCGGAGGCCATTTCAGCACGACCCGCGTCTGATCCCAGCACATGACATCCTTGTACCTGCATTTGTTCTGGTTGTGATCGAAGGCTGTATGCGTGACGGAGGGAGGCTTGTACGCGCGCAGCACGGTATACTCCTCGCGCAGGGTGTGAACTCCCCGGACGGCAATTTGTTGGGCGAAGCGCCTGATTGCGTGTATCGCGTCTGGCGTAAATGCAGGTTGCTTGGCGTGTTCGTGCTGATCGCTAAAAGTCCCTCACACACATATCAAACAAAATCAGACGCAACGACATAAATGTACTCACTCAGTTCGTTGCATCGTCTTTGCCGCGGCGAGTGTCGTTCACCCGATTCTGAAGTTGCAATAAACATGCACTGCCGATAACGCAGTAGACGGTGATCAAGGTTGCATCCGCCGTCGAAAAATATGCAAACGCAAAAAAAACAATCGTTGTCTCTCGGCGCGAAAACAATACAAATACCTAAATTGTACTTGGAGACGGCGTGTTACGGTTGACGATCGCAAAAACAAATACGATAATGAAGCCGTGTACTAGGCTAAGTACATGAAACACGACCGTGGCATCACCCGGCACCTGTTTTGTGTTATGCAAAAGTTTGGCGACTTTTCCTGATCTGGGATGGATAAATTATGTTATGCAAATCATGGTTATCGCAAAACAATACCTATGTAAAATATACCTGGAGGATTTGCTTCTAGTTATACGATCGCATCACTTTTGATGTGGGATACGATCAGGGATGGGCGAACGTTCGTGTTCGTTCGCGAACAAATTAAAATTTTTGCGTTCGTGTTCGTTCGAGAACAGATTTATGTTCGCGTTCGTTCGAGAACAAAAAAAACGGTTGTTCGCCCATTCCTGGATACGGTCTTGTTCGAACTATGCAAATCTGAAACGGATAAAAGGGAATACAGAAAAGGGAAAATAACCGTAAAAAACTGCTACGTTTAAAAAATGTTATGTACAATGAAAAAAAAGTCATTATTATTTGTTTGTTGTCATCAGTTTTTCTCATTTCCGGTTATTTTTCTGTGTCATTTCCAAAATCGAATAATGGATCTGTATATAGAAGAAGCTCGCCAATTCTACAAAACGGTGTTCAAACCCTTGGCTAAGCAGTGCGAGGAATACATTTGGCACGAAAGTCAGACGTTATGGAAAGTGAGTGCCCGGCAAACTTGTGCAAGTTGGTTTTTTCCAACTTTTTTAGTTTGCTGCGGAAAATCGACTACTACATGACGTGGAACGACGGTTTGGACGAGGCGCAGGCTTGCATCGATGAACGTAGGTTTTTATATTTTTTGCGTACGAGACGACATTTTGCATTTTTTCCAGACATGGCCTTTGTATGCAGTTTCCTACGCTTAGACGCAGATGCACAGACCATAGAATTTATCAAGCAGCAAACAGATCACGTCCAACTCATACACTCATCTATCCAGGAATTCCGTTTGCTACTTCATTACATGCTACTTCGATACTGGTACCGACTCTTTCAGTGGAAGCAGAATTTGCTCAAGAAAAAGGGTGAGTTTCTGCTTTTTCTTTTTTTTCTGTTTTATGCCAAGGCATCCATATCAGAGAATTTCCACGCGTCCGTGCAGAAGAAGGCGTCAATCAGTGAAAAAAAGTGCCGGAAGAGGAGCGTGGTCAAAAACGCCCACGGATAATTTTACTTGGATAATTTTTATTTTTGTGCCTTATTGGCCTTTTGTTAAGAACAATAAAGGTGTTATAAAATTCCAGATCTCAATCAGCGTAGATTTTTCTCAGCTCGGGCCAGTCGTTGACGATAAAGGCTTGCAGATCTTTCTGAAAGGATTTTTTCAGTCGGAAAATTTTTCGCTGAATTTAAAAAAAAAATACTCACCAACTGTGCGTACTGTTCGTTTGACCTCGACAGGCCTGAGTTGGCGAGGATGTCTTCAACGATGGCCAGACGACTCTCAATGGCGGCATGGAGATCGAGGACCCGGGCCATCTCGATGAAGATCTGATCCCGTTCCAGGATCTTGACACGGACCATATCGAGCACTGCGAGTAGCGCTCCCGCCATTGTGCCGTCGACCTCCTTGTGAATGCCTCGGATTGTATCGATGATGACGTGGCCCGCAAATTGCTGTACCATGGCAGCAACCGTGCAATTGTGGATGTTGAGGAGGTTGGCGACGACGTAGATGGCCTCGTAGCGCACGAGGATGTCCGGATCGTAGCAGTGTCGCGCAACGATTTCGATCAACCCCCCGTGACCCAGGACAGCCAGCGAATTGCTGCTATCTATGACCGCGCAGAGGTTGGAGACGACCCAGAGCGCGTCGCCGAGCGCCTTGTTCGGCAGCAGAGGCATCGCTGCCACGAGGCTGTCGAGGACGCCGTGCTTGAGGAGTTCGGAACCGTTGCTCTCCCGCGCGTACGTCAGCTGGCCGCAGAGCACGATCGCGGCGTGGGAAAGCTCGTCGGATTCAGATTCCACCGCCGCGATGATCCGCTTGACGAGGCTGTTCCGGGTGGCCACCATTTTGGACTGAAAGGTCCCGACTGGATTTGGAAATTGGTCCTGACTGGAAAGATGACTTACCACGCCTTCGTCGCCGCGACAGACCTCCCGGAGCAGGTTGATCACCTGGACGTCGAGCAGCAGCGCGCGGTTGCTGTCCCGGAGAATGCGTTCCATGAGGGCAATGAAGTAGGATCTCCGGTCGCCGTTCTGCAAAGGTAAAAAGTGTACTGAACTGGTCAGTGGTCAGCAGGACGGGTGAACAACTGTTTTTGTTCGCGAACAAAACATTTATTTTTTTTCTTAAACGAACACGAGCGTTTTGTTATTTTTTTTCGAAAAAATAAAGTGAAAGCGAACATTTTTGACCGTGTTCGCAAATGAAAAACGAACAGATTAATTTTGTCATTTGTACAAAATTTTGTACTATTACTGGGCAGAAAAACGTAAACTGCGGTACTTTGCATTTTCTCGTTTTTGATAAGTTTTTCCACACTTTTTATGACCGAAATCAAAGCACACTTTTTGCCATTTTTTGACAAATAACACCGATGTTGGCATCATTTACTCAAATTTTGTTCGTTTTTTGTTCGGGAAATTTATTTTGTTCACGAACGAACGCGAACGCAAAAGTTTGAAATTGTTCGCGAACAAACTCGAACGAACACGAACATTCGCCCAGCATTCCGAGAAAATCGACTCACCGTGAAAAGCGTGCTGACAGGTCGGTCAGTTCGGGCAGGATGAGTGGCGATAGCCTGGAGCGTCTCCAAAATGCGATTTTTTAGACCTAGAGGCATAAAATTTCGGTCGAGAAGTCCGGTAATCCGCCCAAACGCTCCACAGCGCCGGAGACGAGACTTGCACTTGATGCAGCACATTCCATTCTCCCAGAGAAATTTGAGAGCCGTCACCTGCGCATCTGCCGAACCAGCGCCCGTCGCGTAGCGCATGATGTTGTTGAGGAGCGTGCCCTGCAACCAAAACAAGCCTTCTAAATATTTATATTTTTTTCTGCCCACCAACTCACCTCCTTTACGACCAGGTGCATGTGTCTGGCGTCGTCGAGAACGAGATTATAGACAGCCGAAAGCATGTTTTCGACAATCTTTGGATGCTCCCGACTCTCCTGTAGGACCGAATCGATGGCAGCGGCGGTAGCAGCGACGTGGTAGCCTCTGCCGAGGACGATGAGGGAAGCGACGACGCGGCTCGCCTCGATGCGCTTTGCATCCGGCAACGCGTGGTTGCTGACGCGTCGCAGCATCTCCTGAAATTGCTGTTGCCGACCGCGCGGCCCCGCGGGTGGCGTCTGCTGGAGCCAATCAGAATGGGCCTCGTCGTCGTCGTTAATCTCCCAGTTGTCGTCAACGCTAAAGTCATCTTCGTCAGCCATTTCGTCGCTTACCAGTCGGCCGCAAACTGAATTTGCCGCTATTAGATGCAAAAAAAGCCCGGATGACGGTATCGGGGGAGCGTTTTCATGCAAATCGTGTCTCGCTTTTATCGCCGCACTCCGCATGGCAGCAGACTTTCTGCATGGCTAGACGAATTTACGAATTTTTTTGAGTAAGTGTGGAAGCAAAATTTTATACATATATCTCTCACTGACAAGACATATGTATTTCTGGTGACATTTTGGAAATGCAGGTGAATTTTATGGTATAAAAGCAATTTTGAGGCAAAATTACATTTTCAAAATGCTCATGTTTATACTTATTCTGCTGGGATCAGAGCCAATCTATCGTCACCGCTACCGACGAGCCTGCAGCACGACGCGCACTGTCTGACAGCTGCCGGATGCCTACCTGGTTAAAGGCCGGCGCGCTCGAAAAATGGAATAAGAATATCCTCACGTCCCGGTCGCATCAGAACGACGCAACACTCCTGGATCCGGTCGCCGGGGAATACAAACTACACCAAGCACAACCAGCGTGTACGCCCGCGGAGATCGCAGAGAGTGCAGAGAAACGGGGTTTTCAGTGCTGTGCTTATGTGCACGTAAACGACGAGACATTGCACCACCGGTTGCGAGCCTAACAGGCCCAGCGGGTTTTGCCAAGACACTTTGCTATCGGCCCAGAGGATCGACTTTTGTCTCTTTTGGACAAAGCAAAGCGCAGAAAATCGCATAAACAGCAGATGCAGCCGGTATTATGCAGAACACGCGCGGCAGTGGATAACTAACTGACTGGTCCTCGGGGCGAGCGAGGCGAGGCGAGGCGAGGCGCGCAATGAGGGCATCCGCTGGCGATACGCGTAAGCGATAACGCATCGGCGCTTTCCCATACCCCCACCACCACTACCACGACCGACGCTGCTCTGACTCTGACTTTCGACTATTCAGTGTCCACGCAGCGCGCTGGACGTGTGAATCGTCTCGGCACAACCAACACTCACTCAACTTCCGGCTTCTTTCATGGACCGCATCATGCAGCACGACGTGTTCAAGATTGCCAGCGACCTGGCACCAGGTGTAACGCCACACAAACTCTACGACATGTATACCCAGAATCTGCTCTGGAATCTCTTTCTCACGTCTACTGCGTGTCATGCCGTCGTGCTTATCACCAGTCCACTGTAAGTGACATTCTGCTGTTTTCTGTGCTTCAGTGCACTTTTCTGCGAAACTGATTCTCTCGTGTAGCAGAATCTCCGCTCACAAGATATTCTGCAAAATCTCGTGTCGTGTCGAATTATTGACGGATTTATCTGGATTTTTGAACTTTGAATAGAACGTTCAAAGTAAACAGATGTTGCACCAGTTAAAGTAGTTGTATGGATTTCGAGCTCGGATGATAAATTCGAGCACGAAGTCAACGATGTCCCTGCATCAGACGTGTTGCACAAATGATCAGATGCCAAAATAAAAATAATAACTGACTAAAACCAAAAAATTTCAGACAAGCTGTCGTCAAGTGGTACACCCGTAACAGCAGTGATAGCGACTCTGCCATCCCCTACGTAAGCCTTGCCACGCACAAAAAAAAAATCTGCTTTTTCGCCACAAAAGAGTCTGGAATGCAGCTCTCCCGCCAAAATTTGTGATTTGTGACTCTCTGCTCGGGTTTGGGGCGCATTTTTATCAGACAAACGCATCAGCGCAATTCCGGAAGCCTCGGATTTTGACTCGGGTTTTTACGGTCGTAAAAATGAGCGATCATCGCGTTTTTGCAGCTGTGCGGCGTCGTAGGATCCCTCCTGTGGCTGAGGTACGCGATTTTCATCCATGACGTCAAGCTCATCCTGCTCCAGTCCTACGCAGTTGTCATGCAGACGTTTTTTGTTCTTACCATTACGTTTTACCGGTCCAGGAAGGTAAACGAGCAATCTGGAAGGAAAATGCAATGGCATGCCGATGGTTTATTTTTTTTTATTTTCAGAAGCGCCTCATCCGAGTGGCACTCATGATTCTTACTTCTATGACCGCTCTCTTTCTGTACGTTAACCAGATGAGCCACGGATCAGGTAAGATCCTCATCGGTAGACTGGCGAGCAGTGCTCAGATCGCCGGCAGTCTCATTTGTCCCTACTTTATCGTAAGTTTGTTTCTTCGACGTAAGTGACGTCTACACCAGTCACCTGTTCACTTCAGTACAAAGCCGTGACCACAAAGGTGATAGACTTCATCCCGCTTGCTCCGGTAATTTTTACCTGGGTCATGGAGCTGCATGCCATCGTGTACAGCATCGGAATCGACGATTATTACATGCTGGTGAGTGTAATGTTTCACTCAGTCCCACCCACCTTCCCTTACTTTGCAGCTCGCCAACTCGGTCTTCTGCATCATGGACGGCTCGCTGCTCACCATGTTCTTCATCTACCCCCGCGAAAAGCCCTCACGGCAGCCGCTGAGCAAGGTTAACATTTTGTAGATATTTAGTCAGGTGCCTTTTTATTGCTACGTGTCAACAAAGTCGTTCATCTAGGTGTCAGGCAAGAGTGAATAACATCTGGGTCCGCTGCTTCCTCCGTCCTTCAATAAATCCCTGCTTCGCCGGTGGGTCGAAATGCGGGAAGGGAAATTGGGGATGCATGGGAACTGTGTTCACCAAGGCCCAAGGGTCGGGTGATCAAACGGAGCATCATGATGCCATTCTGGGGGAGCGGAAGTGGATGACGGTTGTTTTCTCCATAGCACGCCTCCAACCAAGAAAAATATGGTAAACGGGATGAGGAGGCACACGGTGAGTCCGCAGCAGACAGCGAGCATGATGATGCCGATCATGCGTCTTACTCGTATGGTTTGTGCGATCTCCGCCTGCACCACTACAAATATTTCGTATTCACTAAATATTTATCAATCGTCCGATCATCCACGGATGGCATGGCAGTCAGTTTCTCAGCCAAGGACAGACAATCTTACCCGGATCGCTGGATACAACCTGCATTCCTCCACCGTAACCATAAGGGCCCGGGCCGTAACCGTAACCGTAACCGTAACCACAATTGTCAACGGCAACGGTCGTGCCACAGGGTGGAGGGTAGGGTTGAGCGCAGCCGTAGGGCTGTGCTCCGTAGGGGGGCGGCGGGGGACAGGTGCCGACGCCGACGCCATTCGGCGTGACGACCATCTGGTTCGGCGTCTGCACGTTTACGTTGACATCAGCTTCCACGGGCATGTTGGATCAGTTGATCAGAGAGAAATCAGTTGTTATCGCCACAACGGCACACGCTACGGGGATGTGCGTACGCGTATGTATTTATGTGCGAGTCTCAAAACAAAAAAAAAGAGATAATTCAAATTCTCATCAGTGTAAAACTTTATTATTCATTTACACTGCAAACGACACAGGTATCATCAGAAATTTAAAAAAATCACAGGTATCAGAAATCAAATGAGTCGTAACCATAGACGGTATAGTTGTAATAGGATTAATCAATATGACCTTCATGATGCTCTTCATGATGAACCTGGATGCCGCCGAAGCAACAAAATGGAATGCAAATACACAGACAGACGCAGATACAAATGCCACCCCCGACACCGGCAATGATGATGAGAGTCTTGTTTTTAGAACTTTTCGATTCATCTAAAATCAACCGCCGATCACAGGTGAATGTTTATCAAGCCTTTCTTACTAGTACTGGTCTCACTGCTCGGGTTAGTAGCAGCCATTGCGCAATCAGACAATCAATCAGAAGTCAAAGTCGATGAGTCAGCCGAGTGGCACAACCAAGTCGCCGCAATAATGATGCAGTCAAGCATTGACTCCCCCCGGATGAAAATATGCAAATTTTCTCGCTGACTGGATCTCCTCTCCCTCGCCAATAAAAAAACATAAAAATACAAGACAAGTCAGTTTTTATTCAAATCACGCACAAGTCAATAATAACAGCATGACGAGGGGATGCTGATTACTACCAGTCTGGAGTTGGAAGTGCATCCCATTTCTTATCAAAGTCTGCACTCTGTTTGTTCCAATCATCGTTAAATTTATCTGATTCATGGGATACGAGGCAGACCCCGCCGCCGACGGTGACCAGGATAACTATCACTCCGAGACAAAGACAGCAGAAAATAAGGCCAGCAATAATGGCAACAATGGTCAGGATCAGCCTAGTTATACTCATTCCCTGTTTTTCTAAAAATCATCCGATTACCTGCGAACGGTCATCAAGCCTTTCTTACCTCCAGAGTTGTTCCCGCTGCTGGTCGGGTTAGTGGAGCCATTGGAGGAAGAAGGGGGAGGAGTCATTGCGCAATCAGAATAAGATTAGACGATTAGTGGCGCAGTCAAAATTCCATCTGCCAAGTGGCGCAAAGGAGCAGAAACTCACATGGGTGGATAATATTCAAATTTTCAAGCTTGTCGAACTCACGCAATCAGGAACAAAACCAGAGATGTCAAATCAGATCATTTTCAAATATATGATTTAGATAAATCTGAGCTGAGCTGAACTATGAAAATCTGATCTGGATCAGAGATGGCTGATCAGAACACTTTCCGGATCAGATCAGCTCATATATCAGATCAGATCAGGTCAGATCACTAAAAATTTAAAGTTTTACAACTTCAAACACGTCTGCATTCTGGTTTTTCGAAAAATACGATAGTTCTCAACAAAAAAAACAATTTATTTTTCACTTTTCGCGTCGAAACCAGTGTTCTCGGGAACTTGAATCCTAAATTCCGAGATTTTGGGCTGCATCGAGTCAGATCAGATCAGATCGCAGATAATCTATTTAGATCAGATCATGAGCAAATGATCTGATCTGTCATCTCTGATCTAGATAAATCTGTGCTGAGCTGAACTGCAAAAATCTGAGCTAGATATTTGAACTAAACTGATTTGATATATATTTTGAAAAATATTTGCCAGACACATGTAATTTGCTAAAACGTAAAAGTCTGGATGCAAAAAGTTCAACTGCGTGTGCGCAAAAATTTGACCGCGCTTGAGGTGATCTGAATATCAAAAATCTGATGATAAATCTGAGCTGAAAATGAGCTGATTTGACATCTCTGAACAAAACAATTTTTATTTACTCGAGTTTCAGTCACACTCGTCCATCAACATGTACAAACGCGGGGCGCACGAGAGCAACTCACCGGCGTTGTCAGAGGAAGAGATGTTGGTCACTACCAGGGAGTAGCAAAGAAGTTAGTTGGAGGCGCCCAGTCAGGTCCCTTATCAAAGTTGGCATCCGCTTTGTCCATATCATCGTCAAATGTATCTATTTCATGGGCAATGAAGATTAGGGGGACGACGACAGTTATCAGGGTCACGATCGCTCCGAGACAAAGACAGCAGAAAATAAGGCCCGCAATGATGGCAACGATGGTCAGGATCAGCCTATTTGTACTCATCCCTTTTTTTTCTAAAAACCATCCGATCACCTGCGAACGAACAGTCAGTTATCAAGCCTTTCTTACCTCCAGAGCTGTTCCCGCTGCTGCCATTGGAGGAAGAAGGGGGAGGAGCCATTGCGCAATCAGAATCAGATTATCAGGCTGATTGCGCAATCAAAATTCCATCTGCCAAGTGACGCAAAACAGCAGAAACTCACATGGACTGATAATATTCAAATTTTCAAGCTTGTCGCACTCACGCAATCAGAAACAAAAGAGTTTTTATTTACTCGAGTTATAGACAAAAAAAAGTTGCCAATAATGTAGAGAGATAACAACATTGATCACACCCGTCCATCAACGTCTTCAAACACGGAACGAAGAAAAGCAACTCACCGGCGTTGTCAGGGGAGATTCTGGCAACTTCCAGTTGGCGTTCCTGACAAGGAATGTGTTAGGCAAAGTTTTGAAAAAAAATTACGGCATTTCAGAAGTCGAGGTACATATTGATCGACGTACTAGTTTTTGATGGAGAATCTGATAAAAATATAAGAATACAGGTTTTCCACTTTGAAAAATGCCGAAATTTGCATTTAAAAAGGAGTCACAATGGCAACATTGTTTTCGGCATTTTTAAAGGTGACAAACCTATATTTTTATATTTTTATCAGATTCTCCATCAAAAACTACGTCGATCAATATGTACCTCGGATTTTGAAATGCCGCGGTTTTTCCAAAACGTCGCCTGTGAGTAACTAATTACTTCAGTGATTTCGTTTGTTCCAGCGGTCGTGTATTTTATCTGCCTCGTGCTTGAAGACAATTAAGGGGTACATCATAAATATCACGGCGACAATGGACCAGATAATACAGATGCAGAGAAAAACGGCAGCCACGATGCCGACGATGGTCAGGATTAGTTTATTTGTCCTTTCCCTTCCCTTATCTAAAAAACAAATCGCTGATTACTTGCGAATGGTGATCAAACCTTCTTTACCTCCTGAACTGTTCCCGCTGCTGCTCGGGTGGGAGAAAGGAGTGGGAGACATCATCGCGTGATCAGCAGAATATTTGATCCGTGCAGTGGCACAAATGAGCAAAAACTTCACGCCGTGGAGTTTTTGCCAGAAGTCCACGGATTGATAATACAAATTTTCAGACCAAATTTTCTGATTTGTCGGAAGCATCACCCGCAAACAGAAAAAAATCATTACACAAAAAAGTTGTCATTAATTTCGATAGA
This sequence comes from Turbatrix aceti, assembly GCA_963969345.1. Classification (NCBI taxonomy): domain Eukaryota; kingdom Metazoa; phylum Nematoda; class Chromadorea; order Rhabditida; family Panagrolaimidae; genus Turbatrix; species Turbatrix aceti. The sequence goes on from OZ017768.1 coordinate 6,935,476, forward strand.
TTTACAAATGTCATCAAAGTTTGATCGAACACAAAACGAACGCGAGAGATGACGCAGGTTCATTCCAGGTGGCATAGGAAAGGGAGCAGGCTCAAAGGTTATTTAGGAAGTGTTGTTCGACCGCCTTCTGCGGCAGCGACGATGATAAGGAGCAGATTTCTCTGCGACTTCGTCTCTAAAAACAACCACCGGTCACCTGCAAACGGTCGTCAAGCCCCAGGAATTCCTTACCTCCTGGGTTAGTAGACATAGCAAAATCAGAAGTCAATCAGCAGCCGAACAGCGCGAGCAAGCAGCAACTCTACTTCTATCTCCGTGGAATCAAAGATGCGCAGAGTCGGCAAACTCCCCACAAACAAAAAAATCAGTTTTTACTCAAGTTATTACACACAGATAAGTTGATAACAGCATTATACCCGTCGATAAACGTCATCAAACACAGAACGAACGCACCAATGTCGTCAGTGGAATCCATGCGCTTTATCCCAATCGTCTTCGTCGTCATCTGATTTTTTCAAGACGACGCAGAATAGCACGAAGGGTAAGCAACAGATGCAACAGATGAGGCAAATAATACCTCCCGCGATAGCGGCGATGATCAGAAGCATATTTTTTTGCTTCTTCTCCTCTAAAAACAACCGCTGGTCACCTGCGAACAGTCATCAAGCCTTTCTTACCTCCTGAGCCATTGCTACTCGGGTTAGTGGAGCTACCGGAAGCCATAGCAAAATCAAATCAGAAGTCAATCAGCAACCGAATGGGGCGATCAGAAGTCAATCCGCAGGCAAGTGCCGCGATCAGAAGTCAATCAGCAGCCAAATGGCGTGAGCAAGCAGAAACTCCTCCGGATTGATAGTATACAAATTTTCTATCTCCGTGAAATCAAAGATGCGCGGAGATCGTGCTCCCGAGCGCGAGCGGAGCGGAATGATTCGAAAGCAGGCGCTCAACGTAATTTCACGAGCATGAGCGAGCGCGCGCGAGCATGAGCGAGCGCGATTCAACATCTTGGCGCAGAGTCGGCAAATTCCCAGCAAACAGAAAAATCAGTTTTTACACAGGTGTCATTGATGTCGAGAGATAACAGCATTATACCCGTCGATAAACGACATCCATCAAACACAGAACGAACGCACCAATGTCGTCAGTTGAATCCATGATCCTTCTTCCATTGGTTGTTCCAATCGTTAACATCGTCAGCGTCGTCACTTGTTTTTTTGAAGACGACGCAGAATAGCAGGAAGGGTAAGCAACAGATGACACAGACGAGGCAAATAATACCTCCCGCGACCGCGGCGATGATCAGAAGCATATTTTTTTGCTTCTTCTCCTCTAAAAACAACCGCCGGTCACCTGCGAACGGTCATCAAGCCTTCCTTACCTCCTGAGCCATTGCTACCCGACATAGTAAAAGCAGAAGTCAATCAGCAGCCGAATGGGGCAATCAGAAGTCAATAAGCAGACAAGTGCGCGATCAGATGTGAATCAGCAGCCAAATGACGCGAGCAAGCAGAAACTCCTCCGGATTGATAGTATACAAATTTTCTATCTCCGTGGAATCAAAGGTGCGGATTCATTCGCACGCATGTAATTCATTGTGATCCGCAGCTCTAATTTAGTAATTGTTTTTTGCTGAATTTTGAATGCGAATAAAGGGGAAAATAGCGTAGATTTTTTTGCACTTCATTGTGATTCAAGGTGTTGCATCGCGCTCGCTCATGCTCGCGCGGGCGGCTCGCTCACGGACTTGAGCGGGCCGCTCAATGAATTTGAATAGCGGCCGCTCTCGTGAGCGCCCGCTCACGCTCAGGATGTAGCGGCCGCTCACCCGCTCTCGGGAGCGGGAGCGACCGCTCTCGAGAGCGGCCGCCCAAGTCAGATTTCAAGGAATAAGCGGACGCTTATATTTTTTTCAGTGAAAATAAGCAATCCATGAAATTTTCTGTTGAGGAATCAAGATTTTTTGCATAAGTATTCCGCAAAATCATTCATTTGAGGTAATGAAAATTATCCTCAAATGAATGATTTCCAGAGCACCGCTCTCGGGAGCAGTGTTCCGTTCTGGCCAAAATCGACTCTCGACTCTGACTCAGAGTCGAGAGTCGAGAGTCGAAAGAGTCGACTCTTTCGACTCCGACTCCCAGAATCGACTCTTTGACTCCGAGTTAAAATAGGTTCACAAAAAATGCATCAATAAACGCCTAAAACTGCGTGCTTTCATCTTTAACGAGTTTTTATTTTACAAAATCAAACATTTGGCATCAAAAATGGCTATAAAAGTGTATTTTTTTCAAAAAATTTTCATCAAAGAGTCGACTCCAAAGAGTCAAAAGGTCATTTTGTAAAAATCGACTCTCGACTCTGACTCTCGACTCTCAGAGTCAGAGTCAGAGTCAAAGAGTCGACTCTGAGTCGGAGTCAGCGGAACACTGCTCGGGAGCGGAAGCGGCCGCTCTCGAGAGCGGCCGCCCAACTTTTTTTTTGAGCGTCCGCTCTCGTGAGCGGCCGCTCAACTTTTTGGATGAGCGGAAGCTACGTTGAGCGCCCGCTTTCGAATCATTCCGCTCCGCCCGCGCTCGGGAGCGCGATGCAACACCTTGTTGTGATTCTTCATTTTCATTGTGCGTCTCATTTGATTCTAGCCGCCTTATAATTCCGTTATGATTCCGTTATGATTCTCATGCGAGTGCGGGTACGCTAATGTGTTTTATTGTGATGCGTTCATTCTCATCCAGTTCATTGTGTTCCGCACTTTACTTTACTTTACTTTATTACTCTTACTCGTGCATAATAGTTCCGCACTGTGTTTCTTCATTTTCGTCATTGTGTTTCTTCATTTTCGTCATTGTGTTTCTTCATTTTCGTTGCGCGTCTCATTTGATTCTAGCCGCCTTCCAATTCCGTTATGATTCTCATGCGAGTGCGGGCCGCTCTCGAAAGCGGCCGCCCAAGTCAGATTTCAAGGAATAATCGGACGCTTAACAGACACTCTGCGAGCCGATTTAGGATCGAGGACCAGTGTAACATCGCCTTCGCCTTCATCGCCCTCGGAGGCGCCTTCAGATCGCCTTCGCCTCCGGTGGCGAAGGCGAAGGCAAAAAATTGATCGCATCCAATTGCCTTCGCCTCTATCGCCTTCAGACCTTTACAATTTGGAACAAAAAATTTGAATGACTTTAAATTTTAACCACAAATAGTCAAAAAACAGCTTTACCACTTTATTTAATAGAAATAAAAGCCTTCTATTATCATAATTTTGCTTTCTGCTATGATTTTGTAATAGAAAATTTGAGAATTGACACCAAAGGCGCCTCTGATCACCTCCGTCTCTGGAGTCGCCTTCATCGCCTTCGATTCGCCTCCGGAGGCGAAGGCGAAGGCAATAATTTTGGTTTGCGTTACACTGTCGAGGACACATCATTTTGACACTTTCAAATGTTTTGAGTCAGAGTTGTGGGCATTCGGGGGAAAGGTCCAAAGCCGCAATATTTTATTTTATAAAATTCGGATTCACGAGATTCGGCTTCAGAAGTGTTATTCATAAACAATAATGCCCCGTGCTACGTTGGTCATGAACAATTCTGAAAAAATTAATATAGGGGTTTCTGAGGACGGCGGAACTAGTGACATACTCAGAATTTTTTTTCAGTTACGGTAATTATCGATTTTTTGATATCATACGTTTTCAAACCGCTATCATATTCGGATCTCAAACTTAAGCGGTTTTCAAATCATTCCGCTCCGCTCGCGCTAGGGAGCGCGATCAACACCTTGTCTGTGACGAGGTGTTTCTGTAGTCGGCAAATTCCCCGTAAGCAGAAAAATCAGTTTTTACTCAAGTTATTACACACAGATAAGTTGATAACATCATTATACCCGTCGATAAAAGTCGTCAAACACAGAACGAAAGCACCAATGTCGTCAGTGGAATCCATTCTCCTTCTTCCATTGTTCGTTCCAATCGTCAGCGTCGTCACTTGTTTTTTTGAAGACGACGCAGAATAGCAGGAAAGGTAAGCAACAGATGACACAGACGAGGCAAATAATACCTCCCGCGACCGCGGCGATGATCAGAAGCATATTTTTTTGCTTCTTCTCCTCTAAAAACAACCGCCGGTCACCTGCGAACGGTCATCAAGCCTTCCTTACCTCCTGAGCCATTGCTACCCGACATAGTAAAAGCAGAAGTCAATCAGCAGCCGAAGGAGGCAATCAGAAGTCAATCAGCAGGCAAGTGCCGCGATCAGGTGTGAATCAGCAGCCAAATGGCGTGAGCAAACAGAAACTCCTCCGGTTGATAATATTCAAATTTTCTGGCATGTCATGGGAATCAAAAGAATGAATACAAATCCTACGCAAACAGAAACAAATCAGTTTTCATGAGTTGTCAATAGCGATAACGCTGATTAACGACCAGGGATGACAAACGAGCGTTCGTGTTCGTACAGATAAAACGAACAAAAATTCGAGTAAAATTAGTTTAAATCGATGTTATTTGACAAAAAATGACAAAATTGCGCATTCGGCCACAAAAAAATGTTATCGAAAACTTGAAAACGCATGGATGGTATCACAATTTATGTTTTTCTGCCCAATTTGGACAACATTTTGTAAAAATGGTAAAAATAATCTGTTCGTTTGAGAACACCATTAAAACTACTCACGGTCGTTAGATTTCTGAAACAAAATCAACAAAATGTTCGTTTTCGTTGGCGAACAAAAAAACGGCTGTTCTACGTTCCTGGATGCAGACGAAGACATATGGACCCGACGACTGACCTCGTGGTTACCATAAGAGTTAGTCCAGAAATTACGTCATCGCAAATTCGGTGATTTTTTAGCCCTCCCCCTTTTGTCATCGATTTGCACTGTACGAGAAGCCGATCATTTTTTTACCCCCCTAATAATGACGTATTTTATGAACGGAACCCTAAGGCAAGCAACCCGTTTGACATCCTCCCCTACGATGGACCGACTAGCTCAACTCGGTGTTCAACAAGCCGAAAACCAGACTGCAGCGACGATGGAAAGAAGAAATCGCGACCAAATCAAATCGAGTATCGATAAGCGACCAAACCGTATCGAGATTTTGTTTTCTGCCCAGTGAGAACAAAAAATTTGTCCGTATGAATGATAAAAAATACCTTTTCGAACACTTTCAAAAATGTTCACGTTCGTTCGATTTCTTGAACGAACAAAATTTATAAAATGCTTGCGACAAATCATTGCCAAATATATCTCCCACATTTGGCAATGATTTAACTGGGCATTCGTCTTCCGAAGCCAACATTTAGTATTTTTGAGGTTTTGTAAAATGCAGCATTTACGCGTTATTAGGCCAAAAAAAATAGACGAGATTTTTGATTTTGATATAATTGAATCTACAAAATTAAATTAATAATCAGATTATCTGAAATTTTTGTATCCGGGTTCGAAATCTCCTTGCAAATCAGTTTTTACTATCTTTGCACAAAAGTAAGTAATCAAAAGTCAGCGTCAGTGTGCAAAGGTGACCACAAACAACAGTATGATCATAAATATGCAGATAAAACAGAATAGGCAGCTCATGCAGCGTTCCATACAGATCGTGTTATCACGGACTTCTGAAAGAACCCCGTAAAACCATAAAAATCCATCAAACACGAGAAGGGACTCACCGCGATGGTTGGAGAGGCCACTGGTCGGGGTATCCGTAGTGTGTGCCATCACAACGGTGGTGCTTGACACAACGACCGTAACGGATTCCGCATTTTCCGATTCATGAGAATACGGGCAGGAAGTATGCTCCTTTTCCCGTGGCTTTTTACCCTTCTTCGCCGCCGGCTTGTCAGAATCTCCTAAGGGGTTAGAGGCCTGTTGTTCAGGTGGATTGGGGGGCTGTTCTGCCGGAGCCTGCCCCGATTGGTCAGAAGCGGCTGCTGCCATGTTAGTCGACGCGAATCAACCCCAAAACATCCCCGGAAATCATAAAAAATCACCGTATACAAATTTTTATCAACGAAAAAAATGTGAGAAAGGCAAAAAATTTGGTAATGAAACAAACGCTATCGAAAATACATAAATAACGCCCCTAAACACTCTACAAAAAACAACTCTGTGTACTACTATTACATCTGTATATGTATATTTCACTGACACCGAAATAATCAAAAAATTTTCTCATGCACCGACCTTTGAGACTTCTGTGAAGCATTCGGGCATTTTTGGATGCCGAGCATGGCGGGGGTCGTCAGTACGCCTCCAAAGGGACTCTGCATTTCGCCGCCAACGTGAAAGATGTTATTTGACGAGGACTTCTGCGGTCCGGCTTCGAGAGAAGGCTTGTCGAACAGAGCGAGCGGGTCGGTGGCTCGGTTCTGCTGAAAGTCGAATTTTGTAAACAGACAAAAAAAATTTAGGCTCAAACAAAGTCTTACGTCAAAAGGCGTCGAATGAACCACGTTGGCGAACGAAATCCCGGCATTTGGCGTCGACAGCTTGCCGTGTTTGCCGTGCTTGTCGTATCTCGTAGGAGTAGGCTGGCTGCGAGTCTGGAGTTCAGAAATCCTGTTGTCAGCTGCCTTCAGGGCTTCTTGGAGGCGGGACACCTGTGATTTGAGGTCGTTTCGCTCCGAGACCAGTTGCCTAAAAATCACAACAAAAAATAAAGCATTTTTCAGAAAACAACCTACTTTTCGACTACCGATCGTTGCTTCAGCGTTTCTTGCATTTCCTTGGCCATTTTGACAGTTTTCCTCTGCTAAAAACGTAAAAAACATGTTTAAAAAAAACAACTGGGCAAAAAATGTTTAAAAAAATACCTTATCCATGAGTTTCTGGAAAACAATGCTTTTCTGCTTATTCTGGAAGTCGACCACCTTATTGAGTCGGTGGTGATACTCCGTCGCGAGTTCTTGTGGATTTCGGAAAAAAATCTGAACGTCCGGCGACATTTTGCGATTGATAGGCACGATCTTCGTGTTGATGGAACACACGCGGCATGGCGCGAGCGAAGAATCGGGTCCTAAACAAAAAATTATTTCGAAAACCGACGAAAAACAAATCAAACCTGAAGGTTTCGTGCATTTGTAGCAGAAAATATGACCGCAAGAAGTAATGCAAAATGTGGTTTCACTACTCGGCCTGCCAAGGCAATGATTACAGTAAACCCAATCCATACTGTTCGCGAGCGAGATGCAAATTGCACTGCGAGAGCAATAAAATTGAACGTTCCTCGCGAGTCAATCGTAATACACTCTTTTGCAAGGACGCGTAACACCACTTTCGTACCGACTTTTGCCTTTTCGTGTTAGGAACACGGGAGATGGCGGCTATGCGATCTTCTACCCAGGGTTACCTATTCTTGATCTCTTTTTCTTTGTTTGTTTCGGCGATCATGTTCAATTTTTTTTAGGCACGCAGACGGTTACCATCACACAGGAGCGCCCGGCGCGTGCCGTGCGTCCTGCGCAGCCCCAGTCTCTGGTTCTGCGTCTCGGCGAAGCGCAGCCGCCCAAGGAACGTCGGGTTTCGTTCACGCCGGATACCATCGACAACGAGCACCTCGGACGCCTCAAGAGCAACTGTTGCTGCATCTACGTGCCTCCCCGTCGGTGGGATGACGAATCGACGTGGGTCAACGATGAGTGCGAGACCGAGCACTGCCGCGGACATACTCTACCCCCGCCACCGCCACCCAAGCCGAAGCCAGACTCCTCATAGATAGACGCCACTTGACGAAATTTCCTTTTTTGTCGCATCAGGGTAAACAACTGATTTAAATACTGTACTAAATATTTACTGTGGTCAGTGGCGGGAGACAACGATGACGACTACGAAAATGATAATCCCAAGGATAATGATGCCACAGACGACGGCCAGGGCAATGATGCCGATGATTCGATCCATCCGCATGTCCTGCGCGATTTGTTCCTGCACTTCTACAATGCCAATACGGTTTAAAGTTAATAGGTAGACGCTTACGGGGGTTATTGGTGATTACTTGTTCGCCGTAACCGTTTCCACTGCTGTAGGCCGTTCCGCCGCCCACGATCACGGGTGAGGCGACCATGACGGGCTGCGGCGGGGGATATGCTCCGTAGGGATACGCGCCGCCTCCGTACGGCGCGCCGTACGGAGGCGGATATCCACCGTACCCGTAGGGGCCGTATCCCGCGTTTACGCCTACGTTGATGTCCACCATGTTGAGGTGGTGGTCAGTTATGGTCAGTTGGAGCGTGAAAGCTCGAAAAAGGACTGCGCGGGTTTTTTGAAGGGTTGTGTTGGTTTTCGGGGGGGTTTTATTCAAATTTTGGCATTTGCCCCGGGGGATTTTGGCCTTGGGGCCTAATGAGATGTTTGACACTTGGGAAGGGGTACTGTTCAAAAAACACTTCCCTACTCAGGTCACAAGCTTTGAAATGACGTATATCTATCGTATTCGTACGCAAAATGGATGACGTATCGTATTCTTCTGTAGGGGGTCATTTCCGTCTACCTGTTCCGACCACTTTCTGAGTAATAACAAAACAAAATTAGAATTCATCAAAAGATTTTGTGCATCAATAACTTTTCCTGTTAACAAAAAAAGTCAGTGTAAAAAAAAGTAAACAGAGAAAGTAAAAAAAAGTGTGCAATTTCCCGGCTGTCTGCAAAATTCTGTCTGACCTTTACGCCTTTTATTGGGTTAATTTGTTTTTTTAACCCAATAAAAAGCATTTTTTTGCTAACATCCTGTTTATCCAAGCGCTAACCGTTCGTGGGCACGAACGGCACAGACGATGCGATATCCCAACTTTGAAGAGAGTTGAGAAATTAAATAATTGCATTTCTGCATTTCTCCGTAGATTAGATTCCGAAATAAAATTAAAAATGCCCGCGCTAGAAACTTTTCTTACGTGGTCAGAATATGATTCGACAAACAAACTATTATATGACTCATGTATAATATGCGGGGGACCAACGGCCGGATTCATACTTGGTTTATTTATCATGGAAAAAGCTGGAACAGGTGTGCGGAAAAGGTGACATGTGGGATGTGCTGTCTGTGGTGCGTGCCGATCGATCACGAATCTGCCACCGGGGTGGGGCAGCAAATCGGTCATGGTCTGTCATGGTCATCAGATGTCGGGTTCGTTAGAGGCGGTTGCCTGCATAGGCCGGGAGACTGCGTTTGCCGTAGGCTGAGGAAAAGAAACGAGGATCATCCCAGTCACTGCGCTTTTCGTCTTCCATGAAGAATCGTCGGTAACGGTTTAGGATCTCTCCGATGATTTCTGCAAAAAAAAAAGGGCATTGGTATAATACTTGGGATGGCACCTGTCAGCGTTACTCGTCACTCACCTCTCTCCCCGGATGGCGCTGCGTCTACGATGATAGCGACTACGACGACGAGCACGAGAGCAACGAGGATTTCGGACAGCTTGGCCATGGCGAGACCGGACTTGTAGCTGAAAGAAGCTGATGTGAGACAAGTCAACAACTGCAAACACACTCGACAATCTCGGAAGTGAACTCGGAGCACGCCCGCGTGTAAAAAATGACATTAGGGGCGGCGACTAACATACATATGTACATGTGTAAGGCCTGGGACGTTAATACAGTTACCGGTGGTGGTGGGGTGACGAGATATCCCGACGTCCAAGTGGTACAAAACGGCTGGGAGTAATACGGTTTGTTTCGAAAAAGGCGGGGACTGTTTTGTTCCTACGTTCGTTCTCCGAATCGTTCGTTGTTCATTGATGACATTTTCAACGCTGACGCATCGTTAAACACTCCAGGAGTACCCAAACCGGGCAAGAAAAACTTAATTTTCAACTTTTTATGGATTACGAACCGTGACCGACCGTTGCTGCAACTTGTCGTCGTCTGTCGCATGTCAGTTGCCTGAGGCTTCAGGACAAAAAACGTCCAACTTGTTTTTTTTCCGGATAAATTGTTTTTACGAGATTCATAAAAAATAGATTGCATTTGGAATTTTGGAATTTGCAGAAAGCAGGAAGTATAATACTTGGTTGGCAAAGGTCAAAGATTCCGAAAATGCAAAAAACAATTATTCACCTGGGGACACGAAATGCAAAAAAAAATTTGTTTTTAAATCAAATTTTTTTAAAATTTTTTTTATATAATTTTTTTTTCAATTTTTTTTATAAAAAAAATTTTGTAAAAAATTTTCATACTATAGAAAAAACTTTTTTTAATTTTTATAAAAAAAATATTTTTTAAATCGGTGTTTTTCGCGCGCGCGCAGTTCCCGGCCAGCGCACTACACCAAGCGACGGTGAGGTAGTCATGGAAACCTGAACAGACCAGGACTCACCTAGTTTGTCTCGTTTCACTCTCGCGGGAAGCAAAATCCAAAAATGACAGCTGAGACGCTGCGGATCATCGTAGACGGCCTCAACGGGCCCCCGTTCAACCGGGGCACGTCTCTGGTCGCGTTCGACGCCCTCCCAAATCAGAAGCTACTGCAGACGCTGAGCGATGTGCTCTCATGGATCCAGGATGTTCCGCCCGTCGACATCCGCTCCGAGGCGCCAGATGAGACGATGATGCGCATCCTGAATGCTTTACGGATTCTCAAGTACCCTCCTCCGCGCGACATGGACCATATGTGAGTGGACGGGTGAAGAAGCTAGGCTGTCTGTCATCCGCTGACATCCTCGCCTCCCTCGTCGTCTTTGGGGGTGCTAACGTGGCTTGTTGATTGCCTTTATGCGCTGTCAGGGATACATTCGGCGCTTAAACAACAAAAAAAAACAAAAAACAACCGCGACTTTTTTATCCACGATTTTCGGAAACGGGAAGAAAAAAAACGATTTTTGAGGAGACAAATGTGCAGTAGATTCGTAGTTGACGTCGGCAACGTCGTGCCACGAGTCTAACTCCTTCAAAAATACTTTTTGGCGCATTAACCGAACCGTAATGAGGGGCTAATGGGAGCCAGCGCAGCGTGGCCCCTCGGAGATTTGCCCAATTATGGCATTTATTTGTCCGCGTGCCATTGCAGGACGACGACTGACCCTCCCCCCATCGACCTCCGACCAGTCGGTAGAGAGGGAGGACAAAAAGCAACTCTTATCCTCTGGAGGCCTTTTATGCTGCCGTAGGAGGCGGGCAATATTCACGTCAGATGAGGAAACAATTTTTTATACCCCTCTGCCAAAAATTAAATTACATTAAATTATGAAGGCAAAAAACTAACAAACTTTGTTTAGACAAAAATGGCGCTTGCAACTGTTAGAAGGCGAGAAAGCGGCCATCTACCCTGTCTTCGAATGGATCTTCACCAACGTCGAGCGCCTCAAGGAGCGCGTCTACCTCGCAAAGTACCTCACCATGACCGAGGTCCCGCCCGAGGAGATGACTCCCGAGATACAGCGTCTGCTGAATTCGATTGCCGACAAGATGGACGAGTTCAAGGTCATTCACCAGCGCATAGTCGAGAGTCGAGCGGATTTCGCGCGTGCCGAAGACGTCCGCGCGGACCTCGCGGCCATGGACGAGGAAAAAGAGCAGCTGCAGCGCAAGATCGACCGCGTTCGCAAGATCATGGCTTCCCGGCAGGGTGCTGAGCGGTTTCTGGGCCTCGCCGGAGAGCTGCGGGTCGAGAGCGAGAAGGCCGACCAACTGGCTCTCGAGAAGCAGACTCAACGCAATGCCGTAAGTGTCCTTCTAAATAGTACTCGGTAGGTGCAAATGACCCGTGACGCCTGTTTAGCTTGTGCACATCGAACAACGCGTCATGCGCCTGACAAAGATGAAAGCCGATCTCGAAGCCGAGCGCGAGACCATCAATCCCGAAAAAGTCATTGCCAAGCTCAAAGGCGAGATCGAGAGCAATTCGTACCTGGTTCACGAAAAACTGGCCAAGGAGATTGCCATGCATCAGAAGAACGTCCAAGGCGTCAACCGGATTCTCACGATGAAAAATGTGACTGCGATGGACATTGGAGCGCTCAAAAAAAAGGTAAGTAAGATTGCCGCTTTTCATTCCTGGGATACGAAAAAAAGGGATTTCCTGTTTTGTTGTGGATACGATATAAAAATTTATTTTTGTTTTAACTTTTGTCAGGCGATAACTTTAACAGCATGAGCCAAACAGCCAAAAAAAGACGCTGAAAAGCTCAAAATGAGCTTCTTCCTACCCATCAAAAACCGTCATTTTGCACTTTGACCGGCGCTATTTACGGTAGAAAACCTTTCCGGTGGAAGAAATTAATTCAGGTGTAATATTTAATATTTCGATGATGCTTGTTTTTTTCCGCGAGCTTAGGCCTCCCGGCAGGGGGCGTCTGAAGTCTAGTCGAGTCAACAACATCCAATTAAATTGGTTGTTGTCTTTTGCGTTGGGCTAATAATATTTTACGAGGGAACTTATATGTAAAATTGCCAACCAACTTGTCGAGCCGATTGCGTTGCTCACTAGCCGGGCGGGCACGTGACACGTGCTTCGTTCGGCCAGGGCGCGTGTTTCTGAGAATTCGTTGACATCCTGCGATGTTGTTTTTTTTTTGCAGATCGAAGCTTTGAACGATGACATCATCCAGGCGGCTACGGAGCGGGATAAACTGGACGAACAGCTCGAAGATAAACTTTCGGTGTTTCGGCATCAATCGCAGAATACGGCCCGACGCAAGCAGGCCATCGCTGATGAATTTCAGGCTGTTAGACGAAGGTTGGAGAAACTCGAGCAGCAGATTGCCCGTAAGAAACGGGATCTCATGGATCGAAGCGGTCAGAGCGAACTCATAACTTCCGCGCAGTTTAAGCGGTACGTAGCCGCTCTTCGGGGCAAGACAACTACCTACAAGAGAAAGAAATCCGAGCTCGAAGACGCCGAGCATGAAACCAAAATCCTTCAACGCACTCTCGAGATTCTGGAGCGTAATTGGGGTGCGCTGAAGCGCTCGCTCGAATCCCAAGGCCGCGGTGTCATTGTTACCATCTCTGCCCCTGTTGCTAGGCCCCGAACAGCCAAGCCGACGACCAAAGATGTCAGCGCGCTCCGAAACGATGCCGCCGAACTCGCAGAAACCCTCGAAACAAAGAAAGCCAATGTCGAGCGACTCAAAGCCCAGCTTGATTCCTTCGCCTCGCAACACAAGGTGGGTCACCCCGGTCGGCAATGCATTTTCAAGCACCCTACCAAAATGGGCAACTTTCAGGTCCTGGCGCTGCAATACGAGACAAAGCGTGAGAAGTTCAACGTCATGAAAGCCGAACTCGACAGGGAGCAAGCTGAACTCGAACAGGTCGGTTGCATTTTTTGTTGCATTTTTTATTAGGAGTTTATGTTTGATGGTGATTTGGCAGGCGCGGGGGTGATCGTTGATCGCCTAGGAAAAGGTGGGAACTAGGGATGGCATTTGGTCGTCTTCTTGGGGTTTTCAAAACTTTTTATTCGGACTAGGGATGGGCAAGTTACCTTTTTTTTCGTTTTGGACAAAGAAAAATAATTCGACAATTTTATTTGACAATTCGAATGAATGCAAACATTTTTGACTGTGTTCGCGAACGAACACGAACGAACAGCAAACAGAAAATTAGTTGGGTAAAAAATATTTTTGTCCTTTTTTGTCAAAGAACAACGATTTTGACATCGTTTTTACCAATTTTACAAAATTTTTGTTCGTCTTATCTGTTCGTAAAATTTTGCTGTATTCACGAACGAACGCGAATTATAAAATGGAAAAAAAAATTTGTGAACGAACACAAACACAAAAAAATTTACTACCTGTTCGCAAATGAACACGAACAAACGCGAACGTTCGTCCGTCCCGAAAATGGACCCATACGTCAGAATTTGAGCCAAATTGGTTTCAGACGACTGCAAATTTACAATCATCAGTCGAAAAGCTGCAAAACGACAGAGAAAAGCTTCTCGCCGAGCTGGAGGAGAAAGACTGGCTCACAGAGTGTATCAAGGACCCTGGCAAGGCGGCGACCGCACTCGAGACCATGACAGAGGATCACTCGACGACGCTCGCCAACATCGACCCCCTCCGTGCCAGACTCCGCGAGTTCGAAGACGTCGCGGGCGCCACCGAGCAGATTGCAATGTGGCAGGGACTCGTCACGCTCTTCGAGCAGAAGATCCAAGTCGCTGGACGCGTCCTGCGGGGATCTGCGGCTTGATTCATGTTAGCGCCTGCGTTGATTAATTAAATAAATAAATAAATCAGTTATGCATTCAGTGTGTTATTCTGTTGGCCAGTGGCCACTGATCAACAGCTACGTATTTGATGTCATGCGCCTTTGGGCCATAAGGAAGTACTATAATACAACATCGGCGACACTTTGCATGCCAGCCTGTTGCACTGCCCTCCCCCTCAAAGTCTCGCTGGGGAAAACTTTCCGTGTAACTTTTGTGTACTGGCAAACGACTGTTTTTCAGTTTTTCATTAGGCGGAAACACGCTCAGTGTCCTTTTTCCAAGAAAACAGGGGTTATTGGATTCTGAATTTGCAAATCAGTTTTGTAAAGTCATAGTTTGATTACGTTCGTGAGGCGGAAAACCTGGTTTCGCCAAAGTGAGGGAATGTGGTGTTGCCAAGGTCGAAACACCTGTGTTTTGGGGTCTATAACAGGGATCGACGCCTGTTTGACCCACAAGCTTGTGCACAAGCAGTTCGTGAACAAATTCAAATTTTTTTAATCCATATTTGTTCATGAACAAAATTTTTGGAAAATGCTTCTGTTCACGAGCATTTTTAAAATTTTGAACAGATAAAAAAAACAAAATAAGCCCTTAATTTTAGGTTTATTTATTTAGAAAATGAAATCAAAAACGCAAAATTTGTTCGTTCAAGAACAAAAAATTGAGTGTTTATCCCAATCCGGTCTAACTTCTGGAACAGAACTCGAAAATCCATCAGAGATTATTTGGATCGTCAGAAGCCAGGTGCAGGTGTGAACGACGCCGGTTTTGACCCACAAGTTTTATTTCAAAGATTGTAACATTTTACTCAAGATTACGGAAGTTGTAGAGGCATATAAATTGAGTAATAAAAGCATTATTAAAAAACAATTACCGTCAAGTGTCGCCCCCTCGTGATCTTTAATCTCCGGATTGCTCAACAGTGTTTCTTGTTTTTTCAAAGAAATAAAACCGAAGTCTTTTGTTTTAATTAGCGCACAACATGTGTAGCGCAATCAATAACTTGGGTGGGAGAAGAAATAACATGCTGAAAACTATTTGCGCTCCACAGCAGCATGCATCCATGGATAAGAAAGAAGTGCGCAGTACAACAACCAAAACACCTGCTTGGGCTCGCGCGCCGGCACCGGGTGTTTCACCACGAAAAGAAAGAACGCTGAAGCGGTGCACTCGACAAAGCGCAAAGATAACTGACAAAAAATAAATTGTTGTTGTTTATCTGCCATTCCTTCTGCTCGCATGGATCCTATACCACTGATTCCTTCAACCGTCGATGCAGAAGTCGTAATGGCTGCTGCGAAGAGTGCTGCCGAACAGGTCGCCGCCGCCGCTGCAACCACCACCATCCAACGCCGGGAAGCGAGTAGCGTGGATGTCGACGTCGTAAACGACGATAGCGGTGAGCCTGAATCCGAATACGAAGTAGATACGATTCTGGATACCAAAATGAAGAAGGGAAAGCGATTTTTCTTTGTCAAATGGAAGGGCTACGGTCCCGAATACGATTCTTGGGAGCCCATCGACATTCTCATGGAGGGCGCTCGCGAAACCGTCGAGGAATACATGCGGGTCAAGAATCTCCCAAAGCCTTCGGGCAAGAAGCGTGGTCGTCCGTCGGGCGGTTCGAAGAAGTCCAAATCTCCGGTGCAGGCTAAGAAGAAGGCCCCATTATTTTCGTTGAATAATATTTCAACTTCCGCTTCCGCTTCAAAATCCGGTTCCAAAGCCTATGATTCAGGCTCTGAGTCAGATGAAGTCCCCGCCGCTCCGTCTGCGGATTCAGAAAGCGATTACGCAGAATCTGGACCAAAATCGTCGAAACGAGCGAAGAAAACGAAGGATAAATCCCATCGGAACAAAGGTGTGCCGCCGCTCACCATCAAGCTCCCAGCAGCTGCCAGGGCAGCGCGAATCGCAAACGACAATCATCAGGGTGGCTATGTAAGTTTTTTCCTCTTCATTCAACAAATAAATTCCCACAGAAAACTGAAAAAAAAGGGGGTAAAAAATCAGATTTTGGCGACCTGTCCCAAACATTGGTTTTTCATGACTTTGCTTGGCACTCACGTGCGCTCATCCGCTTTCCATTCGGTGTTTATTAGACTTTTCAAAATATTCACCGTTTTTGTAATATTTGCAGAAACCGCTTCAAAAACCGTACTTCATGGTATCTTCCCCTTCTTCGTCGGAAGACGAGAGCGGTTCTTCCAAGAAAGCCAAAAAGAAGCATCCCCAATCCCCTCCCCCGCAGCAGGCAACGTCCAACACGTCGACGGCTTCCCCACCTGCCCGAACGACATCCGGCACCGCGCTCACCTTTGAAGGCATTCTGCGTCGTACGACGGATTCCCGCATTGCTTTCGTCGCCAGACAGGCTAATTCGGGAAATGCGGTGACCTATACGCTGGAAGAAGCCGTCCAGACCGATCCGCAATCTCTCGCACGATACCTGGCCTCTCGAGTTGAGTTTGTTCCCGATGGAACGCCTCACATTCCCGTCAAACCGACATTTCGCCCTCTTTGAGATCTCTTTTTTTGATCAAGGTATTGTTCTTTTTTTTTGTTTTTTAACATCAATCATCTTTCACGATACGATACGATATGTGCCGGGATTTGTTTGTTGTAGTGTTAAAAATAAATAAAGTTAAAAAAAAACTATGGGTGACGAAAAACACATCAGAAAAACATTTGCTTGTGTGCACAATAAAAGCAGCTCACTCAACTTTGAAGTGGGATCCAGCAAAATCAGATTCTATAAAAATCCATATTTATAAGATCCGGTTTGGTTCAAAAAACGCCGAACGCAAAAAATGGTCGTTTTATAAACACCAGTGCGCGCATGATGCAAGATCGTCGCAAGCGAAAACCCACTTGTGGTCACATCACGGATCTCCGGCGATCGCCCCGTGTTATCCAAATTGCTTCTCTCCTGTAATCCGTCGTTCTCCGTGCTCTCAAAGACATGTCCTCACCCCCAAACGATCAAGGAGACTCCGCCAAGCGTGCCAAGAAGAGCGACGTGAACGGTTTGTTTCGAAGCTTCAAATTGATTTTCTGACATGTTTCCGACTTTTGTGCAGATGGCAGCCCGAACGCGAGCTCTTCGTCCATCCCCGTGCCATCCTCATCGTCGTCGTCAGCCGCAGCGTCCGCGGAATTGCCACCCTGGGTGGCAGGCGCGTCGCCGGTGAAAACGTACAACATCGAAGCTCACCTGTCTCAACTCTGCGTCGACGTCGATAAGCTTTTCTTAGCCCACGAGATCGCGGTTGACCCGTCTTTTTCAATGGCCAAGCTGGCAGCTGCGCGGGGGCCCCTGCACGCGCAGGTGTCACGCGCGATGAAGGACGCCTTCTGGGATATCCTACGCACGGATCTCGCTGCAACGCCCCCAGTTTACGATCACGCTATCGGCCTCGTCAACGACGCGCGTTCCGTGGGTTTTTTTTTTCCTGGAAAAATGGGATTTTTCTGACCTTCAGGCTTGCAGATGATGCTGTCGATGGTGCTGGACAACCAGGTGCAGCTGCGGACTGTCGTCGCCGAAGCCCTCGACACGGACCACATCCGGCACGCTGTCCAGCGGGGGGTCTTTGACCTGCACTACCTTCTGCAGTTCATTCTCACGATCCTAGGCCAGATGTGCGCTCCTATCCGCGATGGCATGATTGCTGAGCTCAAGAACGAAAACGACGTGGTCACTGCTTTCAGGTGGGTCTTGGGGCGAAAAGTGTTTTCTGTGATGTTTATGTCCCGCAGCGAAAATCAGCAGCTTAGGTATCATCTCTCTTGCAGCGAATATTATAAGATCTACTGTCTTACACAGATTTTTACCGTTTCTTTTAATTTCCGTTCAAGACAATCTTTTTTTTCTGTTTCCCTGGTCGAACTTGTTACAATACCGGAAGTCGCCTGACTTGTTATTTTTTGGCATCGAAAAATATTTTTCATTTACTTTGCGTTAACAAGCGGTCCCTCTGGGTTCACTTCCATGCGTCGTGTTTTTTGGTGAGCGTCGACGCTTCATGAGCGTCAGACGCTTATCAAAACTGGCTTTGACGCAGTCGAAGGTCGCTGCTGGCTTTTGGCACGGATTACGTCAAGCGCAGAGTTGCAATGGGGCGTCGTATGCGTTTTATTGGGCTACTTACATACTTAGCCGACTGGCCTTGAGTGCTTTTCCATTTTAGGGGCATCTTCGAACTCATGGAGCTCATGAAAACCGATCTCGCAGATTTTACCGTAAACGTCAACCTACAAAGCATCCGTAGCGGCGCTGCTGACTACGAGAGAGAAGTCTTCTGCAAGATACTCAGATCCGATCCATGTGAGCATTTTTTTTCCGGGCACGAGGGACAGGACAAAAAAAGTTGTTTTTGCGTCGTGTTATTACCCTGACTGACGTTTTTCACTGTTGGTCTTGAGCCTAATTCAGTTAAGCTGAGTATCATTGAGTTAGTTAGCACGCCGTTGTGAATTTTTGCCGGCTAATATGTTTACCGACTCTGCTCGGGTCTGTAAACAAAGTACAAAACGCATTAACAGAGTCGAAAAACGTACGTGATTCGACTGATTATTAATTATCGGTGTTTATTATACAATGGCACTTGCTTCTTTCGTTTTCGAACAATTTGGCACGTCCCGGATTTTTTCAGCAGCGGATGCCGCCCTGCGTGCCTTCCTGCAGGGCGTCCTTTCCCGGCACTTTCCAGATCTCAGTGCCCCGCTGACAAAGAACCAGGCGAGGCAGGTTATTGGCACTTTCTACCTGGACCTCCTCGAGGGCGGCCATGCCGTACAGGCCTTCCCAGAAACGTTCAAGCTGGACCAGGAACGGGTGGCCGCGCTGAGCGAGAAGATCTTCCAGCTGGAAATCCTGTTGCCCGCTATTTTTGTTGCGACCAACCTCGCCGGACGCCAGGTCTGCGAGGCCACGGATATCAAGCAGCAGCTCAGGTAGTATCGTTGTTTTTGGGGTTGTCACCTGTGTTTTTTTCTTCAGGCACGATTTAATACCCATCACGAACGACGTCGAGCCAGGCTCCCACCTTCCCTGCCTCGAGGCCGTGGCTGTTCAGTGCAACGCGGTAGTCGGGAGGCTCCTTGGCGACTCATGGACCCCAGATCGGGCTTCAATTATGACCAATCAGATCCTCGATCTCACAGATGTGAACAATCCCGTGCGGAAGCTGTCTGCAGATAGGATCAGAGCCTTCGTGCTGTCAATTTTGACGACAGAAGGCAACAACGAAGTTTCCGTGCCACCCGGTCTCAGCACGATTGTTTCCGAACTAATGGCGGTGATTTCAGCGTACATGAAGCTGGTCTCCCACAACTGGCGTGCTTTTGGCAGCTTCTACGAAGAAGTAGTCGGGGAATTATTGCTGGCTGCCTCGTGATCGGTGCCGCCCGCGGCCGCGGGGGTTGCTATTCCCACTTTTTTTTTCTAAAAAATGCTCGTGTAAACTGTAATAAAGCTTTTTTTGCAAAAAAGAGGCCCATTCCGGACCGGAACTTGCATTTTGGATTCCGGAGTCTCTCGGAATCACTCCTGACTTCCTACCGCCCGGAAAACAATTTTCCCGAAGACTGAAGGTAAAAAAAGTGCAATTGCATTTTTTTTGCTGGTTTTTATTACAAATGCCAAATTCAATTTGCGCAGAGTCGCGCGGCATGTGCCGAGCAGACCGGCATTTTCCAAATGCCACGTAGTCATCATCGCCGCCGCTGGCCATCGTACGGTCTATTTTTGGAAATCACAGCTCCGTAATAGCTCGCAGATGAACTTCTCGGGAAGTTGCCTACAAGATTAACGAGGCCTTACGATTTTTCACGCATCGCGTGGCTCACCGGTGCTTGCTTCCTGTCCTCTCCGCCTGCCTGCGCGGTTTTATTATCATGCATAAACCCGCGAGGCAAAAATTGCAGGAGTTGGCTGGCTTTTTAGGTTTTAGGTTCGCATGCTCGCGCGCGCGCGCGCGTCGCCTTCTTCAATGAACCTGCAACAATTCATTCCATCGTAAACAATGCCCTGTTTTCACTTTCCTCGCTTTTTTGGTGTCCATACGAGCGAGTAGAGTGCATTAGGCGAATAAATATCTATCTAAATATCTTTGCCCGAGTAATGTGTTTTCCCTGGTGTGAAGGAAGGTTTTTTTTCTTTCGGTTTTTCGGTCGCATGCGCGCATGTTGGCCGAAAAAGATGTTGCCAACGTTGTGGGCCGGACGACAAAAAAAGAAAGTAAAAAAGAGAGCTGGATTTTTCTGGACATAGCCTAAGGCTCATTTATTTTTTATTTTTTTTACAGAGTAAATGAGTAAAATTAAGATTGGCACTGTTGAACAATCGGGCCTTGGTTGAACGAACAAGTTTTGTCCTCGGTCGACTGAACACGGATCAGGTCAGGGGCATCGCAGCGGGTCTCATCACGGGGAACGCGGGTATCAATCAGAAGAACCGAATGGAAGGCTCGAGTCTCGACCACTTCTTGGCACGACCGGCTTCGAGCATGGATTCGAGGTGAGGCAGAGAGGTGCGCTTGACGAATCGGATGGAAGGCTCGAGGCGGGACCACTTCTTGTCGATCGGGATCAGGTCGGAGAGCGAGCGACGCTTTACGAAGCGGATCGAGGGCTCGAGGCGAGACCATCGCTTGGCAGGCGCCAGCGAGAGTTCGTCTGTGTCTGAGAACTGCGCAGAGGCGACGCTGGCTGCCAGGACGAGCAGCAGAACCACTGCGCCACCCGAGAGCATGGTGCTGTTCATGTTGAGTGGATGGATGTGTGGAGTGAACTGAAATTTATTTGGAGGGTAAAATTTGGGGTTTGGAGGATTTTGACGAAATCAAATACGCGCAAGAAAAGTCAAAATAGGAGGAAAATTGGCAGAAGCAACCACGCAGCGCACGCAAGTTGAAGTCGAATGAATGCCCGTCTCGTCGGAGGTCATTAGCACGACCTCCTCCGGTGCCTCGATGCCGTCAAGGACGGAAAACGCTTTCGGGCGTTCGGCCTTCGAGACCGACTTATCTATCACTCTCGAGCGACGCAGCTGGCGATCCGATCCACCAGCGGTCTCGACCGGGGCCATTAGCCATGGCACGAACATTTCAAAAACGTTTCACTAAAAATATTTCTCACGGCCTTGAGAACCAACGCGCGCGCGGTTAACAAAAATCCACGGCGCTCGAGACCGGATTTGACATATTTATGCAAACGCTAATCCGAGGCATCCGGCTGGGATCCCTCCCATCCTGTCGAGATGAAATGACCCAAACACTGTTGCTCATGTCAAGCAAACATCAAACTGTTCACGTTCACAGCGGTCATCCCACTCCCCACTCCCGAGCTTCCCCCTGTAATGGTTCTAATTTGTATAAAAGACCGATAAACACTATTATAAACACAAAAACACAAACAACGCCTTCGGAGTAAACAAAACCTGGCTAACGGTATCTAATAAGTGTATAATCTGGTTTCTGGCATACAACAAACAGAATTTTGACATTTACGCCGACAGCATGCGTACACGCACTGCAAGATAGCAACTTGCTACCCGGGGCATCGGGTGGCACGCAGTGTAACATCGCCTTCGCCTTCATCGCCCCCGGAGGCGCCTTCAGATCGCCTTCGCCTCCGGAGGCGAAGGCGAAGGCGAAGGCAAAAAATTGATCGCCTCCAATTGCCTTCGCCTCCATCGCCTTCAGACCTTTACAATTTTGAACAAAAAATCTGAATGGCTTTAAATTCTAACCACAAATAGTCAAAAAACAGCTTTACCACTTTATTTAATAGAATTAAAAGCCTTCTATTATCATAATTTCGCTATCTGCTATGATTTTGTAAGAGAAAATTTGAGATTTGACACCAAAGGCGCCTCTGATCGCCTCCGTCTCTGGAGGCGCCTTCATCGCCTTCGCCTTCGCCTCCGGAGGCGAAGGCGAAGGCGAAGGCAATAATTTTGGTTTGCGTTACACTGGTGGCACGGGAGATAATGCTAAAGACAAACTGTCGAAATGCCATCTGCGCAGGCGACAAAAAACAGCCAAAAAACAGGTGACTAACTCAGAAGGATTAAGGCCGGTTGAGTGAGTCGAGGTCGCCGCCCCGAGTGAACATTCGCCCCGCAGAGGGGCGGGCTATTGGCGTATCTGGCACCTGCCGGCCGCGCCAAATGCCAGAACGGCGGCTTTTGTAGGCGCGGAGGGAGGGGCAAGCGAGCGAGTTCGGGTAACACGTGAACCTCCGGTGCAGGACTTTGTTTGACCGTTACTTGGACGTGCTTTGGCGCTGACTGACGGACTGACTGACTGAGTCGTGCGAAAATCACGCTGCCTGAGGCGGGTCGGGTGACAGCAACAGCAACAGCAACAGCATCAGGAGCACCAAGAAGCATTTCGGGGTCCATCAAAATGGCTACTTTCGGCACGGCTGACGCAGAGAATTAAATCTGACGGCTCAAACCGGAAACCCGTCAGTCAATACAGACGTAGGACTTCCCTTTTTTGTATTTAGAGCAAATATCAGATTTAGGCTCACCTTGGCTTCTGTTTTTATGTATTTTTGCTTTTTTCGCAGAATCCACCTGCAAGGGAGGAATATTCTTTATCTTTATCCTTTGACGCACAACCAACCGCCCGGAGTACAATTAGTTGTTTTTTTGGAAGGCTTTGTGTTAACGTTCGTTCATTTTTGTGGGCTTTCAGACAGACAGAATTCAAATAGTAAGCGTCCAAAAATATGTACGTACTCAAATGCGCGAAATTGGAGTTGGTATCAATAAGAGTTCAGTCCAGTCTACGCAAGTACCGTATTCCGCGAAAAAAGTGACAATCTAATTGTTCGCTTAAGTGCATCGATGGCAATTTCCTTGTCTAACGAACACCCAAGGTTAAAAACTGAAAATTATAAAAAAACCGAGTTTATAGAAATTAAATACAAACTGAAACGACACGAATTCGGTGGAGCGCAAAAGAAAAAGATACGCCGACACTGGACATGAGACGTGATATACATTTTACAACAGACAGCAGCAGCAGCAGCAACGACCAGTAGTTGTAGCGCTCCTGGAATCATCGTTGTCACGCAAGACAACAACCCACAAGAAGCAACAAAGACAATGAATGTTCGCGCCTAGGCACGGCATCTGCGCGGTCAGGCATTGTTTGCAGAACAATGGCTGACTGACTACACGTTGGCATGACTCGCCAGCGGCGGCCTCAGGGATCGTCTACTGTTCGTTAGCCTGGTCAGGCACCGGATAAGACGTATTAAAGGATACTTGAAAAAAATAGAATTATTTAAGCCTAATCACTTTTTTTTCGCTTCCGACCAGTTTCATTGTATACAACTAAATAATTGCACTTTTTAGCCTTTTACAGATTTTAGAAAATGTTATTTACTTCCGGTTTTTTTTGAAAGTCACCTGCTTTTTACCTGGGGGGTTTTTTGAAAACAAGGATTACGGTAGACAAAAGAGACTTTTTTTACCTCAAATCATATTTTTTAAAGTATAAAATTAGGTTCAATAAACAGTTTATCCATAAAAACGCTATAAAAGTTGCAATGTTCGAAAAAAAATCCCGTAAACGGCCGAAAGAAACCCAAGGACATCTGGTGGTCTCAAAAAAGGCGTTTGTCGAGATCTATGATGTCCTTGGGGTGCAAAGCAAGTGCAAAACGTTTGTTGCAAAGCGAAACGTTTGACTGCAGTATGGCAGTGTTGTCAAGGCTCCAGGGCGGCCAGGAAAGACAAAAGAAAAGCGTGATGAATGAACCCAACCAAATCAGCACTGTATCATTGTTTCATGGCGCCGCTCGGCCCCGTGGGAGGAGGAAGAGGATTATGGCGGCGACATTGAGTCGGCGCGTGGGGGATGCATGGGACGGATGAGGGATGAATGGCCCGAATCGTCATCCTCCTCTGCTTTGTCTTCGCCGTCGCCGTCGTCGTCGTCGTTTACGTTTTCGTCGTTGTCAACGCTAAAGCGGCCTCGATGGACGGCAATTGCAATTGCAATTGTATAAGTCATTTAACCTGTCGCAGGGGGACATCTTCTACATACGTCTAAGACGGAATCACTCCATAAACAACCTTGAAAATTGGCTTTTACTAATGTTTGAATGACGTAAATACATACAAAAGCGGAGGCCAAGTGCCGATGGCGATGGCACACGGGCACACAAAAACCATTTTTTTCGCAATTGAGCTGGGGAATCCAATGATAATAGCCGGTTGCTTCATCAAAACGACCCGTGACATTTGCACTGATGACGGTAGCCCACAAAATACATAATTGCCGAAAACCGACGCCGACGCGTTGATGCCCTTTGCGTTAACGTTAATATTTTTTAACGTTAATAAAGGGACTGTCAATCAAAAATTTAGAGTCGTTCTGCCTTGCTTGCCTGACGGCAGGTGATCGCGGCTAATTGGGCAGCTGAAATTAAACGCCGAAGTATTCGAAGGCGCCGATGAGCACAAAAAACTAGAAAAACTAGAAAAAAACAGCGAGCTGCGTTTCTGATGTTTTATTCAGAAATTTTTTGTCAGGTATTTCAGGCTTCAACAATTGAAGAATCTGTTCGAAAACAGCAAAAATTGAGTTGTAAGAAGGAAGCCAACAAAATTGTCTGACAAAAAGCACGTCGTCAAAGTTGCGCAATCGACGTTGTCAATGGCACTGCTGCCTCAGGTGCAATGATCATTATGGGTTGGCGTAGATAAATATGTACGATGCCGCTGACCCCCGCTAAATCTGGCAAAAGCAGATTAGCGCAATCCGGAGTTTATAGCAAACAACACAGATTTGCCATACAGCGGGCATCATTTTTTTCACGCCAAGCTAAGTATATGCAATTTTGTGCCATCGGATTACGGTTGGACCTTTTCCACGTGCATGTGCGTAAATTCTGCGTACAGTCATCAGAAGTAATAACAACTGTGTTGAGACTGTTGTTCTGAGACGACGACTTTTTTGTTTGTCAAAGATTTTTGGTCTTTCACCACAAAAAAAAAGAGAAACATTTGTCTAAATATTCATTGTTGTTTGAAAATGAATGGCAATTTCTGTACAGGCAGTCGAGTCTCTATATTGGTCAGTCAAAGCAACAAACAAAGAATGCTGCAAAAAATTGCATCCGTAAAATTTGCCGGGATCAAAACTTGGATGTCGTCTGTTTGTCTAGACGATTTTTGAGGGCTTGAGGGTGATTTTTGTCTTTGTCGAACGAACAGACCCACCTCGGTGCTATTTAATTTTCAAAACATGCTACATAAAATAACCAAAACAATGCGAGAGCAGCGTTCATTGGTAGCTCATTCAGTCAGCGAGGGTGAGAGTGCCATTCACGTCACTCGAGGCAACACCGGAGATTATGGCGCGTTTTATACCGGGCCGGAACACAGAATTAAATACATACAAAAGCGTCAAAGTACGGCGTTTAACGACCACCAGGCTACCGGAGACGTCTGTTCTGCGATGTTTAGCTCATCAAAGCCTGTTGGCACATTTCAATGCTTGAAACAAAATTCCTGGATCGATCAGAACCACCCCTCCAGGTGACAGCGATCTACAAAATGCACGGGCGACAGATATTCGCTTTGCAACCGTGGTCGGTCCAAAGTGACACCTTGGTAAACAACAGACTCTGAACAGATCCCCGATTTCGAAGAGCATCAGATTTAAAATCGATTAACCCGGATACTCATTTCTATGTCTACTGTCCTCTATTTTCCCCCAATGCTGAATTCTACGCTGTTTAAATCGGAGCCGATGACTTCAGAAGCCGTATCGACGACCGACGAAGTCAAGATCTGGATGATCCTCTTCATCTGTCTCCTCTTCTGCTTCGCCGTCCGTCACATGAACGACTTCTTCGTCGGTGACACGGTGACTCTCGTCGAAGAAGGCACCTGGGGAGGCCGTTTCAAGCACCGCCACGAGTACAAGCAGCTGCAGCGCATCGAAAAAGACTTTGCGCACATGTACGACGAACTGCGTAAGGCCGAAAACCGAAACAACGCGGAAGCAACAAAACCCGATTTGTCTGCGGAGGCTGTTTTTAAACAGAAATAATTCAGATCTTCGGTGAGTTCAATTGTTCGTTTTTTATGGACACCGCATTTGAGCGTGTTGCCAAATGTCTTGTGAGACGATAAAAGTAGATACACTATAATTTGTGGTTCTGGCTGAAAGCAACGGTCACCGAAGGAAGGCAGTGAGTGTGGCAGGGAGGGGGTGAAGAAGGGCACTGGAAGGTGATGGTGATGTCATTCATCGGAGCGCGGCCCAGACAATGCCGGCAGCGACGAGGAGCGCGATGATGAGAAAGAGCAGCGTGATGAGGACGATGCGCTGCCTCCTCTGCAGGGCTTCCTTCTGGCGCTGCTCCTCTGCGTAGGCGTCGTAGTCGTAGAGCCATTTGGGCATCGGCTTTGTTCCGTACCGGAAGACAGGTGCAGGGTGCGTGGAGTACACCCGGTTGTCCTGGTTCATGTTCATGGCCTTCCAGGTCGTCGTCGTCGTCGGTGGTTGTTTGTACGTAACCGGCGGAGGTGGAGGTCTTGGACTACGGTAGGCAGATGGGACGTAGGACTGAGCGATGTTGGGCAGGTCTTCGACGTCGAGGGTCCTTCTGGGTCGGCTGTAGAGGCCCCCTAAGGCCCGACTGTCTGCAGGTAGAGTCGCGGCATTCCAGTTCCCAGGATCTTTTGCTACTTCGCTGACGGAAGATGATTCGTCGTTCAGCACGGGGCCTTCAGAAGAAGCGCCAGACTCAAAATAAGGCTCGATGGTCACACCTGTCGGGCGTCGCTTGGACTGAGATTGTCTGCGCGAAGTCGGGGGAGCAGGTGGAGCAGGTGGGAGCTCGTAGACGTCGGTAGCACCGGGCATAGGATGTTGTCGGTTGACCCGTCGAAGAGCACGGGGCCTAGGACGTCTTCTGGGGGCCTCGCAGGCCGGACAGGGCAGGCCGTCGAGGCGGGGGACTCCCATGCAGACGTCGCACTTGCTGTAGAAAAAGGAATCCCGTCTGAGCAGGGTCGGCACGTTGGTCGTCCGCATGACGCGGTGACGATGCTCCGAGACAGAAGGTCGACGAGGGTTTTTGTATCGACTACGGTACGTTCGATGCCAGACGACGTCGGAGTGCATCGCAGAGGGCGAAGGCAACGGGTGCACCGCGACGCTGAAATTTCAAATTCATAAAGCAGCAAATTATCGGCACACAACAAAAAATGCGGTGTGATGCAAGAGAATCAATTTTCACAAAAAAAAAGTCTATTAAAACGCAATCAAATGACAACCGGCCTTTGTAATGATCCGGAATTGTTCACAATGGCCAAAAAAATTCTAATATACAAAAAACGGGCAGTTTAGTATTATAGTTTACTTTGCCATTTTATATACAGTGCAGTGTGAAATATGTATGTATTAAAAAAATTAATATTGGGCGCAAGAGCACCGAAAGGCAGCAAATGGGGTCAAACGGGAGGGAATCCGAGTCTGAAGAGCACTCGAAGGTGCATGCGCAAAATTTGAGTATCTAGCAAACGCTTCAGCCGGCGTTTTACGTTTTACGGATTTCATAAAGTTGCCGGCCACCTGGCTGAGGAAGTTTACGTTGAAAAATCATTGCGTAACTAACTCCGAGCCAGTTCAAAATTATTCATTCGTCAAACGCACTGTCAAAAAATGTGAAAGCAAGCAATAATTATGACTTTCGTTGCGCAAAAAACCAAAAAAAAAGGGCCGACGGCCAGACGCTGCAAAGCGAACGGCTTGCGTTATAAACCCGCCTGGTCGGTGTCGAAAAAAACTTACAATTCTGAAGGTGCATGTGCCTGCATACCGAGCCTGAGACTGCCAGAGTCGAGAGAATCGCTGCGACGAACCATGCGAATAGGAATCCTGCGAGTCCTCGACGAACCATCCATGGCGAAATGACTCGTCGAAGGCTCACCAACAGCAGGCGTCGGAGCGGACATCGCCATGTAGACAGCCCGAGGCTGAAGAGGATCGCTCGCGGCCCGCGCGTACTGCTCGAGAGGGGGGCGCGGCACAGAGACTACGTGTCCGGTAGCAGGACCCGTCGACCTCGGAGGCGGAAGGAGGTCGCGTCGAGTACCGCCCGGCCGTTTCTCGAAGACCGCGTCGACGGAACCCGCTGAGTCGCGGTGCTCGACGACACCGGTTCCGAGGGCGCCGGGGCCGGGGCCGTTGCCGGGGTGGAGCGAAAATTCTGTCTCATGCCGGATAAAGTCAAAGTGTTCATCGACGACTCGATCAGCGACGTCCAAAGAAGGAGGAGGGGGTGAAGACGTGCTCGTGGCACGGGTCACTTTTAAGGGTAGCGAAGACACTGTGGATGCAGAAGACGGACCGGCAGCGGTTTCGGTTTCCCGGCCGACAAGGCTGTCCCGGATGCGCTCGTTTAACCGGTTCATGGATGTCACTCGGGTTCGTCGAGCGGTAGAAAACGG
The DNA here is from genome assembly GCA_963969345.1 of Turbatrix aceti. Lineage (NCBI taxonomy): Eukaryota > Metazoa > Nematoda > Chromadorea > Rhabditida > Panagrolaimidae > Turbatrix > Turbatrix aceti. The sequence continues at coordinate 6,964,098 of OZ017768.1, forward strand.
ATCTGCGGCCGCGGTTTGGACCACGAGAGGCTTGTAGGCATATCGGCTGCAAAAAAATGTATAAACATTTTTAAATTGAATGATTTTTTTGATCCTGTTCGCCGGGCTTTGGGCAATCAAATAATTGCTGCAGACAGAAAAAAACGGAAACGAGTTGCAGTTTTTTTTCCGTTTGACAAAAATCTGAGGTTGTTAGATACAAAAATTGAAAAAAAAGTGTTTGAAGCAGTCAAAAAAATGATTCAAGTCGATTAAAGTCGTCGTTTTGTGCTTTTTTACGTTTTTTAGCTTATGTCAGGTGACTCACATTGACTCGCCCCCAGGGCCGTGGGACCAGGCCGGAGCATTGTCTGTGACGAGCGTCGTCACGCCGATAGTCTCGGGCAGCGTTTCATGCTTCTGCAGGAGGATCCAGTTGGTCTGCGGCGGTCTTCTGCGTCCTCGAGTGTCATGTTTGTTCATTGACCGCACCTGGCGAGGATGAGGATCGGCAATCGACCTCCCACTTATCACGTTGCGTAGCCTCAATTTTCACAACTTGGTTATTTTTTTTGTTTCGCGCGATCTTCGCGCAAGATGGTCATTACGCGGCGTTCTGCGACCACGACCACGACCACGACCACGACCACAACCATGGTGCACGAATATTCGACGGGAGTGAGCGTTGGGGATGGATCCGCTGCGACGCCGGAAATTGAGACAAAGACAAAAAGGTGCAAGACAACGTGAAAACGACGCCGACCGGATTTTTATAAAATAGAAAAAAAAACAAACAGTGCAGGGCTAATCAAAACCAAGTTTTTTGGGGGTGGACAGAATAAATTCATTCAAAAACAACACAATTGAAAAAAAAAGGTCGCATAAGTATGTAAGTAGCCAATTGAATGTCTCTGGCTGGCTTCTGCGAGCATTCAAGGCTGCCTGGTAGACAGGGGGGTGGGTGGGTGGATGGACATCGCTCCAGGAAGCGGGCAGGAAGCTGGATGACGTCCAATTGTCTGCACCTGGTAAAGAGCGACGGCGCCCGCGTCCCAAACGATGATTTCAGTCATCGGCCGCACCTGCCGTCGTCATGGACCCAGATTGCGATCTCGGATCACCCAAATAAGGCTAATAAGACTCATTGAAAGATCATAAACTTTTTTTTTTGCAACGTAACGCCCGGAAAACTTTTTTTTACGGAAACGATAAACAAAGACCCAATGTAAACATTTCAGGAGCCAAAATTAACTGTATCAACGGTTGTATCGACGATGAACGAGCGCGCGCAGGAGTGCAGTCGTCGAACGCCCTTTCCCTCTTCTCGTGGTTCATGGTTCTGCTCTATTTAAAATCCAATGAAACACATTTTTTAGTCAATCCATGTAATATTAGCAAATAATTGCATGACTTAATGTTTTTTTAAAACCGTGCAAAACAGAGATCAAATTGATCTATCTGGCAGAGAACAAATTCGCTAGGTAGAGGTAACTAACCAACAATATTTAAAAAATAGACAAATGCTAGGACGCGCAAAAATCAGGTGTCGAAAAAATAAAAAAATAATTGAGGAATACTAAAAAAAGCGTAAAACGATGTCGCTTTTGTAAAAAAACCACCATGAAGCGGACCCGGTGACAGAATTCTGAGGAAGAGCCCGGAATTTCTGAAAAGTTGCAGTTATTACACCGCCGGCGCTGGACACTCATCATCGATTGCGGTAGGGCGCTGGGATGAGATGATACGTATGTATCCCTCCCCGGGTACGTGAGGCCCGATCGGTAGCCAGCGGCAGTGTCACGTCAAGTGGTGGGAAAGCGGCGCGCGACCGGATCCTGCCCGGCGGCCGGACACGCAACCGCAACCGTTGGCTGTCACCTTTCAGCGGTCATCAATTTCGTCGAGGAGAACCATAACCCTAACTATTTCTGGGCAACTAACTGGTCGGAAGCCGTTGAAAAATTCAAAAATTATTGGCCAGAGCAAAGTAGAGCCATTAAAGCAAAAATGACACTTATGTTAGCTGTTGGAAAAAAAATAAAAAAAATAAAATCGTAAATGCAAATGAAAACGCATCAAACCCCAGAAATCCGTGATAAACAAATTAATTGGCGATTTCAAATCTCCCAGGACAGGACAGGCCGATCAGATCAACAGGGAGAATGAGCGAGAACCACTTTGCATGCGTGCCCCGGCCCGCCACGTGCAAGGTCAATTGCCGGCGTGCCACTGGGCGTCATTTTAACAGGCACGTAGGGCAATCAAGGATATATAAGTGGTGCGCGAGGCGCCCGGACACTAACCACAACCACAACGACAACTTACAACCCCGACACGGTCATCTGGAGTAAAGGTGACGCGAGGTAATTAATTACATACATACTACGCTACAGAAGAGTGAAAGTCGATAGGATGGATGCAGGCAAAAGAAGAGCGCGGAGCAGGCGCTGGATGTGCGTAATTGCCTCCGCCGCCACGCGCCTATGCACTGTGGAATCCCAAATACGGGCTCCGGCTTCCAACGTGGCCGTATGTAAAAAAGTGTGATCATTTGTGGGTCGTCGTCTGGCGGCTGGAACCGACTCAAAAACAACAAAGCCGCCTGACAGAAAAAAATATTATAGAAGCGTGCTTTGGTTTTGACACCACCCCTGGCCTCAAAATGTCAAAATTGTGACGTTCGCGCATTTTTATAAACTTTTTATTGGATCGCATTGCAAAATAGATATGTATTATATCATGGGTGGTCGTCGGAGAGGTCAAGGGAGTCAAGCCATGGGGTGACACTTGCCAGGGTCAGGGCGAGCGAGAAAGCACAGATTGGGGGATGCTGCTCGACGCGGGTGGCCTGCAGCATCCCCCAATCCACTTGAGCCTCACCTGGAGGCCTATTCACACTCCGTACAACAACAAGTGTGATATCCTCCTTGGTATCCTATCCGGGCGTGTTTCAAGACCGTTCTTGAAACTTTAAAACAATTTATTTTATTTTTTTATAACGAAGTGCTCGGGAGTAAAAAATCGTGATGAAAGCGATATACACGATCTGGTAATCTCGCGGGAGTGCAGGCGAGAAAGATTGAGTCGTTTCATAACAACGCCTTGAGGGGTTATTTCGATAGCTCGATTTCCCGCATGCAATTCAATTCCCGGTCGGTCGAAACGAAGCACAGACTCATTAAGCCGGTCCGAGAGGTCGATCGTTGAAAAACCAGACAACGCTGTAGCTTACGAATTTTGAATTCTCGTCCGCATCCGGAGATCAAGCTCATGTCCTCCCCCCCCCCTTGCTCGATGGATCAATCTGCCCCTTGGCCACCAATGGTCTCAAAATGGCCGGTAAGGCTCGAAAGTTGTCGTTTGAGCGATCAAATACATTTACTTTTTTTAAATACATTTACAAATTTTCGAGTGAGTCCAGCCGATTTTCGAGCGGCTCGAAAATCGGCTCGAGATTGATTTTCGAGTTCAGCCGAGCAGCTCGATTACTCGAACTTTGAGTTGAGTCAATAACATGACCCACAATTAAAAAATTGCTTTTTTAACAAACGCAAAAATAATTTCGTACATTTGCACCTGTATTACCGTTTTTGATTAACAAAAAACATTTTTTCGGGTTGAAAATCGGTATAAAAGAAATGAACTCAATTTGAAATCTTTTTTACAAAATTGGTATTTTTTTTTAATTTTATACAAATTTTTTTTTAAATTAAAAATTAAAAAAAAATTTTTTTCTAATTTTTTTTTAATTTTTATAACTAATTTTCGTAAAAAAACAACACAAAAATTGCTTTCAACATTTTTTTCGAATATTTTTGGCTTGCATGGGCATTTTTTTTAATTTTCCGGTTTTTTTCACTGCGTACGCCGCTCATCGTCCCAAAACGTAACGATTTATCGAAGTGCAGTCCAACATAACATAGTCAAGATTAACAAAATAACAGTCAGGTTAATTCGGGACCATGCCGGCCGATCGCTTGCTCGCCAGAGAGAGGACTTAGACGGATTCGACGGTCGGTGGCTCGTAATCATCGGGGCGAGAGATGACTTCGCCGTTGGCGGCTACGACGGTTGCGCTCTCGCCACCATGGAGGTCAAGAAGGCGGCCGTGGTCGAGCTTGGGCTTCTTGATGACCTTGACCTTGTTGACGTAGACGTCCTGAAGGGGGTAGATGGAAGCTACCTTGCGTTCGATTTCCTTCTCGATACTGCCAGCGATAAGCTTCTGTACAACGGTCTTGAGGTCGACGCCCTGTACTTCCGCCTGCATGATTTCGACCATGCGAGCACGGATGGCACGGACCTGCGAAGCCTGGGCGTAGGTCGTCTTGCGGACCTGCTGGGGATCACGTTTGGTGAAGCCGATGCTGAAGACGCGGAGGAGGTAGCCGTCAGACGTGCGGACGAGGGTTGTGGCCTCGATGAGCGTGTGCCACTTGCGGATGATCGAGCACAGCTTGTCGCGGGTAAAACGCATGCCGTGGAAGTTGGTGAGGCATTCGCGGCCCTGAACGTCTTCGCAGACGAGGCGGAACTTCTTGAAATCCGTGTCGATGCTGTTGAGGTCACCGAGCGAGATTTCGTAGATGCGGCCCTTGAGGAAGTCACTCGAGATGCCTGAAATCATCCAAAATACAAAGCTGCTCCAAACAAAAAAAAAACATCGAAACTTACGAGTTCCCTGGGTGCGGTTGACAAGGGTCTTGCCGACCTGGCGGGTCTTGAAGAGGCCAGGAGCCTTGACGTCGTACCACTCCTTGCGGGAGAAGGGATCGACGGTCTTCTTCTTGCCGCCCTTCTTGATCATCTTCTTGCTCTTGCCAGCAGCCATCTTTGCCTTCCAGTCAGGAGATTTGTATCCCTGCAAAATTATTTCACATACAATCCCGCTCATCGGTCAGCGAGAAAAAAAAATGCAACACGCAGCACGCAACTCAGATATCAGGCACGGTCCGGTGACCGGTTAATCTTCGGCCAAAATCGCGAAAAGGGTAAAAAAAATAAATTAATCGCCAGGCGTGTAAGTACACATCAACATCAACAAAAGGCATGCCCGTCAGGAATAAAAACCCAAAAGTGAAAAAATAAAAAAAAACTATGTGATCCACTGAAAAAAATTGCAACCCTGTCCCCGGGGACGTGGGCATGACATGAACTGTCGTCCTCGATTAGCCGCCGTATTGGCCGTCCGCTGAATCGGTGCCATGCCGCAGCTGCAGTTCGCAGGCGCTCCCGTAGCAGGTACCGCCGCAGTCGGCTGTCTCGTCGGCTGGAAGGTCACCGTCGTGCCTCCTCCGCGGCCTCTTCGCGGTCTGCCTCGCGTAGCAGCCCCTCCACCGCCACCGCCACCGCCGCCGCCACGACCCGCATTTCCACCGCCTCGTCCGGCTTGATTGGGATTCTGCTGCACCTGATTGAGATTCTGATTTTGCACCGCGTATCGACGAACAATGTCCGAGAGAACGCGAATGTTGTCTTCGGTGTGACGAAAGACATTTCGGTACGAGCGAAGTTGTTCGGCGAGAACTTCGGCTTTTGTCCGGCGTCCATTGCAAATGTCCACCAAACGAGACTCTAGGTTGGATCGAAGGACCGGCTTGCTCATTTGAAATCCCATCTCGTCGTAGGCATCGACCAGGGCGAGGCCGAGGTTGCTAGGGGTAAATCGCTTGTCTGCGTTTACACTCACGTAGAGTCGTTCCTTGATCTTTTCAATGTGTTCCGCGTGGGTAGCGTCTGTCCCGATGCCGTGTTTTTCCATCAAAGCGATCAAATCGGCTGGAAAAAATACCCTTTAGCCAACGAAGAAACAATTTTAAAGAAAAAATACCTTCATTGAGCAGCAGTGGAGGAGTCGTCCGGCCTTCGTTCATCTCCACCGTGAAATTTTGAAGCTGCTCACCTTCGATGTACGCAGGTAGCAATTTTGCGTTCCAGTTGTCATAGCGGTAGACTTCGAGAAATCCTCGGTCTTCGATGACCAGTCCGGTCGCTGTGAATCCCTCGTCGGCGACGATCGCCTCGACCGTGGTTTCCTGGCCTTTGGCATCCCGCGAGACACATGCCAAAAAGTGCCGGGTAATGAGTTCGTAGACAGGCCAGTCCAGGCCACTTAGCGTGTTTCTATCCGCTGTTTTGAGAGGATGGATCGGGGGATGAGCTTCGTCGGTCTTGGATCCATTGCGCGGCCGTGGACCGCCGCTCTGCATCACGCCGGACGCAAAAGTGCCCCAATCTGCGTGATTTGACTGAGCTTCGACGAGTGGCCCCAGCTGCAATTCTTTGGGGAAAATATTGGTCTCTGTTCGGGGGTACGAAATGTATCCCTGCGTGTAGAGCCTTTCGGCAGAAGCCATGGCGTCTCGGGCAGAAATTCGAAGTTTTCTCACAGCGAGTTTTTCAAATTCGACTGTTTCCAGTGCAACCGGACGATATCGCGTTTTGGGAGCACAACGGACGTTGCAGACGCGGACATTGTTCAAGGCTTCGACGCAGACGTCGCGAAACATCTCGGTCGCTGGTTTGTCGAAGAGTCGATTTCGATTCCAGTAAAATTCGACGGGTTGATCTCCCCGTCGATGTCGACCAATGAGCTTCCAAAATGGCTCCGGGATAAATTCCTTGACTGCTTTGTACCTTTCAACGACGAATCCAAGTGTTGGGAACTGACAGCTGCCGTAGGAAACGACGTTGTTCTGTGCAAAGTCCGAAACCGTTGACTGTAGGTGCAGGGTTTGGAGACGAGTGAAAGCCGCTCCAATCCGGAGATCCAGTTCCGATCTGCAGTCCACCGCGTCGATGACTTTCTGGTCCATAGCGATGACATTTGCCAGGGCACGACGAACGGCCGGAGCCGTGATTTCCGAAAATCGCGCGCGAAAAACCTCAATTCGAGGATTTTCGTTTCGAGAGATGGCAACGATTTCAGCGCCGATATTTTCGCCTTCTCGATCGCAGTCTGTCCAGATGACGAGGGCTTGGCAGATTCGGCTTTTTTCCCTGCAAAGGATACAAAAAAAACAATATAAACCCAAAGAAAGAAAAAAAAATTGACTCACCTGATGGTCTGCTCGATTCCAGCCATTCTCTCAGGAACAAAACGCTTGATCGGAGCGTCAAAAAGCGGATCAATTTGTCCGAGTCTCCATTCTCGATAGCCTGCATCAAAGTCAATCTGCATGAGATGACCCGAGACAGACGTCATGAGAAAGAACGCACGCTGACCCATAAACTGGTGCTCAAACTGGTATACCTTGTTGAACTTGCTGCGGCCTTCGCTCCGCTGTACCTGACCGTTGGCCAGGAGGGCGGCAATGTTCTTTGCGGCATCGTTCTTTTCAGCAACGCATAAAACCCGTATCATAGCAGTCCGTAGAGTCACCCATGAAAGTTGCATGCACCGGGATGTGTCTGCAAGCGTTCAAATATGGATGGCACTGGATCCAAATCGAAGAGTATTCAGGTAAACGAACGTACTTGGTATCATGACCAATAACAATAATCATCGCCAGACAAATTGTGTTAATCTAATATTTTACTGTACATTGCATCAACATTCATTGGCCGAAACAGACTGCGAATGTGAATGTGAATTTTCCATCAGCAGATCGTTGGCGTCAATCATCATGCGTGTGGCTTCTTCTACCTGAAAGGTGAAAACAAAATTTTGTAAAAGAAAAAAAACAGGGAAAAAACCCACTTCATCTTCGTCGAACAAAGCCCGGTACTCGTCAACGAGAAACTGGGTGATCAGCGAGGCTTTTCGGTCAACGGAGATCTTGAGCAGACTTTTGCCATCGTGGCGGGTGTTTGCCAGCTCGTGGGCCATGTACATCTTATACGCCTCGACGTCGTCGGTCTCGGTGGCCTTCAGCAACTTTGCACCCACCATCTGCAGGTTTTGGACCTTGATAGCGTGATTGAGCGCCAAAACCTGGTTGTCAAAAGGACGATTGACGCCTCGCCGTTTTACCCGGGCTGTCGTGAATCTCCGCTTGCCGACGACTTCTTTGACGTGATTGTTGTACACGTGTCGTTCGAGGTTACGCTTCGTGATGGTGCAGTAGGGACAAAGAGTGCATTTGTAAGGTCGCTCTCCCGTGTGGGTTCGCTCGTGCACTTTCAGCGCTGATGTGGACCTAAAAACATCAAAAATGCATAAAATCGCCAAAAAGCAAAAAAAACCTTACCTAAAGGTCGCAGGGCACATTCCACAGGCAAACGGCTTTTCACCTGTATGCGTTCGTTTGTGACTCGGATAGTTGTGCTTATAAACAGACAATCCGCAATGCGGGCACTCAACCCGGAGCAGAACCCGAGTAGCACCGGGATCCCGCTCCAGCACGGGGATATCAAAGGGAACTGGGTCAGGTTCCTGGCTCGAAGCACCGGCAAGATCACCAACGTAGGACGTGGTCAGGACAGGTTCGTTAAAGTAATTATCATACAAATCCTGGGGGTGAGATTGAACCTGCAAATAAATAACTGTTGTCCTCAAAAATCCCCCAAAAAAACAACTAACATGAATGACTTCGACATTTCCCCCGCCGGAGCCTTCGACCTCCTTTGAACCGTAATCATCGTCATTTGAGACGTCAAATTCCTGGCAGGAGCCAGTCTCCTGTTGCTGGTGCTCCATAGAACTATCCGAAAGCGGCTTCCGCATTCTCGCAGCCACATTTTCGTCCATCAAAGCATTTTTTAGGGTATTTACAAAAACGTTGGTGATACAGGTATCCAGGTGGTATATAAAAGCCTTCTGGTCGGCAAATGCAAATGACGCGTGGCACTCTTCGCATACCAGACGCAGCCGGTTGCTTCCTTTATTTGTTCGACGCCGTTTTGGACCCTGCGATTTGCCGACCTGGGGATTGACCGCCACCTGAAGTTGGCCAAATGCGACAGTTGCTTTATAAAAATCAATCGATATTTTCTTTTAAAACTGAATTTCAAAGCTTTGTTAAAAAATGAAAACTCAAAAAACTGATTTACATGAAAATAAAAACAAACCTGTTCATCGACAACGGACGCGGGCGTCTCAAAGACAACCTGGTTGCCATACTCGTCTACGTAAACAACATTCTGGTCAACCGAGCTCAAAAAATTGCCAAACTCGTCAACGTACTGAACGCTGCTTTGTAAGAGAGCGGGAACAAATTTTACAGGCCCTGGCAATTCTCCATCGTAAATCGTGATTGGTTCATTGTCAGCATCAAGCAAATTGACAACAGCGCCGTTATCGTCGACAAAAATGCCAGACTCGCCTCGATAGACAACGGTGCCGTCAGTGAGTTCTACGGCAGGTTCCTCAACCGCGTCATAGGTCTCTTCGCATTGATCGGTCTGCACGTACGTCCCGGTTACGTAGGCACACGTTCCCGTATCCGATGTACTGGGATCGTCACAGATTGGTGGACGCAGGGAATTGTCATACGACCCGTCACCGTCACCGTCGGCGTCACCGACGCCGTCCTCGTCTTCTACGAAGTACGCGGTGGCTGCATCGTGTGTGGTAGTCGAATACCCATGATCATAGTCCGTATCAATGACAAATTCGTGGGTACCGTCAAGATGGTTAATAAAATCGTTTGACGACAAGTATTGGTACTGTTCATCACTCGAAGTGCCGGGCAGTGGCAGCGACATAGTCTCGATGGCACACACGTTAGAATATAGAAAAATGTACAGAAGAAAGCATGTTTAAAATTCAAATAACGAACAAAAAAATCTCAAAATGCACAAAACTCTCAAACGGGTGGATTTTTGGGAACTACAGCGTGTGAATTTTTGCGCTCCGAGACACTTGTGCGCACGCGCTCTGGAAAGGAAAAGTGCGCTCGCGAGTCGCGACTTCGGTTGAAAATTTTTCTCCGTGCACAAAGTGCGTCCGTCTTTCAAAGCGATAATTATGTCAAGTTTGTTTGTGAGTTGCCATTGAAAACCTTTTGTATTTCGAGTAATGCCAAATCTGAATTGAAAGCAACATTTTTAATTGCCACATATTTTTATACAAAAACAATTACGATAAAAACAACGCCTTTTCACGTCGTATACAAAAACAAAAAAAAGATCATTTGCAAATGCCGCAGCACACGTTACCATCTTCTCTGAGATTGATGAGGGCCTCCGAGGCCTCTGTGGTCGCTGAGAATGGCCGGTTGGCGTCGCTTCTGCTTGCCCTTTCTCGTCCAGGGCTGGGCTTGCGTGTTGTACCGTTCGACCTGCTCAATAGCTTCGCTGATGCGCTCGAGTGGAGGTTCTATGTACAGCACGTCTTCGAAGGGCTCAAATTCGTTGTTTGGCAGCGACAAGTTGGCTAAACGTTTTTAATTTTAGTTAATAAAAAATGTCCAAGCACGAAAATCACTCACCCTTGAACTCGAGAAGTGCATCAATAGGCATTTCGCCGTAAGGATCGGTGCGTTCATGCTGAAGCCTCCGCTCTTCCGCCACCTGCTCGTTGGGGATGATGACGACGCACTTTCTGTTGAAGCCTTCGAAGAGCGCCAGTCTCCGCTTTCTCACGTCCCGGTTGCAGTTTGTCTGATCGATGACATAATTGTGCCGTCGCCGACATGCCATCTGGAGCGTTCGGTTGAGGGCTTTCGCGACGAGACCCAGAATCATATCCGGCCGGCCATTTGGCAGCCTGTGGCGGGGGACGTTGTTGACCTTCATGCGCTCGAGGATAGCTTCGGTGTTAAAAATTATCCAATTTTCATCCGGATGGCTACGGATGAACCCTTCTGCCCAGGTAGTTTTTCCGACACCCGGAATGCCGATGAGCATGACAATGCTGCAGTCTGACTTTGATTCCGGTGGTCGACGACTGGCACGCATCTGAGTGGTCCTGTCGAGGCACGCGACAAAAGTTGCTTCGCCCACGGATTCTGGCAGCCTAAAAATGAACACAACTAAAAACCGTTTTTGAAAGGGTAAACTCACTTCCAGCGCTCGGCTTCCTCCTTGTTGGGCACCTCTTGGCCAAAGTTGACAAAAACCTTGCAGTTTTTGATGGCGACGTGCGGAAAGACGATATCACCCGGGGAGAAGAGATCGCCGGCGAAAGCGGCTCCGAGATCCTTGTCATTCTTGTAGTACCGAATTTCCTGATTCTCGAGATCAAGCACCGACGTTATAACGTCACCGAGTTGGAAATCTTCGCCGTACGGCATGAAATGGCCCTCAATGGCCTTTCGCTGCATCGATGTGAACGCGTACGACTTTGGCGACATGCCAAGCTGCAAAACATTCATCCATCCACCCTTCTGCCGGGTCAACCCAAAAACATACCGCATTGGATGCCTCCTTCACCGACCACCCGATTCGGATGTCGTGTGGATCGGTTTCCTCGAAGGGAATGTGCTTGAGCGACAGAAATTCGCTGATCTGGACTTGAAATGCCACTCTAATGAACGGCGTGTTCGGCTGGGGAACTACGATGCCGTAGTTGGACCGGACACCACCCCACATCAGGGCAAAGCCATCGCCGTTGTCAGGATCAATGAGCCACTTGTTTTTGTCGTGAGCCTTTACGTTAAAGTCCGCGTTGTCTGAAAAAGTACCCCAATGAGGCGGGTCTCGAAAAGAAATGTTTAAAACCTACAGTAATCCAACTCGATAAAACGTTCGTCAGCGAGGGGTTCTTCCTTGATAGGAGCAGGCTCTTTTTTACGCTTCGGCAGGCCCGCTGCTTTTTCGAAGAGCGCGTCATCGTCATCCTCGTCGTCGGGAACAGGTTCACCGTGAAAGTCGGGAAGAGGCTTTTCTTCGTTGATGACTTCGTAGTCGCCTTCGAGTTCTTCCTGCTGGATTTGGGGTTGCGCTAAAATTTTTTACGATACAAAAAACAATTTACGAAAGAAAAAACTCACTGCTGGCAAGATTTTTGAGAACATTGGAAGCCTGCATGAGAAGCAGCTTGGGGTCCTTCAGCAGCGTTCCAAAGTCTGGAGCACCCTTGCCGCCGGCTGCGGCATCGGATTCCTCGGAGGCAGTTGCCGCAACCTCGGCAGTGACTACCTGGGACTTGCTCGCCACCTGTCCGTTCGTAGCTGGCTCGACGTGTTGCTTCTTCGCAACGGGCTCACTGATGCCGGTGCTGTCGCTCTCGCTGCCCGATTCATCGCTGTCCTCGCCACTCAGGGATGTTCCAAGCGTGTCTGACATATCCTCCGACCGCTCAATGGTATCAGAAGACGTATTCAAAGGCTCTTCACCGTTTTGAACGATATGAGACTCGAGAATCGACGTTTGACGACTCAAAACAGAGATGGACGCTTGCAACTGAAAAAAAACGAAATTGAAACAAAGAATAGCAAAGAGGCTCCTAACACGAAAAAATGAGTATACGGTAACTGAATTCAAATCAAAAAACCAAAATTTTAAACAAAGTGGTTCCTAACGCGAAAAAAAAGAGTATGGTTGTAAAATTCGCTTCAAGACACTTACCGGATCATAGCCGTCATCGTTATCTGATTCATCGTCGTCCAGAAGATACGGACATGGCTCAACGGACTCCGCAACTTCTGGCGGCAACACTTCTTCATCGGCAGTGACTTCCATTGGTTCTTCCACCGTCGAGGCTGCCGTATTCTCCGGTTCTTCAGTTGTTTTTTCCAGCGAGATGGGTTCTTCCACTTTTTTCTGTTCTTGTTCAATTTTGGGCTCCGGTGCAGTTGGTGGTTCTTCCCCCGTGACCAGATTCACTGTAGATGGTCCCGGTTGTTCCTCGGGTTCAGCAACATGTGCCGGCTCGGGTTTGATTGATTCATTGATTGTTGACGCGGGCGCGGCCGGTGTTGGCACTTCTGCGTTCAACGACGACGCCTGAACTTCACCCTCACCTTCGCTGTCGGATACATCCATGGGTTCGTCGAGTCGCTCGGAAACCTGTGCAGCAGATGACCCGGATGCTGGAGGAGACTTCACGGAGGTTACGTGCGCTGCAGGTGGAAGAGGCGCTTTTGGCAGCCTCGAGGGCGAGAGACAAATCGGCGGCGGCGGGGGTCTTGCGAAATTCGCTGTCGAGATCGGCGGTAACGCGCCTGGTGCTTGAAGTCGAGCTGCGAAAGGCGGCCTCTGTCCCATCATCCTCAAGCCCGGGGGAGGAGGAGGTGGCCGGTTGAATCTCGAAATCGGCAGCGACATCGGTGGACGCTGCACGATCTGCGCTGTCGGCGGAGGTGGTCCCCGAGGCGGGGGCGGTCTGAACGCGGGCCGCGCTCCTCTGACATCGATGACGGCTGCGTTGGGCGGCGGAGGACCCCGCGGAGGCGGGGGTCGCGCGCCACGAATGCCCGGCGCTGCCAGGGGTCTGATAGCCCCCACCGGAACCGGGCCTGGCGGGGGGCCAGGCCTGACCGCCGGAGGCGGTGCAGAGGTCGGAGCCGGCGGCCGCATGGGAAAGACGCTGTGCAGCCTGTCCATGATCGATTTCGCATGGGCGGTGTCGTGGGCCGATCCGGGAGTTCCGGGGGACGGTGCGGCTGCAATTTGAATCGGAGACGGACTCGCGGAATCCGGGGTTGGATGGGAAGTCGAGACTTTGAGGGCTGCTCTGTCGACTGGCTTGCGAGGGGTCTGTTCGACTGAAAAATGGCGAACTTGAATCAATAGGCCAATTTTGAGAAAAATCGACTCATTTTGACCAAAATTTGATTAAAAAAATGTTTTTTTTATAAAAACGCAAAAAATAGGCAATTTTAGGCCTAAATGAATTTTGAACGATAAATACTCAAAAATGATAAAATTTCAAAGTTTACACAAAAAATGAACGGTGGAACTGTTTTGAATGTATTTTTTTTCACAAAAAAAGAAAAAAACTCACTGGGTTCATCGGGGAGAACGAAAGCAGCGGTGCTCTTGCGTCTCTTTTCCAGCTCGAGTTGCTGCCGCTCCTCCGATCGATCCTGCTCGCTCTTGTACTTCTCCTCGAGCATGGCCGACTGATTGTCCAAAATAGAGTCCAGCAGGTCGACCGCCGATTTGGACGGTGCTGGCGGGGGTTTCCGAACCACCGGGCGCTTCACCAGTGGCTTGCTGCCATTTGCCGGCTTCGACGAACTCGGCAACGATGGTTTCGAGCCCAGACTGCTTCTCGGCTTGTCAATAGGCTGGGGCGGCTTTTTTCCAAGCTTTGTCGAATTCCGGTGCTCCAAAACCGGTTTTGGCGGGGTGTCAGTGGACTTTGACGGCTGTTTGGGAGCTGGCACGCTGGATTTGGGCTTGGCGTGCTTGTCGGAGGCGTCAGAATCGCTACGTTCTAATTTCACAGATGTAGAAACGCGTGGGGAGTGCTTCGGAGACTTTGTAACTTCAAGTTCTGACTTTTCGGGCAGTTTGTGCTTGAGTCCGTCGGTTTTGGCCATTTCAGCAGGCGGTGAGGAGCTCTTGGACTGGGTGCTGCCAGAAGACCGCTCCACGGGTGCAGGTGCTGCTTCGGCGCTGTTCAGCCGAGTTTTCTTCGCTGCGGGTTCTTCGACGATGATTTGAGAAACGTCAGGACCAGCTGATTCCTTCGATTCACCTTCTTTGGACGTTTCAGGCGCTGATTCTTCCTCGGGGACGTCAATGTCCTTCTCCGACGGTTTCTGCACTGTTGCAGGTTCCTCGGGGGCTTTTTCGGGCTCCGCAGCATCGCCCTGGCTGCCAGCAGCATCAGAATCCACTTCCATTGGCTCGACAGACGTTGCGACCGTTTTATCCGCTTTGTCAGACGTCTTCGAAGTTGTCAACGGTTTTATGTCAATTTCCATCGGAGTTTCGTCTTCGGCAGTCGAAACGACTTCTTTCGCGTTTTTCTTCGCTTTTTGGGTCTTTTTCGGCGTTTTAGCGACCGGTTTCTGCTCAGGTTCTTCGGATGCGGCTTGTTCGGCATTCTTGTTCTTGGCTGCGGCAACTGTGGGAGTTTTTTCAGGTTTCACGTCGACGGGCTCAGATTCGACGTCGGATTCGTCCTCAGCTTCCAGGGACGAAGTCGCAACCGTCGCTGCCGGCTTTGAAGTCGTTTTCTGACTGGATTGCGACGCATTTCGCTTTGCAGCCGGCTTTTTTTCCTTCTTGGCGGGTTCCTCGACTTTTTTGGCAGAAAGCGAGGCCCTGGTTACCCGGCGAGTTGGGGCTTCCGTCTCAGAATCCTCAACGGCTTCTTCAGCCTCGTCGACGGGTTCTTCAACCGGTGCCTTGGCCTGTGCAGCTTTGCCCTTGGCTTTTGGAGTCGCCTTCTTACCTGCTGCTTTCCCAGCAACCGGCGTGCTTTTGTTGGACGCATTCTTCGTGGCGCGAGGAGTTGTCGCAGCTTCGGACGACGTAGCTTCGGTTTTGACCTCCACAACTTCCTTCTTAGGCGTCTTTTTCTTTGCAGAACTCGGCGTCGATGCCACGGCATTCTCCGAGTTGCTCTGAAAGAACAATGTAACCTAAAGCAAATGGAAAACAAGTTCAAACTCACATCAGCCGTCGGGAGTCCTCCACATTCCACAAACATCTGTAAACGATCGGCCAAAACCTGCTTGGTGCCCTTGGTGTCCAGTCCGCGAGCCTTCAGCTCCTGACGAAGCCTGCTAAGGTCGAGTAGCTGGATCATCGCTGGATTGAGACCAGCATCGGTGTTTCCACCTCGCGAGCGTCGAGCTCTTGTTGACATACTTTACCTACAAATTGAAGTTGAACAAGTATAAAAACCTCTCCCGCATAGAACACAAACGATACAACGCCGCCCTACGATTGACGATCATCAATTCAGAAGGCCGAAAAAAAATGAGGTAAAAGAAAAAAAACTCCGGAGTTTTATAAAAAAAGCGCAAGCGACTTCATGCCAGGAAAAGTTTCGTTCCAGGAACCCTTGTTTTGGTTTTTACGTGCTTTTGTACTTTTCTTTTTTGATTGACGTGAAAAGACGAAAAGATCTGCTTCATTCTGAATGAATTTTCTTTGTTTATTTGCCAATGACATTATTGTTTATTTTCCGTGAAATTGAGTAACGGATAATCAAACAAAAATAACCTGAGCTTGGGTTTTCGAAATTTTTTTCCTGTTTTATTGTTTTGTTAGTTTCAAGGCTGTTTTGAATTTTGCTTGATTTATGAAAGTCAACGAATTTGTTTGCCTCGGGGCAACTTTGCAAGGTCAAATTATGCAACGAACAAATCCGAGTGATCAGTGCTTTTTATTGACAACTGAATGGACGCATGTATATAATAAAATAAAATGCAGTAACGCATGTGACAATAAAAAACCTTGTACATATTTGAAAGAATAATAAATCTTGTGGAAAACATATTTTTTTAGTTTAGGAAGTTTTACAGCACAATAAATGTTTTTTTATTGGTTTTACTGACAGGAGAGGTGCAGCCAGTTTTGTTGCACACTTTGTTTGTCAGCGATGACACTTTCCGGATCTTCCTGGGAGTCATGACGCCCATTTACGACCCGACTCGTTGAATCTCACTTTTGTTTTGCTTTTTTACCCGAATTGCGCTCACGTCAGATCTGGAAGAAACAAAAACAAAAGCAAAAAAAAAACTGTGCAGGTGAATCACTCCTGGGACCGAGACCGATTTGTTCTTGGTGACGCCTGCTTCCATGACAGAGAAATAGAATTGTCAATTCTGACAGCGTACAACGTTGAATGCGGTGTGACTAAGCATCCATCCATCCCCCTTCCTACATACACATCGATGCTTACCCGGCGTTGGTAGGGCAGGTGCAGCACAACACACTACGATGATAGGCGGGGCTTAGTTAGCGGCCATTGCCCCAGCCAACAACCGGGCCGGGCCGGGCTGCGTCCGTTAAAAAAGCAGTAAACAACACGCATCGCAGCACCGCCTTCGAGGACGACGACTACGACGACCTTCGTCGTCGTCGTCGTTGTGAAGGACTCGACTCTTCGTCATCGGATCCGAGTCCGAGGTCTTGTGCGAGGACGTTTTTCTCCCAGCCGCGAACTAACAATTTTCAAAATTTTTCAGGATCGACCTCCCACTTTGCTACCTGAACACTTGACTGAAAATGGTAAGTTTTGGGTATTTCAACACGTTTTTATAATAAAAAAAATTGCGTTTTTTTCTTGCCTGATTTATTGTTTTTTCGGCGCACTCAAACCAAGTTTATGTACGTACATCGATCGCTCTGGTTGCTCTTTATACTTTTATTACGATGCATGCGCGAAAGGATTCGTTCAGGCGCTGAATCAATCTTCTGACGGCGATTAAAAAGCATGACCGTCATCGTCATCATCATCATCACTGCAGTTTGTTTGCGTGTTGCATCACTCGGGTTAGTCTTTGACTCGGGTGTCGTAAAGTGGCTGCGTGGCTGCTATCACCTATCTGTTTGCTCTCTGCCAACCAAAGTAAAGCGATTGCGCTGGCGGGTGTTTCTGCAAGGTCGATTACGCAGCGCTAATGTACATAAATAAGTGTGGGAGCAATACACACCCTCCAGCGCGCCTCTATCAGCACGCACATTGTTTTCTGTTTATGTACATGTATGTATGGGGCTTCATCGTATCACACGTATGTAGTATGTATTTTTAAAAACACATGTAATATTGCAAGTTGTATGTGTGTTGTTGACCATCTGGACTCGCATTGGATGTGCATCTTTGTTCAATTGCCACGATGGACGAAAAAAAGAAGGATGATCTCGTTGTTGTCGAGTGCAAAAAAATCTGGGCTGCAAACAAAGACTAGCTAGACGGGTATGCATAGGTTAAGAGCCCGGGAGCCCGTAAACGTGGACATTTTTTACACGATGTCCGATTGTCAAGTGCAAAACACCGACAGTAAACAAGCCCATTCCCCCATTTCCCAACATCAAAAAAAATCAATGGTGCAACATGTTTACGATCAAAAAAACAAGACAATAATCGTTTTTTACCTTTAGGCCATTCCCGTTCCGTTCCGTTCGCGCCTGACTGAGAGCCTCCAGCCCGGTCAGACGCTTTTCGTCCAGGGCAACGTCCTCGAAGGCGCAAACTCGTTCGAGGTCAACCTCCTCAACGGAGCTCCTGAAATCACGGACAACGGTCGCGTCGTGCTCCACATCAAGATCCGCTTTGATCAGGGCAAGATCGTGCTCAACTCGCTGGATAACGGCTCTTGGGGCAAGGAAGAACGCGTCAGTAATCCCTTCGCCGTCGGTCAGGCATTTGACCTTCGTCTCCGCGCGCACACGGACAAATTCGAGCTTTTTGCCAACCAGAAGGAGATCCACGAGTTCAAGTTCCGGCAGCCGCTCGAGTCTATCAACTTCCTAAACGTTCGTTTTTTATTTTATTTTTTTTGATGTCAAAAATGTGGTCAGAGGTTTTATTTTTCCATTTTTAGATCGGCGGTGATATCACGCTGAGATCAGTTCACTGGGGCGGACGGTACTTCAACCTTCCCTTCGAGACCGGATTCCCGACAGGCTCTCTGCACGCTGGAAACCGTATCCTCCTCTACGGACGCCCGACCGGCAAGGCGTTCTCGCTGAACCTGATCGGCCGCGACGGCTCTGTCCTCTTCCACCTCAACCCGCGATTCAACGAAAAAGCCATCGTCCGCAACGCGCAGATCGCAGGTAGCTGGGGTGCGGAGGAGCGCGAGGGCTCCTTCCCGCTCCAGAAGGACATTGCGTTCGACCTCTTCATCGTCAACGAGCCCTACTCCATCCAGATCTTCATCAACGGCCAGCGCTACGCGACTTTCCAGCACCGTACCTCGTCCCCGGACACGGATTACGTCGGCATCCGCGTTGAGGGCGACATCGAGCTCACTGGGCTCGAATTCAACCAGCACTAACCAAAAAAAAACAAGCTGACGACACTCGTACTCACACCGCATTCACCTTTAATCGAATTTATTGAATAATGATAAACTTGCAAAATGTGACAGAAAAGAGGGGAGGGGAGGGGAGGTTAGTTGGATTGGCGTATATTTTAGTATACGCTGCAAAGAACAACAGTATCTATCTAAGTACTTATTGCTGGATGGGTGGGTGGGTGGTGTGAATGGTGCCACACGACATGCACGCGTGAGACCAATCCTACTCGTAGACAGACAATATTTGAGTCAGACCTGCGGGACGGCGGAATCCTTGGCAGCAACCGTCTTCCAGCGAGATTGCACAAAAAGCACGACGCTGAGGGCAAAGACGAAGACGACGTTGATGCCGCCGATGATCGTCGTCGTCCATGGAAAGCCGATCCATTGCACACTCAGACCGCCGAGAGTGGGACCGATAAATGCTCTATAAATTATGGAAAAATGATAAATAACGCAAGAAACTTTTGAACAGGGTTGGCGGAACAGTTGTTTTTTTTGTTCGCGAACGAACGGTAAAATTTTGATTGAGAAATCGAACAAACAAGAAAAAAAAATTTTTTAATGATTTTTTTTATTTAAAAAAATTAAAAAAAAATTTTTTAATGATTTTTTTTTATTTAAAAAATTTAAAAAAAAATTTTGATTTAAAAAAATCTTTTTTTATTTAAAACAAATTTATAAAATTAAAAAAAAGTCGTCTTCAAAATAAAAAACAAGTTGTTTTTTTAACAATAGGTCAAAATTGTGTTTCGCAGATAAATATTAGATTTTTTTTTTGTTGAAACGGATGAAAGTTTTTTTTTCATTTTTTTGGCAAAAAATTGATATTGACAACATTATCAAATTTTTCTAAATTTTTAATTTTTCGGTGTTCTGAAAATTTACAGTTGTTCGCGAACAAATTAAAAAAAAAATTTTTAACTTTAAAAAGTTCTGTTCACGAACGAACAAGTGTTTTGCCATCCCTGATCCCAAACTCACCCAAATGCAAAAGCAGATTGAAAAACGCCAGAGACGCATCCGTATGTGTGGTATGAATCATCGTACCCGTATTCCCTGCAAGACCGAGCCCATCAGAAGCCTCGAAACAAAAAGAAAACTCACTTGACCGCGTCTAGGCAATTCTGGAAGGTCGGTATGTACAGGGCACCGGCAGCTACGCCGAGAACGGCGAGACTGATCGAGATAAGGACGAGATTCTTCTCCATGTTGAGCAGAGGCGAAGGCCCGATGAAGAGCATGGAAAAGATCGTTGCCGAGCTGCCAAAGACCATGAGCGCGTTGCAGCAGTTCCACCGATCGATCATGAGCCCCCAGAAGGGTGCCGTGGCCGTGTAAATGCCACCACAGAAGAGGAAGAGCACGCCGACCATCGTCGTGGACAGGTTGAAGGATGCCAGGTGGTCTGATAGCGTTGGGTCGAAGAAGCTAAGCGATATCGCGCAGATAACGACCGCGAATACCATGATCCAGATTATCGGGATCTTGAGCATGCTCAGCATGCCTTTTTCGTTCGTTGTCTCATCGTCGTCGTCTGAAAATTTCAAAAAAATCATTTCAAAAAATAAAATAAAAAAAAAGCTAAAAAAAAGCTTTTAGGATAGAAAAAATCGTGTCGAGACCCACCATCAAAGTCCTCGATCAGGAACAAACTCAAAACAGTCGCCAGAACGAGGAGTGCTCCCAGCACGATAAAAGGCAGCTGGAATCCACCGTATTCGTAGAGTACACCTCCTATCACCGGACCAGCGGTGTAACCGAGGCCGGCGAACGTCTCCATGATGCCCACAATCGTCGCGATTCGGCCTGGGAAACATTTGGCGCTGATCACGAAAGAAGAAGTCACAAAAGCAGCATCCCCCAGTGCCTCCGCGCATCGAATCGACAATGACGCCCAGAAAAAGGTTCTTCCTGCCGGCAGAAGATTCAGGAATCCAAACGCGATCGCCGTGACACCTGTCAGGAAAATGCCAAACGAAAACATGCGTTTTGACCCTATCGCTGACATCTGAAAAAAATAATACTGTGTAAATATCAAAAATCCAAAAAAATGGGTAACACACGTATTTACCCAACACCGGGGCCGTAACGAACATGACGAGTTCAAAAGCGCCAAAGATGACGCCGATCTCGAAGGCATTCAGCCCCTTCAGCTGGGCTTCGGCGGGGTAGAATGGCGCGATGCACGAAAAGGCAATCGTCGAGCAGAGATTGGCGATAGCGAGCATGCATACCGCCGCCCACTGCTTTCCCGACATGTCCGAGATTCGCGTGATCGAAGAATCATCGCTCGACGATTCTCCGCTGCTGCTCGAACTCGAGCCATCGTTGTCTGCAAGTCCAAATATTGTTAGGAAATTTTTAACGCTGCGAGCAAATAATTTTTTAAATTTAAAAATACTTATTTAAAAATATACAAAAATTTTATTTTTTTGGAAATTTGTGTTTTGCGTCGTAAATTTTTATCACAAAATAAAATACCGGAAAAAAAACAAAAAAAAAACAACATTTTTTCAAAAAAAAATGAAATGAATATTTTTTGCGTAATATTCATTAAATTAATTTTTTACGTTTGATTAATTATTATGTATTTTTACACAGTACTAAATTTTGTTGTTTTGAACAAAAAATAGTTCAAAATTTAGTCCAATTTTGCTAATATAACTGAAAAATTTTTTTCTTTTTTTTTCGAAGATCAAAAATTATCGTAATGAAAATCCTTCAAATAAGCCCTCGAGCAACCCCAAAAAAACAACCACAAACAAACCTTCGTCAACCGGCTGGTCGCCACCATCACCGGTGAGTCTCTGTGCTTCGCCATCAGCTTGGTGATCTTCGATGTCGCCGTCGTCGATGGTCTTTAGCGCACCGTAGCGCTGCTTGCCGTTGCTCGTCGGACTGGACTTGGCCTGGGCAATGCGTTCGACCCGAGGCGGACCTGCTGCTGCCGCCGCCGCCGCGCGTCTTCTCTCTGCCGACGCCGTCTGTGTGGCGACTGTCGGCATAAAAGGCGATGCGATGAGCGGTCTGAAACGGGATCAGTCAGCCGGCATTCGGAAAAAATGAGAATTTTTGGCCTCTGCGCAGTACAATAATTTAGATAAAACCCGGCAAAAGTTTAGACAAAAGTTTTTTCCCCTCTTGGCTACGGAACACGATGAAAATTCAATAAAGCGCGTTGTTGCTGCTTTTTTTCGAGGCACTTTACTTGTCAATGCGCGCTCCGCAGCCGACTCAGCCCGGTGGGTGCCGAGCGACGGCAGAGGAGGAGAAGACTTTGCCACCTCTTGTTAGCCCAAATCTTTCGTGACAGCCCAAAGGGGCTGCTGCCGTGGCCGTGGCCGTGGCCCATTGTTGAGCGAGAGCAAATTTGAATTCAACGTTGTTGTTACAATGCACGCGCTCGCCGACACCGCCGACAATGACGACGCCGACGGCAGGCGTATTCTGCACCCGCCTGAAGCATCGACCATCGGCGGAAGTGTCACCTTCCTATTTTACACTAAACTCTCACACGTGAGCCCCGGATCGCTAAAAAAAGTGCCCGTAAGTATAAATTTAAAAATCTTACATTTTTTTGTTTTTCAAAAAAAATTTTTTTTGTAACAAATTCATACTTTTTGTAAAATATGAATTTCTTATAAAAATGTAAGTAAGAGCGTTAGAAATACTTACAGACACTTTTTTTCACTGATCCAAAAATCCTACGTAATTTTTATCGTTCACATAAGTTTTTTTTACCCTCCAGAAAAAAAATCAGTGTACCGTACCGATTTGACACCGGTTTACTGTCGTCATCTTTCGCAGCATCGTCCTGGTTGTCCGTCGCGCTACACGACATTGCTTCATAAGGAAGGACACCGAGTTTGTTGGAGACAAAAAGTTCACCGTAAATTGCAATCAGCTAACCGTTTCTTGAAATGATAAAATTTTTTTAGCACGTTTAAAAAAAAATTATACACAGAAATTTCGAACTTTCGTTGTTGTTTTTTATCGAATTCAAAAAAAACACAACAAAAATTTTGAAAAAACGCGGATGAGCTATTATAATTCCAAAACTCGTGTCAGACGTAAAAGGTAGACAGACACGCGCGTTTGACTCGTGCCTCGAGGGAGGAAAAGCCCGAGACCGTTGCATGCGCGTGTACACACATACACACTGGTTATTTGTACATAACTGGCATGCTTATTCATAACTGAAGCATAAAATTGTATCTAAAAACACTAAAATAAGAGCAGCAAAGACATTTCGCCGCCCCAAAGCGCCGACGTAAATCGCATTAACTCGCGTGTGCCATTGATTTCGAGGCCATGCAGGGCACACGTGGCAGTTTTGGCCGAGGTCAGGAAGAGCAGAGCCTCGGCGTAATACCTTCCGACCGGGTTTCGGGTAACTAGTAGGCAAACAGAGCCCAGCGCATGCCGATAGAAGCAAGCAGGCAGCGGCGGCTCAGTTATTAGGAAACGACGGGACACACGGAAATGATGAAAAATTTGTGTCGTGAAAAAAAATAAGTACCTAACTACGAAGGCTTTAGAGGGGGGGAACAAGCAAGGCTTTTACTCTCTTACGATCAATAAACAAGCTTCGAGCGCAAACAATGCAGAACAAACGATTCGATTTTGTTTTGTTCTGTGATGGCTACGAAAAGCACGCCGGGCTGGTCTGCGAAAGCTTTTTGGGTTTGTGATCGCCTTTTTCGAAAACGTGTGCACGCGTGAATCAGGGATGCAGCATCACAAAATAGTCACAGACAATCTGGAATTTTCTGAGCACACCCTCATGAAATTTAAAAAAAAATGGTCATCGCGTGTGCGGGAGGAAAGTCGACGTCAAAGACAGAAATAAATAAATATTGAGGTCCTTCAACTAAAAACGTTCAAAAAAGGAACAAAAGTTTAAATGACAGTTTCAGTGACTTTTTTTAAATTGTATAAAAACGTTCCAAAAAATATTTATCCTGGAGCCAACATAAGACCATCGAGCGAAGAGCACTGGCGGCCCGGCCCGCTTCGCTTCCCAGAAGAGTGAAATTGACTCGAAATCCGATTAGAACTCGCAGCGAAAGACGGAAGAAGACTCATCTGGCCGCCGGGGCCATCCAGCGAGTGACATCTCCCTTCCGGAAGCGTGCGATATCCTGCCAAGGTGTTGGTTGGTCCTCCAGGCGTCACTGTGTGGCACGCGACGATGAATGGTTTATTCAGGCGAGAGCGGCAGGGGGGGGGGACAACTCACGCACGCACGAGAGATCGCACAAAACATGTGGATGACCGCGGGCAGGCAGCACACGTTCTTTAAAAAAATATGTATGAACTAGAACGCATTCTTGTTCTTGTTTTCTTTTCCACTCCAGCTTTTTGCGGGCAGCACAACATGCTTGTTTGTAAACAGTTTTTTTTACAAAAAACATGAAACAGCTGGCTACATAGCGAAAATTCAGTCAAAAAATGTTGACGAATAAAAAAATTGCTGATCATAAATTATCGCGTGAAACAAAAATGATCAATCAATAAATATTTAGTATGAGCGTGCCGGACCCAAACGACTGTTCACCTGGGCAGAAACCTCAGCCTAGACAGAAAAAGATGAGGCCACGCATGGCTCAGGCTCCCTCATTGATCCGGTGTAAGTGCTCCCTCAACCTCTCCTCGAGGGCGTTCGTTGCGACACGCCGAAGGAGAAGTTGCACGTTGCTCCTCGGCTCGATCGATGGATGAGGCGATCGTTCGTCATCAACTGCCGACGACGTAAACAATGGCTGGGTTGGGCTGGTTCAGTCGACGCCAGCTGTGGGCTGCGGCGGCGGCCACTCGGGTCGGCGCAGCGCTCTGATCTCACAATTGCGTGCACTCACTGCTAGGCCACGGAGAGGCACGCAGGCTGCAGAGCCCCCGGGTAATCCGCTTTTACTTTTCCCTCCCTGGCTTTGTAAACCGGATTGCGCAACGTTGCGTCCCAGAGGCGCGGCAACAGCAGTGAAGTCAAAAAAGGACTTTTTTAGAAATGAACGCTGGGCGTTTTCGTGAAAAAACAAAGAAAGGTGGATCGTAAAACAGGGAAAAAGAAGAGAAGCAAGCACGGCATGCACCGTGCAACAAGCTTGTGTCGTCCTTGTTGTTTTTTTTTCTGCCTAGCAACGCCGAAAGACACGCGGACGGCACTGTGGTCGACGACGGACAGCGCGGCGACATAACAGACCACCACCCGCGCAAGTGAGTGCCAAAAGAGCACCAGAAGTGAGAGTGAGACTGTCCGTGTCCATCGATTGGATTGGACACGACCCCTTGCAGCTTGACAAGGAAGCGGGTGGTCGGTCGCGCGAGAAAGGCAAGCATCTGTACATATCTCATCAATTCCGCGACTGACGCTCAAACGAGACGAGACAGACGCGCCTCTCATGTCACTACACATCCGACCAACGATTTCGTCGTCGTTTCGCCCAGTCTCGAGTAGAGTCGAGCAATCAATGATGATGTGCACGACGCCTAATCCACGCCAATTTCTGTGCGTTGAAGGAAAAGAAAAATGGGAAAATACTTCCCTAATTGCTATTTTTTTTTCAATCAATCAATTAACTACCAAATTGCCCACAGCGCACTTTTAAAGCTCTCGAAAACCCACCTTCTGAGAGGTCGCATATCGGGATCACTGTTGTAGCGTCGCATACGTCTTCCCTGGTGCCGACGAGGACGGCGAAGAGGCATGTGGCCAGCGGTGCCGACGACGGAATGCGTGGCGCCATCGAAGCTGACGCCCGGGTCGGTGACTACCGACTGCGCGGAACTGAAATAAAACGAACGTTATGAATGAGTCAGACGATGGAGAACATTTGCCCACAGGTATTCATGCATGACATGTGCAGGCGAAGGAAGACGAGGAAGAACAAGGAAAGAAGTGCGCGGGACAAAAACTGCGCGTGCTGCGGGAAAACAACCGTCACGTCACCTACGGAGAGGACAGGTGCGTGAAAAATTCGTGGTTGGACGCGCGCGCAGACAAGGATAGGACTCACCTGGGCAGGAGGAGGGGAGTTCGCTCGTTCGAGACCAACGTTGTGGTACCGAGACTCGTCATGGCGCGGCGCGGAGTCAGATGCAGCGGCGACGCTGATGATTGATCGCGGATCGTTGTTTTTTCTTTTTTGGTAAACTGAAATTGATTGAATAATAAAAATACGATTGCCCGTTATCATAAAAAATCGAAAAAAATCGAAAAAAATCGGCTTTAAAATCTCCGATGACATTGGACCCCTTCGTTCCCGAAAAAGCAGTCATCGGTTTCTCAACAAGCCAAAGTTGTTGTTATCACCGCTCGCGAGGCAAGGGCGTGATTCCTTTGGAAAATCGATACATGTTATAATCAATTTTTACCGAAAAATATAATAACACGCATAATGCACTATTAAGCGTGTACACACGAAAGGATTTTTTTAAAGAACATGTTACTGATACTACCGTAATACTACCGTAAAACACTAGTGCAGCGAAGATTTTTTTTCTTTTTATTTTGGGGGTGAAAAAAACATTTATTTATTTTTGGGTACCCGTTCGAAAACCCAACCGAAAAACTAAAAATCATAATAACCCGAAAGTAAAACCCAAAAGATTGGGTACCCAGTTTGTTTTTTGGTGTCTAAAACGCACTTTTTTTTTAGTTAAAAACCCAAAATTTCGAACACCCGACCCGAAACTCGAATTTTGAAGTACCCGCCCAAAAACGACGGCGGAACATTGATTAGAAATAAAAATCAAAAATTCCGTTGCTCAATTTTTTTGTCAAAAAGTTTCCACGAACAAATAACTTCAAAAAACACCACATATCGGTTTATAACTTGTAGTTTGTATCGTGCAAGCAAGCAAGCACCGATAAAAAGTCGATGACAATCATAAAATTGGTCCAAAAACACCTTGTTTACAGAAGAAGAACGCGCACCGCACCCAAAATAAAATTTGGATGCTGAGCAATTTGCAGCCCCATAAATGAGGTGCTTTGTCCTCGTATACAACCACGAAAATTTTTTTTGGTGTCGTTGTTATCAACTTACCGAATGCGGACAGGTTTGGTGTAGCGATGACAGTAGCGGTGCACACACAGCTTGGTCATCAACCTCGAGTCAGCGGCGGTTGTTGCGAGCAAAGTCAAACTTACGGGGGGCTGTCGTGTCGGTTTGCGGATGTCCCTGAAGGTTCAAGCACGTCAGTAAAAAAAACAAAACAAACGAATGCAGTCGCGTGGACGACCACGAGCTCTCGCTGAATCAATACACCAGCGTCGCGCTGTGGTCTTGATCATCTATGTATATACACCGGCTCCCAGTCCTGCCGGGAGCCCATTTCTCTGATTTTCACATGCTCACCAGTTCGGCGACAAACACCTCACGCAGACCCTGTCGGGCGCCTCTCCGCCCACATCCTTATCACCCTTCACCCCGATAAGGCCACACCATGAGCAGTGGATGGCACAGACTGTTATCGCCAATTCGCCCAGACGAAAAGGGCTTCATCGAACGGGCGGGTAGCGTCTGGCCTCTCAAATTGTGCTTTTCCCGTGCTGCAGTTGCACAACATGACGATCAATTTCACCGTAAACACGCTGGAACCGCAGATGCATCTGCGTCAATACCTTTCAACGTCATCGGTAGTACCGTTGGCGTTGAAAAGTATTCGGTACCAAGCAAACCAAAATTGTCAAAGATCCTCAACTCGACAAAATGAGAAGGACTGCGTGAGGAATTGGACATCAACTGGATGCGAGTTCTTATGTATGTATACCTCCATCTTGCATCGTTTATTTGTAATAAATCACGAGATGGTACAAAACGCACAACTACGAGAAAAGGACTATCAAATTGGCTTCCCTTTTGATCGTTGGCCGATGGCACTTCAAATTCATCGTTGTTAAAAAACGTGCGGGATAATATATAGAAATTTTATTTGCCTCTGCTTGTGCAAAGGCTTTCCAAAATTTAGTGGTATCCAACCACAAGCTTTCGCAAGGGCGGAATTCAATGTTTACCTCAAACTTGGGTAATTAAACCGAAGATGAAAACGCGGAGTCTGTTCTAATGCACCTGTTTAATCAAATAACTTGGGTGTCCCAGTGACATCGCTCATATTGCATTTGTCAAAGAGATGCAGAGAAAGAGAGCCTATGCATGCACGGCGTGGAAAGGAGGGGAGAGTATTGGGAAGTTAATCCGAAGCAGATAAAACGTGTTTGAAGTAAAATAAAACATACCAAAAAAATACGCCGAATATAGAAGCTTAAAATTAAATAAAAAATTAAATTTAAGATGCTGAATAAAATTTTGCATATGAGTTCTTTAGCTAAATCGGTAGTTGTAGTGCACAATCTAGGGAAATTATTTTTCATTTCAGTAAAGCATAAATTTTCCTCACACTTTTTGATGCGTATTGATAAAATACAAATCCTAGAATCTTTAAAAAAAATTTAAAAAAAAATTGCATTGACTGAGCACATTTTATCTGCTTCGGATCAACTTCCCAAAAGTCTCCCCTCCCATCCACACCGTGCATGCACAGGCTCTCTTTCTCTGCGTCTCCTTGACAAATACAATATGAGCGATGTCGCTTGGACACCCAGGTTATTTGAGCATACAGGTGCATAAGAACTGACTCCGCGTTTTCGTCTTCGGTTTAATTACCCAAGTTTGAGGTAAACATTGAATTCCGCCCTCGCGAAAGCTTGTGGTTGGATACCACTAAATTTTGGAACGCCTATGCACAAGCAAAGGCATAAATATATAAATGACAAATATTTTCTATATGGTGTTACATGCACCATCATTATAAATATTTGTAGGTTTTTTCGCCAGAATAACACACACTGAATTGTACATTGTTAAAAAATTGAATGGATTCACGCCATCTGAAATAAAAAAGCATTTTTTGTTGAATTTACCGAATTAAAAATAAACTTTGATTCAAATTCAGGCAAGCTTCTTCTATTTGGTATCCAAAAATCAATAAAAATTATAGCGATGATTGACAGAACCATGCTATCCTCCTGCTTGTCTTCTTCCAGTGCTTGCAAATGTTAACCCTTGTTCGCTGACACGTTTGCCGAAAGAGCCAGGATACCTCCAACAAATAAAACTTGCTACTTTTTATGCCTCTGCTTGTGCAAAGGCGTTCCAAAATTTAGTGGTATCCAACCACAAGCTTTCGCAAGGGCGGAATTCAATGTTTACCTCAAACTTGGGTAATTAAACCAAAGATGAAAACGCGGTGTCTGTTCTTATGCACCTGGTTGTGCCAATGACACGGGTGTCCCAGCGACATCGCTCATATTGCATTTGTCAAAGAGATGCAGAGAAAAAGAGCCTGTGCACGCACGGTGTGGAAGGGAGGGGAGACTTTTGGGATGTTAATCCAAAGCAGATAAAATGTCTTTGAAGTCACCTTGAAGCCTAATTTTTGATGTGTATTGATAGAATACAAATCCAAGCTTCTCAAAAAAAATAAAAAATACAATAAAATTTTCATCGATCACATTTTACCTGCTTCGGATTCACTTCCCAAAACTCTCCCCTTCCTTCCACACCGTGCATGCATAGGCTCTCTTTCTCTGCGTCTCTTTGACAAATGCAATATGAGCGGTGTCGCTTGGACACCCAAGCCATTGGCACAACCAGGTGCATAAGAGCAGACTCCGCGTTTTCATCTTCGGTTTAATTACCCAAGTTTGAGGTAAACATTGAATTCCGCCCTTGCGAAAGCTTGTGGTTGGATACCACTAAATTTTGGAACGCCTTTGCACAAGCAGAGGCATAAATAAATAAAATTTGCCATTGTGTTTTTTGTGTTTCCTGTTCGGCGCACGACATGGAACAAAGTTGTAACAACCGTCGATCATTGCAAGCAAAAGCGATGATCAGGCCGTGATGTGTAGTGACGTTTGCTACTTCGAATCACGTTTGTCACTTGAACGACAAAATCCATCTTTTTTTACTTCAAAAAATGCTTTTTATTGTCGTGTCATCAATTACATAACTATGAAATGTTCAGTTTTGTTTTTTATTTTCTTTACTGAAATTACATAAAAATTATCCGTTTTCAACCAATTTTCATACAAAAAATATCCACCAATCCTGTGCAAAATTTATGTGCTAGTTATTTGTACCACGAATTGAAGAATTCAAAGAATTTCCGATATTTCGGAGTTCTTTTCTAATATCGGAACACAGTACCAGCAGAAACCAACACTGGCAAAGGAGTATTGAATCGTAGATAAAGGGTATGCTTCGTATCGCCCATTTGTTCATAGTCTGATGATCTCCCGTGCTTATGTATATCAGCACGAAAATCTGAATATTTATTTTTAGATATAAATATTTACAAAAACTCTCTTTCAATAAAAATTTTTTTTTTTAATTATCGACTTACCTGAAATGTTATAAATAAAAACAGACATCCTGCAATCACGGTACTGTACACCGTCATTCCAAAATCCTTATCACCGGTCGCTTTGATTTTTACAAGACGAAAAAGCACGTGAAAATTAAAATACGATGAAATAACGCAGCAAAGAACGGCGGTAATTACGATAAGCATTTGTAATTGTAAGAACACGGGAATTGAATCGGTGTTGTAATCGAGATAATAAGCGTTTGCAAAGTGATGAACACAGCCACCGCCATAGAAAATCTGCCATACAAATGTCAGGGGTGTGAAATAAATGAAAAAAAGTATTCTTGATGTGTGATTATCCCAAAATGCCCGTGCGCTCATAGGCCAAGCAATGAGACTGTACCGGTTGTAGGAAATTGCAAGAATACTAAACATCATTGCAAAATACGAATAATAAGAGAGGGTATTTATAATTGATACCACAAACCCTTGATCCATAAACCACATGTACATCGGTTCGAAGAGTGATGAGTAACCAAGTCGTGTCACAAAAGGTATGGTTATAATTATCAGCGTACTCTAAATAAATCATTCCAACTTTACAAAACACAAAATATTTATTTAAAAAAATTGTAACTTACGGGTATAAAAGAGTACAGTGCAATACGGTAGAATCCTGTTTTAAACAAGTTTGATTTTTTAGATCGTATAAGAACGTAGGCTATCAAAAGTTGGATAACAAGCGTTGGAATCATGTAAATGTTCGGTACAAATGCCATGATGTTTAAAATGAGGATTTCTTTTTTATCAGGAGGATCAAGTGATAGAGATATGTTTATGTTGCATATTGGCATATTTTTAATTTATACAACGAAAATTATGATAAAAACTTGCAAACTAAGAAATTTGAATACGGCTGCCAGCAAGCATCTATAGGTATACCTATACACGTAGAAGTTAAGTTTGAATCTAATACATATAAA
The DNA here is from genome assembly GCA_963969345.1 of Turbatrix aceti. Classification (NCBI taxonomy): domain Eukaryota; kingdom Metazoa; phylum Nematoda; class Chromadorea; order Rhabditida; family Panagrolaimidae; genus Turbatrix; species Turbatrix aceti. Next base: position 6,995,245 of record OZ017768.1, read on the forward strand.
TGGTACCATAATTGTGCTTTTCGATTAAATCTTAGGATATTATTTTTTCTCCGGAAGTCATTCAAGACGTTTCACGGCAGCCCCCGTCGCATGATAAATCCGACATGAATCTGATAGCGTACGTGTGTACACTACTCAGTCTGGGACAAATTATTGTATATTATAAAAATTACTGACTACATGTACGTATGTTTTATATATGTACATTAGACTTTGTCTTTATTACTTGCTATAGTTTATACAGATTGTCTGAATGTGAGGAAGTAAGAACGCTAAAAATGAGACAGAAATTTGCACATGCACTTTTAAATATAATCTGAACATGACACATCAAATATTGCAATTAAACAAAGTGAACTTCTAAAAAGCTTCTTCTTCTGATGTTTGTCTGCATGGCACATGAAAAAAAGCGTGTATCTCATTGTCTGATGTGAATTCATAGTAACTATTGTCTAATGGTCTAATGATAACAAAGATGTTGAAAAAATTTAGTTTTTGAGTTGATATTTGTAGGGCACAATCTAGGGAAATTATTTTTCATTTCAGTAAAGCATAAATTTTCCTTACACTTTTTGATGTGTATTGATAAAATGCAAATCCTAGAATCTTTAAAAAAATAAAAAATACAATAAAATGGCATTGATCACATTTTATCCGCTTCGGATTAACTTCCCAAAACTCTTCCCTCCCTTCCACACCGTGCATGCATAGGCTCTCTTTCTCTGCATCTCTTTGACAAATGCAATATGAGCGATGTCGCTTGGACACCCGGGTTATTTGATGAAACAGGTGCATAAGAACAGACTCCGCGTTTGTATCTTCGGTTTAATTACCCAAGTTTGAGGTAAACATTGAATTCCGCCCTTGCGAAAGCTTGTGGTTGGATACCACTAAATTTTGGAACGCTTTTGCACTAGCAGAGGCCTGAAAAGAAATCAAAAACTGTTTGCTACTTATGTTTACAATTCAACTGGTTCGACTTCACTGTTTTCACAATGTACACCGGGTTTGAATGAATCTGATGTTAGTTTGCCCCATATAACACGTGAATCGCAGCCTTCGACACCGTGCCGGCGGTAAAGGTGTCTTGCAGTTCTTGTAGAGCTCCTGCAGCGACTTTCCTCATCGAGATTGCGAGCGCTTGACCGTGGTCCCTTCGAGGGGTAATCATACCCTCCGTATTCGCTGCTGCTAATTGTTGTTAGCGGAAGCATCGTGCCTGGCTTGAAGTCATTGACGTCATATAGGATTGCAACAAAGACAACTCAATGATCGTTTAGATGACGTCGCTGTAACCCGTGTTTATTATCGGTTTCACAGTGGTACTGTCGTACCTAGACCAGCGACATTAGCATAGCTCACTCCTAATCTGTATATAAGCACTTGTCTGATACCCAATAAAGGTTATCTGCCTCTGCCTGATCTCGCCCCTTCCGTTGTCTGTACTCGGCCCGTACAACCGACGTACAGCATTGGTGACGTTCAGATTCGACCCCCGCCGTCCGCATCGACAGCTCATCGACGTACAGCATTGGTGACGTTCAGATTCAACCCACGCCATCCGCATCGACACGACAGCTCATCGACGGCAACAACTCAGGTAAGCAGATCACCGCGGCGGCTTACTAGAAGCGCCGCTTACGACTCCTCAGAATCGACAAAATCGTCGAAAGCAGTACCAACAGAGAAGAAACTGTTGTGCAACCGTCAAGAACGTGAGGAGCCGTTCTTCGACACCGGCGAAGATCGCCCACCAGGCAGGCGAAGATCGTCGCAGAATGCCAAGGCCGATCGCACCAAAAGCATCGGGCCAGACGCCAGAGAGCCGACCGAAGTCTGTCGAGCCAAGTCAACTGCGGCACATACTAAGACCGCACACGTACCAGCAGAAATTCGACTCTTGCAGATGTACACTCCCTGCTACGATGTCACAAAGCCAGATTACAAGATCCTCTTCAAAGAAAAGGGAAGCGTGTCGTACCTAGACCAGCGACATTAGCATAGCTCACTCCTAATCTGTATATAAGCACTTGTCTGATACCCAATAAAGGTTATCTGCCTCTGCCTGATCTCGCCCCTTCCGTTGTCTGTACTCGGCCCGTACAACCGACGTACAGCAGGTACAAAACATGTAAATAGTTAGAAATTCCGAAAAAAAAGCATGCAAAAGAAAAATCGTATGGTCGATACCAAAAAAGTGATTGCCAGAACAATTAGCTGGTTAAACCAGCAAAAAATCATACATATTACGATTCAAAAGGCCCAATAAGGCCAGCGGACAAGTTTGCCTTGAAAACGCAGATCGAAGAACTTGTTCGTTGCAATCTTCTTTCGGATGTTCTCAAATTTGAAGTGAAGTGACGTCGGGCTCATATCGCTGTTGATTGGGTTCAAAAGTCTTTTCAAGTATAAAGTCGACTTCCAAACCGGGAATCAGGAAGTCCTCAATGAAAGAAAAACTGTAATTGTCGTCGACTTTCAAGGAGTAATTATTGCGGCCGTAAAAATTGATAACCGGGTGCACGAATTTCCCCGAATTTCTGCAGCTTTCTCGTCAAGGATTCTTCGGATGAGCGAGCACCTGTCGGTCATGCTCCCGCTCTCGCTGCTGCTCCTTCCGGAGTCAGCGTCCCGACGATGACGCCTCCAACGCCAATCATGACTCAGGTAGCTACACCTCTGGGATCCGATACAAGTGGTCTTGAAGCCGTCTCCCAGCCCCTGACTCCTCTCCCACCTTACATGGCCCCTGGTGGCACGCCTTCCACGGTCAGTCCCAGCACAAGCGCCGCCCTGATAACTGCCAAGTCGTCGACTATTGATAGCAGTGCGACTACGAATCCTCCATTTATCTAATCGACTTTTGTGATTAACCCTTACGAGATTTTGTTGTCACATAGAAATAAATAAACATTTATTTATTTATTTATTTATTTATTTATTTATTTCACCATTACTCAGTGGTTAGTTATCATTAGACCAGATGTTAGGAGGCACAAATGATGTCCACGTAGGTGTAAATGTCTCGATTCGTTTTGGGCGCGATTTCTTCTTCCCATCGTTGCTGTGGTCTGGTTTTCGTCTTGTTGAACACCGAGTTGAGCGAATCGACCCAGCGTAAAGTGGAGGGAGAGCTCGAAATCGTCCTCGATGTCCTTGAGGAGAAGTCCGGAGGAGATAGGTCGCTGATCCCGCCGTTTCTGTACCATCCACTGCGTCTTCTTGACGTTGACTTCCAGTCCGACGTCCTTGCAGATGATGGCCATATCCGACAGCATTTCCTGAAGTTCTTCGCCAGTGTGGGAGAAAAGAACGACGTCGTCAGCGTTTTGCGAATGGCCTCTTCAAAATCCGTCAGCAGTGAGCGTGCGTTGATGGTAGCCACGCTGAGCCGGAATCTAGACATTTTTTTTTAGCCTACGTTTGACAGGGTGGCCAGCCCGGGTGTCAAACGGCGCTTTCAATTCTCACACTTGCGCTGCTTCCCGAATGCGATCGCGAGCGCAAGCTGCTGTCGCGGACAGGAGAGGCGGAATAAAACCGGCGTGCAAGAATGAAGACTGAAATAAACATTTATTACTATTTAAATAAAAATAAATAGTTATTCTACAGAAATGCGTAGGCGAAGGTTATATGATATTCTGTGGCACAACTGACTTCAAAAGTAATTATTTTTTATCCTGAACGATTTCGTGAACGCGAATCGTCATTTTTTTTTTTGGTTTGACAGCTTCCTTGGCGGCTGGCTCATCTTCGCTGGTGTTAGCATTCTTTGATGACGATTGTATATCGGCACTTGCGGCTGGTTTGTTTTGCTTTTTCGCCGCTTTGGAGGTGCTGGAAAAACTTTCTTTTTTATTTTTTTATAAAAAATCACTTGCCTCTCTTCAGAATCATTTTCCTCCACAGCTTCAGCGTCACAAGATTTTTGTTTGGAAGATTCTGCAGCCGGTTGGGCTGCAGTAATAATTCCCTTATCAGTTAATGTGTTGACTATTCCTTGAAATGCTTCAAATAGTTTCGCAAGCTCATTTGGCTGATTCGACATGTTGTCAACGAACTCAGCAAGGGCATTCACATTTTTGTTGAGCAATTCAAGTTCGCCGATTCTTTGTGAAAGTTGATTAATTTTCGAATCAATGTCTTCAAAAGATGCAATCTTTTGGTAAATACGATCAAGTTTGTTGTTGACATCAGGGAGTTTAGCATTATCTGGAGGCGGGTGGCTGTAGAAAGGCGGTGCAGCGCCTGCGTGCGATCCTGACAGATCCGGGATGCTGTTTCTCGGCACTGACCGTTCGACCCGTACCGGATATCGCTGGCAAGAGTTTGCTGGAGGGTAGCGCTCCTGTATCTCTCCACGGGGAAGATACGAGGGGTCCGGCACTGGTCCACGTCGAAGTCGATCGCTTTCTGTCGGAAAACGCAGTTGTGACGACCGCTCCGAAGCATCATCATCGTCCTTAAATGAACATGTTTAACAAAATACAAAAAAAAGTAAAATCCAACCGAAATGCCGTTCAGTTTAGCTCCATGGTTGTCAGACATGCCGATGTTGCTTGATTGACGAAAAAACAGCGAGTTATATGTACAACAATGGCTAAAGTAAGAAACTTTTTTTAATCAATAAAATCACGAGTGATGAAGAACACGCAAAAACATTGAATGCTTTTCTGCTTGCATGTATGCACATATATATAGGCTATAGGGGCGTGACGAAAAGAACACGCATTTATACATCGACATTTCGATATCTGGCACAGACATTGCACACGATTGATGTGCATTATTGTAAAAAAATTACGAATTTCGATATATTGATCATTTTATGAAAAAATTTAATCAGTCGCCGTTTTTATGGAAAATCGGAAAATTTTACGTAATCCTCATTTTATGAAAAAAATATGACCAAAAATAAGATTATTGAATATTTCGAGACTTCAATCGATTGTAATTTACTACCCCTTTTCTAAGTTTTATATTTCGCGTGACTGCCAAAATGGCGAAATTGAACATTTTCTTGTCGAGCAAGGCTTCTCAGTTTAACCGCCAGCACGTGAATTGCAGCATCTTGGGTGACTTTTGTAGGGAAGACTGTATTTTGGAGTCCATTGATAACTTCTTGCGCCACAGTGACCCCATAGATGATTCCAAACCGCTCCATGTGCATCTCAGATTCTGCCACGAGTTTGAACATGTCCGTGGTGCAGTTTCCGAATGCCAATGCTGTTTTGGCATTTTGATAGGTTTTCATAAAGTAGTCCAGCGTGTTGTAATAAATAGGATCCGTTGGGCGGCAGCAGCGGAGTCCACAGAGGCTGCACCTGGCGTAGAATTTGAACGTTCGCGGAATTCAAGCTATGCAGGGCCGACAGAACATTTACGATACCATTGAACGAAAAATCGAGGTTAAAAACATCGAACCCTAGAGGGGGGACGTCTTGGGAAGTTAATCCACAGCCCTGCAGTCAGTAGTTAATTTAATTCCCCCTCCCCTGTTGTCTCCGAATTTGTCGTTTGGGAAACACTTTTACCTTTTTGAGTTAAAAAAATAAAATTTGTCGGCAAACAAATACAAATGAATGCGAAAGTGATCCGAAGATACTGGTTATACTTTTTTACGGCAAATTTTTTATATACAAATGTCGATCCACAAAATTTGTGCTTGCATTTCATTTATTCTTATCACATTATTTAAACGGCTTTTCAGTCAAGGAAATATGTCAGCGATGTCTTCAGCAACTTTCAGATCCGCGCCTCCGGCACTAATAACATCACTGAAAATATTGCCGGCGACAGTGGTTGTGAAGAAAGCGACGAGAAGGAGGATGGTGTACAGGAAGTTCATTGTAGACAGGATGTATCCAAAAGATATGGAATTGCGAAAACTGAGCTAGTATTTATGTTCGCAGAAGTTCAACAATTTCGCTGTCAGATCCGCAAAGTGCTTTTTCCCAGGTACAAAAGCAATGGGATTTTTACAAATTATACAGAAATCGGAGTGCTTTGATGAGAAACTCTCAAGTTTATGGTAGGGTTTTTCCTGCAAAACATTCTCAGTGGAATTCTGCAGGTTTTGCAGAAGCTTGTTTTGTTTTGATGTACTGTAAACACGAGAGTTTCTCATCAAAGCACTCCAATTTCTGTGTAATTTGTAAAAATCCCATCACTTTTGTACCTGGGAAAAAGCACTTTGCGGATGCGACGGCAAAATTGTTGAACTTCTGCGAACATAAATACTAGCTCAGTTTTCACAATTCCATATCTTTTGGATACATCCCGTCTACAATGAACTTCCTGTACACCATCCTCCTTCTCGTCGCTTTCTTCACAACCACTGTCGCCGGCAATATTTTCAGTGATGTTATTAGTGCCGGAGGCGCGGGTCTGAAAGTTGCTGAAGACATCGCTGACATATTTCCTTGACTGAAAAGCCGTTTAAATAATGTGATAAGAATAAATGAAATGCAAGCACAAATTTTGTGGATCGACATTTTATAAAAAATTAGCTGTAGAAAAGTATAACCAGTATCATCGGATCAGGGTTGGGGTAGACGTTGGCATTCATTCGTATTTGTTTGCCAACAAATTTGATTTTTTATGTTCGTTCGCGAAAAAACTTCGAATTATTAAACATAAAATAAAATGGACAAAACTTGTGACAGTTTTGGCCAATGACAAAGTCTAAAACGGACCGGTAATTTAGAGAGAGGTCCTGTATCGCAGAGAAGCGCGGTGCGGTGCCGATATTTTTTTCTTGTAGCCCATGTTTTTTTTCATAAGAAACTGACTGCCAAAAAAAAGCGCGAAATCAAAATATTGATAATTCCTGCAAGGCCAGATGTTTAAAAAAAAGAAACGTTGATTTCGGCATTTTTAAGGTAATGACCCCTCATTTTTTTGCATTTTTACGGATTCATCATCGAAAACTGAGTCGAATGATAGTTTTCTTCAACAGGGTACACAGCAAAGGCGTTTTTTTTGCAAGTAAGATGTAAAAGCGTACTCGTACTACGTGCGCGCCTTTCTCGTATCTCCTAGACCACTCATAGACACTTCTAGCGTTTGTAGGCAATAAGCATTTTTAGGTTACTTGTGAGCATATCTGTGTTTGCAAGCGTTTAAAAAAACGACGAATCGCCGGCTCGCGTTTGCTTTATAATCCCGATTTCCTTACCCTCGCATCAGTCGTTTGTCGGTTAAAAAAACAATATTTATCATAAGTGAGCAAAAAAACACGTAAAAAAGAAAAAAAAACAACAAATAAATAAAAAAAGAAATAAAATATTTTGTCTTTGTCGTCAGTCGTACTTTTGATGACGTCAATGGTGCCGAAACAAATTGTTTGAACTGATGATGTGGTCTGATGACGTTGATGTTGTCAACTCGAAGCCAATGATTTCAGGTTTATGCCTGAAAATCATAAAAATGAGGAAAATCCATCATAGCACGCGCGACAGATACTTTCGTGCTTTCACCCCAAAAACTCACCAAAGTTGATGCCGGTTGTCGACTAGTTAGAGCCAGCAGTCCTCTACGGCTGCGAAACCTGGGCACTCACCGACGCCGCCGCCGAAACCCTTCAAAGGGGTCAACGTCGTCTTGAACGTGCCATCCTCGAGGTGCGTTTGAGCGACGAGATCCCCTCCGTGGCCATCCGAAAGCGCACCAAGCTCAAGGACTGGTTCGAAAGCGCTCGACTCCGGAAGCTGAAGTTCGCCAAATCGCTCGCGACGACCGACGACGACAACTGGGCAGTTCGACTGTCAGACTGGCGCCCTACCGACGACTACGACAAAGCCAAGCGACCGCCTGGACGACCTCGTATGCGCTGGACCGACGCCCTCGCCAACGAGTATTACAAGGCCCCGGCAAAAGACTTTGACTATAGACGAGTGATTTTCCTTTGATGTGCCCCTCTTCGTACGATATCCCAGTGATACTTTGTTATCCCGTGTGTACGAGTAAGAGATATAAATTGAAATTGAAAAAATAGTCCAGTAGAGCAGCTGTTTGTTGCCGATTAGGATTTGACCGTAGAAAGTAGAAAAATACGACGAAAAATGGACGAAACAACAAAAAACGACGTAAAGTCATCAAAACGACGAAAAAAACAAAGTTGCGTGAATCGCAGAAAAATCGATGTCAAACAGTGTTTTCGAGCGTCGGAACGCTGATTGCGAGTTTTTATAAGTACTTGGAAGCACATTTATGGCGTCAAAGTCGGTGACAGGCAAAACCTAAGCGTTTGTATTCACTTTCAGGCTCAAAAGCGTGTTTACAAGTTTTTTTAGTTACTTGAAAGCAGTTGCATTGCATTGCAAGTTTGTTGCAATCGCGTTTTTGCCAAAACGCGATATCTATAAGTGTTTGCGTTCACCTTCAAGCGCGACATGGCGTTTGTAAGCTTTTTCATGCACCGGAAAGCAAAAAATGGTACTTGTACGATTTTACGTCTTTCTTGCAAAAAAAACGCGTTTGCTGTGTACAGTTTTTGTGCAATGCCGCCTCACATTTGGTCAACGGCGCCTCGAGAACGTCAACGGCGTACTAAGATTTTTTTTAAAACATCTGGCCTTGCAGGAATTATCAATATTTTAATTTAGCGCTTTTTTTGTTAGTCAGTTTCGTATGAATAAAAACATGGGCTACAAGAAAAAAATATCGGCACCGCTCCGCGCTCCTCGGTGATACAGGGACCTCTCTGTTAAATTACCGGTCCGTTTTAGACTTTGTCATTGGCCAAAACTGTCACAAGTTTTGTCCATTTTATTTTATGTTTAATAATTCGAAGTTTTTTCGCGAACGAACATAAAAAATCAAATTTGTTGGCAAACAAATACGAATGAATGCCAACGTCTACCCCAACCCTGATCCGATGATACTGGTTATACTTTTCTACAGCTAATTTTTTTATACAAATGTCGATCCACAAAATTTGTGCTTGCATTTCATTTATTCTTATCACATTATTTAAACGGTTTTTCAGTCAAGGAAATATGTCAGCGATGTCTTCAGCAACTTTCAGACCCGCGCCTCCGGCACTAATAACATCACTGAAAATATTGCCGGCGACAGTCGTTGTGAAGAAAGCGACGAGAAGGAGGATGGTGTACAGGAAGTTCATTGTAGACAGGATGTATCCAAAAGATATGGAATTGTGAAAACTGAGCTAGTATTTATGTTCGCAGAAGTTCAACAATTTTGCCGTCGCATCCGCAAAGTGCTTTTTCCCAGGTACAAAAGTGATGGGATTTTTACAAATTACACAGAAATTGGAGTGCTTTGATGAGAAACTCTCGTGTTTACAGTACATCAAAACAAAACAAGCTTCTGCAAAACCTGCAGAATTCCACTGAGAATGTTTTGCAGGAAAAACCCTACCATAAACTTGAGAGTTTCTCATCAAAGCACTCCGATTTCTGTATAATTTGTAAAAATCCCATTGCTTTTGTACCTGGGAAAAAGCACTTTGCGGATCTGACAGCGAAATTGTTGAACTTCTGCGAACATAAATACTAGCTCAGTTTTCGCAATTCCATATCTTTTGGATACATCCTGTCTACAATGAACTTCCTGTACACCATCCTCCTTCTCGTCGCTTTCTTCACAACCACTGTCGCCGGCAATATTTTCAGTGATGTTATTAGTGCCGGAGGCGCGGGTCTGAAAGTTGCTGAAGACATCGCTGACATATTTCCTTGACTGAAAAGCCGTTTAAATAATGTGATAAGAATAAATGAAATGCAAGCACAAATTTTGTGGATCGACATTTGTATATAAAAAATTTGCCGTAAAAAAGTATAACCAGTATCTTCGGATCACTTTCGCATTCATTTGTATTTGTTTGCCGACAAATTTTATTTTTTTAATTCAAAAAGGTAAGTGTTTCCCAAACGACAAATTCGGAGACAACAGGGGAGGGGGAATTAAATTAACTACTGACTGCAGGGCTGTGGATTAACTTCACAAAACGTCTCCCCTCCATTTTACATCATGCGTGCATAGGCTCTCTTTCTCTGCGTTTCTTTGACAAATGCAATATGAGCGATGTCGCTTGGACACCCAAGTTATTTGATTAAACAGGTGCATAAGAAAAGACTCCGCGTTTTCATCTTTGGTTTAATTACCCAAGTTTGAGGTAAACATTGAATTCCGCCCTTGCGAAAGCTTGTGGTTGGATACCACTAAATTTTGGAACGCCTCTGCTAAAGCAGAGGCACATAAAAAGATTAAAATATTCCCAATATTTGTTTGCGTTCTGTGTCATTGTTACCATTGTTATTTATTTTAAAAAGTCAAAACTTTGTTCGTATATCTTGGCAGATCGCTGCATCCAAAATGCTGGGAAAGAAGGAGTCGTGTCCTATTCTTTCGAATCCGCCCAGTGTTTTTAGGCTAGCGATGACTTCATCTGACAGTGCTGCCACCGCAAATGTGATTTCCAGATTCTTGAAGGTCTGTGCGACGTCGCAAAGTGCTTCTGCTCCCATGCGATCGATTGTCGTGATTCCCGAGCCGTCGAGGATGACTCTGCTGATCGACGCGTCTTCTGATCCACAGGCGCCGAGCGTGGCTTTGAACTCATCGACGTTGACAAAGAGCAGCGGCGCATTGAATCTAACGACAGTAACTCCTATGGGAAGGGCTTCATGACCGCCGTAGAAGCGTTTCTCTCTGAATAGTTCAGTGCCCGGAAGAGGTGCCAGGAGCTGCGTAGGAGGGTACTGTAGTCGCAGAACGATGGTGAAGAGAGCGAAGCCGACTGCGATGATGAGTCCTTCACTCACGTCCCAGAGTACGGTAGCGAGAAAGGCAACGAGCCAGATGAACTGAAATTTGGGGGGAACTTACATCGATTTTGATGTGTTTTTTGATTAAACTGACAAAATCGATTTTTGATGTTTTCCAGAGAGGGCGCAGCTGCGTCAGTTGCATGAACATGGGCTTTAGAGCGACTACGATGATGCAGGCTAACACGCACTAAAGTTTATTTTTTTACATGATTTACAAAGATTTTGAAACAAACCATTGGGAGTTGTTCCACGAGAGGTCCAAGCCAGAGAATCAGGGATAGCATAATGCACGACGACACCACGCTCGATACCTGAGAGTGCACCCCAAAATTCGAGTTGACAGCAGACCGACTCAGTGACGCGCAGGACGGATGGCAGAGGACAAAACTTGTCAGGATTTCGACCGCGCAGAGCGCCCGTACCTCCTGGGCTGCGTTGAGGCGATAACCGTGTTTCTTGGCAAAGAGCTTGGCCACGCTGAACGAAACCGCGTAGATGACCACGGCGATGATGATAGCATCGGGGAAGACGTCGGGCAATCTCGATAAATGCGGCAATCTCGGCACTGGCAAACCAACGGGAATGTGACCAACAACTGGCACACTGTGTTTTGCATGGAACTCGAAGCATACCGACACTACGGTAGATACGATAACGACGATGAGTTCGAAGGGAATCGGCACCGGACAGCGACGTGCCACCACCGGGTTGATGTACGTCTTGCCGATGTAGAGGAAGACAATGCAGGCTATCGAGGTCACCAGCGTGACGACGTTGGTTTTTTGGACGTCGGTGATGAAATCTATCATGATCTGAAAGCGCCTTTTGTTTCCATTTGAAAAATTAAGGATATCAGACCTTCACCAGCTTCAGCAATCCCTGACGAACCGGCAACTTGAGTGAGAATATTTTTGGGATCTGAGACCAGAGCACGTGACAAGCTGCACCGGTCGTGAATCCGGCAATCACCTGGTCACTGAGGTAATCGGACACAAATTGGATTTGGCAAAGTGCCATGATCCCCAGCACAAGACCAATCGCAAAAGTCAGCACCGCCACAACCTGAACAGACTCCACGTCACCTAAACTTGTGCCCGGAGGAACGACAGTGCCGTTCGCCGACGCGGGCACCAGACGGTGCTCAACATTGGCTGTCATCAGAGCTATGATTGCAAACATGCCTAAAATGGATTTTTTGTTGGGGTTAGTTATATTTAGCGTGAATCGAACCCAATGAAATGTGCTTGGATGTTCCCAGAATGCCGTAGAGCAAAGCAGGAAAAAAAGAAGTATAAAGCCCGATCGTGGCAGGCACACCAGCCAAAGCGGCATATGCCATGGCCTGCGGAATGTTTAAAATGGCAATTGTCGATCCAGCAATGCAGTCATTTGACAGGAAAGGTATTCGATAAGCTGGCAGCCATTCGAGAATTGGAAATGCTCTTTTTAGAAACTTCCATGGAGAACACCCGGCTGTTGACTGTCTGACGGAATTTTTGAGTACATGAATCCATGACGTTATAACTGGTTGGTGATCAAATTGTTTTTGCAGATCTAACTAGAAGCCGAGATTTTGTAAATTTCAAGAAAAAAAAAGATGTTACCTGGGTGAGCGTTGTACGATTTATTTGTATTCGTGTGGTCATGATGATGATCGCCTGCGCTGATACTGCAGACTTACTGCGGGCCTGAACGCGCTTTGCTGCGAGGGAGCATTATAAGCTTCTCTCCAGATCACTGATAGGCGGTGATAAGGCGCAGAAATCAGGCGCGTGCTGTCAAAACATTAGAAATTTTACGGAAGTTTACTGCGGAACGTGATGCTGTTTTGTAGGTTAAGGGGGTGCAAACATCATTCTATTTGAAACTATTTTAAACGGACATTTTACACTTTTACAGATTTGAGATGTTTTAAAAAAACATATTTAATCTTTTTTACAAAAAATTGTTTTTTTATACCGAAACCAAATTTTTTATCTTCATTATGTGTACCAAAATAATACAAAAATGTGTAATATACACAATCACACAGATGCTAATGTGTGCCGATAAATGCATCTCTTTTCAGTCAATTTTTTTTGACTTGAATGGAGTGATGTTCAATGTCTGGTGCCACAGCCATCGAGTGAGAGATACCAGTATTGCAATGAAAAGGACGGAGGAAAGCACCAAGCCACAACCGATGAGTGCTAGGAGGTCCAAGTTGTAGTATACGATCGTCGACAGTTTTCTGCCGGACACGTGCAATTCCGGCAAACTGCCATGCTCGCCCACGAATTCCGTGTACTTCAGAAGTCGCTCGGTAGGTGAAACAGGTTTGCTCTTGATGAGGGCATGGATGCGACGGACGTGTTGCTCCAAAGTGCTGTCTTCTAGGGTTTCAAGCAGCAGTTTTCGGAATTCAGTCGGTGAATTGACGAGATCACGTTTGTCGAACACTCTTCCAAACCCGTTTCGCTCTGCCAGACGGCCGGTGATCCACTGGTCAGCAAAGGACGGCATGCAGAGGATGGGTTTACCGGCTTGGACGACTTCGAGGAGACTGTTGTAGCCGCCGTGGGTAATGAACAGCTTCAGTCTTTCGTGACCGAGAATAGCTCCTTGGGGCACCCATTGCACAAGCTTGATATTGCTCGCGGAGGCTGCTAAATCGGCTATTTCAACATCATTCTCATCGGTTTTGACAATAAAATGGTAGTCCGGAAGAGAAGCAAAAGCGTCAATAAGGTGCTGCTTGAGGGAATATGGCATGTCACTGCTTCGGATGATGGATCCGAAAGAAAAGAACACAACACCTTTTTTGCCTTTTTGCATCTCCATTGCGTACCGCTCCGGAAGCTTCTGTTTGGTGATATCCATGCCACCACCGCCGATGTAGACCATGTTGTGTAGGATCGGTCGAGGGAAAGAGAGAAACTCATCTGCCAGCACAAAGATCAATGCCACATCTTGCAGAACGGTTCGCACACTAGGGTAATTCGGGTCGATGTGCTTCCGGAAGGTAGCATCGGTTCTTTCGATGCTGCGTTCAATGACTTTGTAGTAATAGTAGTGCTCTATCGTATTGCGCAGTCTTTGGTACATTGTCATGTTGTCGCTGACATCCGGGAACATGGATTCTGCAGACGGCACGAAGCTGGTAGGCGTCGAGACTCCGATAACCGTGGTCATGAACTCGGCGATTGGTGAACTGGCGATCCAGATGAGAGACCGCGCCTTTACGAGGTGCTTCAGAGCGGGGCCGCAGGTGTCCACGTGCTCGGTCATGAAGATGTCATAATGCTCATCTTGGAGCGACATTAGAAAATCTTTGTACCTTTCCAGCATATCTGAAGTATTATACTATAATTTTATTCATGCACGGTGACAAAATGAGTGTTTTGATTTACCGTCACAGTAGTCAATCAACAGATCAAAAATCCTGTGGTCTGGACGAAACAGAGATCCAAGAATGCCTTCATCTGGCGCATAAATATTGTTCATCAAGTGTGCAGCCATTTTATCGTATTTCTCACTTGAAAAGTTCGAAAGTCTAATTTGTACCACGTTTTCTGCTGATCTGACACTGCTGGATGTCAGATCGTACTCCGGTACCAAAAGTGACTAAAATTATATAACGTTCGTTGAAAATCATCCGTGTGTTTGAAGAAGATCGTCTGTTAGACAAAAACTCACCACATTGTGCCCTCCTTTAGACAAAGCTTCAGCGATCCGGGTATTGGACATCATGTGGCTTCTGCTGACGCCAGGGCTGTAGATCAGGATTTTGTAGCCATTTACGGGAAGCAAAATCAGTGCAGCTACAACTACAAGTATTATGCCATTCACGTGCATGACTGACAGTGAGCAAATAGTCAGAAGACAAACCCCATAGATATTTATATGTAGAAGACATATCCTAGTAACAATGTAACCACTGAAGAACACCTACACGCCCCCATCAAAGAACAATGCCCATTCCCGACCTTTGATACGTTTTTTTTAAGTTATCGATATCATAAGACAATCCGATTTGAAAGGCATTCATCATTTCCTTATGGCTTACACTTTGTACCAGAGAACCCATGATAACGTTTTGCTAAGCGCATTTTATTGTATTCGCTCCGCCTAAGCTGTCACAGTTTCCACAAATGGATCGTCATTATTCAGATTACGCGATCATCCATCATGATTGTCATTATCACTGAACTATGAACTATTTTATGCCTGCAGGTTTTTATCGTATTACAGGTTTGAGATCTCATTGTTAGAATGAATGCAAAAACTATTTTTTATTCCGTCCACAGAAGTGACCGTAGTCAAAAATTTTGAGTTTGCCGTAACCGCAACAAAAATATTGTGGAACCGGTCGTGACGTTAAGGCAACGTACTCATTCGTAACCGTCATTATTTTTTAACAGTGTTATTATTCTGACGTAAAAACCTACAAATATTTGTAATGATGTTGCATGTAACACCAAATAGTAAATATTTTGTCATTTATATATTTATGCCTTTGCTTGTGCAAAGGCGTTCCAAAATTTAGTGGTATCCAACCACAAGCTTTCGCAAGGGCGGAATTCAATGTTTACCTCAAACTTGGGTAATTAAACCGAAGATGAAGACGCGGAGTCTGTTCTTATGCACCTGGTTGTGCCAATGGCTTGGGTGTCCAAGCGACATCGCTCATATTGCATTTGTCAAAGAGATGCAGAGAAAGAGAGCCTATGCATGCACGGCGTGGAAAGGAGAAGAGAGTTTTGGGAAGTTAATCCGGAGTTCATAAAACACATTTGAAGTAAATTTTTGTGGAAAAAATGATTGCATTGTTCTGAGGCACTTAACCTGTCCGTCAGTTAGACAGCTTACTTCGACTTCCGCCTATCATTGTGGTTCTTTGTGTTTTGATATGGTACTAAGAATTGGAGCAAATAAGAGTATGGAAACTGATACGTGGCAAAATCATCTTTTCCGGGTTTGAAACGGGAGAATCAAAATTGTCAGTATGTTATCAAAATGAAAAAAAAAGTTTCTTCACATGGTGCCAGCATCAGATTCACTTTCCAGAAGCTTCCCTTTCTCTCCGCAACATAAATCCTTCCCAAGTTCGATGCAAAAATTGAATTCCACCCTTGCGAAAGCTTGTGGTTGAATACAACTAAATTTTGGAACGCATTTGTTTAAGCTTTCTAAAATGCATAAATGGATAAAATTTAGTTATGTCTGTTTCATTGGACAAATCAAAAAGTATAAACATTAATCTTCATTGAGTAGGGAAACTTGACGGATATCTGTGAATCGTTTTTTAAGTCAGCAACGTTGTGCAGCAAACCAAATTGCATTTTTTGTTTATGCCTCTGCTTGTGCAAAGGCGTTCCAAAATTTAGTGGTATCCAACCACAAGCTTTCGCAAGGGCGGAATTCAATGTTTACCTCAAACTTGGGTAATTAAACCGAAGATGAAGACGCGGAGTCTGTTCTTATGCACCTGGTTGTGCCAATGGCTTGGGTGTCCAAGCGACATCGCTCATATTGCATTTGTCAAAGGAGAGCAGAGAAAGAGAGCCTATGCATGCACGGTGTAGAAGGGAGGGGAGACTTTTGGGAAGTGAATCCGATGCCGATAAAATGTGTTCAATGTTATTTTATTTTATTTTTTTATTTTTTTTCAGAATCTTGGATTTGTATTCTATCAATACACATCAAAAAGGTGGAGCAAAATTTATGTTCTACTGAAATAAAAAATAATTTTAATAAAATGTGCACTACAATTACCGATTTAGCTAGAGAACTCAGAAGCTAAATTTTTTTCAGCATCTTAGAGTTACTTTTTGATTTGATTTTGAGCCCATTTATTCAGCGTATTTTTTTGGTAAGTTTTATTTTACTTCAAAGACATTTTATCTGCTTTGGATTCACTTCCCAAAAGTCTCCCCTCCCTTCCACACCGTGCATGCACAGGCTCTCTTTCTCTGCGCCTCCTTGATGAATGCAATATGAGCGATGTCGCTTGGACATCCAGAGCTATTTGAGCATACAGGTGCATAAGAGCAGACTCCGCGTTTTCATCTTCGGTTTAATTACCCAAGTTTGAGGTAAACATTGAATTCCGCCCTTGCGAAAGCTTGTGGTTGGATACCACTAAATTTTGGAACGCTTTTGCATTAGCAGAGGCATATGAAATACCGAGTAATAATGTTAAAGTCGCCGAAATCTAATATCAAAATCTAATATATTTAATTCTAATTCTATTCGACAGAATCATAAATTTTTTTTCTCAAAAAATGGACACAATAAATGACAACTTAATTTAAAAATAATTTTCCGTAGTGACCTATGTTTTGTTCTTTTTGTTCACGGGGGTAGGCGCACCGGATTCACTTGCTTGCCGTCGCAGAGATTTCATGTGAGCTGTGATCAGTGATATGTGTTCTTTGTTGTGATAATACCAAACCTGCTATCCACGTGTTTGGCTGCCTTGCTATAAAAAGCTACATATACATATGTATTTGCGGGGCATACGGTTTCATGATAATAAAGATGCGGATCTGTGCTACGATTTTTGTGCTATTTGTTATTTGTCTTCACATCGGTGATGGCTTCAAGATTCTCATCTACAGCCCGACCATAAGCAAGAGTCATATGCTGGCTAACGGCAGGATAGCTGATACTCTCGCTAATGCAGGTCATAATGTCGTGAGTAATTTTGTGCTGCCTGGGTATATTTAGTCCAGGTTTAAATTTCAGACGGTCATTGAACCCGAATATATGGTGCCATCACACGCTATTCAAAGCACTCGCATTGCCCAACGGATAGCTTTGTCTAATCTATCAAGTTCTGGGTTTGAAAAGATGATGTCAAAAGTCATATCTCGCATCTTTGATCCTGATCCTGGAGTTATTAACAGTTTGTTCAGAAATTATTTTTTTATGTTTGAAGCCATTGCAGACAGTTGTGATGGTAAGTGCCGAACTTTTATCGTGCCACTCATTTTTATATTATCTCCTGTAGAAATGCTAGAAAAATACAGCGACTTCTGGCTCTCGCTCAAGGATGAACACTACGACATTTTTATGACAAACCAGCTCGACACCTGTGCACCTGCTTTAAAGCACGTCGTTCAGGCGAAATCCCTCATTTGGATTTCCAGCTCGCCTTTTCTCGAATTCATGGCCGATATTGTTGGCATCCCGACGCCCACAAGTTTTGTGCCATCTGCAGCTAGCATGTTTCCTGACATCAGTGACGACATGACCATGTATCAACGATTCCGGAACATGATAGAGCACACTGACAATTGTCTTTCCATGGAATACTCCATTGCTAGAACCGATGTCATCGTCCGAAAACACTTCGGGCCGAATATTCCCAGTGTTAAAACTATTTTGCAAGATCTGGCTCTTATTTTTGTGATTGCGGATGAGTTTTTGTCTTTTCCCAGACCGATTCTGCATAATACGGTTTACATTGGCGGCAG
This sequence comes from Turbatrix aceti, assembly GCA_963969345.1. NCBI lineage: Eukaryota > Metazoa > Nematoda > Chromadorea > Rhabditida > Panagrolaimidae > Turbatrix > Turbatrix aceti. The sequence goes on from OZ017768.1 coordinate 7,013,498, forward strand.
CGGTGTCGATGTGGGCAAGCATGAACTGCGTGAGCCGTACACGTCAGAAATGATGAAAGGGTCCAAAGGCGTTGTGCTCTTTTCTCTCGGATCTTTGACGGATACAAGATCGATTCCGGCTGGATTCAAGAAACACCTCCTCGAAGCATTTGCTTCTCTGCCTGACTATCATTTCATCGTCAAAGCAGACGAAAGAGATGCCGAATTTGCTGATTTGGCGGTGGCAGACAACATCAAGATCGTCCACTGGGCCCCTCAGCCGGCTATTCTTGCTCATGACAGACTGAAGCTGTTCATCACCCACGGCGGCTACAACAGCCTTATCGAGGTCGTGCATGCAGGAAAACCAATCGTATGTCTGCCACTTTTTGCAGATCAGTGGACAAACGGTCGTCTGGCGGAGAGAAATGGGTTTGGCAAAGTGTTTGACAAGCGACATTTGATACACTCGTCGACAGAATTCAAATCTCTGTTGACCGACGTCCTGGAAGATCCCAAATACCTAAAGCACGTCCTTCGCATGCGTAAACTCATCCATACAAAGCCAATGTCGGCAAACGATCGCCTTCTGGCGTACACAAATTTTGTAGGAGAAAATGGAAATCTGCCTGAACTTCACGTTTCCGGGCGGAAATTGTCGACCATTGTGTACTACAACCTGGACATTTTTTCACTCATTGCTTCTGGCATATTGCTTATTTGTGTGGCAGCATTTTTTGTTGGACGCTGGCTGTGGCTGCAGTTAGCAGCGATATCCCGCCCAAAGTTCGGGAAAACTGATTAACAATTTGGTGTCTTGCGGAAGACTAAATAAATGTTTTGAACTGTTGTTGTATGACGTGATGTAAATATTATTCTTTAAAAAAACAACCGGAATCCGTGTTTACCCGTTGTACTTATCACGGGGATCAAAGACAAGTCAAGTGATATTTTGGAATGTTCTTGAACCTATTTTTTGCAATACAGAAGATAATGTGCAAAAGTTCTCATAAAAAATAATGATAAATGACTTTTCCATGTTTGGAGTGTCACAGAACACACTTCAGGAGAGCACAGTGCGTTGTGGTTTCAGACAGGTGCGCACGAACTACTAAATATTTTTTTACCGCACCTTAGACAGCGTACTCCAGGGCACGGCCTGGTAGGGACTTTAAAAATAAATAATATAATACATTTTCAAATTGTCATTAAAAAATTATTGAAGTTGTCACTTAGGATTGAAAAAGAAGAACAAAAAAGTAACTTACTTCATTCGGCAAAAAAACCTGTAATTTTTTTTGGTAGTACATACATAATAATTTTTTGGGCCGTATTGAAATCAAGATACATGTGTAGTACAGGCCAATTGTATGTGTCTTGATTGTGATCTCATTGTGTTCGGATACGGTTGTTGTTTGTGACACAACGTAGTTGTCACAAATTAAACCAGTTTTTTTACCACAAGAACCCCAAATTCGTTGTTTCTGACACCCAGGGGACGATCTTAGTATATAGTCATCCCGTTTCGTACCCATTCGCAATGTCAACCATGCACGTGAATACAATATTTTTGGTCATTTCTGTGATTCTAATTTTATCCACATCCACAAATGGCTACAAGATTCTGATATACAGTCCCGCAGTCAGCAAAAGCCACATGATGTCTAATGTCCGGATTGCCGAAGCTTTAGCTGAAGGAGGACAAAATGTGGTAAGTTTCTGTTATAAATATTTAGTATCACGGTGATCAGAAAATATTTTATATACTTTCAGTCTATGATGATACCAGAATATGACCCGTCGTCCAGCAGAGTCAAAATCTCAGACAACGTAATTCAAATAAGACTTTCCAATTTTTCAAAAGAGAAATTTAACAAGATAGGTGCTGAGTATATGAACAACCTCTTTGCCCCGGATGAAGGCTTGCTGGGTGCTCTGTTTCGTCCACCACACAAGGCTTTTGATGTGATGATTGACTACTGTGACGGTAAATCAAAACACTCATTTTGTCACCGTGCATGAATAAAATTATAGTATAATACTTTCAGATATGCTGGAAAGGTACAAAGATTTTCTAATGTCGCTCCAAGACGAGCATTATGACATCTTCATGACCGAGCACGTGGACACCTGCGGCCCCGCTCTGAAGCACCTCGTAAAGGCGCGGTCTCTCATCTGGATCGCCAGTTCGCCAATCGCCGAGTTCATGACCACGGTTATCGGAGTCTCGACGCCTACCAGCTTCGTGCCATCCGCAGAATCCATGTACCCGGATGTCAGCGACAACATGACAATGTACCAAAGACTGCGCAATACGATCGAGCATTACTATTACTACAAAGTCATGGAGCGTAACATTGAAAGAGCAGACGCTGTTTTCCGAAAGCATATTGATCCAAACTATCCCAGTGTGAGAACTATTCTTCAAGATCTTTCGTTGATTTTTGTGCTGGCAGATGAGTTTCTCTCTTTCCCTCGACCGATCCTACACAACATGGTCTACATCGGCGGTGGTGGCATGGATATCACCAAACAGAAGCTTTCGGAGAATTACGCAGTGGAGATGCAAAAAGGCAACAAGGGTGTTGTGTTCTTTTCTTTCGGATCCATCATCCGGGGCAATGGTATGCCCTATGCCTTTAAGAAGCATCTCATTGAAGCCTTTGCTTCGCTCCCAGACTACCATTTTCTTGTCAAAACAGGTGAAAATGACACTGAATTTGCCGGTTTGACTGATTCAATACCAAATATCAAGCTCGTGCAATGGGTGCCCCAAGGAGCTATTCTCGGTCACGAAAGACTGAAGCTGTTTATCACCCACGGCGGCTACAACAGTCTCCTCGAAGTCGTCCAAGCCGGTAAACCCATCCTCTGCATGCCGTCTTTTGCTGACCAGTGGATCACCGGCCGTCTGGCAGAGCGAAACGGGTTTGGAAGAGTGTTCGACAAACGTGATCTCGTCAAATCACCGACTGAATTCCGAAAACTGCTGCTTGAGACTCTGGAAGACAGCACTTTGGAGCAACACGTCCGTCGCATCCGTGCCCTCATCAAGAGCAAACCTGTTTCACCTACCGAGCGACTTCTGAAGTACACGGAATTCGTGGGCGAGCATGGCAGTTTGCCGGAATTACACGTGTCCGGCAGAAAACTGTCGACGATCGTATACTACAACTTGGACCTCCTGGCAATCATCGGTTGTGGCTTGGTGCTTTCCTCCGTCCTTTTCATTGCAATACTGGTATCTCTCACTCGATGGCTGTGGCACCAGACATTGAACATCACTCCAGTCAAGTCAAAAAAAATTGACTGAAAAAAGACATTTGTGTGATTGTGTATATTACACATTTTTGTATAATTTTTGGATAAACACATATTAAAGTAAAAAATTGGGGTCCGCAAGCGTCTATAAATTACTTTACATAATATATTTAGAATACCTCTTATGGTAGACAAACAACAGGTGTTCTGTTATTGAAAATGGTTTTTCTCAGTAGCCGGCCGGAATACAAATCTTTTGCAGTGTTTATGCTTTTGATTATATTTGTTAGTTTTCGTTTACCTGACAAATACTTACATAAAAAATGCGTACCTGTAAATGTATATGTTAGCAGATAAAACAGTTTAGAAATTAATATTTCTACATCTGTGGTTTTTAAGATGGATTTCCTGGCATGTAATGACAACTGGTTTAATGATTACTATTTTTATCCTTATTTATGCGCTTTCATATTAGGAGTTATGATGATTTTGCTAAACATTGCTGCGTTGTACTCAGTTTTAAAGGTTTGTTACTTGTAATTTTTTACTATTTTTTAATTCAATAATTTTAGAATCAATCTCAAAGTCAATTGCAAAATTCAAGTGTTTTCTTTATTTGTATCATGATTTATTTGAGTATTATATATACTTCTTTTAATATTTCTTTACTTTTTACCGATTTTAGTGCATCAATGTCTAATTCAGAGACATTACAAAATTTTAAGATTAGAAATTGTTCGCATTTAAAATTTGATTTGACCTACGTAAATCAATTGGATAGAAAAAACAGAATTGAAAAAGCTGATGAAGACGTCGAAAACTATAAATCAGATACAATGATATTACTTTATTTTTTTGGTATTGGTTGGAGGAAGTTCACAAAAAACGCCTTCTTTTTTGGATTATTTACGCTTTCGCTGAATCAGTTTTCAATTTTTTGCGTTCCATTACTTAATTCCAAAATATTTAAAAGCAAGTGTGTTTACGTTATTGGAAGCATCTTATTAGTTGTTTCAATTAGTGTGACTGCTTTGCTGGTTTTTCACTGGATATTTTTGTTGGGGGACTTTGACGAGTTCAAAATCATGGATTACATGAGACCTATAAATTATTATCGTGAATACCTACCGTATGATTTTATTCCTGATTCTTTAGTGTTACATTTGACAACATTTGTTTATGTCTTAATTGTCTTGGAACTACGCTTCAAGTTAACCTGGCGAATAAAAAGTGGAAAAGATTTTTTCAAAACTGTTGCACAAACCAACGATGCTCAACGCAAAAGTGCCTCACGCCTTGTTGTCTTCTGTTTTATTATGATAGGAACCGAACACATTGTTAAACTTGCTCCTGATAGCAATTATTTAGATAATCGTTATTCATCCCTTGTGCTTATTTTTTCGTATGTGATTAATGCAAATTCGTTATCTTTCATGGTTGCTTTGCTTCAAGGAAGTACTAGAAAGATTTTTGTCAGCTTGTTAAAATAGTTAATAATAAACATTAATTTTTCAATTAATCGTAAGTGAACGATATTTACTTTACTTTACTTTATTACTCTTACTCGTGCATAATTACTCATTACAAAATTAAAGAGACAGTGATGAGTATCGAGATTGCACGAAGAGGGCGCCGTCAATCGTAGCTACCTGCGTCACGTCGTAGTCCTTAGCAGGAGCGTTATACTATTTATCAATTGACACCCCTGTAAAAACAACAAATTTTAAACAAACGTGCTCATTATTTGTACCTCTGCTTGTGCAAAGGCGTTCCAAAATTTAGTGGTATCCAACCACAAGCTTTCGCAAGGGCGGAATTCAATGTTTACCTCAAACTTGGGTAATTAAACCGAAGATGAAAACGCGGAGTCTGCTCTTATGCACCTGTTTGCTCAAATAACCCGGGTGTCCAAGCGACATCGCTCATATTGCATTTGTCAAAGAGATGCAGAGAAAGAGAGCCTGTGAATGCACGGTGTGGAAGGGAGGGGAGACTTTTGGGAAGTGAATCCGATGCCGATAAAATGTGTTCAATGTTACTTTATTTTATTTTTTTATTTTTTTTAAAGATTTTAGGATTTGTATTTTATCAATACACATCAAAAAATTGTGAACAAAATTTATGCTTTACTAAAATGAAAAATAATTTCAATAGAATGTGCACTACAATTACCGATTTAGCTAAGGAACTCAAAAGCTAAATTTTTTTCAGCATCTTAGATTTCATTTTCTATTCGATTTGGAGCCTCTTTATTCAGCGTATTTTTTAATAAGTTTTATTTTTCTTCAAATACATTTTATCCGCTTTGGATTCACTTCCCAAAACTCTCCCCTCCCTTCCACACCGTGCATTCACAGGCTCTCTTTCTCTGCGTCTCCTTGACAAATACAATATGAGCGATGTCGCTTGGACACCCAGGTTATTTGAGCATACAAGTGCATAAGAACTGACTCCGCGTTTCTAACATCGGTTTAATTACCCAAGTTTGAGGTAAACATTGAATTCCGCCCTTGCGAAAGCTTGTGGTTGGATACCACTAAATTTTGGAACGCCTTTGCACAAGCAGAGGCATAAACAAAAAATGCAATTTGGTTTGCTGCACAACGTTGCTGACTTAAAAAACGATTCACAGATATCCGTCAAGTTCCCCTACTCAATGAAGATTAATGTTTATACTTTCTGATTTGTCCAATGAAACAGACATAACTACGCCTTTGCACATGCAGAGGCATATAAATACATTTAAATGTCAACATATTTAGTATGTGGTTTTACATCAGGCAAATATTCGTAAGTTTTTTACGCCAGAATAATACACACTGAATACGTTGTTAAAAAATTGAAAGGATTCCCGTCATCTGAAATAAAAAATCATTTTTTTTGTCGGTTACCGAATTAAAAATGAACTTCACTTTAAATTCGTGCAAGCTGAAAGAGCCAGGATGCTTCCACAAATTAAATTAGCTTCAGTTTATGCCTCTGCTTGTGCAAAGGCGTTCCAAAATTTAGTGGTATCCAACCACAAGCTTTCGCAAGGGCGGAATTCAATGTTTACCTCAAACTTGGGTAATTAAACCGAAGATGATGGCGCGGAGTCTTTTCTTATGCACCTGGTTGTGCCAATGGCATGGGTGTCCAAGCGACATCGCTCATATTGCATTTGTCAAAGGAGAGCAGAGAAAGAGAGCCTATGCATGCACGGTGTAGAAGGGAGGGGAGACTTTTGGGAAGTGAATCCGATGCCGATAAAATGTCTTTGAAGTCACTTTGAAGCCTAATTTTTGATGTGTATTGATAGAATACAAATCCAAGCTTCTTAAAAAAATAAAAAATACAATAAAATTTTCATCGATCACATTTTATCTGCTTCGGATTCACTTCCCAAAACTCTCCCCTCCCATCCACACCGTGCATGCTTAGGCTCTTTTTCTCTTTGACAAATGCAATATTAGCGATGTCGTCTGGACATCCATACTATTTGAGCATACAGATGCACAAAAGCTGACTCCGCGTTTTCATCTTCGGTTTAATTACCCAAGTTTGAGGTAAACATTGAATTCCGCCCTTGCGAAAGCTTGTGGTTGGATACCACTAAATTTTGGAATGGGAACATCCGCAATTTGTAATTTTTACGCCGTGAAAATTATTCATACTATTTATTACTGACAGTTTACCTACATTTCTAAGTGAATTTGCCGGCGCACTCTTCCAAGGGCCAAAAATCTATACAGTTGTGGCCAATATCGTCCATTTATGATCCGTTGATATTTCAGTTCGCCAATCTGACGCAGTACCCCTTGAATTTTATATTAGTTCCTCCCCGAAGTTAACTTCCTCGATGTCCCATCCAGTGTCCGTCTTCTTCCAAATGGGTGCAAAATATTCTCTCTTGCGTTCTCCACAAACTGGCAACAACAATCAACGACAGTTCAGAAAAAATACAAGACAGCATGAAATATACATACATAGAATCAGGTAAATCGTAGAAAAATAGTGTTGACCAAATAAAAACAATATGACCGTGAAAACAAAAGTAGGATAACGGAGAGAGGTCGTGGGTTGAGGGTCTTGGAATGACAAGGAACCGACGTTTTTTTGAGCAGTCAAGATTTTGTGAGGAGTGGGGTGGGGGCTGTCATGGAAGAGGGGAGGGGGCCGGGCAACAAACAAAAAACAAACAAACAAAACCAAAACAGAGTCACAAGGCGTAAAGCTCTCTACTGCGGAGTAGTACTAGGATGAGTTCGTCTTGGGAGGAGGAGAGTGGGATTCAGGCAGGCATCATCACTCTTCGTCGCTGGCTATCCTCAGCCTCTTCTCATCGGGCGAGCTGAGATCGTCCTCGCGTGTCCTGATGTACGCTGCTCTCGCAGAAGGCGGGCCTTCGACGTCGACGACATCGATGTCCTCGGAAGAAAGTGAGCGCCCGTTTGGCATGAGTGGGGCGGCGGTTTTCATCTCGACGGGACTACCGTTTCCGTTGCCGTTTCCGTTGTGGTGACCGTTTGTTTTGGGAGTGTCTCCGTTCGTCTGCTGCTGCTGCTGCTGCGCTGCCGCGGCCATTGCTGCTGATCCAGCAAGGCCAGCGGTCGTCGTCGTCGTCGGCACCGATGACGTGCCTGCGATCCCAATCGGACATCCACCGGCGCCGGTCGCGTTGACGGATGCCGCCGCTGTCATTACGGTGCTGAGCGTTTCAGGACCCTGGCTCCGGACAAAGTTTTGGAGTTCGATTGATTTCCTCGCATCCCGGAATATGGGGTCCACCGGCCGTGAGGCGTAATCGATCTAAAAATGGTCAAAATAATTTTTTCTTCTCTCAATTATCAACAACCAATGAAAAAAACCAAGAAAATGTCAAATGTGTGTTTTCAGAGAAAATTTGGTTATTTCAACGAATTTGATAAAAAGATACCGAAAAAATCAAAAAAAAATCCAAAACAACAAAAAAAAACTACAATGGTAGAAAAAAGCCTTCGTCTACTATAATTAACGCCATGGCCGTGCCAAAAAAGTGTGCGTACACGCTAAAAAACCAAAAAAAATATATCAAATTTAATCCCAACATTTTTTCAAAGTGCCATGCGTTTCTGTCCTTTTTTGCCCCAAAAAAACAGCAAAAAAAGAATTGGCAGCAAAATAAGTAAATAAAAAATAAATAAAAGTATAAATCGATCAAAAAATCACACATCATTCAGAATATATCAAAAAAAACATGCTCACCGGTTTTGCTATATCCAGTTGGATTGCCCCTTCTCTTTGCAACGATGATTTGACCGTTGTAAGACAACTGTTAACGTAATTTATCATTGGGGCAAGCTGCAAATTTAACGGTATTTTGTAAAAATGTACATGAAATCATTTAACGACAATATTGCGCATTAGAAAAAAAAACAATGGTTGGTTATGCGTGCATCAGCGATACCAAAAATAGGCCTAATTCTCCAGTAATCATGTTAGTGTCTTTTTTCTTCTTCTTTTTTTTGCCTCCGTGTTTTAGACTACAAATTATTGCGTGTCACCGAGTTTGCCGTTAAAATTAAATTATTAAAGAAAATTAAGTAATAAAAACCCGCCAAGTTATTTTTTTTTCTTTTGTAACCCAAAAAGAAAAAAAAGAAAGAAAACGACGCATCCTACGGCAAATATGCAAAAATTAAAATAAAAAAGAACCACTGAACAATAATCATCAAATCAATGAATAAATACCCCCCTCCACCCAACTTACGGTACGATTTTCGGATTTCATATCCTTCTTGTCATCTTTGCCGTCGCACGCTGTCATTGCATAGACGCCGCTCTTTCGCCTCGATTCATTTCCTAGCATGGGTGATGACCGTTGACTTTCACTAAAAAGAGTAAATCAGAATCAGACGCATGAAGAAGAAGAAGTTCAAAGCAAGAACATAAATGAAAGAAAGGTAAACGTAAACACAAAATTTTATGGCATCTCTCTCACAGCGAAAACACTCAACATCCACCGTTTTTCATGTTTCCTATCAATGTTGTCTTTTTTCGATCTTTTTCATTGCTTTTAGGCCACATTTGTTCTTTCAACAGTAATTTTTCATCGTAAATCAATTTTCTCATTCAACTTTAGATGAAAATTATTGGTTTGCAAAAAAATAAAAAGTTATGTTGGTTAGTAAAAGCATAAATAATAAAACTTTTCAAAAAATATAATATTTGCCATTCGGCCTTTTATTATATTTTTTTTTTTTTTTAAAATCCCAAAACCATCCAAATTTCATAAAAACTCACATTTTCTGGGGCAAAAAATTGGGATTTTTCTTGAGCGTTTCAGTGTAGTGAATTTCGCTTGCCTGCAGAATCGCCGGACCGCCTCCAGCATCCATAACCGTAGGATAGCCCGCCGAACCGGTGGTAATCGACTTGACACCAGCGTTGACGTGTCCCCCAGCGATTCCAATGCCACCGAGTGCGTTGCCCGCGCCGCCAGCGTGATTGTTCAGGCTGTTGATTCCCTGTTGTTGTTGTTGCTGCTGTTGTTGTTGTTGCTGGCCGGTCGGTGTCGAAGTCACGACAATGGATGGCGCATTCTGGCCCGCTGATGACGGCAGAATATTCTGATACGTATTGAGCAGCGCAATCGATAGCTGCGCTCCCAGGGCTGGCACGTTTTGCTGGGAATTGACAGGGGTCGGGTTACGATGCATCTGGGATTGCTGTTGTTGTTGTTGCTGGTGGTCATTTTGCGCGTGTACCGTAGCCATGGAAGGCGACTGATTGGTGGCAGGCGTGGTAGCTGTCGTAGCTGGGGTGTGTGGGGGCTGTGGGAGGTTGCCATTAATCGTCGCGTCCATGCCAGCAATGGTTCGGTGGAGAGACTCATTCATGACCGACGGCGACCTCAGCGAGCTGAGTCCCCGTTGCTGGAGTTCGCTGATCTCCTGGCTGATGCCACCGACCTGCGTGTTGGGTGTCGACGCGTTCGACGACCTCGAAGCCTGTAGATTTGACAGCGACTGCTGCAGACTCTGCCCCGAAGTCGACGGTGGCGCGGACGACGTCGCTACCGAAGCCGCAATTGCCGCTGCGAGACCGCTATTCGCGTTGGGACGCATGAGTTCTTCCAGCGGGTGTACAGATTGCGCGGTCGACTGTGGCACGGACTGTCCCGGTTGCTGTCCCTGCTGTTGTTGCTGCTGCTGTTGTTGCTGAGCGACCTGGGCTGCTGTCGTGGATTGCGATCGTAGCTGGGCCACTGAAACACGTTTATGAAGGGCTAACAACGATAGGGACTTGTAAGCAGTTAATCAACTCACAGCTAGGATTCAGCAGCGCAGACTGCAGCATCATGGCTTCGGTCATGTCGTTGATCTTCAGGTTGGGCTGCGTGCTAGCAGCGCCACCTACTCTCGAAAAGTGCTGGGCAAGCTGGTTTTGAAGGGCGGAGGAGAGGAGGTTGGGGTTTTGTTGGGCGGCTATGACAGCTTGCTGCTGGGCCAGCATGCTGTTCAGCGAGGGGGCGCGTTCGTTCTGCTGGGCAGTGATCGTCGTCAGAACTCTGAAAAAAAAGTTTTTTTATAAAAAAACAAAAGAAATAATTTTTTATATAAAAATGAAAAAAAATTTCTTTTTAATAAAAAATGATAAAAAAAAGTTTTTTTATTATAAAAAATGAAAAAAAAAGATTTTTCTATTATAAAAATTTTTTATGAATAAAACTACTCACTTGAGCATGTGCGAGTTGCTGAGAGTCTGTAGACTCTGATTCGGATTACTATTGCCTCTGAGCTGTTGCTCTAGAATAATTCGCGCCTGCGATACTCCAAAATTGAAGAAAAATCTCAGCGTATCGACATTTCCTATCGGCAAATCCATGCCGCTGGGAACGGCTGAGTAGGGAATATCGATATTGACCCGTTTATAGGTTTCCGAATCAAAATGGGGAATCTGCACGACGGGATTGTGCTCCGGCCAGGGCAGGGATGCCATGAGGGGCTGCTGCTGTTGCTGCTCCTTGCGCTGCTTCTGCACCGCCGCTAGCAACTGGTGCTGTTGGTGCTGCTGTTGTTGCTGTTGCTGCTGCTGTTGTTGTTGTTGCTGTTGTTGTTGCTGCTGTTGTTGTTGTTGCTGTTGTTGTTGCTGTTGTTGAGCAGCTTGTTGCTGTGCCACAGCTGCAGCAGCTTGTTGCTGAGCCAGGAGCTGAGCATGCTGTTGTTGTTGCTGCGATACCGCAGCCTGTTGCTGCGATAGTACAACCTGTAGGTTAGGCGAGAATCCCGGAATCATGAGTCCCGGATTCTGCTGAGCGAGAGCAGCCGCTGCTGCTGGATTCTGCGCCAACGCAGCCGCTGCAGCAGCCAGCGACGACTGTTGATTCTGCTGCTGCTGTTGTGGAGTCTGCTGTGAGTGATTTTGCAGGTGCGCAACGTGCTTCGCAGCCGCTGCAATGGCCTGCTGTTGTTGCTGCTGCTGCTGTTGCTGCTGATGGTGCTGTAGTTGTTGCAGCAGTGCGGGATTATTCGCCGACAACATCTGGAGCAATTGTTGGGGCGAGATGCCCGAGGTAATGAATTGCGATAAAAACTCAGTCGGCAATCCAGCGGCAGCGGCGACAGCAGCGGCTGCCGTTGCCGATTGATCCATTTCGCGGATTCGCTCGAGATTGAGTTTGAGTAGAAGATCAATTTTCAACCAAAAACAACTTCACGATCCGCAGTGGTAGAGTGGTGTGGTTTCCGGTGTAGTAAAAAGTTACTCGTTCGGCACAACGCTTCTCGTGTGCTCTCAACTGTCGTTTGTTGGCGTTTATCGGCTTCAATTCAATTTTTCTTGTCAATTATCTGACAAAGTAAAATATTGATTTATTTCGTTAAATAAAAAGTGCAGAGTTGGTAGTGTTGTGAGTGGAAGACTGGCGAGGACGTGTTGATATTGATTTTGAGTAGAGCTGAGATCAAAAAAGTTCCGTCAGCGCTGCACCAGATGGTGGTGGTGTTGAAAGGGTGGTTTGGTTTGAGTTCCAATTACCACTGCAAAAAAAAAGAAAAATGAATGATTGGAACAAATCAAATCAAATTAATCGATTAGATTACGATTCGCGTAATTCAAAAATTACCAAAAAAGTACCCGAACGAACAATTTTAAAAAAAGAAAGAAAAATGGCGTCAGTCAAAAACTAAACTTTTACGTCATTCGAACAAGTTTTTTTTTTCATCCGGTAAAAGAGGGGGCAATTAAACAAACGAAAAAAAGGCACGAGGAACATCGTAAAAAAATCCGAAACATTTTTCGCAATTATTGTGCACTTTGAAAAGATAATAAGGTAACAAAGAGCACTCGGGTAACGAGTAACGTAAGTTCTGTCTCGCAAAAAAAAATCGATAATTCAAGTAATACGAGAAGAGGTCCTTAAGATTTACTGCTGCTGGCTGCTGTGGGTGCAAGATGAAGAAAACCAAAAACCCGATGACAAGAGGTAACAAAATACATATACACACTCGATAAACACGGGTCGGTGAAAAAAAAAGATTGGAATTTATGAGACGAAGAAGAAGACGTAGCAGTAAATATTCCACCGGTAATGCGCTACGTGACTGCCTACCTGCCTGACTGACTGGCAGGTAGAAGTAGAAGTTTCAAGGGAAACACATGGAAACAACAACGATTGAAAAAAAAACACGCGCCAACAAAACACTCAATACATACGTTCGTTCACGAGATTCGACTGATAATGACTTGTTTAGCACCGTCAAAAAATATCAAAACGAGTAATAAAAATGTGTTAAAAAAAATAAAATGGTCGTTTGTGTATAAATATTATACATACGTGCGTGTGTGCGTATAAAATATAGTGCATACATATATACCAAGTTTTTGAAGGAGTATGAACATATAAAAAAAAAATGGGGGAAGAAGAAGATGGAGAAAAACACGGAAACATGTGATGCTGTGTTGGGACGCTGCCATCGTCTCGACGACCACGACCACGACCACGTAGACCAGCGAGTGCAAGACGCTCGACCGCCGCTGCTGCTGCTTGTTGTCCTGCTTTTTGTGCTCGGTGCTGCTCGATGAACAAACGAGAAACAGAAACAGAAACAAACGCCAAACGCGATAGAGAGCAAAACAAAAACGTCAGTGATCAACGAACATCGCAGAAATATAAATAAATAAATGAATGAATATCAGAGGCCAGAGGTAGTAATGCTGATGATGACTGTGTTCGTCGTCGTCGTCGTCTTCGTGGCGTGGTAGGCCCGGGTTAGTCAACATCAGCCAGTCATGATTGTGTATTGGCCGGCATGGCGTTCTTACAGGCGTATCGTAGTGCACGTATACGCAAAAGGAACCAACAACCAACGCCGACAAAGAAAGATAAAGATAGAATAGAAGAACAAATGCATTTGTGGTGCAGTGAGAGACCAATTGAACGAAATAATAATAACACACTCACTCAACGGTACAAATTAAAGAAAAAGGAAAGAAAAGAAAAGAAAGAAAAGAATAAACCAAGTGCGAGTAATCAGGTGTGTTCGTTTGCGTTGCATCATGCCTGCGGCGATGGCGTGTCGGCACGTAAACGCGTGCTTTTCTGGAAAGAAAGATATCTAAAAATTACCACCACCAGTCAGTTCACCATCGACAGCGTCTGTCGCTAACGTGTCCGTATACGCGTACGTGTACGCGTGTACGTTTGTGCGTGCGTGCGTATAGCTTCTGGGTCTGGTCTCGGTCGGTTCAGAGAACAGTTATCGATTGGGTGGTGGCTGTGAGTGCGACAACTTGCACGCGCGTACATCTGTACATCTGGTGCGACGCGGACGAGACGAGACGAAAAGAGACGAGAGCGATTTTATGTAGAGTGTAGTTGCCGCTTGCGGTGGTGGCGATGGTGGTGGTTGGCAGCAGTGTGTGCGTGTGTCTGTGTGTGTGTGTGTGTGTACTGCGCGCGCGTGTGTGTGTATGTGTGCGGCAAAGAAAACAGACCGCGTGCGTACAGGGTGCGGCGTGGTTCTGAGTGATCCGACTCAGGAAAATGAGCGAGCGGCGGCCGACCAGGGGGGGGAGAAAGCGAGGGGCGCGCGGAAAACGGACGAACGCCGATGCAACCGACGCACGCGAAAAAAGCATAGGGTCCCCCCTGTTGAATCTTTTTGAAAGAAAATGACACAAATATAATGATTAAAAAAGTTCATTTTTCATAAAGGAGCAAGAAACAACTTTAAAAAAAACTCACTGACTAAAAAACTACATTGCAAATAAAACAAAGATTTATAATTGCTACCGAAAAAAAATAGTGTTCATAAATTTTTCAGATACTTACCTTGTGTCCGCATTATAGCGATTATTCTCCTGAACCTTACTTGTAATTTAAAAAAATCAAATAACACAAGGATTATATTTAATTTTAACAAATAATTTTTCAAAAAAGTACAAATTTTGTCCTCCATAAAACTGCGTTGCAAACAAAACAAAGATTTATAATTGCTACTGATCGTGCACACATTTTCCCGGTAAAAAAACAGCATAGGCTTAATTTAAATACGATTTTGTTGTAAATTTTTGTACATATATTATATGTAAAAATAAATTTGGTAATGTTACTATTTTAATCAAAAAATTTTTTTAAATTGACAATTATGATAAAATATTACATTTGGTAAATGCAGGAATTTGATAAATATTAGTATAATACATTTGGTAATTGCAGAAATTAATGCCGCGAGTTGGCTGTATCGGTCCCGCGCTTTCTGCCGCAAGGGTTTTCACACCTTGCGCCGGCCTTCCGCGCAAGGCGCCGTGCAATTATCACAATTATTATTATGGAAATTATTATAATTATTATTAAACTAAATTAGACCAAAAAAGTAAAAAATCCTAATTAAACGTCTGATGTTTTTTTTTCGGAACAAACTCCCGCTACCGCGCGGAACAGCGATTTTTGTATGCTTTTTGTATCGCTTTTTCAAACCAAAAATAAAAAACTGATCATAAATAATAATAAAAAATTTAACAAAAATAACAAAATTGTTCAAGTAAAATTCCATAGGGGGGACCCTGTGAATTATTCTGCTGCGATACGCACACTTTTTTGCTGCATAGTCACACATGAACGCACCCCTCTCTCTCCCCCCCCTTCCCCCCCCCTGGTCGGCCGCCGCTCGCTCATTTTCCTGAGTCGGGTCGCTCAGAACCGCCTTCACAGGGTGCGTGCGAACGCGATACTAGAGAGAGAAAAAAAGCCCAGCAGGAGGGTCTTCTCGGCTTTTTACAAATGTGAGCGTGATCTTGTGAGTCGAGCGAACTCAAAAAAGGAAAAGCAGCCAAGTTGCAACGAACGCGCAGATGCCTGCCGGCAGCGCAGAAGGATTCGAATTCGAATTCGAGCGCGCCTTCGTTGTCGCCGTCTCTGTCTTCGTCTTTTACGTACAGCACATCACATCACAACTTTCTCTTTTTTATGACGCAAAAGAAAAAGAACTGAACTTTTTTAGAATAGACGGCCGCCGGCGGAGGGGAGGGGGTCGTGCTAGACATGTAGACTCTCTGCGAAGAGCAGGCTGACATTTGGAAGAGGAAAGAAATTTTTTTGCAAACGAAAAAAAAATTATCGGGCACGTTGCCCTTGGTGGACTCAGAGTTCGGTCGGTCGGTGGATGTTGAAGTGGAGGGAGGGGGGCGAAGAAAAGACAAGACAAGACGTCAGCATGACAGGTGGAAGGACCCGGAGCCCAGGCAGGTAGAAGGAGCGCAACACACTTTTGGTTTGCTCTTTGGTTGAAGAAGCAAATATCACAAAAAATTGAAAGCTTGTTTTTTTTTGGTTTTTTTATCCCCTAGAGCTGCGTTATTTTTTTGCTTTTTTATTTGCTTTTTTTTCGAGTGTCACTGATGTGAGCGAACGGTTGAACGGGACGGGGACGTGGAAGGGGTATCTATAGCCTTGTGCAGACAGAGACAGACAGACAGCCTAGGGGCAGCAGCAGAGGTTTTTGACGCAAGCAGGATGAAGTTTGTTTCTCTCTGACTTTTTTTTGGCAAACGATTAAAAAAGCAGCGCCCAGTCATCCATCCGTCGCACACACAGCAACAACGAGTGTACATACTATTTGTGGTCTCTATGATCGCTTCATCGTCGTTGTCGCTCTGCCCGACTGTTGCTGTGCGATGATCACTGGGCAGGCGAGGGTCATCAGTGAGAAAAAAAAAGCAACACTGACACTGCTGCTAGCAGTACTGCTATCAAGCAAGGAAGGAATTTCATGTACTTTATGTGATTCGTGTAGCTAGCGTTGTAAGCATTTGTGTATGATGTATGGTGTACGCTGTCACCACTTTCTGTTTTCTAGCCCGGAGATGGAGATAGCAATGATAGTCAGGTAAGAGACAAACACAGTCAACTACTAATACCTGCGCCCAGGTGGATGTTGGTTGGGGTTACGATTGACGATTGACGATTGACGATTGTTGATTAGGTTTTTAGACAGATACATACATACTTCACCGAAAGGCAACAGTGAATCACACCGCGTCCATTTTTTGCAGGATTGCGTAGTTGTGTGTTCTCTGGTTACGGGTACGAGTCTTTAATGACAGCGGACTGACTGGAAGACGACGAAGACGAAAATAGTCTCGGTCTAGGCAGGCAGGCAGGTAAGTGTAATATACACACATAGGCGAAAACAAGGAGAGATGCATTGAAAAGATAAAAAAAAAAAGAAATTGCGTGAATCAATCTGGTCTGGTACCCAACAACCCAGCTGTGCTATTTTTTTAAGCGACTGATAACACTGAAGTGAGCGATGTTATTCTTTGCCTAGTATCACGCTGATCGGTCGAGTCAGCCGTCTCCGTCTCCTTCTTCTACCTATACCTAGTGATCAAAGTATGCCTTGACACATTCATTCCCCACTATCATCTCATTTTTCTTCAGGGTAATGTGACACAAAAGTGCTGACGTTTTTTTTGTGCTTCCCAATGAATTTGAAAGCAAAGCAAAAAAAAAAAGAGTCCATACTTGTGGTCGGCGTTGTGGTACGGCTTTGCAAGGGGGGGGGGGAGGGAGGAGCGGCAAACAAACAGATGGATAATGATTAAAATAGCAGACGACGTCGCTAGGTACACCCATTGATTTGTTTGATGTGTTGCGCAGCTGCTGTTATGTAAACATGCACTCCAATGTGTATAAAAGCGTATGTATACATACACGTACAATGGATAGGACTCTGCGCCGCCGCGGTTCGGTGAGTCGGAAGCGAAGAATAGGAAAAGGTCACGGGGGGCAAACAGTTTTTTTTACTGGTGTCAAGACGGAGCATTTGAAAATCTATGTATTTATTCCTTGAAAACAGAATTCGCGGAATCTGAAGCCCACACGCACACGGAAATAAATAAAATAGAATAAATAGAAAAAAAACGCAAAAATAAAGGCATTCAGCTCGTTTTGCACACTGAAGGAATTTTAAATTCAAAAAAAGCGCGCCTGAATGGCTCTCAACGCGAATGCGTAACTTTCGCGTCGAGAGTTCTGAAACAACGTTTTTCTCGTTAACTACCGCGTTCATGGAATTTCAAAACACAACGGTGATTTACACTGCGAAAATTGCAAGTTAAGCTTCTGCTAATGAGTACGTGAAAGCCGGAAACTGTAATGCTGGGTTCGCACCCCTATTTAGCCCCTCTATGTTGCTATGGCGTTACAGTTACGGTCCTTGGTGATGCATGTTCGTGATGTTAGTACATCAAGTAGCGGCGGTGTAGTAGTATAACAAATGATTGCGCTTTCACCTCATCGATATGCGCAAAAGCTGAATGAATAAGGAACGACGTATTACAAAGTATAATATTTGATATGGACTCGTAAAAAAAACATTTGAAAAAAAATATAGTATTTGTTATTATAACATTGACACTTTTTGCGTTCATAATTATACAGAAAAAATAGGGTAATAAAAATGAATGAGACTACAACACAAGTCTGTCTGGTATGTAGAAGAACATCACGTCGGAAATTCATCACACCAGACGTGTGATTTCTGGTCGCTTTAAAGTAAGGCGATTA
This sequence comes from Turbatrix aceti, assembly GCA_963969345.1. Taxonomy (NCBI): domain Eukaryota; kingdom Metazoa; phylum Nematoda; class Chromadorea; order Rhabditida; family Panagrolaimidae; genus Turbatrix; species Turbatrix aceti. Next base: position 7,031,769 of record OZ017768.1, read on the forward strand.
GTAAGTTGTATGTTGCACAAAAAAAAGATAGTAGTAATTTGCAACGGGCGGATGAACAACACGAAATAAACTTTTTTTTTATACTGGACCAAAAAATTTTCTTTTTTTTTCTGAATTGCATCAAAAAAATTTCAGTCGAGGCAGGTGGCAGAAAGAAATTAAATTCGTCAGTTATTTACGAGTTCAGAACAGCGCTGCTCGTAAGACGATGACGGTGTTTTTCATCAAGATAACTTGGAATCAACAAAGTCGTTGACAAAAATCAAAAGATTGAAGACTGCGATAGCCGTCGTTGTCGTCTCGTCTGTGAGGGCGGAAGATAACGGTGGGGGGGGGGGAGAACGAGTTGAACAGTTGAACGAGATGATTTTAGGTTACCTGGTCAATCTCGGTTCGTCATCTCAGTAGCAGGAGGAAATGAAAAAGATATTTCAATTGCTAGAATTTTTGCACTAAAAAGAAATATATTTCTTTTTTGAAGAACATGTGGGATTCGGTTCCTTGATTGCATCAGGTTCAAAATGGGGTATGTGCACTATCCAGTATTGACTTTTCCTGTTTATAATACTTTTAACCTTTTTTCGACTTTTGGAGGCGCAAAGTTCAGTAGGTAGAAAGTTATCACCCGGCCGGGGGGACAAGCGGAAGGGAAGAAAGGTGTTCTTTAATCACCCGGGAGGCAGGCACCATCACGTAAAATGGATAAAAACACGAAGGAGCACACAAACAATGAAAAAAAGCTACAATTCATACATACGTACGCACTACTGCCGGGTCATCTATTTTGTCGTTTTATTAAAATTTATTAGGTAATGACAAAAAAAAAGAATCTGATGCGCCAGTCTTTGAGATAAAAAAGTTTTCCTGACGCGTCGAAGGGGGTTAAAAAAAAAACGATATTTTGCACGTGGAAATCCAAATTGAATGCAAATCCATTCCACGTGTTTCAAACAACCTCCCTCCCCCTAAAATGTGTTATGTATGAGGGTGAATGGCTGAAAAGGGAAGTATGATACCAGTGAGTGTTTGCGTTCATAGGAACCAGTGCTGCTGGATGGCCACCCCCCAGCAGGGGTGCACCAACTCCGCCAACCACTGGCTACGTATGCATGTCCTTTTTCGGAGCATTCCCGATGGCGATGAACGCACCGACACCGAGGATGACGATGACTAACGACGAGCCACAGCCACCGTCCAACCTTTTGGCGGTGTTTTGCGGGCGATGGGGGGGGGGGGTGCTTTTTGGTCGGAACAACGTGCAGGGCTGACTAATGTGTGCAACAGATACGAGCAAGCATTGCATTGCATTGGCCCGGGGCAACCAGCGAGAGAGGCTAAATATAAGACAGCCCCTGGGGGCAGGCACGGTCCGGGATAGGGAAGTACTTGTAAAAACGTTGTTAGGAAACAAACGAACAAAAATGCTAACTGACTGCTGCTGCTCTCGGGGCTTTTTTTAGCGTCCCTGGACTGCCTCTGGGCGCGGGGAGTGCATGCACACGCGCACAACATGCCCAGGGGATAATAAATATATGCGCATGTTACTACTTTGAAATGTGTGAGAGAGAATATGAGAGTATCCGTTCTATTTTTAAATGTACATCGACGTCGTCATTTGCTAAACGAATCTCATCTCTTTTTTCTTTTTTGTTGCAAGAAAAAAAAGAAAACTCAAAAATTCACAAAAAAAAAAGACTCGCAATTGTTATTGGCATTTTTTTCCTTTCCTGCTCGCCCCATTGTTGATTTATGTCTTTGTTTGTACTCTGCACTCTGGTTCCTATAGTCAAAGTTGTCTTTTTTTTTCATCCTTTTTTTTCGTAACGCTGATTGGGAGGGGGGAGCATGTGTGTCTTCTGCGGGGACAGAATGTGCCAAAAAAAGTTTTGGCATTCAGCAAAAAGAGGGAAGCAAAAAGAGGGTATACAAAATTGTCGGACTGGAAAAAAAAGAGAGTAAAAGAAAATTCAAATTAAAAAAAAAATTGAACAAAAAAGAAGTATTCTTCTTCATAAATAACAAATGAACAATTTTTTAAACAACAAATTTATGAAAAAAAATTAAGTGAAAAAAATTTTACGGCCAAAGTACGCCTTTCTCGATAAGACTGCCTTGAGAGGTGCGACAGGAGAGCGAGCAAAGCCTATCAATAGACGTGACATGGTTGGTCTCTATCTTTATGACTGACGCGTTGCCAGAGGAAGGCAAAAAAATACGGAGGAAAAAGAGGAGATAAGACTTGTGTACAACTTTGGCGCGTGTACGCGAAGTGAGCAATGAGCAGCCACCGCATCAGCAGTCCCCCCCCAGTCCTCGTCGTGGCGCGCGTATACGTGCACGCATGGACACACACATAATAGCATGTGTAACCCCCTCTGGCAAGCGAAGTGAAGGGAAGAGAAGGGAAGCGGCGAGCTTTTTCGCACTCTTCTGTCATCGCTCTCGATGGCTAGCTGGCCAGCGAACGTCCGGCAGACGCAGACGACGCTCGCTTTTCTCTTGGCAATGCCGCCGGCGGTGTGGTTGGTGCGTGGATCGATGCCGTCCGTAGCCAGGCTGGGACAGGACAGGACAGGAGCCTCTCGTGACAATAATTGACGGAAAAAGGAAGGGATGCCATGCCGGGCCTTTGGTCGGACGGTCTTTTTTTAGTTTTTCTTCAGGGGATGAAGAAAGAGTAAGTGTCTTATTGGGGATGAAAAGTCGACCAAGCCCGTCTTTTCTTGTCTGAAACGCAATAAATAACCCCGAGTGCCAGCAAAGGTCATCATCGGGGTGGCCAGACTTCACTTGGCTGAGAATGAAAATTGTTGCGTAGATGGAATTTAGTACTTATTTTTAGAACACGGCTTAGAACACAATCGATGGGGCTTCAAAAGCTTAGCGCCGTGGTGCGGGGTGACTTGCCTATCGTAATCCCCTGTTTAACGAATCTGCTAATTGCGGACTAGACAGACTCGGCGTGCACTCCTGAGAACCATGCCACCGGAAAAAAATAGAATGATAATCGGACTTTAATGAAAATTAGGAAAGGATGACGTCGATGTTGAATTGCGCGTCGCCGTCGACTAAGTAAGTATGTAGCTGAGAGATCAGATTACACACGGGGGCAGGACAGAGAGCAGAATATAGACTGATTAGCATCCTGCTATGTAGATGGACGAAGCTGGCGTTGCACCCACCGAGTCAACGAAGGTGATACGATCTGGGTGTGCTCGAAAAGGGGAGCACTGCGAGATGCTAATCGTCTTTTGTGGAACACGCTGACTCGCTGTATACATATACCTACAATCTATAATTTGCAGGTAGACTTGGACTTTTGTAACTTGGAGACAAGTTTTAAATTTGGGAGGGGAAAGGACGCACATTTGAACAAATTAACGGGTAATAAATCACTTTTTGAACGTACAAAAACCTAAAAATTATTTTTAGAACACATATCTAAATAAGTTAGGTTTCTAAATTCAAAAAAATAGACACACGAAATTGTTAATTCAAATTTGAGTTTTGACCGAATTTGACAAAATTTACCGAATTTCGCAGTGCAGGCTAGCCGAGTGCATTATGCATGTCTGAAGTTCCCGTCATCAAGCTTGGAAATCCGCTACAAATACTCTCGGTCCACGCAAAAATATCTGACAAGGCCAACAACAGCGGTTAACAGAATAAATCTCCCATCGAGACAGATGCCATTTATAGAAAATATTATTTTAGATTACGAAAGGGCGGAAAATACAATTAGTTCAGATCTTGTTACACGAGTCAAAACCAAGCTGTGTGATGAAATTAAGCCACAGAAATCAGCTGCATGGTTGGAGGAAGTAAATGAAACAGAAAAAAAAGAAAAATGCCTGGAAGGGTAAACTTGCAAGTCTGCATGCAGAACATAAATATGTATACACTGCCATGTGACCTTGTTTAGCGCGCGACCCATTGGGTTGATAAAAGTTTGTAATCTCACGAAATCTCGTTGATGGCTATCGCGTTAGAAAAAAAAAGAGAATTTATTACCAGCAAGTGACCGGGGAGCAGATGAGAGGGCATCACGATCACGGATCGCTGCGCGAGGGATGCTCCGGATTTTAGACTTTGTATTTAGGATGTTTTTTGGAGGAAGGATTGGCATCATTTTGTTGTCCATTTCTGTACTTAAATAGTACGGAATTGAGCAGATTAATGTACAAATTTTGCCATGATGCTGCTAGACGGACTTTGATGCAAACATACATAAATGGATTAGAAAATAAATATTTAGGCATTATCTTTTTGTTGGGTGTTTTTTTATTGAAACAAACTTGAACGACATGTAGCACATCATTATCCGGTCCCACGGGTAAAGTATTGATTACTGACCGGGAAAATAAATATTTAACTTTTGAACTTTTTGCCATTCGTCAAGGAGTCATTAGAAGCCGAAAACTCATTTTTTAGACAGATAAGAATGATAAAAGAGATAAGAAAGTGTCAGTGTCGACAACAAGATTTATCATAAGGTGACGACTGTCGGCTGCCGAACAAATTGTTTTACAGGCATGCGCAAATGCTGACGACCGGAGGGTAAAGGTTGAAATTGGATTGTCCAACAAGATTATATTTATTTACACTTACATAATATGCTTCAACTCCGCCTGAGGAGGCGGGAGAAATTCTATGGCAACCGTATATTTATGTACAGGTAAAACCTGACGAAATCTAATTTCTGAACTCCACCTGCACCGGGCAAACTGAAGTAGCTATTCACAAACAAACAAAAACAACGTAGCGGGTGTGTGAGTTCATTACCCCCCTATTATGCATTCATGCCCTCACCGGAATTGTCCATGCCGCTGCAGTATGGGTACTTTTTCAGTGCAACAAACACAGGCGGCACTATGATTAAAAATGGCATCGAAGCTGGCTTAGAGAAGGGCATGTATTTCCGGAGAATTTTTTTCAAAGTGAAGCCAATTACAAATTACGTATGATACTTTCCGGCAACTTACTAAATAATAATTGTTCGTCGGAAAATTTTGCAATTATCAGCTGAGTCCATAATTGAACATTAACGGCACGCACATGAACAGGACTGACATTGTCGCAACGTCGCAGACAGGCGAGGCGGTCAGCAGGCCATCTGACGACTGTCGGCTCCACGAGAGATGGCCGTGGCTCTTGACTGATGTGAGACCTGTCGGGGGGCTAATGAACACGTTGTCTACTTTTTATTCTGTTTTTCAAGTGCACCGATGTCACGTTTTTCGTCCCAGGAGTAGAAACCTTATGTAAATAGATGTGACATTAAATCACGGCAAAAAAGTGCCAAACTGTTGTTGCAGACATGTTTGTCATTCCAGGTATTTCTCGAAGGCAAAAACTAAAAGACTCATCAAAGTAAATCCGCTGGGGTTTCAAATCTAAAAAAAATTATGTAGCAAAAAAATTATTTTTATATCAACATCATGTTGTTTTTCACATTCGGAAACAAATAGTTCAGAAAGCATTGCAATGCTCCTGAACACGTGTTAATGGCATAAAGGTGCACAAAAGGACACCCCAACCAGCAGCTGTAATAAAATCACCAGTCTCATGACCAAATTATGAAAGTCTGAGAGTCAGAATTGTATTTATTACCTTTGAATACAGCTGTTGTGCATTTTTACTTTTTTGTCATCTTTCGGAATTAAGAATTCAGAATTTCAATTAATAAAAAAACGGGGCACAAGCCCTTTCCATCAGGGAAATTCCATGCAGGTACCACCTCATTTGTACTCAACAAAAGTCGTATTACTGCGAGCGAAGTACTAAATATAATACTTATACTGATGCTAATGACGCCAGAATACGATACCTTGGCTCATCAGCGGTCTTTAAAATTTCACACCCGCTGGCTGCGTAATTTTCGAGATTGTTCGAGACTGAAAAAGAAATTGCACTCAAAAATAATGATGTTTGGAGGGGATAAGGCAACATGCGAGAGGGAAAGTCATAATTTGTTTTTTTTTATAATCATTAGGCTTGTTTACGTGTCTGAAGGCTACAACGTGCAAAAATAAGCAACATTTAGCGCCACAGGACACTAAAAACTGTCATTTAACGTCGAAAAAAGTACCTAGATCTTTAGGGTCTGTGCAAACAGATTTATTCAGTGCAAAGATAAATGTACCGTAGAAATATTCGTATTAGTACAAAAGCAATTTAAAATTCGACCGACCGGCTGATGCTTTTTTAGAACGATCAAAATTCAGAGAAAATTCAAAGGCATGCATTTTAACTAAATATTTTTTTCATTTTTTTTGTATTTGAATACTTTGGCTAAAAAATAGTTATTCCACATTTTTCAGTTTTTTATTAAATTAAAAATGTTTTGAACACAAATTTGGTTAGAATTGGGTCAAACTTCGAAAAAATGACTTTAAAACAAAACGTCCAAAATTAGGCCAAATATCAAAATTTTTTGTTAGTATTATTTTTTAGGCCGATTTTCAGTATTGTTCGGATTTTTTCCACCCGTTGGCACTGTGGGAGCACACCAGGCTCCCGGCTGGATTTCGGTTGTGGCGCGGGTGTCGCGTTGCCTGTAACGAGGCGGCAAGCGACCGAGAACCAAAGAGAAAGAGGAACTCACCCAGGAGGTTCCTACACGCGCCCGTGGGTGTAGGTGATGAGTGAGATGACCGGGCACCGAGTTGCCGGTCGGAGGAAACGAGTGGGACCAGGCGATAAGGTTAGCTGGTCCGGGAAGGGTAGAGCGAGCGTTAGGACCAGGCGATGAGGTTAGCTGGTCGCTAGTGTCGCTCTACGTGGGGCACACAGGAGTAAAGCACAGAGGTTTATTGGAACACCCAACACAGAATAACACAGACAATAACCAACAACAACAATATCCACAATACAATAACCAAAGACAATCAGGGGCAGAAAGAGAGCCTTATATACGAGTCGGGGCAGAATATTCTCGAAGATACAAGAGGAGATCTGTGGGAACGTTCGCCTTCGTTGATTAGTCGCGAAGTTTCCAGAGTATCGGGCCGAGGTTGAGCTCGATGCGCACGCGCTCCTCCATTTCGCCTCGAGACCAGAACGCGGGAAGTTCGAATACTTCGCGTGACGCGACAGCACGCGCATGCTTCTGTTTGTCACCTTGATGATAGCATCACGGTCCGGCAAGCACGGATGCATGAATGCAACAGAAATTCAATTGGGGGAAAAGACAGTCTAGTATATTTATCTCGGCTGTGATCTGGTATCCCGTATGTCTGTCTGACAGGCGGCAATTACCAAAACACCGTCAAACCGTCTCCGCTCACGCCGGCATACGCATGATGGCTTGAACGGGCGCCGTGCATTGGTTCGGTGCGTCGGGCGCTCTCGCGCTATCCAGCCGGCAGACAGGACAAGGCAGGCGTCCGGCAGAGACTGAAGGCCGGCGAGAGGAAGCGAGACAGCCCCGATCACTGCGTAGTCTCCGGGCGCGCAAAGACGACGCCTGCAGAGGTGGTGTGATCCTTTGCCCTTCTCTCGGCGCTACCATCCCCATCCACCGCCTTAATTCCACGTGTACTGGTATTTTCAGTGTTCAAAATGTTCCATGCTGGAAGGTTTTGGATCATCTTTGTTCGACTTTTACGGCAAGCTGTCGGCAGGTGAGGACAGTGAACTCATGCCATGGCATCAAAATTTTTTTTTATTTTTGAACGAGTTCGATCGAGCATGAATGAGTGCTTGACACGTTTCACCTGTGCGTGCGTGCATGATTTGCGTGGTGTGCGTGTTCGTGTACAAAACTGGGGTGGTGTGTAGTTTGGACTTTGAAATTGTCTCGGGGGTTCAAAATTTTAAAATGCGTTCAAATTTTGTAATTCAGATTTTAAAAACCTAAAGTTTTCAAATTTTTAAATTTAATTTTTAAAAACCAAAAAAATTTGTACATATAAGACGCGGACAATAAAAATTTTTTTTACTACCCATTTTTTCTAGCATTTTTTTATTCCGAATTTGTGGCCTTACAGTTTTCTGATTTTTGCGTTTTGAAGACAAAAAGCTTCTAAGATTTGTCACAGAAGCAAACACCTTATTTTATTGCATTTATTTAATGCACACTTTGAAACATCATGAGCAACAAAATTTTATACAAAAATGCTCAAAAAGCATCAGTACATTTAAAGTTTGTGTCATTAGATGCATTTTATTTCAATTTAGCTGTTTTTGTTCATGGGTTTTGGTGCAGAACAATATTTGGTATTTTCTCACATTTTGCTTCTAAATTTTAACATAGATGCTTTTTTATTCATAATTCACTCAAAATCAAAACAGAGAAGCACAACAGGAAAATGGCGAGTGTCGCGGAATGCAGCGTTGAAAAGAGAGAAATAAAAGTGCGCGCACACGAACGTCTCGAATTTGGCGAGTGTCGCGGATTGCAGCGTTGAAAAGAGCGAAAGAAAAGTGCGCGCACACGAACGTCTCGCATTTGGCGAGTGTCGCGGATTGCAGCGTTGAAAAGAGAGAAATAAAAGTGCGCGCACACGAACGTCTCGAATTTGGCGAGTGTCGCGGAATGCAGCATCGAATTTGCCGAGGGTTGCGGCGCGCCGCGATCGCTAGAGGGGAAAAATGAACAAAATACAACGAATACAGTTAATAAAATTAGGTAAGGTACAGAAAATTAGCTTTTCTTTGTTTGCAGATTCTGACGGATTCTGATCGTCGCTGTCATCGTAATATTGATGGAAACTTGCCGTCAGCGTTTCATAATCGCCGCGTTGTGGTGGACGATGAATCTTTTTGTGTCGGCGCAAAGTAAGATTGTCGATTCACGTGCAGTCGCGATAGCATTTTTGAGCGTTATCCTGGTAGACGTGGAGTAAAAAGCGTGCTTACATTGCTCATAAGAATTTGATCTAAAAAAATCTTGAATCAAAATAATTTTTTTCTGAAAAATCCTTACCATACGAGCCAGTATCTGCCGGTGTCACCTGCCGTGGACATCGTTGATGCGACGTGAACAGAAAGATGACGTCGAGAATCGATACAACAACGTTGATTGTTCAAAAAATGTAAAGTGAGGAAAATTCGCGTTCTGCACAAAAAACGTGCGCACGCTCGTAGTGAATGCGTTGTTCGTCCGTCTGTCCAGACGTTCAGAATTTTTTGGTGAAGGGTCGGACCGATTTGATAGTTATCACAGCGCGTGGCATCTAATGGAAGCATAGCACGCGCCGGCTGTCTGAACGATCCTTCTTTCCCTGGTCCCTCACTGCTTTTTCTTTGTTCAGCGCGCGTCGCACTCATGACGAGAGATTTTCCCGCTGCCCGAGCGCGCTGGTCGAATTAGTTGCAAAAAAGGAATCTTGGGCCAAATTGGAAATTTTTCACTTTTTCAAATTAGATTTGTAATTAGAATAATATTTGAAGCATTTTGATATGTTTTTCAGAATTGTGGGACAATTTTTGATCAAAATCGAGTAGGGTTCGGAAGAAAAAATCCACAGGGCTTCAAAATACAGGTAAAAAGCTGAAAATTTCAGTGTAGACTAAAAACAAAATTTCCTTTCGAATGGCATACTCAGTTTTTTGAGTGCGTGTCGATAAATGTCCGAAAAAACGGTTTTTTTCGGAAATTTGAAAAATTCGGAACATATTAGAACATTGATCAAAAAATGAATATCACAAATCGAAAGCGCAATATCTTTTTTACCTACTGTAAAATTTTCACGGACTTATCATATCCCTGGGGCATACGGTAGCGATTCTCCCGAACCATACTTGTTCAAACGCCTGAGGCTATGAGGTAAAGCGCTGCAGAACAAAGTGAGATAAAACATCTTGTAAGAAATTTTTCGGCCTACAAAATGATGTAACTCTCGAATTTTTATCTATTTTTTTGGCTTCGCAATTTTAATTCGCGCAACATACACTCATTTTTGGTACCAATTTTCCGAAAATTTAAATCGAAAAAGTGGGGTCTGGGGGAAAATTCGCCATTGACACAGTTTTGGAGCGTTGTAGCGTGAATCTTGATCCCAGACGTAAAAAACCCTGAAGAATTCAAAAATTGTATTATTTTGTTTTTAAAAGTTCGAAAAAGTTCCAAAAAATGCTTTTTTTTCGAAAATTCTAACTTTTAGGAATTTTTCGGTCAAAATTGAAAAAAATGAATATCATCACCGCATTTAGAATTCATTTTTACTCCTATACTGAAATTGTCAGCAATATTGCTTTCAAACTGAACGAATGCCGAATTTTCCCCCAGACCCCACTTTTTCGATTTAAATTTTCGGAAAATTGGTACCAAAAATGAGTGTATGTTGCGCGAATTAAAATTGCGAAGCCAAAAAAATAGATAAAAATTCGAGAGTTACATCATTTTGTAGGCCGAAAAATTTCTTACAAGATGTTTTATCTCACTTTGTTCTGCAGCGCTTTACCTCATAGCCTCAGGCGTTTGAACAAGTATGGTTCGGGAGAATCGCTACCGTATGCCCCAGGGATATGATAAGTCCGTGAAAATTTTACAGTAGGTAAAAAAGATATTGCGCTTTCGATTTGTGATATTCATTTTTTGATCAATGTTCTAATATGTTCCGAATTTTTCAAATTTCCGAAAAAAACCGTTTTTTCGGACATTTATCGACACGCACTCAAAAAACTGAGTATGCCATTCGAAAGGAAATTTTGTTTTTAGTCTACACTGAAATTTTCAGCTTTTTACCTGTATTTTGAAGCCCTGTGGATTTTTTCTTCCGAACCCTACTCGATTTTGATCAAAAATTGTCCCACAATTCTGAAAAACATATCAAAATGCTTCAAATATTATTCTAATTACAAATCTAATTTGAAAAAGTGAAAAATTTCCAATTTGGCCCAAGATTCCTTTTTTGCAACTAATTCGACCAGCGCGCTCGGGCAGCGGGAAAATCTCTCGTCATGAGTGCGACGCGCGCTGAACAAAGAAAAAGCAGTGAGGGACCAGGGAAAGAAGGATCGTTCAGACAGCCGGCGCGTGCTATGCTTCCATTAGATGCCACGCGCTGTGATAACTATCAAATCGGTCCGACCCTTCACCAAAAAATTCTGAACGTCTGGACAGACGGACGAACAACGCATTCACTACGAGCGTGCGCACGTTTTTTGTGCAGAACGCGAATTTTCCTCACTTTACATTTTTTGAACAATCAACGTTGTTGTATCGATTCTCGACGTCATCTTTCTGTTCACGTCGCATCAACGATGTCCACGGCAGGTGACACCGGCAGATACTGGCTCGTATGGTAAGGATTTTTCAGAAAAAAATTATTTTGATTCAAGATTTTTTTAGATCAAATTCTTATGAGCAATGTAAGCACGCTTTTTACTCCACGTCTACCAGGATAACGCTCAAAAATGCTATCGCGACTGCACGTGAATCGACAATCTTACTTTGCGCCGACACAAAAAGATTCATCGTCCACCACAACGCGGCGATTATGAAACGCTGACGGCAAGTTTCCATCAATATTACGATGACAGCGACGATCAGAATCCGTCAGAATCTGCAAACAAAGAAAAGCTAATTTTCTGTACCTTACCTAATTTTATTAACTGTATTCGTTGTATTTTGTTCATTTTTCCCCTCTAGCGATCGCGGCGCGCCGCAACCCTCGGCAAATTCGATGCTGCAATCCGCGACACTCGCCAAATGCGAGACGTTCGTGTGCGCGCACTTTTATTTCTCTCTTTTCAACGCTGCAATCCGCGACACTCGCCAAATGCGAGACGTTCGTGTGCGCGCACTTTTATTTCTCTCTTTTCAACGCTGCATTCCGCGACACTCGCCATTTTCCTGTTGTGTTTCTCTGTTTTGATTTTGAGTGAATTATGAATAAAAAAGCATCTGCACATAGAGGTAAAATGTGAGAAAAATGCAATAAATGAAAACGACGATTTCAACTTCAACAAATTCACCAAAAACACGATCTCTACTTCTATATCCAGCCACATTTCACATTTACGTTTCATAATTATAAAAAACAGCGATGATCAGCATCTGTCTGGCGTTTTCGATTTGGCTTGCCAAAAAATGTGCGATTTGACATCATTGTCCGTTTGACAATCGTATAAGAAGTTTTTTTGCAATTATTACGCCATAATAAAATTCAATCATGACGACTGAAGTTTTTCAAAGAAATACACGTTTTGATGGCATCAAACTTCTTCAAGAAGTAGCTTTTAAAAAAAAGCGAGAAAAAATGGGTAGTAAAAAAAATTTTTATTGTCCGCGTCTTATATTATGCTTTGCAATTTTTTTACTAATTACGTCAAATCACCAGGATCCATACTTGTAATTCTAAAATTTAAGATCACGGAAGTCAGACTTTTGTTAACAGATTCCGGCAGCGCAACAGCCCATTTGACACTTTTTTGCCGAGAAAAAAATCGGTTAAACGTCAAAACAAGACTTTTAGCCTCGTTCGTTCTGTCTATGTATGTTTTTTTTCAAAAAAAAATTCTGTTTGCACCGCCTTGCTCCGAGTGCAGGAATCAGTCGGAAGATCGTCAGGACACTTTTTTTTCCGGTTGAACTCGCTGTTGGTGACCGATGATGATGACACGTAGACTACATCGGGCAAAAATGGAGTGACAAAATTGTCGAGTCGTACACGTGAGCAATTCGTGATTTGTATCTCCGGAGAAACGCGACGAGTATTTAAGGGAGATGTTTTGGCCCGGTAAAAATCAGGTGAGCAGGCTGAATCCAAGGATGCGTGTCTTCTGTGAAAAAACACCGAACGCAACAATTTTTCATTGTTTTCGGTACACAAATAATCCCTTTTTTTTATTTTGGATTAGTTTTTTTCTGTTAAACGGACTGTTTTGCTGCAAAAGAAAAAAAAAATCGCGTGTGTTGATTGAGGGGTACTGGTTGATGCACCCCTGTTCTGAAAATCTGTCGGACAAGTGCAGATGTTCCGTTAATCCGATTTTGTCCATTTGAAACAAAATCGATCTTCCAAAAAAATATTTCTTTATTTTTCATTCCAACCTGCAAATTTTGTAGTCTCTAATCCGATCTACGTGAACTTTTGCCGGTCGTGAAAAATTTGTTATCACCTGTAGAAAGCGTAGGAACTGACACGTGCAATCTACGCTGGACACAGGTGCTCGCTGGTGGTGTCCTATCACCATGATGACAAACAATTCCGATTGTCTGGAGCCAGCCTGGGCTGCAAAATACATTGCAGGAGGAAATTATGTTTTACAATGGCTCAAAAAATAAAGTTAACTTGGGGCACGCGGGGCCCGGAAAAAGCAAATCAACAACACATCACGCTTTACGCAGCCAAGCGGGCATGGCATGGCTGACGGGTGAGTTAGTTTTAGGGGTACAGAGATGACGGCATTGTTATACCGAATTTTGAGTTCAGTCAATTTGTGATAAAATTTTTAGGAGCGGAAACATTGTGTAAAGAACGTAAATATTTTTTTTTGGATTTTGCACGTCAGCATGAACGTAAACGGATTTTACGGGTATTTTACCCAAAAATTTTTCTCTTTGAGTCATTTATCATGATTGTAATTATTATAATTTTCGAATCGGGTTTTTGCGTTGAGAATCCGAAAATTTCGGTTTTCATTATCAAAGAAATTTTTTTAACCAAAATGACGTATTTTTGCAGAAAAAAACGTTGAAAAAATACTAAATTTTGTTTAAAAAAATGCAAAGCACTCAAATTTAACTCTGAAAATTGGATAAATTTTGAGTTTTTGGAAACACAAAATATTTTTAAAATCGGTACCCAAAATTTAAAAATTTTTAGACAGGTTACCTGAATTTTCGAGTATCATTTTTTGTAGCACTGCAAGTAAGAGCTTGTTTTCTTTATAAAAAAACTTATTTTTCACGACCTCCAGACACCCTTTCCTGTCACTCCACATTTGATTTCCGTTGCCTTAGGTTTTGTGATCTCATTTTAACAAGCAATTATTTATCGGATCAAAAAACATGTGCATGTGTGTGCGTTTGCAAATCCATAATCAGAGGTCGTACGTACATACATACGGGAGCGACCTATAAAAACAGATAACACGAACAAAAAAATTTGTTATAATTTTTTAATTTAAAAAAAAATATTCGAAATTTTTATAGATCCTTTGCGCAAGCTTGGCGTTTTGCGTCGAACCCCAAAATACTCGAGGGCAAGACGAACGAACGCAGAATGAACGCGTACAAGCAAGCATTTTGCACTGCGTCTTTCTCTGATGACCGAAGCAACCGGCCGCTTCGGGCGGAGAAGGGAGCGAGCAAGAAGACGGAATCCAACAACCAAGTTTTGTTGGTTTTTGGTGCCCTTGCTGAGGCTGAGTTTGTATCTCTGTTTTCTTCTTCCATCCTGGGGGATTTCTGTTAGCGAGCCCGTGAGAGCGCAAAAACGTGCAGCATGCTGCCTTTTTTTCATTCTTTTTTTTTATTCAGTCAAGATAGATCCTCTCTTTCTGCCTGGCAGACGCGGTTTTTCCCTTGACGCTGTGCACTCGCTTTTGCATTTTTTTTGCTGTTGAAAAAAACACTCGCGTCCGCTTGCTTCTAGGCTTGGGCTTTTTTCTCTTCCTTCCAGCTGGGCAGGTAAAAAGGACACTGCACCTTTGCACCCTGCTTGCTTTTGTTTCTCATCTTTGCGGTGTGGTGGGGTTGTCGCGTTGTCTTCAAGAAGTCCGCACCTGCGAGGAGGGACGTGGACCATGTGGATGGTCCATGTTCCTTTGTTTGGCTACCCACACACATTGTTTTGTTTTGTTTTGTTTTCTGTGTGTGTTTTTTGCTATGACACGACGCCACGTGGTTCTTTTTTTGGAGGCGGCCTGGGATGGGAGGGTTGGCTTGAACGTGCTCCAATATAAAATATGTCGTTTGAGAAAACAAATTGTATACATACGATTTACGATACATATATTGATAGCTTCCGTCATTGAGGGGTATTCGTTGGAGTTGGATATTCAGCTGGTTTTTAGGATTCTTTTTCCGTTTTCTCAAGGGATGGAAAAACTTTGTAAAGCCCCAACAAGCGGTCTAAAAGTTAAAGTATACCCCATAACTCTGTGGTTTCGACCCGAAAATGTTTTTGAAGTTGGTTCCGACACGAAAATTTTTTTAAAATTGATTTTTGGCGCCTAAACTTTAAAGATGGTTTCAACGCGAAAATTGTTTTCAAGGCGGTTTCGACACGATTTTTTTTTAAATTCTTAGGTTGATGATTTATTATTTGTAAAATTGTTTTGGACAGTCTTGAGAACAACGAAATGACTTCAAGGTCAACTTTACCCCAACTTTTTTTTATACATTTTCAATTATCGTGAAAATCCCCGAATATCCTACCTTTTGACCCGGCTTCCTTTCACTCCCCGGAGAACTTACGTGTTCAATGTTGATTGATTTCTGCCGGTCTGCGCAGTCAAAGGAGCAAATGGCCATCTAAGGGCTCTTTTGAATGCGCAAAGACACTTCCAAAGTGACCGGACCGCGTCTTTCTTTCCGCATCCAAACAAGGTGAAGTTGGGGTCGAGCGAACAAAAACAGAACAGTTTTCTCGTGTTGCGGCGATCGAGTCGACTGACTGGCCTGTTGGGTGCAAACACGTCGTCATGCCTCTTTTTTCCTGTTCTGACCGTTTTTTTGTTGTACCGCGTCGATATTTGTCTTTATTGCTCATTTTTTTTTCATTTTCAGTGCTCCGAAATGTCCGCCAAAGCAGTCGACGAATTCTCGGGCAAGGAACTCATCTACCGCCACCTCGAGGCGGTCAACGGCCTCCAGAAGCCCCAGGCCTACCCTCTGCGCGAGGGCGATGACTTTGACACCGTCGTCGGCGCCGCAGAATGGCTCAAGGCCGGTCAGCGGGGCGTCATCAAGCCAGACCAGCTCATCAAGCGCCGTGGAAAGCACGGGCTTGTCAAGATCGGCACGAAGGATGAACTCAAGAAGTGGTTCAACGAGAAGAAGGGCACCTACACTCAGGTGGGTCTTTGTATAGGTTTTGGGCGGCCTACTTTAAAGAAAATTTTTTTCATCGTATTTTGAAGTTTGACAAAATTAATTAAAACGTTTTAAAAATGTGAAAAAAGTAATTTATTTTGGTAAAAATTAGAAAAGTTTTAAATTCAAACAAAAAAATAGTTTTTTTTTTTCGGTCAAAAAAATTACTTTATTTTTCGGTTGAAAAAAATTAGTTCTTTTTCCAAATGACGTTTTTTTTGTCGGAAAAACGTAAAAAAAGAACAAAGTTTTGTCTTGTTCAAATTTTAAATAAATTTTTTTATTTTATAAATATTTTCCAAATTTTTTTATTTCATAAATATTTTCCAAATTTTGTGTTTTTAGACACAAAAAATGGGTTTTTTGGAACGATTACAAAATTTCAGGGTTTTTTTGCAACGCTGATTTTGAATGTTCACGCGGTTAATTTTATTTATAGATCGGCAAAACAACAGGCCGTCTGTCAAATTTCATCGTGGAACCTTTCGTCGCGCACACAGACGCTGACGAACTCTACCTGGCGATCTTTTCCCGTGGCGAGGAGGACATCATTCTCTTCTACGAGCACGGCGGAGTCGACGTCGGCGATATCGATGCCAAAGCCCGTCACGTCGAGATTGCAGTGAGCCTGACAGACACGTCTATGCTCATTCCAGATGCCGAGTTGGCTGCTCTCCTGGGTCCTCTGGATGCCGCGCGGAAGCCCATCGTCGGAGACTTTATCCGCCACCTCTACGAGGTCTACAAGACCAACCACTTTACCTACCTCGAAATTAACCCTTTGGGTACGTTTTTTTGCCATTTGGATGTTTGACTATTGTTTTTGGGGGGTTTTTAGTTGTCACCGGTGGCAAAGTTTTTATTCTTGATCTGGCGGCGAAAATCGACGAAACAGCAAACTTTTTGTGCTCTGAGTTGTGGAAAACACGGTCGGGTGAGGCGATCAACTTCCCGGCACCCTTTGGACGCGATTTGTCACCTGAGGAGAAGTATATTTCGGATCTCGACGCGAAAACCGGCGCTTCACTCAAACTGACGATTCTCAACCGTCAAGGCCGAATCTGGACTATGGTTGCTGGAGGAGGAGCTTCTGTCGTTTTTACGTATGTTTTTCATGCTCAAAAATGTTTTTCATAAAAAATATTTTTTGTATTTTTTTTTCAATAAAAAAAAATTATTGAAAGAAAAATTTGCTTTTGTTTATAAGAATAAAAAATGAGTTTTTTTCTTTGAAAAATAATTTTTATTAAAAAAAAATTTTTTTGTTGTAAAAAATGAAAAAAAATGATTTTTTTGTTGTAAAAATATATTTTTATTTTTATAGAAAAATTTATTATATTTTTGTTAAAAAAAATAAAAAAAATTATTTTTTTAATGAAAAATTTATTTTTATTTTTATAGAAAAATAATCATATTTTTCTTAAAAAAAATAAAAAAATATTTTTTTTATATTGAAAAATTTATTTTTTTTTTAACATACCACTTGGATTTCAGAGACACCGTTTGCGACCTCGGAGGCGCCTCAGAACTCGCCAACTACGGAGAGTACTCTGGCGACCCATCGGAGAGCCAGACATTCGAATACGCCAAAACGCTGCTCTCGATCATGACAGAAGGCCCACCCCGGCCGGATGGCAAGGTGCTCATCATCGGCGGCAGCATCGCGAATTTCACAAACGTCGCGGATACGTTTAAGGGCATCGTTCGTGCTTTTGAGACGTTCATCGATAAAATCAAGGAACACAAAATCACGGTCTACGTTCGTCGAGGCGGTCCGAATTACCAGGAAGGTCTCCGCAAAATCAAAGAAGCCGGAATCAAGTTGGATCTCCCGATTTACGTTTACGGACCTGAGACTCACATGACGGCCGTCGTGGGACCCGCGCTGGGTGTTCGACCTCTTCCACAGGCCGCTGCGGAGCCGAAGACGACCGGGCAGTTTTTGCTGACTCCTGAACGCTTTACTGCGGGTTTGTTTTGACTTTTTTTTGCAATTTTTGGGTTGGGTAAAATTTTGGGTTGTGCGAAATCAAAATTTTGAAAACAAAAGGCACTTTCGGAGCGGCAGCAAAAAAAATAGAAAACATTCCTATTATAAATTTAAAAAAAATTGGCGAAAAATTGTTCGGAGAAACAAAAAAAAAATAATTTAATTTTTATTTTTTGGGCGCAGTGCACGTGCTCCGCCTCCGGAGCGCGAGCGGAGCAAGCGATTTTTTTTGATTAAAAAAAGTAAGAGCGAGAGCGGAGCGCGCGAAAAAATTATTACGTCCATCAATACTATTTTTTGGGGTTAACCTTTTTTTCGTTCCAGGAACCGTACGCGAGTCTTCAAACGACAATTCAGCATCCACCGATTCTGTGACTTCGAAAGGCGACTGCGGCTCGCTGACCAACGGCGTCACGCCTGCCGCCAGGCTTCCATCTGGTCACTACGCGTCCCTCTTCGATCGCAACACGAAGGCCATCATCTGGGGTCAGCAGCAGAAGGCTATCCAAGGCATGCTGGACTTTGACTACGTCTGCCGTCGTCCATCGCCGTCGGTCGTCGCGTCGACCTACCCGTTTTCTGGAAACTTCAAGCAGAAGTACTACTACGGCCAGAAGGAGATCTTCATCCCGGCGTATCGGTCGATGGCCCAGGCCTTCCAGACGCATCCCGACGCGACTGTTATGGTTACGTTCGCTTCGATGCGGTCGGTTTACGAAACCGTGCTTGAGGCACTCGGATTTCCCCAGCTCAAAGTTATTGCCATCATCGCGGAGGGCGTTCCGGAGAATCAGACGCGGAAGCTCATCAAAGTGGCCCGCGAGCGTGGGATTACGATCATTGGTCCCGCCACGGTGGGTGGCCTCAAGCCGGGCTGTTTCAAGATCGGAAACACGGGCGGCATGATGGACAACATCCTGGCATCCAAACTCTATCGTTCAGGCAGCGTCGCGTACGTTTCCCGGTCAGGTGGAATGTCCAACGAGCTCAACAATATTATTTCCCACAACACGGATGGCGTCTACGAAGGCGTGGCCATCGGAGGCGATCGTTACCCCGGATCGACGTACACAGACCACATTTTGCGCTACGAAGCAGACGATCGCGTCAAGATGATTGTTTTGCTCGGCGAAGTCGGTGGAACGGAAGAGTACAAAATCGTAGAAGCGCTCAAGAAAAAGCAGGTCACCAAGCCCCTTGTTGCGTGGTGCATCGGCACCTGCGCGGACTACATCACCTCTGAGGTGCAATTTGGCCATGCTGGAGCATCGGCCAACGCTACGGCCGAGACAGCGGCAACGAAAAACGCGGCGCTCAAAGCAGCCGGCGCCCATGTTCCGGGATCCTTCGACGATTTTGGAAACGTGATCAACAGCGTTTATTCAGATCTCGTGAAGAAGGGCATCATCGTGCCAGCCGAAGAACAACCCCCACCACCCGTGCCAATGGATTACGCGTGGGCGAGGGAACTGGGACTCATCCGGAAGCCGGCGTCCTTCGTTACGACCATCTGCGACGAGCGTGGTGAAGAATTGCTCTACGCGGGCGTTCCGATCTCGAAGATCCTGGAAGAGGATATGGGCGTTGGTGGAGTGCTCAGTCTGCTTTGGTTCCAGAAAAGGTTGCCTTCGTACGCCAATAAGTTTATTGAAATCTGCCTCATGATCACCGCGGACCACGGACCGGCTGTCAGCGGCGCGCACAACACAATTGTCTGCGCGAGAGCCGGCAAGGACCTCGTGTCGTCTCTTGTTTCTGGGCTTTTGACTATTGTGAGTTTTTTTAATGAGGGCATGAAATTCGAAAAATGTTGATAAAAATTTTAAAAAAGCTATATTTTTTTTGTTGATTACATTTTTTTTTAAATTTTATTGCACTTTTGAAAAATTACCATTTTCAGATTTTTTGCGTCGATATATGAAATTTTTTACTTATTTATAAAAGTGAACAAATTTAAAATTTTTTATATTTATTTTCTTTATTTTTTATTTTTTTTATATTTTAAATTTTTTTATATTTAAAATTTTTGGCTCTTATAAAAGTTCACAAATTTAAAATTTTTTTTTATGTTTAAATTTTTCTGTTTTTAGAAAAAAATTTCATTTTTCTGTTTTGAAAATAATTTGTTTTTTTTTGTTTTGAAAAATATTTGTTCAAAAAATTGAACAAAAAATTACGGTAGAAATGTGAAAAATGGCACCAAATTTTTTTTTTATAAAAAATGGGCTTCGGCTGAAATTTTTGGCCGTTTTTATGCATTAAATTATAAAAAATGGCTTTTTGTGCCCTTTAAAATTATTATTTTTCAGGGTCCCCGCTTTGGTGGAGCACTCGACGGAGCCGCGCAAATGTTCTCGGACGCCCTCGACAAAGGCCTCTCTCCCATGGAATTCGTGAACGAACAACGCCGCCTCGGAAAACTCATCCTCGGCATCGGGCACCGCGTCAAGTCCATCAACAACCCGGACAAGCGAGTCGAGATCCTGAAAAAGTTTGCTCTTGACAAGAATGTCTTCAAGCAGGAGACGCCGCTTCTCGACTTCGCCCTCAAGGTCGAGCAGATCACGACCCGCAAGAAGCCCAACCTCATCCTCAACGTCGACGGCGCGATCGCGACCATCTTCGTCGATATCCTCCGGCAATCCGGTCTCTTCACCCCCGCGGAAGCCCGGGAATACATCGAAATCGGCGCGCTCAACGGTCTCTTCGTGCTGGGCCGCTCGATGGGCTTCATCGGGCACTACCTCGACCAGTCTCGCCTCAAGCAGGGCCTCTACCGTCATCCATGGGACGACATCACCTACGTCTTGCCTGAAGGTGAATTTGACAGACTTGAGGGGTGATGGTCGGTCGAGGACGGGGGGAACTAATGCCTAACTCTGTTTAGCCAACGATAACGATTAACGCTCTTTGTACACCAACAACTACACGGTCCAGGTAATATTAGAGGTGGCGGTGGATCGAGGAGCATCCCTCTCCCCGCAGGTAGTCAGTCCGCTTTGTAACCAACCCAACCACCTAACAACCAACATCCATCCCCCAACCACCACAGCACACACACATACACTACACCGGCGGGGCGTGATTGGATCGTAGCAGGTTTTTTGTACTCCAAAAAAAACGTAATTTATTATTCTTCCTCCTCATTTTGTCCCCCCCTTTGATGGCTTTTTTCATGTAAGTTATTCAGAAAGTTTTGTGCAAATAATGGAAAGGTATTGTGATTATTAAATATAATAAAGAGTCGATTTTATGGTTTTTGGAAGACGAAAAACGAAAAAAAAGCAGAAATACTGGTAACTCATACTTTTGTCATTGTCTTGAGAGGAAAATGAGTTGAATGTGGTACCGGTGATGTCTCGAGGCGAAAATAAGTGACTGGCGCAAAATTGAAATTTGTTGGATGTTGTTTTCTCTTTCTTTTTTTTTGTCGCCGTTGAACTACTTTCCTGAATTTATGGCAATCAGTGCCATATTTTGCATACTCGTAAATCCCCCAAAAAGATATCGGCTTCCCCAGATGAAGTCAGTGTAAGCTCAACAAGTTTATTTTGACGGCCGACATGGCGGCGGCGGGTTCCCGAAATCGTCACAGCCGAGTTCGTTCGTCTAATAAGAAACGGATGATGGGCATTGCTGATATTGGTGACTATCATACTAAGAAAAAGACGATAACCTCTGCTGACAAAAACAGTGGTGAGAATGAGAAGAGGACTGGTAAGTTCTTTTTTTTTCCTAGCCAATTTTTGATTGTGATTAACTGTACAACAAATTTTTTTCAGACGCCAGTGGAAAACGAACCGCTCTACCCAATAAAGCACGCAGAGAGTTGACAGCAAAACAAAAACAAGCCTTCGCCAAGTTTTTCGAAGAACTCTTTGCCATAGGTGTCGATGGACTGATAAAGCAATTCGATAAGGATTTGAAGAACTTTGTTCCACCGGATATCACGCATACCGCTTTTGATAACAATTCGGCGAAAAATCGGTACAAAGGTGGGTTTTTTTTTTATTTTTTGGCAGAAAATCCTACTTTTACCATTCTTTTAAAGACGTTATCTGCGCGGACAGTACCCGGGTCACGTTGGCACCCCCAGGCGACGACTACATCCACGCGAACTACGTCACCGATCACGACCTCAAGAACAAGTTCATCTGCACCCAAGGCCCGCTTCAGTCGACTGCGGTGGATTTCTGGCGAATGGTTCTCCAAGAAAAGGCTACGGTCATCATCGCGGTCTGCGATATCGTCGAGAACGGCAAAGTCAAGTGTCTCCAGTACTGGCCTGAATGCGCCAATAACTCCCTGGAATTCGAGAATATCAAAATCGAGTGTATCAAGAAAGAAATGAAATTCCAGGTGCACGTGAGTACGCTCCGGGTTCTGCGAGGTGACGAGCCTCCGCTGGCCGTTAAACACCTGCAGTGGTGCCATTGGCCGGATCGCAGCGTGCCGCAGTCTCGGACAACTCCGATCTTCCTACTGAATGAAGCCCGCTCGGAGAACGTCGCCATTGTCCACTGCTCAGCCGGCGTCGGCAGAACGGGCTCTCTGATTGTCCTAGAAGTGGTCACGCGACGACTTCTCTCAGGACACAGCGTCAATGTCGTTCAGTTAATTCAGAGCCTCAGAAGTAATTTTACCCTATTTTTTTGCATTTTTTATAAACCACATATTTTTTTAGGCCAGCGAGCTCACATCATCCAAACCGACATCCAACTGCTTTTTATTTGCAGTTGCGCGCTCTCAGCCTTTGGACGCGAAAGCCTGACCGCTGAGATGAAAGCAAAGGAAAAAGCTTTCGACTTTGAATACAAGACTCTGATCGCCAATCGCATGCAGAACAACATTTACTTACCGCTTGTTCCAACTATCATGGCGGCGCAGTACGCGGTTGAAGACGCCACCCAGGCACCGATGCCAGTACGCCTACCGGAACCAGCAGCAGAAGTGGTTTGTAGACCAAAAAAAGAAGCGGAAGTGGTACATGGACCGAAAAAAGAAGCGGATGCGGTATGTGGACCAAAAAAAGAGGCGGAAGTGGTACATGGACCGAAAAAATCAGCAGAAGTGGTTTGTGGACCAAAAAAAGAAGCGGAAGTGGTACATGGACCGAAAAAAGAAGCGGATGCGGTATGTGGACCAAAAAAAGAGGCGGAAGTGGTATATGGACCGAAGAAATCAGCAGAAGTGGTTTGTGGACCAAAAAAAGAGGTGGAAGTGGTACATGGACCGAAAAAAGAAGCGGATGCGGTATGTGGACCAAAAAAAGAGGCAGAAGTGGTACATGGACCGAAAAAAGAGGTGGAAGTGGTACATGGGCCGAAGAAATCAGCAGAAGTGGTTTGTGGACCAAAAAAAGAGGCAGAAGTGGTACATGGACCGAAAAAAGAGGTGGAAGTGGTACATGGGCCGAAGAAATCAGCAGAAGTGGTTTGTGGACCAAAAAAAGAGGCGGAAGTGGTACATGGACCGAAAAAAGAGGCGGAAGTGGTACATGGACCGAAAAAAGAAGCGGAAGTGGTATATGGACCGAAGAAATCAGCAGAAGTGGTTTGTGGACCGAAAAAAGAAGCGGCAAAGGCATAGTGAAGATAAAAATGAACAAATGTGTGTTGTACGACGTGAAAATAAACTAAAATGCACAAAACCTAGCCTATTACGTTCTTTACTGCACAGAAACTTAGTTTGATATCGTAACAACGATCGCTGGAAGAGTAATATTACTCTTCCAGCGATCGTTACGATCGCGATCGTGCAGGATCCTGCAACGTCTTTTTACGTCATGCGATGCGATCGTTACTTCTGTACGGTACATTTCATCGTAACCGTTATCTTTGGTTGAACTTTAGCAAAAGTCGCTGTTTCTTTCCGTTTTTGCCGCTGTTTTTTGCTGGTTTTTAGTTTTGCTTTCAATTTTTTTGACTTCCATCAGTGGGACACTATGCCTACTTTGACATTGTCTGTTGATTCGGATGGCGCCGAGGACGAGCGCCAGAAACCGGCGGATCCGCTCATTTCCAATCCCAAAGTCGCAGCCAATCGGCAGGCATTTGCCAATCGCACTGTTGGGCGTAACAGGTATGGAAACGTTGTCGAAATCGGCAGGGGCCACATCATCGAGGCGAAGCACGTCGATACTCTCGAGTTTTTTGCTGTGCACCACGATTATCGCAAAGGTAGGCTTTTATCAAATTTTGGAGCTCTTTTTTTCGCTATAAGAGTACCCCAAAAAATTTTTTCGCTAATTTTTAGGAAAAATTAGAGAATATTATGTTCCCTCATTTCCGCAGGGCCTCGATCTTTTCAAGGACGCGACTCTCAAAATCGGTCCCGAATTCGTCGCCACGATGTTTCAAGGCATCTCGATAAGCTACAACGGCGAGGACAAGCTTGTGCAGATGACGTATGTTTTTTTTTCCGGGGGTGTTGTTGTTTTTCAAAAAATAGCTCCTTTGCAGTGAGTTTTCGGAACTTGAAGGCAGAGTTAACAAAGCCATCCTCGACAACGTCAAACGCATGGATCTGGATGTCATGCTGCCGCTTCAAGGTACGGTCATCCCTTTTCTCCTCGCCCATCCCAAGCGAAATCTCATTGCTTCTGCGCCAACGGGTTGCGGCAAGACGATCTCAATCATGCTTCCGATGATCGACTTTTGCCTCAAAAAAGTCAAGACAAAACAAAAGCGGGCCCGAAATGCTCCCTTCGTTGTCGTGATTGCCGCGACGAGAGATCTGGTCTACCAACTTCATCTCGACCTCCTTCGCCTCTCCTACGGCACCAATCTTCGCATTCAGTGCGCCTTCGGAGAATACGATCGAAACAAGAACGGCCAGGACATTCGTGAAGGCTGTGACATCCTGGTCGCTACTGTCGGACGATTTGTCGATCTCGTGGATAAGAGAGATGTGAGTTTTGGATATTTTTTGGGTTTTGGGTATTTTGTCGTTTTTTTGTGTTTTCAGGTGTCTCTGGATAACATTTGCTATTTTGTCATGGATGAAGCTGACAAACTGGTCATGGATGAAATTATCAAGGATCTCATGATTGTTATTGATCATCGTGTGGTAAGTTGGGATTTCTAGGGATTTTTAAAATCTGGAAAGGCTAATTTTCAGCACACCGACCTCGTTTACCTCTTCTTCAGCGCGACTTTCAACACTGTGGTTACCGACTATCTCCGCCGGCATTTTGAATCCAAGTTCTACGAAATCAGCCTGGAAAATCGCGGTTTGAGCCCGTCCGTGAAGCAAACATTCGTCGATGTATGTTTTTCTTTCAGTGGTTTTTTTATGTGAAAAAATTTTTTTTTTCAGATGTTCGGCGCCGTGGCCCGCCGCGATTGGCTAATGTCGTTCTTCCGTCAACACGCAACTCCAATTCCTCCCGAAGAACTCAAATACAGTACCGAGAATTTCCAGCACAAACAGCAATTCTGTGTTCCGAAGACCATAATTTACGGTGATACGCGGCGTGTTCTGGATTTGCTGGCCATTTTGTTGTCCGTCAATGGCATCAGGGCAATCAGCATGCATGGGTACGTCAAAAAATGTTTATTTTATCGTTTCTCAAAAAACATGTTTTTTTTTCAGCGGAAGAAGCCAAAAACAGCGAAATGACGCGCTCAACGGTTTCAACAACGGCGTATACCGGGTTCTGGTCGCGTCCAACGTCGCAGCTCGGGGCCTCAACATTCCGGACCTCAAGTACATCATCAACTACGATCCTCCTGTTGACTTTGATACGTACGTCCATCGCATCGGTCGCGCCGGCAGACTGGGAACCGCCGCGGAAGCCATTACGTTCCTCGACCACCTCGACGGCAAACACATGGAACTCGCCCATCACTTTGTCTACGAACTCAAACGCCTCGGTCATCCGGTTCCTGATTTTCTCGAAGTTATGTCCACCATCATTCAGATTTCTCAGTAGGCGGTGTTTTTTGAGATGTTTTGATTTTTTGGAAAATTTTGATAGGTTTTTAAATTGACACAAAATTTAAAAAAAAGGCTTGAACGATTTTTTTTTGTTTTTTGCGCAATTGTGCACAAATTCGCACAATTTGATTAGCGTAAAATATCAGTAGCCTGATAATTTTGTTTGCCTTCATGATACTTGCTGATATTAAATTATTCTGTCCAGGTCGGAATTTCAACCTGACTGATTTGATTTTCATATCAGTATCAGTATCGCGCACTAATGTCAGGCTAAACGCGATAACAGACAAGATCAAGAAAACACAAGTTGGGGGAGGGACAGGATTTTGTCCCTAACGTTCGTTTGGTCTTCTTCTGCTTTGGCCAAAGCTTTGGCACCTTACACATGTACATACCTTGAACTAAGCTTGTTTGTCCGACACGGTACAGTGGTACAAAAGCGCAAGCAAGATCCATTGATTTTGCCTTGTCTGGTACACTGTTCTGCACGGCGACCACTGTTCTACATACATCGTATCCCGAATCGACCGCGACACTGCTCGTGCTTTTAGCTTTGTACATATTTACTTGCTTGCTTAACTCGTTGTAATCATGCCTGAAGTACGCTCAGACGCATATGTTGTCTTCAAGCGTTTTGTAGAAAAGGTAGGATTTTGTTGTACTTTTTCTTATTGTAAGACCGTTTTTTTTGCAGGCCACGGTGTTTCTTCTCGAAGATGGGACTCGGGATGCGGTCATCACTGAGCAAAAAGTCGAAGTGATTTCCGCCGTGCGTGTTTGTGGCGATATGGCCAATGATGTTATGGCATCATTTGTCCAGAATATTAGGAACCGTTGTGCGGACACTGTTTTGTTCAATCAAATCTACGTTCCCCCAAACGAAGCACTGGACAACAGAACGCTTGAGACAAATTTAAGCGTAGAGAGCTTCGCCGTTGAAATCTACCAATTGGTGACACAGGTTAGATTTTCGTATTTTTAGCTTTTCTAATTTTTTTTTGTTTCAGGAACAGTCAGAAGACGTTCGTCATCGATTGCAACAGGGAGGATCGTACCTCGAGGAGATCGAGCGTTTCCAGTTTTTCGGCGAGCACGCCAGTTTTGCCGCTTCAGAAAGTCGTCGTATTTTCTGGGAGTTGGTAGGTGAACAGCCGACTCTCACTGCCGCTGCTGCTTGATGTATTCATCTCGGTCTTTAGTTTTGTTTTCGTTCGGGTTAATTGTTTTCAAATAAAACTGAATATCAAAGTGCTTTGCCGGGGGTGCAGATCGGATCACTTTTCAGATAAGATCAGTTCAGATCACAGATCAGACAATGAGCAAATGATCTGATCTGCCATCTTTGGTGCAGACACATCTTGTTGAGGATTCCGTCATTTTTTTCAAAGATGCTAGGCAGGAAAAAATAAAGCGCCAAAACAAACGATTATTCATTCACGCGAAGATTCATCGACAAAAACCGAAGGCGTGCATAGACACTGCCTACAGGATTCCTTGATATTTACAAATATAAATTCTTCCTGTTGCTGTTTTTCTGTATCGTTCGCTTGCATTCGTCGTTTTGCAATGACGAATCTCATCGCAATTGTCATTCTTCTGGCCACGTGCAGCTACGTGACGGCCATCCAAGGTTCCTTAGTCTGCTGCAGAGACGTGAGTTCTTTCAACGATAATCTGGTGAGTTGATGAGAAATCATGATTTCAGACGACAGTTTATGACATTCGGAAGCGAGAAATCGGCTTGACAAACGGTGAACTTCGAGAAATTCCGATTTACAATGAAAAGACGGGACGCTACGTCGAGTACGTTCGGCAGCAGCAAGAACAACGTGGGCTAGATGAAAAGCATGTCATACCTTCAGCGAACCCGAAAAAGTGGCAAGCTCCAATCCAGGAATCATGGAAGTACGGGCAAAGCGTCCAGGAACCCCGGAAACACCAGCAAAATGAAGAGAATGTCAAAGTTCTCCCGATACCTCCACCAGCAAGCTCGAAAGAGTGGCTTGAGCAACACGATCAAAAAAAAAGTTGGCTATTCCAAAAACCCAATTTAGACACAGAAATCCGTTCTTTGTCTAAAACGCGCGTAGATGAATGCGCTCTGACTGAATTTGGATATGTTTCGTTCATAGACAACACTGGCGGTGAGATTTTGAGAGTTGAAGCACGCAACGGCGTCTTTAGAGCCCCTAATTTCGTCAAAGCACCAGCTAAAGTGGCAATTTATTACAAATGCTTCGGGAACATTGGCGCCACTTACCACCCGTACAAAGGTTTTGACGACTACAACTACAAGATAATTGTTCCTCCCACATTAAACTTGGACTGAAAAAAAAATTGAATGTAAAAAAAACGTTCTTTTTTTTACATTCGTTTTTTTACGTTTCTGTAAAAATTTACAACAAAAATTAATTTGTTGTAAATTCTTACAAAAACGTAAGAATTGTTACAAATGAACGTTATTCTTACGGCGAATATTTTCTAAAAAAAATTATTTTATTCCAAAGACAAAAAACATAACCGCATGTATTCTATGATGAAATAAACGCAACAAGTAAGCTAAAATTATGAACTGAAAGATGGAAAAAATGATATAAACAAGTGTTGAACAATGTTAAAGGTTTACGACGGAAAATCCGTCGTCGTCTACCTCGGAGTGGTTCTTTGGAATGACATCAGGTGGTCGAGAGACCGAATCGAAGTCGTCGCCCAGTCTGTCGAGTTCATCGACGTCGCCAAATTGTTCATAGGCAGCTTCTTCAACGTCGATCTGGATCTTAGTCGTCTGCACGGGAATAATGTCGTCTTCGAAAAACGGCGAGCACCGGATAGAGCACTCTTCGACGAGTCTGCAGTCTCCGCCGAGCTCGGTCGGGAAGACAAATCGATGAAGTTGTCCCTGTGCCGTCGCGACTAAGAGATGATCCCGCCCATCGACTTTCTGTACCGTCAAAGCCAGGTCGAGATCCCGAAATGGGAGTCTCGCCATCGCAAACGAAGTCCCGGCATGCAGACGATCCGGCAGACGCTGGGCTACCTGGATTCCGACGTACGAAAACCAGGAATTTGTCTCGGCAGCGGGCGGAGACTCTTCGACAGGCGGCGTTTTTAGTTGAAAAATATGCACAGTCGCGGAATCCGAAGCAGCGCACAGCAGCCCACCATCCGGGCTGAAGGACAGATTCCGCATCTGAACAGGCTGAAGACCGCGATTGAGGTCGAAGAGCAGGTCACCGGAGGGCACAGCGTGGACGCGAATGATCGTGCCTCGACTCGACGCTGTGGCCAGCTGGGTGCCGTCTGGGTTGAAGCGGAGCACGACGACCGGCTCGATGTGAGCAGTGAAATTGAGAACAGGCAAGAAATCGGTGAGATCGAGGACTGCGACTTCGCCGGTCGCGGACGAAGACGGCACCGCGAGGTAGTCGGGGTCACTGGTGGGAGACAGATCCAGAACGTAGGAACTCGGAGGACAGGAAATTGTATGTAAATGCTGGAAAAAAACTTTTTTTTTATGGAAAAGTTGCGTGCAACGTGCGGAAATGTAAATTCGTGGAATGCGGAGAGATAAATAAATTTATTGAAAAAATATTTGTTTAGGATCAATTTTCATGTTTTGGCCTAATTTTGTGTTTTCGTTATTTGTTGCATCAATGAACACGTTTATTTTTGAAAACAAGCGGGGTTGAAGAAAAAAACGATCGTCGAACCGTTCCCTCGCCACGTGTTTACGTTGATAACAAGGATCAAAAAGCAAAAATTGATGACTTGACTTTTTTTGAAAAAAAAAGTATTTTTTATTTTTCTCCCACTTTTTTGGAAAAATTTTGTTCGCGTCCAAAAAATCTCAAAAATTTTGATCCTTACTTAGAATCGGTTTAAAATTAGCATTTTTTTGTTTTTCTGTTCTTTTTTTCGGCAAAATTGATCGTTAAAATAAGCAAAAATGTGTTTTCTCCTTTTTTTGTTGTCGCTCACAAAAAAATTTAGGAGAGCTTTTCGCTATCTTTTTTTTGCTCTCGCTCTTCCGGTTTTAAAAATTTTGCTCTCGTTTCGCTCCCGTTTCGGAACTCCAAAAAACTCTGATTTTCAATTAAAAAAAACATGAAAACCAACCTCAAAATCGCTCATTCGAAAAACAGAAATGCCATTCCCGACGTGGACAACGAGTCGTCGCTTGTTCACCCGAACAGCCTTCACTTGAGATGCAAAATTGATTTTCGCAATCGGCTTCGGCGAAATGAGGCTCCTCACCACGACCCGATTTGGCCTGCACCTGGACACGCAGCAGATGAGTTTCGTGTTGCCGCAGCGCTCGAGGATCGTCAGATGCCGGCCGTCGCTCGGCACGACCACCGACCTCAGCGGCCAGGAAGTCGACGTCGCAAATGACGTCCCGCAGGATTCGACGGCATTCTGGTCAAAGTCGAAGAGACACACCTGTTCGTCGCCCGCGGTTATGAGTTTTGTTCCGTCCTGGCTAAATGCGACAACGTCGAGACGAGCGTCTTTTTTGTCGGGAGCTAAAGTGAAAACTTTTATATTTATCGACCCTTGAAAAATGAGACAGGTAAACCCTGGAGATGAAAAACATACCTGGAGCGGTGTAGCGGGTGTAGTGCTTGAGGGACTCGGCGTAGAGCTGGCTGCCGACGGCAGATGCCGCGTCTACGGCGGTGGAGAGAAAGCTCCGGACTTGGAGCGTGGTTTGATTCATCTCACGGGGGAGACCGTGCACGCCAGTTCCTGCCTGCACGCATGCACACAACCACCGACCTGACTGAAAGAGCACAATTGTGTTCGGGTTCGGACCTGGTCGGAGGGGGGGCTGTTGTTCATCATCTCATCGACGGGGCAAAGGCAGGAAGGGGTACGCAACAACAACAAAAACACCACGTACGCGTGATATCGAAATATGCACACACGCAGATGACGCATAAGATGATGACGAGGGGCGCTTCGGCGGTCGAGAAAAGCTGATTTCGACAATCGATGCTATTATTTACGCGATTTGACAAAAATATTGACAAAAAAACAGAAAAAAAATTGTTTACATGAGAGAAAAAAATACCACATCTCTTTTGCAACAAAAAGTGTAAAAAACGTGAGACGACAAAAAGGCAACAAAAAAGAACGCATGCATAAACAAACAAAAAAATAAACGTCGAAGAAGTTGGAAGAACCCAACCTGACTCGAACGCGCCTCAATAAAAATTTTGGTCTTTCAAAAAACACAAATTTCGAAATGTGAAAAGGCGTTGAAAAAAACGACGAGAAACGTACGAAAAAAGTTTTCTGGACTTTTTTTGCTATGTGAATCAAACTTTACGATGAACAAAAAAAGCATCAACATACAAACAGAAAAAAAGTGAATCACAAAGTAAGAAACAGACGTCGATAAAAAATCATGAAAGAAAGTTTTTTGAAGTTGTAGATACATTTTTGGGGAGTTGCACAATCACTGCTCGCACAATGCCAAAGATAGCCGACTGGGGAAAAAATCGGACCGGACCGGCTGCGCGAAAACCATAAACCAAAAATAGACATGCTTATCTCATAATGAGCGACCGCATGAGCTTACATGTGGTAAGCTTGGTTGCGAAGGAGACGGAGAAAGCTCCTCCATTAACTAACCAAGCTGGCTTTGTCATCACTTCCTGCAATAATAATCAGACAGACAGACGGTCATGGTTGTCACAGAGCGCAAAAAAAGAGCAAAAACGCAAATCATCTGTTTCATTGTGTTTTTTTTGTACGCTGTTACCGCTCCTTGTTGGTTTTTGGAACATCTGGCGTCAAACGACTCATCAGGTGAAGGAAAGCAACCTTGGGAACACACTTGTTTGTAGAAGCGGGGGCCTCGGGGAGGGGAACTGGTTCGATAAAGATCGAAAGCAACTAACGTGTCTGGCGTTCTTCATTGTTGGGGGGGGGGGCTGTTAGGTTTTTTTATCAAAAGTTCTGACGTACTCATGCGCTAACATTCATTATCGCCGGACGTTAACAAAAGTGAGCAATTGCAATTGCGATACGTTTCGAGATTTTTCTACATTTGTGGAATCTGCACAAATATCAGCCAATGATGATCCGATAATCGTCAATCACAGCGGCTTTCGTTCAGAAACTTGTGATCGAAAGTAATCCTAATTCCGCGACTGTCAGTTTTTTTGAAAACGTTTCTCATTTCGACGGTATGTATTTTTTTGATTTTTTGAGTACCGAATTTTTGTAATTTTTAGAACTCATCGAACTGAACTTGCTTTCCTTTATAAAGAATTCGTTTCATTCGTGATCTCAAGTCATTGAATTAATTTCAAGCAATCCTTCCTCGCTGCGAAAGTGTTTTTTTTCGGCTGTTTGGGTGAACAAGGCATAAAACCGGCCTAAAAATCAGGCCGCGGCCTATTTTTTGAAAAAAAATTTCGTGCTTTATTTTAGGGTTATTTTCGCAAAATTTGACCAAATTTAGAAAAATTTTTTTTGGAAACAACCTAATATTATGGAAAAATGCATAATAATAAATTCCCCTGTGGTAAAAAGTAAAAACAAGACGAATAAAGCACAAAAACGTCAGAAAATCATACTTTTTTTTCGAAAAAAATCAATTTTCGAATATTTTTTCGGCTTTTTCCGGCTTTTTCGGCCGGCCTTGAATCGAAAAGCCGGCCGGCCGGATTTTATGCCTTGGTTACGAATATTCTGTGCTGACGAAATTTGGACATTTCTCTGTAAGTATTTTTCTTTGATTGTATGTATAATACATTTATAAATAATTTTGAAACTTTTTTCAGAACATCTTGAATTCGGATTCGTCAAATGTACTGCAGTTAAATTTTCATTATCCCCTGTTTCAAAAGTACATTGACGCATTCAATTTTTTCAAAGTTCAGTACCCCAAATTCGGCCCTTTTTAATTTTTTTTTACGATTTCGACACTGTGCTTGTTGCTATCGACGAATTTTTTTAATCAGAAGACTTCTTTGTTAAAAAAAAACAGAAAAAAAGCTCCAAATATGAACAAATTTTTTTCAAAGCGCCGAAGAAAACGTTTTTGACCGTAAATAACGGTACACAACGTGTCGACGTCTTTCAGTGTAATGATCGGTTGTAAAGTTTTTAAATTTAAAAATTCTTCAAGCAGCCCAATTTCGGCCAAAAATCTGAAAGCAGTTGTTAAAAACTGCCGTTTTTAGTCATACGTATGAGCGAAATAAATACATGTTACCCGGAAAACAAGGTGCAACGACTGCAACACCCCCAGTCTTCTAGCAGACCCGGCCTGAGTACCGAGAATGCCGCCGGGTCGTAATGCCAAGTTGTAATGCAATTATATTAAAATAGGTGTGCCAAGGGGGTTACGTGGTTCGTGTCTGGCACGAGTTCAATTAGGACTGCTGCAGAGATCGCATTGCGTCCACGTCGATTTTCCCTTCTGCCAGCCATCTGATGGCAGAATGTCGACGTCGGTGTACACCGGATGGGAGAAGGTGCTGATTCTCCTGCCGATCACGTACGTCCCGCTCAGCTACGGTGTCTATGTTTTTTTGTTGTACGTCATTTTATTTTCCAAGGTTAGGCAGGTGTTCAACACGTCATTCTACCACATGTACGCTGCTTCGGTTGTTGTGGACATCTTAGGATGCTCTGCCTACATGACGGAGTATTATTATTTGATTAATCCTTGGCTTTCTCGTAAGTATGAATTTTAGGCTCTAAAGAAGATTTTGTTCGTAAAATCGAATACACGTGAACATTTTTGTTTACGTTTGTGAACAAACACGAACGAACGTCGAAAAATTTATTTTTATAATTTTTGCGAAATTCGGTTCATTTGAAAAAAATACGTAAACTGGGGAATAAAATAAGTTTTTTTGTTTTTTGTAACGGTAACTTTTTGCACTTTTTCGTGTCAAAAGTTGGTGTATCATTTTTTTGTCAGAACATGAACAAGGTAATTTCTAAAAATTTTGTTTACGAACAAACGTGAACAATAAAATTTGAATTTGTTGGCAAACAAACATGAATGAAACTTTGCTGATTTTAAATTTTGATTGCAAATTCGAAGCTTCGAGATTTCAGAAACCATAAAAAACTGGCCGGAAACCCTCTACGCCTACAACGTGCTCCACTTTGTAATGTTCCACGGCCACTACACTCACACGCTGCTCATGACGTTCATCAGCTTCAACCGATTCGTGGTGCTGGTCATCGGAAACAAGTGGAACGTGACCAAAGGCCCGAGCACTCTCGGACTAATCACTGCCGCGATCGTTCTGCCACTTGTGTTCACCTGGTCGATTCTGACCAACAAATTCAGTCTTCAGCTCGAGGCACGGATTCCGGCATGGTGGGTGCGAGAATTCGATCGATCCGGATTCTTTCGCTACCGTTCACTGCACAGTTTTATAATTTACACGGTTTGCGCCTTGGTAGCGTTGGTGCTTAACCTGATGGTCTGCATCCAACTTTTGCTTCAACGACTTCACAAAGATAAACTCGCGCCTTTTGGATCAAAGCACAACAATGACGACCGCCTTTTTGTCTTCACTGTCATCAGTTTTGTTGTTCAGGTTCTATTCGCTTCTATACAGGTAAAATTTTTTGTGAGGAGTCTTTTTTTTTTGATTTTCGAATGTTTTCAGTGTTATTTCATGTACAACAGGAATGATCATTCGATTCTCGGCGACTATCTGTTAAAAGTTCAAAGTTACCTGATGCAGGTGGATTACCTGCTGCCGGCATGGTCGCTGCTTGTGACCAGTAAGCAGCTGAGAGGGGAAGTCGTAAGTTATTTAATTCTGGTGGTGGCACACGTTTATGCAAACACACGGTTTCAGCGGAAATTGGTGACTTCAAATCTTATTAAATCAGTCGAGATAAGCAACAAACAGACCGTTTCACCTTGATGCGGGGGAGTTTGCCTCAAAAAAAGGATTTTATAAAAATGTAAAATTATTCAATCAAATGAATTTATTTTTTTTTAAATAAAAAATAAATAAAAATTGGTGAGGATTCGGATGACGCAAATAATTAAAAATCAGGGTGTCAAAAATGTGTATTTATAAAATTATTTTTTTTACCTAATGTCGTGTTTTAATTTTTTTTTGTAATCCTTTTTCCTAAAAAGAACATTTTTTCTTCTCCGAGTCATCGCCCTAAAACTTTCCCCTTCGGCGAGCACCAAAATTGATGCCCGTCAGACACCAGTCCTGACAGCACGCCCTCCCGCGGGATCGATCCCTCCCGCGCAGACCACAAATCGACTCAAACTGAAGGCGGAAGGAAGTGCACCAGCCATGGACTTATACCCAAAGTCCGAACTCACAAAAAACAGCCAACTGCCGTCTAAAATTTCAAGTTGCTTTTTTTTTGCGTCTTGTGGTGCCTCGAACCGATTTCGAAAGCCCCTGGGGCAGCCGGAGTTACTCGCGTCAACGTCGGACGACATGAACGACTTCGCCGAGACTTTGGGGACAAAAAATGGCTGTCTATCGCCTCGGGTCATGGCATTACGACTTTTTGCAACTTTTGCACGGATTTCCGGATTGTGTCGACGGCTCTGAACAAATTTCCTGGATTTGTGATTTTTGAGACTCGGAAAAAATTTCCGGGTTTTTGGAAATTTTTTTTATGTAAATTTTAAAATTCGAAACTGCCTTTGAGGCTGAATTTGGATTATTTGGGGAACGCAATGTGCCAAATTGTTCAAAACCGGACACAGACAGTTCTTCCGCGCATCTGCAGCTCATCCTCGATAACCCAATTTACACCCTGTCCCCGTCGTTCCCGGATATCCGTTCAAGGCACGACTCGGCCCGCGGGCAAGCTGCCGAGTTGGCCGCAGGCGTTCGCAGCTGAGCTCAAACCCTCAGAATCGATGCAACCCGGGCAAAAAAGAAGAAAAGACGGGTGGGATGAGTCCTCTGCCCGGAGGAGGGGGGGGTTGAAATGCCAAAGCACTTCTTTATCTGTCGTATTTGCTGCCCTGCCATCCAAGGCAGCCTACGGCACTGACCGCCCGAAGCGCGTTGCTTTGTCTTTTCGCTAATATTTATGTGCAATAAAATGTCGCGTGTCGTTTGAATTGTATGTTTTGGCATTCAAATATGTTTTTACGCCGTCGACGGTCAGTCAGTCATTCATCTGGTTTTCCGGACTATTTTTGTGTCCCGGCAGGTTTATTTTTGCTTCCATCAATGACCTGTTTTTCTGGGGATTAGAAATTTGTGTAATGGACCAAAACTAATGATCCACTGTTATGGGAATCTTTTTTTTTTGGTTAAATGATGTTTGAACTTTTTTTGGGCTATTTTAGTTTTTCAATTTCAGTTTCCATTTTTTTGCAAAACGAACACAATTTTTTTTGACTCAAAAAACAATTTTGGTTCCAATTTCCTGACTTTTTTGCAAATTTTATGATTTCAATCTACGATTTTTTTTGGTCAACTTTACTTTTTTTTTAAATACCGAGCAAACATCAACGAAAAAAAAAAAACAAATCAATTGGTTCCCACGAACGCTGAAAGGGTTTGCGCAATTCCAAAGCCTACTGGCCAGCTTTTCTCTGGGAAAGAAACGAAACGAGAAGGAAACCATCACTCGTCGAAAATAAATAACCCCAAAAAATTGTGCAGTATCTTTTTTTTTCGGCCGCTGGATGCCATCAAAATGAGCTACTACAACAATATCGTACAAAGTTTAGATGTTTTTTTTTCCGTTGAAAATAATGCAACCGGGAAAAACCTCGTTTACAGCCTCGTTTTTTGGTCCAACAGAAAAAAAAATTAATCCCTTGTTGAGTCCAATTTTTTTTCCAATTTGGTTTGTTTTCTTTTACGACTTGTCGGCACGGTATCCGGATGCCCCAGTTGGCAGAAGGCAGAAAGTTTCAAATCCTATCCCGTGACTTGAGTGTTTTTCTCATTTTTTTGGCTGAGAATCGAAGAATCGAAGAATTGAGCTTGGGATTGTTTTTTTTTGCCGTGCAGCGCTACCGCCTGCGTGTTGAGCCCTCATTTTGCAAAATCTTGAAGCGCTGCAGACTAATCACTCGAAATCCAATCCTTTTTTGGCACTCCCATGGTTATGTGCATTTTTATGGGAAAAAACCACTCTGGAAAGTATATTTTTTTGCAGTCATACAAACACGTGATAGAAGAGAGGTGGATCATCCACTTGCTTCACTTTTATTTTGTTCTGCGATTTTTATGTGTTTTTTGTTGCTGTGTTGCATTTTTTAAACAAATGTACAATCGTTTGATAAACGAATCTTGAACAATCGCTTACAATAAAAAACTTGAATAAAAAAAATTTTACTGTTAAATTTGTAATCAAATTTTTTTTTTAATTGAAATAAATTTTTTTTCGGTTTCGAAACATTTTGTCTCTTTTTTCCCATTCATTCAATGACACCTGCTTTTGTTCTGTGTGCACGTTTTTGTAAGAAACATTGAATTATCGACAACGCCATGGATCACTGTGAAAAACTGTGATTAAAACAATGTGTCGAAAGTTTAGGCAATCTGATAAGTGTTTTTTTTTCAAATCGCTGTACACGATGTTCTCGTTTTTTGCTTTTAGCAAAGCTTTTGTGATTTTTTAATCCATTTCTGCCGCTTTTGTTGTTTTTTGTTTTGTTCCGCCATTTTCCATCACACTTTTATCGTCTGTCAGTTTCATAAGAATTCTGACAGTAAATACATTTTTTTGAAGTTGCATTTTTTATTTTTGTAAAATTGTATTTAAATTTTGAGACGGTCATTTTTCCAGAAACCGTCTCGAGGACATTTTGAGTTCATTCCACGAAGTTTTTTTTTGTTTTACCCTCACCCTCAGCCTCCGCGTACAGCCGCCGGTTGTCCTAGCGGCTTGCCCGGAGGCAAAGCCTCTTCTGCTTCCACTTTGTCGCGATGCCTCTTTTTTTCTCAATTTTTCAATTCCCTCGTTTTCGGCATTGCTGACAAGAAAACGAGCCGGCGTGTTTCTTTTTACCCGTGGAAACGCTGTGCATATTCACTATCCAGCCAAAGGCAGGCGAGATTGCGCCGTGCTGTGGTCAGCTCGGCTCCTGGCGAGGGCGACGACATGGGGTGGTCTCGGGGGAGGACATCTGCTCCTCTCCGGGCGGCCAAGGGCCATGCATGCACATAACCAACCAATTGCGAAAAAACATGGAGGGTGGAAGCACAATCACGTTGTTTCTGATTTGCGTAAATTTTGGAACCATCAAAAAGTGCAAAAATGTGTTTTGTTGGTCTTTTTTGGGGGCCTGATTGTCTCTTTGGTCTCAAAAAGACTAAAAAAGCCCGTTGGATCCCCCTAAATGGAGCCCAGTCAAGTCTTGAATGGCGGCAGGATGCACCACCTTCCGGTCACCGCCTTAACGCGTCACCATTGCCATTGTCTTTGCTTACTCACTAACTGGCTGGCTGGCTGGCTGGCTGACTGCTTGCTCGGTCGCAACTCGCGGGCAAAGCCGCCGCCGGCGACGGCGGCATCGGTGGCTGGGCTGCTCTCCCTGACTGTCCACCCTGGCCGGGCTCCTTGCATTTGAAAGAACGAAAACGAAAACGAGAACGAGGCATTTTTCATAAATGCCACGCTTCAGGGTCGTTTAGCCGGGGCATAAGTGAATGTTTTTCTGCACCCGCAAAAGATCAGAAATTGAATCAATCTTTGTGTATGTATAATATTCAATTTTTTTTTCTTGGCAGAGCGACAATTGGTTGCTAAAAATACCGCAATGTTGCATTTATTGTTGTTTTGATGAACATTGCTCGAGTGCATTTGATGAGATTCTAATAGACCACATTTTTTTGCAACCACTCTAGTGTTGCCATAGTTTTTTTGTTCAGAAGTCAACCAAACAATTGTTAACCCAACTTCCATATTTTTTCCCAACGGTCTGGGATCATTGGTTTTTCCGTGAATCCATTACCCAGAAGTGCCTGGAAGCAAACTAGACTGAACGAAGTCAAGTCAAGTGTTATTGGCGCCGTCAGCCCCCGCAGCCGGGTTATCATTCCCCTGTAACAAACTCGCCCCGAAAAGCCTTGCCCTGTCCTGCCATGCCATGACTTTGTCTCTAACTGCGTTCAACTTTTTTTTGCAGCTGTCTGGGGATGTTGAAGATGTTTTTTGAAGACTTAAAAAAATCGACTGTGCTGGTTGGTTGCTTTGCGGTTTTTTACGCGAACTATAAATTTTTTTGTCGGGTTTAGAGATTTTCAAGCCTTCCTACAATTCATCGAACGTGTTTCCCAGGACATCGGAGGGTTTTTATGACCCCTGACATTGGTCGTTGTTGTCGACAACGACAACGTTGCTCCATGTCCTCATTGGATTTTTTGAGTTAGTGCGAGTCGGTTAATAGCCTGTCCTGGCGTGGTTTGTCTTCTGGGCTAGCCTGGAGTGCCGTCGGTTGCGGAAGAAACGAAATGCCAGCTTTTTTTGGTGTACGCTTCTTTTTTGAGCCTTGTTTAATTGCTCCACGGCCACGGAAGTAAGTGGACGAAACAAATACGGTGTCAGTCGGGGTACGTATTAGGTTTCAAAATTGATTAAAAATCCGGGATTCTGGATCCCGGGACGTTCCCCGGATTTTATTTCAGTGCGGAAAACTTTTTTTTAAGCTTTGCAAGTTGTCGGCCGTCACCGCGGTTGTCGCGTTTATTTTTGTTTTTGCCTTGTTTTGGCAACTTTAATCACTTTTTGATTACTTTTTACCGCCTTTTAAAAGGGTTTTCGAACACCACAAAAACCCCAATTTTTTTCCAACGTCCATCAATTGCCTTCTGATGTGTTCACTTTTTTTTACGGTCCATCATTGCGAGTGCCAAGTCATTTATTAGCCCAACTGGGGAAGAAAGAACAACACGGCTCCCTTTTTTGCCACCACCCCGCTGTCAAAAAAAAATGACAGAACGTCTTTTGGTAGCGGCTGCCAGGGCCCCCCTCAATTTCATTCATCATGGCCCTTATCGGCAGCGTCGTGCCATCCCTGACGCCGCCAGATGACCGGGGACCGGGATTTATGATAGTAGCAATGAGGACTCGCTACGCATCCTCGCCCATCTCGCCCAGCGGTGTCGTTTTTTAATCCTGCCATCAGTGTTGCCACCAAATTTTATGATACTATGTATTGTTGCTTTTTTTATTTAACTCTTTGGCGGCGCGTCCAATTTTTTTTCGACGGATTTGGCGTGTTTTTTGTTTCTTGAAAAACAAACAAAAAACGTAAAAAATATCAAAAAAATGCTTTTTTTTAGCACATGTGTATCTGAGGATCAGGGCTGGCGTCGTACTCGAATCCCTTCTTCGACGCGGCATCGGGGTCGCCCCTCACGACGCCCCCGATGCCGTCGCGTCCCCGACCCGGAGTCTATAAACACGTCATGACGGCTTCTACGTCGTCTTCGCACTCGGCCACCCGGAAGACGACCCTCAATCGACTGATTGACAACGAGTGAGTTTTTTTAAATTCAAAAAAAAATTGAAACTGAAAAAAAATGTATAAAACAGAAAAATTTTTAAAACTGGAAAAAAATGCAAATTTATTTTTTTTAGTTGCAAAACAACAAAAATTTTAATAAAAAAAGTACAACAATTTTTTTTCAGTTTTTTTAAAAACACAAATTTTTACTTTTTTGAAAAAAAACGGATTTTTGAATTTTTTTAACTTCAAATTTTCGTTTTTTCTTATATTACGATTTTTGTTGTTTTTCAATCCAAAAAAAGTCAAAATGCTCATTTCACGCTGAATTTGTCAGATGTCACTCCGGTTCCTTATCTGACCGACCGAGACTTGAATAGCTCTGATTTCAGACGCATGACAAAGTCCGAGTCCCTCGAGACGCCCAAGTTTGCCTACGACCTCAACTTTGACCTGCGAGTGTTACAAAATGTGCTCAAATCCGCTGACTTTCTCCAGGACAGCGGATACAAGTCAACCGGTGACCTCGTCAAGTCAACCTTTGACCACACACCTGCGCCGTCCTGTGTCATGTACGGTACGGGATGGATGCTTGCTGATGACCTCAGCGATGATGAAGATACCGGAAGGGATGAGCTTTATGGTTGGTTTTTGGGGGTGTTATTTGGAAAAATTTGGGGTCAGAAGTAAAAATTTTTTTTAAAATTTTTTTAAAATTAATTTTTTTTGTTCCAGCATTTTTAAAAAAATAATAAATAAAAAATAAAAAATATGTAATAATTCAAAAAAACTGTTTTGCATTTTTAAAATTCCGCAATTTTAAAAATTATAATTTCAAAAATTGTGTGCGATGCGAAAAAAAATCAAAACACCGATAATTAACCTTGATGCTCATCTCTATCACCGCCGAAACCTCTTTCATCCAAAATTATAGGGGATGTGAGGGTCATAAAAAGATGCACACGGGTTTTTTTGTTCTCCGCAATGCGTTTACACAGAATCAAACCTGACGTCGTGATCGTCAGAAAATGTCCGGTGTGCTGTGCTCGCTTCACTTTTGCCCAATTTGTCTGAACACATTTTTTTTATGTTTAGTATTTATTTTTTTTTGCGCAGAGACGAATGTCATCCGTCACCTGTAAAATATAAAATATTCATGTCAAGGAAAGAAAAGGAAGCAGATTGTAAAACTTGCCCTTGTAACGCATACGGAAATTGGCTTTTTTTAGTGGTTTGGTGAAACAAAAAATTTTTTTAGGAGAAATTAGAGGACACTGGCCGGTTTAAAAAAAAAACTGCCGGGGCATTTTTGGACTTCCAAGTTTTCTAATTTGTAATTTAGCATGTTTAGTTCCCGAAAACCAAACTTTAGTGCTGTCAAGCGTGGTTTGGCTTCTTTTAATTGCCTCAGCCCAGGTGCCCAGGTGAAAACGCCAGGGGGCCTATTTCGCGCTCTAGGCTTTTCCAAAAGGTGACTTTTTCCATACAATTAGGACCAATTTTCGTCCACGAGGTGCAAATAGGATAGAAACATCATATTTGGCGACAGACACATTAATTAAAAAACGGGCTTGCGCAGGGGAGGCATGCGACGGCTATTTGTTTATCTTTGCGTCACAGGTGCACAGCCTGATGAATGTGAATTCCAGATTTTTTATCCAGGGGAGATTTTGTTTATTCACGTCTGCTTGATTCGATGATTTTGATTTTGTTGATTGTCCATGGACATCTCAATTAATTTTTATGTCAATTGGGAGTTGTCGAAGAATTTTTTTTGGGCGAGAAAAGTCATGTTTTGGACAAAAAAAAAACAAAAATGTTTTTGTACAAACCGTAAAAAAAACACGACTTTTTTTTATTTTCTGAAAAAAAACAGTTTAGTGCGCCGTCGATTTTTTTTGTCATTCATAGGTCATTTTTTTCCAAAACTTGATCGACGCAGGGATTCGTTTTTCTGTTCTCTGTTCCACGGAGTTTTCCTTTTTTTTCATTCATGTTCGCGTGCGTGGTCAGTCCGAGAAGGACAAAAGGGCGACAAACTTGTTTGCCCACCCAGCGCGTACTGGTCAGTTACCCCTCCTCCCCTCCCTTCACGGCTGTCAATTAGCCATCATATCCGTAAGACCGACGATCGACGACCGACGATAGTCAATGACCACGAGCCTCTAGTCCACAGTCCACAGTCAACAGTTCGGAAGGCGCTCAACCGGTCATCATGATCGTCCCCTTTTTTTCCCTTCCTCGTCTTCGTCATCATCATCATCGTCGTTTGTTGCGTTGTAGACCGTTTTGGGAAGCGAAGGGGAAATCATATTTTTCTCTCTCTCTTTTTTTCGTGTTCGACTTCTTCGTCATCATCATCATCATCGTTGTAGTCCTCGTCGAAGGAGGGTGTCCGATTGCGGGAAACAAGCCTACAATCGACCTTTTTTCATTGCCGCTTGATTTTTTTTGTTCCAGCATGTTTTGTACACGGTCTCGAATAACGGTGAAAAAACACCTCTCGAAGTACCTCGATGCGATCGGATTTGATTTACTGGTATTGGCTGATCGTTTTCTTCTTTGTTTGCGTAGCCATGAATTTTTTTTATGGCTGCAATCTGTTTTTTGCTCTGATCAGCTGTTTTTTTTTAAGTTTTCGCAGAAAACAGGAAACTATTGTTTTTTCGACAATGAAAAAAAATAAAAGTCGAGTTCAGAAAATCCGACTTGGTCTAATACTTATAATTTTTACTTTTGTGTAATTGTACCTTTTCCTGGTGTCTTCCTCTTCTTCGTCTTCTGCATCGCTCAAAAATTATTTTTTTCTGCAAAATGAGGGCGTTGGCAGCCTGGATCCCCGACTCCAGGTGAAGATCTGTCTTGGCTTCCAACAAAATAGTTGCCTCTCGCTCCCGGGATCTGTCATCACCGACGAAACCGCTGACACTTGAACGGCTCATGCTTCTCTCTCTTTTTTTTTTTGCAGCCCGAGGTGACATAAGATGCTGGAGAACACTTTTTGTGCACGGGTGTTTAGGAAACATTGCTCGCGGGGAAAAGTGAAAAGTGGACCATCCTTAGGGTCATTATGACGCTTCACGACGCACTTCGGTCAGCCTGTCAAATTCCGGGGGCAAAAAAAGAGCATTGTTTGGAATCAGGTGGGACTCGGGAGGCTCACTCAGAGGCGATGAGATCCAGATCCATCGGAAGACGATCAAATCCAGCTATGCCTGTTTTTTTTGCAGGGGTTATACATACATTTGATCGCCGGTCGGGGGTGGGGGCGGTTTGATGTATTTATAATATTTAAAAAAATGATTTCAATTGTGCTTAAAAATTCATTTGAATTTTTGCAGTCTACTTATCATTTTGAAATCAAGTTTATCTGATTTTTCATTTTTTTGGGGACGATTTGTAATTTTTGTCCCATATAAATGTCCAAAAATCAGTTTTCTCATTTATTTTATGTCCAAAAAATCAATTTTCTCATTTTGACTACCGCGGAAGCCAAAACTATACACGATAAATATTTTCTATTTGAAATTAAAGCAAAAGTGGTTGTTTCCCTAAACGCTTCCTGACTTGTTTCGGCTTGCTTTCGCGTTCTCTCACGAAAAGCAAAGTAAAGCAAAAACTGCGACTACTTATACATTAGTTCAAATAAAAAATGACTACTCATCCGTTTAAATTAAAAAAAGGCTGAAACTACTTTGTCACTCGTTTAAAAATTAGTTCATTTGAACGTCTTGCAGGAACTTAGTTTATTCAGTCTTCTTTCGCATTTTTTACTAAATGAAAAAATCTGCCTTAAGGCACTCGGATCTTTCAAGATGTTTCGTTTTGCGTTTCTGCGTATTTGTAAGCGTTGGCTTATTTGATACACAAAAAATTTGCGCGGAGTACGTTTTTGTCTGTTTCCTGCCAATTTTTATATATTTTTTAAATTTGATGTTTGCGCAAAAAAACAGGCAAAAATTGCACGCTTCCGGAATCTGGTGTTCGTTCCCATTTCCTGGCAATTTGGTAAAATTGGCATTCGAGGAACCCAGAGTATTTTTTTTTTTTGAAGTGACCTAGCCGTCAACCTACTTACCTGTCAAGCGAGAAACCGCATTGTTCGGACGTTGGGGACGAGAATGAGGATGAAATGAGTGACGGGGATCGTTTGCCTCGCCGCATAAATTTTGCCTTTTTCGCTCGTTCGCTCGCTCGCGCGCGAGCGAGCCCAGGTGACCCGGACGGCGTGTTGCCACCAGCCGCGCCGCTCTCGAGTGCTGCACCACCTGTCAAGGAGGAGGGGGGGGAGGGATGCGTGGCCCATCCATCCATCGATTGGCGGTCATCCAGCCAGCCGACGAAACGAACCAGCGCAAGGCTATATGGTTTGATGGTTTTGTTTTCTGTTTTCGTGGATGAACAACAACACAAATAGTTCAGTTTGTCGT
This sequence comes from Turbatrix aceti, assembly GCA_963969345.1. Classification (NCBI taxonomy): domain Eukaryota; kingdom Metazoa; phylum Nematoda; class Chromadorea; order Rhabditida; family Panagrolaimidae; genus Turbatrix; species Turbatrix aceti. The sequence continues at coordinate 7,076,546 of OZ017768.1, forward strand.
CAACCGCGGTGACTTCCCTCCCAAATCCCCTCACGCACGCGTCGTCGTCGTCGTGGTCGTGGTCGTGGACCCAGCCGGAGGGGTGAGGGCGTCCAAGACGTAGTACTACACGCTGCTCCGACGCTTGCTTTTGTCCACAGGACAGTTTTTTTTGAGATACATATTTTCATTTTCTCAGGGGCTTTTTGTAAGATTTGTGGAACCAGCTGCGTCGTCGAGTGACTGACCACCGCCACCCACTTGTCGACACCTTCGGCGGCCGATGAGGCCGATAAGGGCTTTTCTGGAAGCGTGAATTATTTTTTTCGTGTTGTCTTTGTTGCCTTGGTTGGTGTCCGTGTATATTTTTTTTTTACATATTTTGTGATCATGAATCCTGGATTTTTTTGATCGTGATTTCATTGGTTTCTTTTTATCAGCATAAATGACGACGGTTTCGACCGAGGAGTTGCCGGAATCGACAATTCGTCGCGACTCCGGCATAGCCGACGAAGGCGACGACGGAAATGTTGACGACGAAGGTGAAAGCGAAGATGCGTCCGTAATGGATTCTACGAGATTCGGTGACCTCACCGATGGTAGGTTGCGCGCAAAAATTTTTTTTGTTGAATGTTGAACTGCAAAAAATTTTTTTATGTATTATTTACTCGAAAAAAAGTCAAACTAGATTGATTTCCACGATCCTAAAGCAATTTTTTCTGTTCAAGGTGCTTGGCTTCGTGCCAGTCCCTGCAAGCGCCCCCTAACACGTCTCTGTGCCCTTGCAACCCGATATCTCTCCTCAGACTACTGCCGTAACTTGATTATCCTTTTCTCACCCCCTGCAAGCCCCCCCCCCCAGCGTCATCGAACGAACAAACGTAGCTTGACGCGTATGCATGACATTGTCTTGGCTTCGCTTTGTTAAGCCGATAATGATACAAACCACCCCGGAGCCCCGGTAGAGTGAAAGTGATGCGCTGAGCGAGGGATGGTAGGGGATCAAGAAGGCGCTACATGCACTTTTTTTCGGGGGGATAGCCGGTTGGGTTGCGTGCATGCATGCGTTCATGAAACGCTGTTTGTGCTTCTGCTTTTGTGCTTCAGCTAGCTGGGAGGAGCTCACGCACCCCTGCAAGCTGCCAAAGTTGTTTTTGAAGCAACTTTTGACTTTCGAAAAATGTTCTTGAGTTATTTTTTACGCGTTAATTTAACGATCGCGTTGTGCGAAAATTAATGGCCAGGCTAAAAGGAGCTCACCACAATCTGGCGGCGCTCCAGGTTGTGACCACAACTCAGGAGGAGGATGATTCCCCAGCTGGGGCCGCGGAAAGGCGGTACAATGGTACGGAGGGGTAAAAAAGGACTTTTGAATGCCACAAATTGTGTAAAAGTCGATTTGTAACAAGAAAAATGCGAGAATTAAAATTTTGATGTGTATTTGGGATGTTACATATTTTTTTTAATTTGGTAAAAAAACTAGGATTTTTTTCTTGCACTAAAATAATTTTTATAGCTTTCGCAAAAACGTTGTGAATTTTTTATACGCATAATTTTTTTCAGACGGATCCATGGAAGTCCACGAACAAAAAATAAAAATCCGCGACATGACCGAAATCCTGGTCAGCAGATTCGCTTTTATTTCCGGTGAGTTATCCCCTCCTCTTTTGTACGTGACATTCCGCTGCAACATTTGCTCCTTGTTTTTTTCTTACTCGGCAAAAGTTACGTATGAATGGCACTTTTTTTCATTGCAGGCCTAAAAACGAGTGATGGACACCCGATCATGACATTTCCCGACAGCAGAGCGTGTCTAGACTTTGAACAGTACCAGTTACTCGTCAGCTACCTCCTCAGCGTCCCGCCGTGAGTTTTTTTGTACTCATCGGGAAAAAAAGAGGGAGGGAGGCATACTCGTTGGTGGAATTTGATGAAAAAAAGGCGATGCATATTTAATTTGTAAACTTTTGGGGATTCGGACTCCGAATTTCGGAGGGGAATTTTTTTGCAGAAAAATGAGTTTTTATTTATAATTTTTTTTGCTTAGTTTTGTATTTTTTAAATATTTTTAAAAACAAATTACAAAATTAAAAAATTAAATTTTTGTAAATTAAATTTTGTAAATTTCTTATTTATTTTTGTGTTACGAAATAAAAAATTTTGATAAATATAAATTGTTTTTTTTTATTTTAAAATTAAATCACTAAATTTTTTAAATAAAATTTTTTAAATAAAATTTTTAAATTATTTAACGTTATTTTTTGCTATTTTTTAAAAACGCCTAAAAAATGTTCTTTTGTAGAAAAGTTTTTTAAATGGTTTAAAAATTTGACATTGTTGCAACCCGATCCATCCCATTTTTAGGATCGACGAGGACAACGGTAAGAAAGGCTACGTGATAGTCATCGATCGCCGAATGGACAAATGGTCGTCGGTCAGGCTCCTCTTCACCTACCTCACGGTTCGTTTGTTACACTGCTTTTTAACTATTTAAAGCACGCTGAACACGCTGGTTATCTTTTAAAATTTTATTTTGGGCTTTTCCAAAAAAAAGATGATCCCACGGAAATGCGGTCGCGCGTGTCAGCGGCTTATCCAGGTGTCTCACCGTAAATCTCTCTCTGCGTGAAGTGCGTGAACGAGCATGCAGACTGGTTCGTTTGGTCAGGCCGGGATGACCACTGACCACCGGGCTGGTTGGTTCATGGCGTTGAACTTGATGTGATCGCTTCTTCCGGGCCTGTTGAATCTTTCCAAAACGCTCGTTTGCTCGCTCGCTCGTTTGTTGTTATAAAATACATTTTTGGGCTTCAAAGTGTTTTTTCCCCTAAAATTTGGTTGTTTTGATGCACAAATTCACATCGTCGCTGGCAGCCCATTTTTTTCCTTTTTCCTCCTTCCGGCGGCCTCCTTTTTTGGGTCTCTCTTTTTTTTTCTCCGTGATCGTTTATGCGTAGCGAAATTCATTAGCGATCCTTGGAGGAAGTGGAAGTGTCTTCGAGGCGACAAAGATGCCGCAAAAACAAAGTGGTAGTCGTTTGTGGAAGAGTCAGCCAACTGGAGATCATCTCATTGGTGCCCGCTGGATTTTTACAAATTTGGAGAACTGCACGTTTTTTTAACCCGCATTTTTTGTTCATTTCATTTTCTTTTTTTTTGGAGGTGAAGGGGAGAAAATGATGCGCGAAACCAACTTTTTTTGTCAAAGCGCGGTTTTTTCGGGGCAGGTACAGGATAGGTTTGGTGTTCTTGTCTGTCTAAACTTTTGAGGGAGGAAATTCGAGACTTGTCTCGGGGTTTGTGTTCGTTTTTGGGCTTAGATTCTGTTTTTTTGGGGTTTCGTTTACTTTCTGGTGATCGATGATTATTTTTTTTTGTTTTGGAACATGTTTACACGCTTTGAAATTATTTTTGCATACTTACCATTTTTTTGATTTTTCAAAAATTCAAAAATTTGCAAAAAAATTATTTCATTTTAATGTTAAAAAAATCAAAATTTAATTAATATTTTTTTAAACACAAAATTTAAAATTTGGAGGTTTTTTTGTGTTAAACATAACAAATTGTGTTTTGATCAATCACATAAATATTTTATGCTATCCGATTCCCTAAAGGGTCAGGGGTCAGTCACGTGCGTGCTCGTTCGCCTGTCTGTTTCCCTCAAGCCTCGTCGTACCTCCCTCACCAGGATCAATGTCCAAGTGAAAAATCCGCGGTAGACGACCAACCCATTGTTATATGTAATACATAGTATCAGGCTCGCTACTCTGCTTTTTTTTTCTTTGACCCAAGCCGCGTAAGCACACCTTTGAGCCCTTTTTTTAGGTTCAAAAAGCGCGCAGTCAGCCAGCAGGCTGCACATTCCACTGACTTTTACTCACTGCGTCGATGGACAGTGGCCAGCCGAGCCAGGCTTTTGTTGATACTGACCTTATTCTCGTCTGTTCTACAGCCTGAGGGGGTGGATAATCCGTGTAGCTAGCAGGTGAACACGTCACTTCACACCCGATGAGTCGGAGATGCATCGAAGTATAATACCTAAGCGGGAGTGACTGTGCTGCATGATTGGCGATCGCGACCGCAAACAACGCTCCAAGCTTGTTTTTCTAGTCAAAACAATTTCAAAACAGCTTGTTGGTCATCTTTGAACCCTTTTTTGCCTGTTTACCAACGGCCTGCCCTGCCTGGGAGCAGCAAGTTGATCCCCCCTGCTCTTGAACGCCTTGCTTGCTTTGGTTTGGTCTGGAGACCGCCGTCTTGGCTGTACAAGCTGCCATGTGTGCTGAGACCCCCCACAAAATAAACAACCCCAACCACCGTCTTTCTTGCCACACTGACTGTCAGGTGCGGCGAACAAACGAGGAAGCGGATGTCGGGCGTTCGAAACGGACTCCTTCCGGTCATTCAGCGTAGGCCATCTTTGGCACTTGTGGCCAAAGCCAAAGACAGATGGCTCAAGGCAAACCGAATCGAATCGAACGCCGCCAGAGGGATTTTAGGGGGCAACTGCCACTTGTTTAGGTCCGCCGGAAGGCTCAAGTGGCGGCCTGGAGCGTCTTGCGTCTTTGGTTAAATTAGATTTGTGAACCAGCAACGCTACGCACATGGCGGCATTCTTTTGTACCAATTTTTTGCGACCCAAAACTGAGATTTTGTTTTTCAAGATTTTAATTCATGTTTTTTTTTTGAATGAGTAAAAATCCGTTAATAAGCTGCATTTTTGTTCGAATTAAGGGTAATTTTTGTAATTCATTAAGGAAGAGGATGAGGGATGAAGGATTGACGATTTTGGTTTTATTAGACCCCATTATGACGAGTTACGCCGACGTGAGCGTGCGTGAACCGTTCTCGGTCACACCTGACTGTTTTTAATTTATTTTGACGTACTTGTGGAGTCAAGAGCGATTTCTTCTGGACTTTTTATAAATTTTTAGAAAGCTTGAAACTATGGTACAAATTCCAACGCGGCTTTTTACCATTTTTAAAACATTATTTTATTTTTTTATTTTTTTTATTTTATTTTTGTCGATTTTTGGATCCACGCGCACCCCAAAAACAAGCCCTTTCCAGACCCTTTGTCAAACCATCAGTTTTTTTTCTGGCATCAAAATGTGTTTTTTTTTCAGTTTTTTTGCCCTCGGCACCTTCCCGACCCTTAAAAACGTGGTCAAGTGGCCCTTGATAAATAAGTTCATGTCCCTCGTTTTTTTCCTGTTCTCTTTCCTTCCTTCCTTCCGCCCGCCGAAGCTCATGCGTAACGGCGGATGGGGTGAGGTGCCTGAGGGTTCATTTGAGTACTCGCGCCCTCTTCCACCCCAGCCGATCGCGTCGATCGCCAGCCACGCCACGCATGTCATTTTCGCATGGCGAAGGAAGACACCTGGTCCTCGGTTCTCGGTTCTCGGTTCAGGTTGGGGGTGGCTCGAATGTCTCGTCTCGCCTCGACTCGACCAGCGATGATCGCTGCTGCTGGGTGTCATGTTTGCGCTGCGGATGATCATCATCGCGCTCTCCTCCGAGTAAAAAGCGATTGACCAAAAAAAAAATTATCGGAAGATAAAAAGTGATGATTTGGATGTTGACCGTTGTGACTGTTTTTTTTGGAGTCTCGAAGTTTGTTTTGACCGTTTCCGATGCTTTCTATCATACATACATTTTTTTGTACGACCGTAAACTTTTTTTTTCACAATTTAAAAAAAAACTGTATTTATAATATTTTTTTGAACGTAACCCTTTTTTTCAGAACTTCTTTCCCGAGCCAATTTTCGTAGTCTTTCTACTCAAGCCGGAGGGCGTCTTTCAACGCGCTCTCGAAGTCGGCTATCGGAGTTTTGCTGAAAGCGGAAAATTCAAGGTGAGTATCTAATTTTCCATGTTTACGGCCGTTTAATGCGGTAGCTCTAAAAAATAAATAACAACTCGGTTTGTTGGCTGGTGGCGGTGCGAGGTCGACCGGACGATCTTCCTGATCCATCGTCGCCGCTTCGCTTCCTCATGCCAACCCCGTCCAGCCAGCCACGATTGATAGCTTGCAAAAAAAGCCAGCCAGTCCCAGGGTTGTTTTTGCATCCATCAAGTTTTCATCTCGTTTGTGTTAACGTTTGCTTGTAAAGTCCAGAACCGAACACGAAAAAGAATACATAAATAGAAACAATTTGTGAGTGTGTGGTGTTGCAGGTTGTCATCTGTCAGTCTTCCCTCGAGCTACGACACTTTGTCGGTGCCAACTCGCTCACAATGGACATCGGAGGCGATCTCAAGTACAATCACATTGAGTGGGTTCAGCACAGGATGGTGAGTTGCTTGAACACGTAAATGGACGGGCTCAAAAAGACAAAGGAAATATTTTTTTACAATATTTTTTTCAAAGTGCCAAAAAAAAGGATTTTTGTTTTGAAATTTTAAAAAATGCTCCAAAAAACTTTCGTTTCAAGAATTGATTTGTCTTTTATCGTAAACCTCATCAGAATCCCAGAAATGGGTCCTAACACGAAAACTCATCTTTTGGAACGATCAACCGTTTTTGAACCGTTAAATTTTTAAAAATTGTGCTAAAAAAATTTTCCCTTCAAGAACCACATTTTTTTTATCGTAACCCTTTGATGATTTTTTATACTTTTTGCACAAAAACACATTTTTTAACCGTTTTTTCCCAAAAATGTACGAAAAACACAATTTATTCTTCTAACAAAAGTCAATATTTGAAGTTCATAATAAATACGAACAAAACCGATCGTATACTTTTCATTTTTTTTATCGCGTTGACCGTTGTCGTAAAAAACCCCGTTTTCGCCCGTTTCAATCATCCACAGCTAATTTTTTTTTGCAAAAAAATACAACGCAGTCCGATAGGCCAAAAAATTCACGACAGGTGTGAGGTATCATGTTGTGGAGGACCGCTTCAGTTTTCTAATAAACTGTCATGATGCCCTCCAACTGTAACCCGACACCTCCGTCGGTCACCACACGTGTGGCTCGGAGATGTCCAGTGTCTCAATTTGCGCCTCATCCCCTCCTTGAGCGGTGTATTGGCTTTCACCTGGCTTTGAAAAAAAAAATTCATTACACCCCAAAAAATGTGAAATAAATTTTTTTGGGGTTTTTTAAAGCTTTCCGTGATCTTTTTTTTTGATTGTGAGGTCAGAGTTGTTTTTCAAAAGTTTGGATACTTCAAAAAATAGAAAGCATCGATCATGTGATGCGTTTTCGTTTTCGTTTTCCGGCGGGGTAGAGAGGTGAAAGTGAAGAAGAAAAAAAAAAGCAAACGCCTTTTTGCTTGTTTTTGAGCGAGTTAGAAACAACTTGTGGCTCATAATAACCCGCTTCAACGGACAGGTTGGCGCTGGCGTTGGCTGGCTGGTCGACGGTCAAAGCACCACCTGTCCTGCAAGGCAAAAAGGACGGACGGCTGCCACGCCGCCGTCACAGGGCCCCGGCGCGATTGAGGCATTTGTCCTGACTCGATTTTTTTTACTCAATACGGACGGGATGATGACGTTGGCTGTCGTCGGTCAACTTTTGTGTTTACCAAATAATTGATTGACGATGTTGTAGTGATTTTATTTTATTTTTTTCAGCTATTTAATAAAAGTTATGGAAAATCCCACGCTTAAAAAAATTTTTTTTTCATTAAAAAATTTTTTTTAATGATTGAAAAAGTTTTAAATTCAGTTTGCTATAGTTCGGATGATCTGCGCGTTTTCGAAGCACCGCCCCCCCCCCTCCCTGATCCATATTTACCTGGCTGAAGTTGTTTTCTTTTTTTCCGAATGATTTCCTTCAATTCAATATTTTTTTTGTAAAAAACCCAATTGAACGGTTTTACAAACAAAAAGCCAGCTCTTCTTGCATGAGAGGTCATTTCCGGTCTCCCTCCTCCTCTCGATGATCGTAGCCGGCCATCGAGAGGATCCAGCGTTTGAACCTTCCCTCGTTGCCTCCAGGCTGCTTCAAACGCGAATACGCGACCGGGAAGTAGCGATGATCGGGATGAGGGTGCACTTGACTTGTCCACCCTCCGAGTGACTCTTCTTCCTCCGACGGACGCCCCTAGCGTTTTTATCTATCTTTTTCGACGTTCAACACTGAAAAAAGAGTTTTGTAAAGCTCTTTTTCCACGTGAAGAGGGGTGGGTGGCACCCCCTGATCGAACGCCTTTGTGCCCGTCCCTCCGCGCGAAAACGTAAACGTGTCCTTCAGCGCCCGGTCTTTTGTCCTCCGTCTCCGGTCCGTGAAAGAGGCGCGCAAAAAAATGTTCCACACAGGGTCCGGAAAAAGGAGAGGGGCTCGTAAAAACGGCTTGAAACACACAAGTATCCAAAATTAGCAAAATTGCCGTTTCAGGATATTGAGAGGATGAAATCGTCCGCGGCAGTCATCGCAGAATCCCTCAGCGAATTCGGACGCTGTCTCAGAGAAACCGAACTACCAAACGACGTTGCGACCACTGAGAGGGTCCTGGAGGCCCAGACCACCGAGCATGACGCTATCAAGGTCAGTTTTTTTTGTCAAAATATTTTTGCTTAAAAAATTTATTTTTGAATTTTTTTGCATGTTTTTTGAACCAATTTTTCCATCATCAGACGTTCAATTGTTTTTCCGTCCTCCCATGCATTAAAAAAACACCTGATTCAAAAAAAAAGTTCATCATCATTAATCTCCGGTTTCCATTTGTGTACATTCGAACTCGTAAAAAAGGCACTTTGAGAGGCATTATCGGTCGTTGTTGGTTGTGGTTCATTAGCGCCAAATGACGTCCAATTTGACGCACTTGAAACACTTTTTTTTTTGTTCTGCTGAACTAATGGAAGACGGAAGAGGAACCCAACCTGTCCGCTGCCATCACCGGCCGCTGGGCAGTCAACGTGTGACATCTCCAAGCGGTGACGAGACTTTTACGATCATTATCATCACAGAATGAAAAAAAGATGGGTTAATGATTGAACGATCTTGAACTTCAAAAAAAGCAAATTTCAAATTCCAATCTGTTTTTAATTTTTTCTTTTGTTTCAAATGTGAACCGTTTGACCAATTTATAATCAAATAATTTTTTTTGAAGGCCGACCCTAAAAAATTATTATATTTTGACCTGGTAAAATAAAATTTAAAAAAATAACAAATTGAATCCATTTTTTTTCTCAAACCCTCAAAATTGCGAAAAAAAAGTGTCAAGCTCTTCAAATTTTTTTCTCGATCGTTTAGTAAAAAAACTTTCGAAGAACACTCGCTGCCGGGGATGATTGATGGACGCGTTCAAAAAGATGATAAAAAATGAAAAGTAGTCAAGATCGGTCTCAGTGATAGCCGGGCGACGGAGTTCGCGGCTCCCAACCGCCAGATCATCGTCGATCGACTTTTCAAGGTCTCAAACCACCAAGGCAGAGGCGTGAAACGTTAATTAGTGCATGGCGAACAATTTGCCAGCGAGTGTGCGTTTAGACGTGTTTTTGAGTGCGCGCGCGCGCGTTGAATTCCAACTCGATGGGGGGGACGAGACCGGTGTGCCTCCCGGTCAGTCTCCTGCCACCAGTGGTCAGGGAGGGGGGGGGAAGAAAATGGCTGGTGATGGGCAGTCGAAGGGAGATTGATCGGGTCGGGGGCCCTGGAAGACAGCTGGGGCCTGGCAGGCCGTCGCCGAGCCGAGTTTGAGATTGAAAGTGAATAATTATACGACGACGACGACGTTACACTTTTTGGACTAGTCAGGATTTTTTTTTTCTTTTTTCTTTTCTCCCGAGTTGAGTTGGTTGTCGAGTGAGTTATGTACCTGTCTTGTACGCTATCAACTATCCGCCAAAAAAAAATTGCTGATGCTTTGGGTTTTTTTTCTTTCCATCTGTCAAAAACAGATCACATCCCCCGTCAAAAAATGGGGGAAACAAACAATTTTTTTCCAGGGGGTTCAAAACCACATTTTTTTGGTCGTTTGATGTTTTTATGTCCGAGGATAAAAAAATAAGTAGGATAAATAAAATACAATTAAATCAGGTTTTTTTTGTAAGGCTTTGCCCAAAAACCGTGCCTAAGCACTGTTTTGTATACATACATGTGTATTTATTTTGTGCACAAACAAAACAGACCATTGACGTGGTTGGTCCACGCGGGCAACGCGCCAAAAAGATCGTAAAAATCTGATCAAAGTTATCAGTGCCTGGATTTACAACTTTTTGACTTTTGAATTCCCCCACATTGAAAAAAAAGTGTCTGTAAGTATTTATAACATTTTTACATTTTCTGTAAAAAATTCTTACAAAAACGAAAAAAAAATACAAAAATACATTTTTGTAAGAACGTTAAATTTACAGGTATTTTTTTCTTAATTTCAGGTAATCTTTGTAGCTCCCAGCGCTTAAGTTACGATCATGAAAAAAAAGCAAATTTATGTAAACATCTCGATGAAATCTATAAAATGTTTGCATTTTGGCTCCCAAAAAAACCCAATCAAACCGATACGTTTCTAGTCAACAGAAAAACGAATAAGAATCCAGGTGATTAGTCTTGCGGTTAATTAGTGGATCGGTACCTGTTTAACTTCCGTCTTCTTTAAACGGGGTCTTAAACGCGTATCATTCGTGTTCGACTTACCTGGAATTTTTACCGGTCCTGCAAAAAAATTTTCTTGCGTCCAAGAAAAAATTTTTTTTTTACAAATGAACCCCAAAATTTTTGTTCAAAATTTATGTGCCCCCGGGCGAACAATGCAAATGTTGCTTGTTTGATCTTAAAAAAATATTTACCTGCTCTCACCTGTTCATGATGCGAACCCCCCAGGGCCTCAGAGACTCGAGTCGCTTCCACCAGTCTAGACCCATTTTTTGTATTGTTTACCTGTTTGTTGAATCAAAAATCAAGAAAAAAATCCTCTTTCTTGCAAAATGAAACCAAGGGCGGCCGGATTGCTTCCGATTCCGACAGAGCAATCCCCCGCTCAGCCGGGAGCTTCTGGTGGTCAGCAGCTTTGTTGACTCCGGGCCGGCGGCGGCTTAGCGCGGATTGACACCCACCAACCTTGACGTAGGCCGGGAGAGAAAAAGAGAAGCGAGAAGCTGTCAAAAACCCCCCACAAAAGAGCTATAGCTGACTGGTGGAGAGACACTGATCTGCGCAGAGGAGGCGAGGCAGGATATACTACCACCCCCACCGGCAGGCAGAAAAGGGTAGAAGCCCAATATTTTGCTCCCAGAGGGGGGAAATTGGAAGTTGGACAAGTTTTGAGCCTATGAACTCGTCGATCGGTTGGGACAACAACTGACCGGGTGCATCGGCTTGGCTTTTCTTTCCCAAGCTCGTTAATTTTTTTTCTTAGAGTTTTGATAGCCCGTTTTAATGGAATTGAATTGGTCAGCTGTTTATTCGTTGTTCATTGCTCGCGTCAAAGTTTTGTCGGGTTTTTTGGTTTGCTAATGGGTGATTTTTAATGAATTTAAAAAAAATTGTTCTACAAGTTGCACGCAATGTGCTTTTTTTTTAATTATGCAAAACTTTAATTTTGTATGCCAAACTTTTAAAAATGCTCAAAATGAACCTAAAATCATTTTTAAAATAATCTTACAATTTTCGCGCGATGTACAATTTTTTTGGCATGTTTTGAGCACTTTTCAAAATTCAAAATAAAAAACTAAAATTTAAAAAAACGTTAAAATTAAAAAAAATTGCAAATTTCAAATTCTCATTTTTTTTAAGTTCTCAAAATTAACCCAAACCCGTATAATTTCGAAAGAATCCACCAAATTATTCCCGGTTGACCGCGTTCATCCGTTTTCGATATCAGCGAACCTGACTGACTTTTACGTCCGTAAATTCTTATTTATAATCAAGTCGGCCGGATAAACAAAAACCCGTTGTCCTTCTAGCAAAAATTAAATAAATATATAAATTGATCGTGCGCCGCGCAGGCAGTGTTATTAAAAATTTCTTCATCAACTTCCAAGTATCCTCCAAAAATCAGGAAGCGTCGTTGTCTGCGCAGCGATTGAAAGAAAGCGTGAAAAGGAAAAAAGAAAAAGAAAACAAAAGCCCCTGCCGGTGCTGTAAATTGCAACAAATTGTGCGTCATCCAGGAAAAAAGGCAGATCCTATCCCCCCTTTTTTTTGCATCTGTATCGAATGGAAATTGAGCATGCGTGAGAGAGGCGAGGAAGACGGGGTGCTAATTAAATCATGAACTTGTTGTCTTCTGAGCCGAGCTCAGCCATTGATTGGGGTTTGAATCGATCGAAAACCCATATAGATGTTCTGATTCCGATCAGATCTCCTTGCAAATGTGATCCCGAATTTTTTAACCTGACGATAATTTTTTTTTGTTTCGAGAAAAAAAATTGTTGGCTTGTACAATTTTATGCTAAAATTCCCAATTTTCAGGAAGACTTTCGAATTTCCATCCGAAAAGGCCTCTCCCTCCTCCGGCAAGTCCGACAACTCGAACAGAAGCCGGAATCCGAGCTGCTGAGTCCCGCGAGACTTCACAACGTAACCGCGATCGAGAGGATGCTCGTCCAACTCGAGGACACCGAAAAGTCCTTTGACGCGTTCTGGGCGAGGCACAGGCAGCGTCTGACGTCCTGTCTGCAGCTCAGAAGATTTGAAGAAAGTTTCCGGAAGGTTTGTTTATTTTCTTTAATTTATTTTGTAAATATTCAAAAAAATCCATGGAGTACACGCAAAAAAATCTTTTGTTCAAAAAAATTTTTGAAGTACACACAAATGTTTTTTTTTTCATTTCAAAAACCCGTGATCAACAAAAGTTGATAAGTGATGTGAAAACGAGATGTTTTGACCAATGACCACCAAGCCAAGCGTCCACGCGACTTCGAAAAAAACGCCGCCGCTTCCCTTTTGAAGCCACCAAATTGCTTCAAACGCTCTAAAAGAGCTCCAAAAGCGACCGCGGTCGTGGCTTTGATCCATCGCAGATAAGCGATGACCGGCCCCAACGGCCTCTTTGGCGGTCCACTCAAAACCCTGTTGTGATACGATTTTCAATCGGATGCATCAATAACAGTCATTACTTTTTTTTCAAAGTGAAAGAAAAAATATTGATAAGGTGGCGAGTTTTGGCGTCCATTTTGCTTTTTTTGCGAAGGCGCTTACCTGGCTTAGACCGGCTTACGCGCGTTATCGCTTCAATCGCAGCGCCGGTCACTCCACTCCTTTTCTTTGTCCGGTGACCATCAACGACTGTGTTTTTTTTGCTTGGCCAATTCGTACTCGTACCCGTACTTGCCATGTATTACTGGATCGTGCTAGGCTGGCGCAAAACGCGATTTTACGTTCGAGACTATTTTTTGAGTCATGCCGTAAGTTTTACACCCCAAAAAAATTCTAAATGAATTTAAAAAAAATTTTACGATAAAAAATTCTAAAACTACTGAAAAATTATTTTTAACGATAAAAACAAGTTCAAAGGAATTTTACGATAAAAAATCAAAAATTAAATTAATAAATATTTTTTAAAGAAAAAAACGAGTTCATCGTATTTGAATAAATTTTACCCATAAAAAAATTTTTACGATAAAAAATGTTTTCATCGTAAATACTTGAATTAATTTTACAATAAAACCTTTTTTAATTTTTTTAAATCACCAAATATTTTTTTTCCAAAAAAAAGCGTTTACCGTAAATCTCAGCATTTTACGATTAATTTATTCGAAACACAACAATAAAAAGTCCCGGTCCTATCAGTCAGAACCTATCAATCCGTGTGACCAAACACATCAACAATAACAACAAAACTCACAAAATAAGGGGAGAAGCATCGGTTTGGTTGAAAATCTCTCGGTATTGAGCAGTCAGTTTTTGGGTTCGAAGGAAAGACGTAGCACGCACTTGGATTCAGCTAGCTCTTGGCCTCGGCTTTCTTTGCCCGGATCATCTCGGCGATCTTCTTGAACCGCTGTATGCATTCCTTTCTCGTTCGTCCGGTGGCCTGGGCGATTTTGTCCCATCGCTGAGGGTCGCTGGCAGGATTTGCCCTTAGGGCCTGTTCGAATTTGACCTGCTCGTCGACGCTCCAGTCGTCCCCTGCGATTCCCGAGGTCGGGGCTGGGGCAGCTATCGGGGTCGGGGCCGGAGCAGTAGGGGCCTTGTTGTCATTCAACGCGCCGGCCCCCAATTTATTCTGCCCCGCCAGAGGGACCACAGGAGCGGATATCTGATTCTGCCGGAGCTTAACCTGCTTGATGACTTCCTTCTCGGTCCGCTCGTTGTTGATTTTCGAGTGATCGTTCATGTACTGAGCCACCTGGAACCATCGCCGGTTGGTCCCGGCTGGAAAGACGTTTGACGCCTTCACCAGCAGTTGGAGGTCTTCCTCCGGCCACGCGGAGGACTCGGGGCCGTTGTGGGTGTCTTTGGACGCGGAAATCGTCTGCGCCTTCTTCGGAGCGTCCTCCTTCTTCGCCGTGTTGTCAAGGATCGACAGAGCTTCTTCGTAGGTCTGGATGCCAGACAGGCGTTCGACGACTTCGTCGAGCTGTTCGTTGGTCGCTGCAAGACAGATTCGCTCGACGTTCGCCATGATTGGGAGTCGCTTGCCCGGATCGGTGGTCCAGTAGTTGGCGGACTCGGGGATTTCGCGGAGCTTCTTCTTCTTGGCTGCTGTCTTCTTCTTTTCGGCTTGCTTGATCTGAAAATTGGAAAAATGCATAAAAAAGTTTTTTTTGAAAGAAATGTTGAAAAGCTGAAATCCTTTTTTTTCTTAAAAAATTGTCAGAAAAAAGAAAATAAATTTCGTTTCAAAAAATGTGTAAAAAAGCAAAATAAAATTGTTTGCGAAAAAATGTTGCAAAAAAAACAGTTTTTTTGTTGCAAAAAAATACAAAAAAAAAATTTTTTTTAAATACAAAAAAATATTTTCATGGGTAAAAAAAAAATTACCTTGTCAGCAGCTTTCTTGGCCTCTTTTTCCTTGGCGAGCTCCTCTGCCCTCCTCCTGGCCTCTTCAGCCTCGGCAGCTTTCTTGGCCTCTTCGATCTTGATTTTCTCGATCCGCTTCCGCTCTTTTTCGACCTCCTTCGCGATCTTTGCCTCCCGCTTGAAGGCCGCGATTCTCGGATCTTTGTCGTAAGCCAGCTGAACGAGTTTCGAGATTCTCTTGACGTCGGCCTTCCGGAGCTTTTCCCGCTCTGCCCGGTTCTGTTTCTCGATTTCGCGTCGCTCGTATCGATCCTCGCCTTTGGACTTGTCTTCCTGGTCGAGGAACGAAAATTCACGCCACGAAGGAAACGAGTACCAGAATTCGTAGAAATCCTCGACGTGGGTGCGGGAGGATTTCGCATCGCCGAGTTCGGGGACTGGTTGGACTTTTGAAAACCTGAACGGATAAAAAACAGTAAAAACAATTTTTTTTAAATGGGTAAAACACTTACCGAGCATTTCGTTCGAAAACAGGGCGGAGAACGTCGAAAAAGTTGGTCGCGTTGACATCCGACGACTCGGGAGTGGATTCGTCGAACTGTGGATCGACGGAATCGTAGGAAAGACGCTTGTCTTCGTCGGACATGAATTCGTAGGCCTTTTGTATGCACGCGAACGCGTCATTCGCGTTGTCGCCGAGCTCGTCGCGGTGCTTGCCCTTATCCGGGTGGTATCGGAGCACTTTTTGGCGGTCTTAACACAAAATGCACATAAAAACCCAAAAAAGCTTCCAAAAACCCCAAAAAAACTCACAACAAGTCTTGATCTGCCCAGGAGTAGCCTTATAACGCAGCTTAGACAACCCGAGGACTCTGTACTGGTCCTGGTCCTTCCAACTCTTCGGGCAGAGAGCAGCGAGGTACTTGCGGTAAGCCTCATCATCCGGGTCGAAATGGTGCTCGGGATCGACGACTTCCTCAGCCTCTTCTTCCTCGTCGCCAAAGTCGCGCTGTCGCTCGTACGCCGCTCTGTGGGCGTCGGAGAGGACTGGGGCCGTCGGCAGGCCTAGCGCCAATCGATCAAGCGTTGCATTGAGTTCGTAGGCCAGACCGGCTTCTTCGAAGCGCCGTTCGACTCGGTGGAAACCGTAAATCGCGACCTCAAGGCACGTATCCGCCATGTTTGGCCTAGACTGCAGAATTCGGGTTTATTCAATCGATAACTGAATGACTGGGAGAAAAAATGGGAAAAACTGAAGAAAGATAACGAAAGAGGGCAAAAAGAATAAAAAAACGCGTATAAAAATGAAAAAAAAACGAAGAAAAAACGAGAGCGCGCTGCGGAGTGTGCGTTCGTCGCGGAACGCCAAACGCACTTGCGACGGATTTTTGACTGAAAATGTGCCCGCCTTTTTTTATGTGGCCGCAAGGTTTTTTTCAAAAATAAAAGTGTAATAAAATTTTAGATGTGCATAAATGATAAAAAAAAAAGTAATGTTTTTTGAAAAGAATATTATTTCGTGATGGGATTCGGTGAAGTAACAAATTTTTTTTTCAAAAAATGTTACTTCAAAAAGTTTGAGAGTATCGTAATCGTATTCTTCACAGATTTCGCTTCAAAATACTTTTTTTTTCGTTTTGAGACCTTGAATTCAAGCTGGAATTGCTGAGTTTTTATTTCTGAGTTGTCAATTTTTACGATTGTATGTTTCTTGGCGAATATTTTTGGATTATCCCCGACTAGCGGCTCATAAAAGTGATAAGGTTTGTACAACAATTGTTTTTGAGTGATGTAGAAGCACTTTTGTTGTTTTTTTGCGCTTTTGCATCAGCGACGAGTACTTACTTTCAAATGAACGAGCGCCGGTAACTCACGGCCTGCAGCCATGGCATGTAGGCATTAATCACGGCGAAAAATATTTGTTTGACATGAGCGCGCCAATCCGCCATCGCCAGCGGTCCGGACAAGCGGCTCAACTTCAGCGAAGCGCGGCTGTCCCGGCAGTCTTGCAGAGGCTGAGGCTGTTGCCTGGCCATGAAGGGGGTCCTGGTGAGGTGGTGGTGGCGGTTGAGGCGAGGCGGGCGGACGATTTGTTCGCTCAATCGCTTGCTAATCTTTTTTTTGCTACTTTTCAAAACTTTTGCAAAGCTGCGGCAAATTTTGGACACTTGTGTTCGTTTGTATAATTCAAATGTTACGTGTAATATTTATTCCATGGATTTTTTTGTTTATAAAAAAATGATATCAGGGGTCGGCGTTGATTTTCTGGAAGTTTTCTGGGGGACTTGTTTTCCGGTCTGGCGACTGACTGGGAGATGAGAGATTGAAATCAAAATCAAAATCAACATCGGGGCCCTTTTGTTCTTCAAATGCCGTCTGATTTTCCAAAAAAAAATCATTCTGACGCTTTTCAGCTCCAATCCTGCTTCGCCAAGCACATGATGTACCTCGAAGAGCACCGAGACGTCGGCGACAACGTTGCCCGGGTCGACCAGTTGACCCGGGATCATGAGGAGTATGCTTCCAATGCCATGGTGAGTTTTTTGGGTGCCAAAAAAATTATGAGGGTCTCGGGGCGAAATTAATAAATAAAAATAAATACAAATTGAAAATTTTATTTTATTTAAAAAATTTTTTCAAATTAAATAAATTAAACAAAAATCGTTTTTGTTACATTCTTAAACGAAAAAAAAATGTTACAATTTTTTTTTGGTTTCGATGTAAAAACATCGTAAAAACGTAATTTTTTGGTTCTGCAACGAAAAAAATCATAAATATAAAAAATTAAATTCAGATTGATCAATTTTTTTTAATTAAACAATTAAAATTAAATTTTATAATATTAACCGATCGAAAAAAATTTTTTCTAAAAATTCGTATTTTATTTTCCCATTTTTTTTTAATTCCAAAAAATCATAACTCCGCCAGCCACCGACCGACCCAATTTCAAAAAAAACAGGCACACGCATTTTTCCACAGTTTTTGATTTCCATGACGTCAGCACCTGCGTGCGTGACCCGACCTTTGCGCCGGTCACGATGAAAACAGTCGCGGGTGGCGGTGGTGGTGATGGCTTCGATCGGACGCGGTTGCGTGCCCTTTTGGCTTCCGAAGAGGAAGCTGGTTGGTTGTGTTTTGGGGGCGGCAGTGAAGACAAGACAAGACGAATCGACTTCGTTTTGTCTGCTAACGACCGCTCCAAAAATTTTGTTATGTAACTTATCTCACTCAAAATGATCTGGAACGCCCGGGCAGCTGTGACACTGTTCCCGGGCCGGCCTCGTTGTCCCCGTCGTCGGCGGCGAAAATCGGACAGACGTGTTCGTTTTTGCGATTTTTTTTGATCGGGAGGAGGGAGGGTTGTTTTAAAGTTGGAAGTTGGGGTATACATAAAAAAATATTGATTTTTAGTCGGGTTGGTTGGGTTTTAAAAAAAAATTTATTTTATTAGTCGACTTGGGCTATTTTTGTGAATTTTCTGTATTTTTAATTTTCAGGCGGACGTCCAGCTAGCACGAGCCCTCCGCGAGAAGGGCGACGAGCTGATAGCGATGAAGGACGTCGAATTGAGCGATAGCCTTTTACCTAAATGCGACGAGCTCTCCCGCATGGCGGATGCCCTTACTTCTGCCCTCGATAGACGAACGCAGGTTCTGCTTCTCAGCCGAAAGATGCACGAACAAATCAGTCAGGTGCGTTCGATTTTCCCTGGGTTCCTGGGATTTTTTTGGGGGATTATAAATATCCTGGCAAAATTTGTTTTTTTTTACCGTTCAAATTAATTTTATTCGCCAACAAAAATGTCGTGTCCTTCTTTTCTCAAATTCTCGCAACAAACCAGAAACGTGGGAACGAGCGTCTTTGCGCACACGCTTTTCTGTGCGTATTTGGACGAGCTTAGAAAAAAAAAAGAAAAGAAATGGATACAAAGCTTCTGTTCACCCAATTTTCCCTTCCCTCTTTTCTTAGGTTTCACGGTGATAAAAAAAAAGTTGTTGTACAACATCCCATCTCATAGAATGAATTTGTAAATACATATATACATATATACTATTTATTGTGTGTCTTGTCAAATTATCCCCCGCCTGAAATCACCAAAATCAGAAGCACAGAGGCCTCCGGGTAATTTGCGTTAATTTCGATTAGTCCTGCTACCGCGATCACGACGCAATGATGCTGCTCATGCACCTTCTTTGTCCCTATTCAACAGCCACCAGATCTCAAAATCTCAAAATGACGTTGTCTGCGGTAAATTTGAGTTTTTGTTTGTTAGTAAAAATAAAAACGGGTTGTTTGAAGAGGTTTTTTTTTCATTTTCATTGTCGGGATTTTGTTGGCGACTTGTTTACTATGTCTCTGATATGTGCAATTTTTTGACTCTTTTGGTAAGTTTTTTTTGTTTTGAAAAATTTTTGAGGGTTTGAAATACGAGTTTTTAATTTTTACTGCATTTTACGGAAATTTTTTTAATTGGATTGGAAATTTTATTTAATTTCGCTGGGATTTTTGTTTGCTTGGTTTTAATTTAATTAACATTTTTTTTATGGCCTGAATTAATTTTGGATAATGATTTACGCTTTGCTTTGTTTTTGCAGAACATTTTTTTTTCAATTTTAAAAAGAATAAAAATATGCTCACAAATTTTTTTAAATTAAAAAAAATTTTTTTTTATTTGAAAATCTTTTTTTTTTTGTCGCTGAACGCATTTTTATTACTCAATTGCCAGATAACTACTCAAGTGGCCCTCAAGTGGTCATTTTTAATAACAAAAGGGATAAATTTAATATTTGCCATGACTATGCCTCCAGTTTGTTCCCTCGACGCTTCTAAAGCTGTTGCTGATGCTGATGCTCTCAGCGTCTTCTAATACGCGTCTCCGGCGTCTCCGATATCCCCTCGTCTTCCCTTTTGTCGCCCTTCATCGTCTTTGCCTTCGTAGCCTTGGCTTACTTACTACATACAAAGACGACACGCATGCACGGAACGAACGTATACGTACATACACGGACTGTCTAACGAGCCGCAAATGAACGAATACGAATGGTGTACGTCAATTGTCGGTCTTCAATTCAATTGTCAATCGACAATCATCAATCTAGTTTCTGTTTTTTTTTCCGGCGTGTGGGGTTGCCGGAGACGAACGAGCGCGACCACCACCACCGCTATCGCCACGCCACGCGGCTCATTTTTTTTTCCCGTCGGCCTCGCTCAAATCTCCAAAAAAATCGTGGCGTTCCGGGCGGAGAGGACTGGACTGGTTGTTTGGCGGACGATTCAGTTCATCATCAAAGAAGACGACGCCGAAAATCATGGAATCATCGACTATCGACGTCGATGGAGCAGTGCAGAGGCTCGTTTTCTTATTTGGCAACAAATTGATCGTAACCATCTCTTTGGTCCTCGATTAGCGTTTATTTCCTTTATTTTGGACCTGTCAGGGGTATTTGGGCAGTTTACACTCCGAACGGACCAACTGGGCTTTTTTGAGGTGAGACAAACGTAATTTGTCTTCTTTTTACACTTTTTTCTCCTCTCTTTTTTTTCCGCGGACGACTCCGATCTCCTGTTCTCCGAGGAAGTGAAAAATAGTCGGTGATTGTTGACCCAGTCACAAAAACGTACTTTCAACCTGAGAAACTTTTTTTTTACTCACTTTACTTTTTTTTCTTCTTTTGACGCGTGTATGTATTTTAAGAAAAAAACTGTGAAGTGGGGTTAATTTTAGACTTTTTTTTTGTTTTACTTAAAACAAAGCTTTTTGAACTTTTTGAAACCACAAATTTTGTGACGTCAAAAAAAGAAGATTTTTTGCCTCCGTTGAAGCGGATGAAATCAAAATCTAAATCTAACATAAATACATTTCAAGTGGGCTAAGAAGGCAAATAAACGTGACCATCAGTTTTTTGGGATGTTTTTTGTCGTGTTTTTTTTACTAAATATTTATTTTCTTGGGCAGTTTGTTTCATCTTAGCCGCTCATGTCAGATCAGATTTTAGACAGACATCAAGTTTTTTTGTTTTATTGTTGTAACGTTTTTGCGGATGGATCTACCGGATTACCGGTAACTCCGGTCTCGGGGGGTCTCGCACGCACTCATCTCTCGGCGGGATGGATCTCATCGTCGTCGTAAGTGCCGCGCTTCACTTTGACAGGGGTGGCCTCAAGTTTTTTTTTTCCCGCACGCGAGGAGGGGTGCTTTTTTTCTTTGATTACGATCACCGATCACGAACATCGTAGCGAGAACGCTGGGATTTTTTGATTTGATTTTAGTCGAACACGAAGGACCATCAGGCGGGTGGGACCGCGACTACCGAACTCGGATCAACGAACGCGCACGCACTTTTTTTTTCTCGAGATCCGTCCGACAATGAGGGATAGCTAAATATTAATCTCCTGAGGGAGGGCTGATTTTTATGCTTGCTTTTTCCCCCTTTAAACTGGTTTTTTTTTGTGCTAATAAGGGAGGAAAAGAGACGGACGGGGGCACGGAATGGAATTTTTGGGGGGTCGACGGTTGATTTTCTGATTTTCTGCTTTCTGCATTGTTCAATTTTTTTATTCTGCTACATTGACTTTTGAGGAGGCGAAAAAATCCCTTTCTTTGCTTTTTTGTCGGTTTTTGAAATGACAGCAGTGGTTTTAGTTTTTACACCTGCAGCACTTAGGAAACGAAACTTTTTTGTGGCTTCAATTTCTCGCTCTGCTAAAAAATTTACTCACTCCAATGATTTTTCATGTTGTTGAAATTTTTTGAAAATATTATACTAAATATGTTCGTTTGTTAGTGGCCGGATGTTTTGGCATCTGGCGTTTTTTACGAGATAATGACAAGGTTGGCTTTTTGTTGGCCGCGGGCTAAAAATATCTAAAAATATGTATTGACCAGCTGAAGGTGGTCTTGTCTTCATTTTGTTTTTTGGTGGCTGTGAAAAAATCGTCGAACGTCGAAAAAAAATTCAATGGTGCCTGATCGGCGTTTTTTGAATATTTTTCCATCGACCTAATATTTTTTCAAAATTAAATAGGAGGGAGAGTTGTTAATGAAGAGGCCCCGACCGACTGGTCATCCATCCATCCATCCATCGGTCACTTCACTCATTTATTGTTTGTTGCCCTTTTCGCTCTCTTTTGATGCACATCACGCATGCACAGCAGACGCCCTGATTCCCACCACTGCCATGCTTGCTTGCTTGCTTTCCGGCGCCGTCGCCGGCGCCATCTCGACCGACCAGGATTGATGGGGAGAGGGAATGGAGTCTTTTTGAATTTTTATTTTTATTTTTATTTTTATTTATTTTTGTTTGCTTGTTGCTTTTCTCTGCTGACCACCACTTTTGCTGGGCGCCAGGGGATGTGGATACCAGGCATGTCAAAAATCGGGGGCCGGCCCCGGGGGCCGGGGCCGTTTTTTCTCGGCCCCCAAAGCCCCTTTTGGCCCCCCTTATATTTTTTTTGAAAAAAATCTAGCAAAGATTGCGCGTTCAACAAAAAGATGCGCGTGTTTTTTGTCCTTTTCTTTGGTTGTGAATTGTTAGCTTTACCTTCCCATACTCCTTCATCAACCAGTAGCTTTGATTTTTGATCATTCGGTTTTGTTTTTTGAATTTGATTGCAAAAATTAAAAAAAAATATAAGTCAGGGGCCGCGAGGGGCCAAAAGGGGCCAGGGCCGAAAACCTAGGGGCCGAGGGGGCCGGGGCCGAAAATTTTCGGCCTCCTGACATGCCTGGTGGATACATACTCACTCTCATTTTTTTTGTTTGTTTCATCGCCTGACAATGAATGAATTTATTGTGAATTGGTGTTGACACTTGACCGCTTCTTGCTTTATTCCCATCCTTCCCAGTTCTTTCCCAGTGGTCTTCCAGGGGGGAGGGCACGACCACCAACACGGGATTAAGGCCATCCGGCGCCCTGCCCGGACCACGAGCAAGTTTTTGCCTCCTCCGTTGTTTTGTTTATTTGTTAATACCCATGTTGTCTTTTCTCCTCTTTTTCCGCCAGTCTACGGACGAGAAAAGAATTTATTACGATTTTTGTTGCTTTTTAAAAATTTTTGTTTTTACAAAAATTCTGGTTTTTGCTCGGAAAAAAATCATAGACACATGAATTTTTTTTATATTTACAGAAAAAAAATATTTTTTATGATAAATAAAATTTGTGGCAACAAAAAATTTTTAGGCAACAAATTGGTGCCGCCGCGGCGTGGATCTCCTCAACGCCGTTCCCCTAGAATTGACGTCTTCGACTGCGAACTCGGCTATGACCGCTCTGGATGATTTTTTGGCCGACGGATCAAAACTTCACCTAGACGCTCTCAAACAGACCCCAAACATGACCAATCTCATTCTTTTGACTACAACTGAGACTTCTAGCCTCCTTGCACAGGTTTGTAAAGTTTTTTTTTGCAGAAAAAAAAAATTTGGAGGGGTTTGGGTTTTTGGAATATTTATTTTTGAGGCGCTAATTAGCAATTACCAGCATATGTACGGTGCAGAAGCACGATTCATACTTTTTCCCGGAGGAAAAAATATTTATGCGTGAAGCGATCGGGAAACAGTCGATGGACGACGGACGTCTGTCTTGCCCCCTTTCGAAGGAAGGGGATGATTAGTCACGCAGTTTTTTTTTGTCCGGAGAAAAAATTTGAAAGCATCTGCAACTGTTTTTTGTTCTCCGTAGGAAAAATGATGGAAAAGCAGGCGCACGCAGACGAAGTCGAAGGCGGTCCGGAATGCTCACGCATGCATTTCCGGGCATATGTGTAGCACTAGCTTTGGTCGCTTCCGCGCCACACGCATTTTTTTACGTGTTCAAAGGTGTAATGAAAGGGTCGAGCGCGATAGTGCCTGTCAGAAGACCGCCACCGGGGTCCCAGGCGCTCAAAAAGCTGGATTTTGTCTGCATGTATGGTTATTTGTTGGCTTGCAAAGTGAGTTTTTGGAATTTTTTTTTTGGAATTGTAGAATTTTTTTTTTGAAATTTTAGAATTTTTTTGAAATTTTAGAATTTTTTTAATTTTACCATTTTTTAATTTTTGATTTTTTTGAAATTTAAAATTGTTTTGAAATTTTTTAGAATTTTTCAAAAATATAAATTTTGTAGAAATTTTTGCGCTGATTAAATTCAAATCCCTCGAACTAGCTAGTTTTTTGCATTCATCCACAGGGGGTCATTTCACCCGGCAAACCTGTCGGAATCGGATCTTTGACGTTGAGCGTCACTTTCGGGGTAAAAGAGGATTAATAACGCGATTTCGTTTGATTTCCCTCTTTTTCCTTTCTTCGGTGTTTTCTCCCACAAATCACATCTCTCCTTGCAACATCGGCAGCTCCTCCAGCCCGGTGGAGGTGGCGGGTAGCGGGTGGCCCACCTACCAGACGAATGCGCACGAGCGGACAAAGTCAAACGGGTTGCCTTCCTGCCGCGCGGGAGATTGATGGAAACCGGAAAAACCGAAAAACCTTGGGCTTTTTTTCGTGTCTTGGCGCCATTATGGACAAAAAACAGAACAGACAAAAGCGAATTTCTGGAATCTGCGCGATTTTTGCCCGGAAAAGATTTTGCAAAAAAATAGAAAAAAAAATAGTCGGCCACGAAGCCGCTTGAACCGTGAAAAAAAGACAAATGGGCTTATGGGAACGGAACGGTGGCAGATAACGCGATACGATTTATTTATCCTCGTTCATCTGTCACATGTTTTGAGCCACAGAGCCCCGGAAGAAACAGAACGAGCGCATGATTTTTTTTTTCAAAATAAAAAACACAAAAAAGAACAAGCTAGGGTCAATTTTTTTTTATTTTTGGCAAGCACTGTTTTTTTCAGGTGGCTGAAAGGATCGAAGACATCCGGCGGATGGGAGTCGCGAGACGCGACGCGCTTTCAAAAATCGCCGAACGCCGGGCAATGCACACTTCCGTGAGTGCCGGGAGCCTCCAGGCCCCGGCCGGAGTCGCGCGACCCGTCCAGGTCGTGTCTCCTGAGAAGAAAAAATTATCTACAGCATCGATGCCGTCTTCGGGTAACGACAAGTCGCCCCGGAAGGTTGGTGGAATTTTTTTTTGGGGGGATTCAAAAATTTTTATTATTTTAAAAAATTTTGTTTGATGCATTTTTTTGGATTGAAATTCAAAACTTTCTTTTGAAAACCGATGCACTTTATTTTTTGGGTTTTTCTGGGGGTTTTACATCTCGAAAACCGATGCACATTATTTCTGCGCTCAATTTGTTGTTTTGACACGTCCGACGACCGCGGCAATCCGGGTTATCACTTTTGAACACTTTTGACGCCTTTCTGTTGTCTTTTGTCAAATGTATCTTCGTCGGCTCAGATGAAAGCCGGTCCACGTCATCGTCGGTGTCGTCGGTGGTGGTCAAAGAGGTGACTGACCCACGTCGAATGGCGTACAGCGTAGTACAAGGCATGGCGTGACGAACGACGGACGATGTCTTTCTCGATTTTATGGGGCATATAGGAGCGGCGGCGGGGCGGATTCGACCCAATCAGCGAGCGCTACCACCCACCACCCGCATCGTTGTTGTTTTTGCAGGGTTGTAAATACCGCTCCGCGCTATCTATCATCCTTCCCGTCGGGTGATTTGCTTGTACATGTGTTTATGGCTCCCGTCCAGGCGGTAAATATGTAGATATCGCGCCCGTACATATTTAACTTCTCACCCGACGAAGAGGAGATTTTTGGCGAAGAACGAAGAACGAAGAACGATGGACGATGAAAGTAGGTGTGTCAGGGCTTTACGGTACTTTTCGGCAGCCGCGGCGGATTATTTTGATTTCTTTCTTTCTTTGGAAGGACAAAAAGTGGAAAAAAGGGAAAAAATGGAGGAAGACGCATTTTTTTTTTAGGGTTGCTGGGAGGGGTATATTTATTTATTTATCCAACTAGGGAAGAAGGGAGGGGGCGTGGAAGAAAGAGCCGTCGTTGAGACGATGTCTGGAATCAACCTTCGTTTTCCTGGTTTTTTGTACGCGGAATGGTTGTAAGGCTGTAAATTGGTGACTATGGATGTCTGGATGCTTGGTTGTTGAAATTTCACTTTTTACGGCCTCATGAGTGTTTTCGCTCGTTCGTTCGTCCGATCAAACGTATAATATTGGTCACTTCAGGGGTGTAACGATAAATTTTTTTTGCTGACCATTTTTTTTCCTCTCGCGTTATTTTCTGATTTTCTGACCATCTGTTTCATTTCATCGTCTGTGACGAGGCGACGATTAATTCTGCGTATGTATGTATAAATTTTAGAATTTTTTTTTTTTGGATTTTACTGACTGGTCAGCGGTCAACGAGCGAACGAACAAACGAGGAGGAAGATGACATTTGTCTATCTGTCTGTGACCAGCTGGCTGGCATCAGATGCCGCATTTTGGCGCTTTTACAATTTTTTTGACTTGCAAAAAAAATGCAAAAACGCGTGTTTTTTACCCGTTCTTTCAGTTTTACCCTTTTGAGCGGTTTTCCATGAGTTATGAAGTACATTTTTGGCCCACCAGGCTAGGCTTTTTGTTGTTCGTTCGTTTGTTCGCCTTCTGTCGACCATCGTGCGTGACTGACGACACCCGGGTCTTGTGCCCCCGGCGGACGCTCCTCATTTTTTGCCTGCTTGGCAACTCGTTTCCCGGAAGACCCAAAACGGAGCCTGGCCTAGCAAAAAGTGAAAAAGAAGACATTTGTCTTTGCTCCTCGCTGAGCGGCACCGTGGCACCGACTTTGCCACTTTTTATGAGCTTTTTACACTTTTTTGGGAGAGTAGTCGGCTTTGATGACCCTCTTGCCGACCGACCCCGGTCTCCGGACCATCTCTGGCATCCTTGGCGCGCCGCCAGCACTCAAAAGTCGTCAAAACAGTTTTGGAAGGCTGTCATGTTGGATTTGAGCCGCGGAAGGAGTAACAGAAAACTTTTACAGTCGTTTTGGGAGTTTTTTGAGGGTGACGAATGGAGTTTGACGCTTTTGTTGATTTTTTAAATATTTTTTTATTTTTTTGTTTAACGAGAAAAAAAATATTGGGCTTGAGGGAACTTGATTTTTTAACAGTTTTGTTTGATTTCACTTGATATTTTTTATTTTTTTTCTGTTCTGAATGGTTTAAAAAAAAATTGATAGGGCTTGAGGTATCGGGAATTTTCAGTTGTGCATTGAGCGAGCATGGTGGGGGGCCTTAGGGCCCTGATTGAGCGTCGACGAGCATTCGTGCGTTATATGAGAAGTGGGATTAGTCGCAGCTCATAACGCGGTTGATGATGGAGAGGGGGAGACCGGACCTCCGAGGCTTCACAGAGTGAGGGTTGGTCGCGTCGCTGGACGCGGGACAAAATGAGACGAGAAAGGGTGTTGTTGTTTCATATCAGAGCGGGGATGAGGAGGTAGGTGGTTGCGGGGGGACAACGCGGATCGCAGTAATTTATGGGGGGGGGACAAACGGGGAACACTTTTCTTTCTCCTTGCCGATGGCTTGATTGCACCTGAGAACTGAGACTGGGATGGATTAATTGGCGATGAATGATTTTTGGGGGCTTCGGCGGAGTTTTTTTGGCATGAAAATGCATTTTCGGGGTAAAAAAATACTAAAAAATTTTACGCTCAAATAAAATTCAGGTTTTAAAAAAAAATTTGCGCTCAAATAAAATTCGTGGTTTAAAAAAAATTTTTTGCACAAAAAAAATTTGAACGGTGTAAATTTTTTTGGCAGGACATTTTTGGGGATCGCGGAGCCTTTTTTTTAAAGTTAGAGCACCCTAAAAAAATAAAAATTTTTTTTTAAATTTTTGAGATAAAATAAAAAATAGTGCGTTGCAATTTTTCTGCACAAAATTTTTTTGTCTAGAGAATTTTTTTAAGCTCAAAAATTTTTTATCTTTTTTTTTGTCGCTGAACAGTTTACTAAATATTTATCATTTAGTGTGGAGTCAATCTATTCTTCGTTATTTTTGGCTCATGAGAAAACAAAACAATAGACTCCGCATTTCACGAGGCGAAAATCTTTGTGGTGGGGGTGCGCACTGTTTTGATAGCACTCCGAATAGCATACTTTTTTTATACTCCCTCCATGAACGCAAGAATCGTTTGTTCTCGCCCATGATTTTTTTTCCTATTATATTTACAACATCAGACCCCAGATTTTTATCCGTTGAGTGTTGCATAAATTTTCCCGCGTTATTTATGCCTCTCCCGATAATAAATATTTAGTGAATCAATTGGCATTCGTGATTGCTTTTTGCCTCTCGCGGAAGTGGACTAGGCTTTCAAAACGCCCCGCGAGATATTTAGTAGCAGGTGTTTGCACTCTCCACGCTGCAATTCACGTCGTTTTGTGCGAATTGAATTGAAATATTTTGTTTTAAAATTGACTGCTGGTCATTTTGGTGCTCACCTGCTAAGTTGCTAATGGGCGACCGATCGGACCACCTGGGCAGAAAAAAATTTTTGATGCATGATCTCAACGGTTGCTAAAAACACGTGGGAGGCTTTCTGGACACCAGACATCTAGCCCGGCTCCCCTACGTGCTCTGGAAGGTGATAAAGAGTCATTTTTTTCTGTTTTTATCGCTCAGGTAGACTGGACAACATTAGCGCTCTGAAATGAGCAAAAGGGGGTAATTAGACACTAGATCAGTTTTTTTTACAAACAAAATTGTATTTTTAAATTAGTGCACGCAGAATCTGCGTGAATTGTGGCCAATGACAGCCGCGGCAGCCGGATATCATCCCCAGACCTGTTTAACGAGTATCCTGGTTTATTTGACACCGTCAAAAGTCCGCGCGAAGGTATGTAGCTCGCTACAGGTAGTATCCTCTGGGGTGGTGGGGTGGAGCTGGTCCGGATGTATCAGTTTCGTTTGTTTCGCGCGCTCATCTTCTTCCGGAGTCAAGTGCACCCTTGGCGTGTATCGTGATTTTTGTCCCTTTGGAGTGGAAATTTGCAGCGATTGCAGGGATAGGGGATAATTTTAGACCCTTTTTACCCTCTTGAGACGAAGGGATTAGTGATTACCGTTTTCTTGCTTGTTTGACAAGATTTTTTTGTTTTGCAAGTTGTTTTTTTTTGGTGCAGACGTCTGGCTGGGTGCTCCCGATCACTTTGCGTTGCACTTTTCACGTCCACGTTTGCCGGAGGGGTATTTATTAGGGACGTGGACGGTTCACTCGGTGGAGGGATTGAATACTGGACGCCGTAGTCGTTGTCGTGGTCGCGGTCGATGATTCGCGGAGCACGAAGCACAACGACGATGTTGACTGTACATAGCAGTGACGTGGCTCGATCGAGCCAATGGGCCTTGCCGGAGGGAACGGGCGCTTTGTTGCGCTCCGCTTTGCATGCCCCGCCGCCGCGACTTGACGGAACAAAGTCGGGCATGCATGCAGGACTTTGATTTTGTAATCTATTCCTGAATATTTCTATTATTTTTTTTTATTTTTTCCGTCCGCAACAACGGAAAAAATAAAAAAAATCATGCTGCAACTTACTATAAACCCTACGGAAAAGCGTATGGCGTGGCGTATGTGTCTGTTGCGTGCTCGTTCCCGGGAAACAGGAAAGTACAGCCACCGGCTTACAAAAGGTGAAGGAAGTCAAGTCGCCTGACGCTGCTAAAATCGCTGCTTTTCTTTGATTGACGGGGACGTGAACTCCTGATTTTTGTCCCCTTTAATCGGCTTGGCAATTTTTTTGATTGCTTTCTCCGTTTTTTTCTCAAATTTTTAAATGAGGCCAAAAAGCTTAACTTGCGTCGAATTTGTTTCAAAATTCAAAATCACTTTTTTTTGAGAGCGTGACGAGCTCAAATTTACTAAAAAAATCACTTTTTAAGCGGCCCCGATTTTGCAGTTGACTTTCAGTAAAAAAATTGAATTGGTTGCATGATAAGCCGATTTTTTCGCTTTTTTTTTCAAACCAAATACGAATGACCCCTTTCGTTTGTTCGATTTCAAAAAAAAAGAGAGGTATTTGGCGGCGATGAACACTTTTAAGTGTCTCTCTTGTTCTTTTGTTTTGGGGACGACGCTTCGGTTTCGTTCGGTTTTGTGCATGCAAGCGTTCCGCACCACTACTACCTGAAGGCGCTGGATTTTGCACTTTGAAGTTCCCCCAAGTGGTCAGGAATTTACTATTTTTCGATGACCAAAAAGGAATTGTTTTAAAAAAATCTAACAGTTCTGGGAATTCGTTGTTTTTTCACAGTTGCGCGAAGTATCTACTATTTTTGACAATTTTTTTTTGTAATAATTTCCAATTAATTTTTTGTACATTCTTTCCCAGATTTATGAAATTACATTAAAAATATTATACATAGTTCTTTGTCGTTAAACAGAGCGAGGATTTGTCATGATCTAATAGTTTGTGTTGCACGTCTGTCTCGGCGACCAATAACGAGCGCATTATTGTCATGCCTGAAGTATTTAGCAATCGCGCCGCGCCGCCTTGCGCGGGCGTCGCAGAGGGGGATGAGCACCGTGACGCCATCGATGCTTTCTTCCAGCTATTATACTAGTTGTCTGCCGGAAGAAAGAAAAAATAAGGGGAGGAGGGAGGAATACAGAAAACAAGGGCAGTTAACGGTAACGACGGAGGGAGATGGCATCCAGCCATCGCATCGCGCGCACTCTGTTTGTAATACAATATGATTCATGGCGGCTCATCACTCGGAATGATGACTTTGTTGCATTTATTCATTCATAGTTGATGTGTGCCGGACTGGTTGGGTATGACGATTTGTACTTATGTTTGTGACGAATTTTTAATTTTGAGTCCCGAATTTTTAAATATCTAAATTTTGAGCTTGGAACCGAATTTTTAAAAATTTAAATTTTTTGAAATATGTTTTGAAGTTTTTGAAAATCAACAAAACACGACCTTGAATAGGAAATCGTAATTGTTTCATCTTGATTGGTCGACAGTCGACTTAAACCAGGGACACCCACTTGAAACCGACTGTTATCCTAGCCTCCGAGTCAAGCTTTTGACATCTCAGTGAATGCACGAGGAGTACTCTGCGTTTGATTGAAGCTGTCAAATTGCCGACAATTAGTCGCTGTCACCCGGCGCATCCCATTCCGCGGATTGAATCTCTCCCTGTCCTGGAATCCGCGCGCTCGCTCGCTAGCCGAGGTGTTGACGAACGGGATGACGACGACGACGACGACGACGTCCAAGACGACTGCAGGGAGTTGTTGACACTGCCGCTGCTGACATCAGTTTTGGCTCGCGCGAAAGAGTGCCGCCCGCTTGCTGGTTGGTTGGACTGTCCTGGTCGACGGCCCCGATCGACTCGACCTGCCAGTTTGCCTGCCTGCGCGTAGATCGATCGACGGAAGGCATCGCAGAGCATCGCGTCTTTTTTTTTTGCCCAGTTGAAGAGCCGGCACTGCCAAAAAGGATCGATAACAGGAAAAAAACGCGTTCTTCTTCTGCTGATCCGTGTTTGAACTGTTTTTTGCTCGATTTAAAACTTTTTTTGTGACACCTGATTTTCCCCAGGTAGACGGATCGTATTCACGACGCGTGTCAATTTTTTGTCCGAACTCTCGCTCGTGCATGCCTGGGAAAGCGAATGACCCAGAGCGTGGCGCGGATTGCGCACCAGGGCGTTTTTTGGGGGCTTTGTCATCCATAGAATACCGAGGAAA
This sequence comes from Turbatrix aceti, assembly GCA_963969345.1. Taxonomy (NCBI): domain Eukaryota; kingdom Metazoa; phylum Nematoda; class Chromadorea; order Rhabditida; family Panagrolaimidae; genus Turbatrix; species Turbatrix aceti. The sequence continues at coordinate 7,108,021 of OZ017768.1, forward strand.
GTGTGTATAAGCAGCGTCGCCATTTCCAGCCCTTCCATTCATCGTTGGGGGTGATTTTTCCTTGTTATGCCATTTTTACCATTTTTTGTTGCCCAGATGCGTTACGCATTTATTCATTCATTGTTAATGGCTCTGTTCTGCTCAGACGGTTTTTTTTAATGGTTTGACGGTCACTTTTGGATTGGGAGTGGCAAGGTGTAGTCAGGTGTTCGTTTTTTTTCCGCTTCAAATTTTTTTATTCTCGATTTTTTTTATGTAAAATTAAATTTTTTAACTCAAGTGGCTAATACCTGCCGGAAAAGTGGATAATCAGTTTGTGGGACATTTTGTCACCCTCAGGTGCAAGACCGTAATCCGCTTACCTCCATTAGGCGCTAAAAGAGTCGTTGAGCAATCATTTGTCTCAGCATCTTGATTTTTTATTTCCGACTGTTTTGGATAACTTCTGGGGGGTAATCGTTTCCTGTTATTCCTGTTTACCACACACACACTTTTTTCTCTCCTCCCCGTTGATTTTTTACAAGTCACCGTGAATCAACCCGAGGCAGCAAGGAGCTCTTGCCTGACTTGGTTGGGTCGCCCTGTTCGCGTTCAATTGCTTCATCGAATATGCAACAAACGCTGACTTTAGCACGGCGCATGGTTATGAAGAGGCACCTACCACGACTGCTGTCGTTTCGGTCGTCCAAGCGGAGACTCGATTCGATGCAATCGACGACGCTTGAATTTCGATCACCGACATCGTCGCCCTTCAAGCTCTCTCGCCGCGACCTTCCCGAGCCTGTCGAAGACGACGAAGCCGCCGGCTTCTACGACGACGATGAAATCGAAGTTGACTACCACGACCGAGACCGAGACCAGGAACGAGACCGAGACCGAATTCACGATCATGGACATGGCCACGACGACGACAACGACAGCGGGCACTGCGGCCATCGACTGGGCAGTGTCTCGCCGCGAAGCGATTGCAGCATCGTCAGCGACGGCGATGACGTTCGCATGGTAGGGGTTATTCTTAAAAGAGCGCATCTGACATAAATCTCATCTGGGGATTTTAAGTTTCCCTATGATTTTTTAAATTGCACTAAAAGTGGTCTAAAAGTGGTGTTTAATTGCATCTGCAGGTGGCTGGGATAACTTATCACCAGTCAAAAATTTTTCACGACTGCTGCTAACGCCATAAACCACACACCGAGTATCCAAATTACTTTCTGTGCATCGAAATCAGCGGGTTTTAGCAATCGTAATTCGAAACAGCACTATTAACAAATTTACGATCTTTTTTTTTATTTAAACTTGCCCACGGCGGTTGTTGGAGGATGGTTGATGGTGTGGCGGTTATCGCGAATTAATTGCACGTGGTGTCGTTATCCTCGCTCCTCTCTTTTGGGGGAGAGGGGATCGCATTACGCACTTGACGCAACCAAGAAGATCGTTTTTTGCTTGGGGCCTGAAAAGAAACGATCTTGGTTGTTGCGCGGCTGGCTAATTAGTCGAAACCAATTAGCAAAGCAAGCGAGGGGTGTTACACAACTACTATACGCTCAGCTGATTTACTGGGGCTGTTGGGGGTCTAAAACACATTTTTGTAGGTTTTTTGATGTTTTGTAGGTTTTTCTCTTGTTTTTAAATTCAAAACAACAAAATGCTTGATTTTTTACTGAACTTTCAACTTTTTCAACTTGTGGAGCGGATGTTACAAGTGGTTGAAATTGAACCGTCTCATGTCAGCTTGCTTTTGCAAGTTTCCCACGACGTCACATTTGTCTAGTCTTCTTGTTTTTCTTCTTCTTCGATGCCTAGGAACGAACGAACGAACGCGGAAAACGATGTCGTAGTGGGACTAAACACCTGGCAACATGTCTGAGACGACGACGAAGACGTGTGAAATAGCTGGGCTAGCTAGCGAGCGTAAAAAGCAAGTGCATAGAGCAGCGTGTGCAAGAAAAAAAAAAGTTGGTTGGTTGGTTGGTTGACGCCAAGGAGGACAAGGAGGAGTAAAGGGAGGGGAAACCTGTGTATTGGGCTTGTCGACCGACGATTGTGTGTAGGACAACGACACATCTCTTTCCTCATCCATCCAGTTGCACATCAGCAACAGCAGCAGCTTGGGAATCGTCTTTGACCGGATCCCCTGCGTTGTTCCCATCCTTTCCACTCCCTCCTGTCGAAGAAGACGAAGAAGAAGAAGAGGAAACACGCTGTAGCTGTAGCTGTCATTATAGTACCTGTACACGTCGGCAACGACCATGGCTTTTCTCTGGTTGGCCAGAAAGGCACCCGGTGCCCATGACGTAGCCGCAACCGAGGCCGGAAGCTACGAACGCGCCGGATCTTCCCAAATCATGGTCAAGACCCTCAGGGCAATGTCCGCAGTCTGCCAATTCACGTCTAATCCTGTGCTCGTTGATTCTGTCTTCATCAACGTCACCTGTCGTTTGGTGTCCAAATTTACGCTTTCTTCATTCGTAGACCGGGTCTTGCCGGGATTTTCTGATGCTGGATTCTACCGTAGTAAAGTGCGCCGGTTTTTTTTCATGGGCAAATGATAAAAATTGATTTCTTGATTCCTCAGCTTGTTCAGGGATCTGTCCTCTTTTTTTGTGTTAATGACCGACCAATCACTTTTTTTTTTTTGTGTGTGAGAAGCAGAACTCACTGATCAAATATATTTAAGAACCCAGCCGGAACAAGCTCGGCTGGGATTGCTTATGCGCTGGAAAAACAATGAGGGAAGATGATTTACTATCTACTTCCTCATGCTGACGTACCGGTTGTTTTTAACCGGTTAAATCGGGTGTAATAATCTGCATCGGTTTAAAAAAAAGGAATTTTAGATAAGTGCAAAAAATATCTGGGAAAATTTTTTAAATGCAATTAATCATTAAAAAAATTTTTTTCAGCGACAGATAGAAGTCCTTCACGAGTTTCAACAATGCACATCGGCGTCCATGGATCGCTCACCGTCACTCGAATCCTCAGAAAACGTCATGAGCGAGTCGACGTCAATGATGCTGCCGGCAAACAGAACAACCAACGGCGCAATCAAGGTCAGATACGTCGTCGATGAGTTGGTCAGTTTTTCTTTTGAATGTTTACGCAGAAAATCGAGGGAATTCCTTATTGGATCTTTTTTTTGACAACAAATTTTTTGGCGGGAACGCGTCCATATTTATGAGATACATATTTTTGAATGGGATTCCGGGGTGTCCTGGGTGGTCGAACGGAGAAAAAAGAAAAAAAACAGAAGATTGAGATGTGTCACCTTGGGGAAATAGTGACAGATGGCGGCCGCGGCAGCGGCCGATCTGAACCGAATGGACAACTTGACTCGACTCGACTTCCGTCGCGTCACCTTGAAGTCAAGATGAAATAATATAAATCTATCTGGGACTAAAACATTTTTGTTTAATTTGAAAATCTTTTTTTTTTGATTTATTGAATGAGATTTTTCCAAAGTTCAGGGAATCTCAATTTTTAATCTTGACCCAAAATTTTATTTGATAGGATTTTTTTTGTTATGGAAAATTTGTCAATCACGGGAAAAATGCTCAAAACACATTTGTGCTTTTTGACGGGTGAAAAAAACCGTAAAAAACATCACGATGTTTTTTGACACTCCAAAAGATGGGCTAAACTTTTTTTTTTCACTCGCACGTGTATGTATAATATTTACAATCAAAGCGGTAGACTAAAGTGAAAGTAGTTGAACTCGCTACTTAGTTAAGGGGGATTACGTCAAGCCGGACGCTTATCCCGTCGATCTCGAGCACATCTCACGCGCCACGACCGCCGGGTCAAAATTCACCCGCCGGGTTGTATTTGTCTTGGCCGCGGCGATGAGTACCCCTCACCTGTCGCCAGGTGTGAAGACGTGTTCTGCGGTCGCGTAAAAGTTTTATTAAGAACCCTCGAAAACTTTCACTGAAGCCAAGTGGTTTGGGTTGAGGTTTATTTTTGATGCCTGGGCCTGGGAATCTTCAAAACAGCGTCCTGGACGAGATAAAATGTGTTTTGTGTTAAAATCGCACTTCACCGGATCAAAGTCTGATTTTCCAAAATATTTCAGATCAGCACGGAGCAAACATACGTCCGGGAGCTGCGGGAAGTGATCGAGCACTACATCAAGCCGTTCGAAGCCGCGGAAAACCTCAGCCTATTCCCGCTCGCTCTCCGGGGCCAGTCAGACCTTGTTTTTGGCAACATCCGCGAGCTTCACGAATTCCACAACCGATGCATTCTCTCCGAATTTGTTCTGTCGTCGGATTCGATCGCGGACCTCTGCCACACGCTCATCAGCCGGAGAAATCGGTTCCTGAGTCTCTACCGACCGTACTGCCAGAACAAGTCGACGAGCGAGGCCCTGAGAATGGCGCACGTCGAGGGAAATAAGTTCTTCCTCGAGTGCCAAAAGCGCGCGGGTCATCAGCTGCCCCTTAGCTCGTATCTCCTCAAGCCGGTTCAGAGGATCACAAAATACCAGCTGCTGTTGAAGGAGCTGCTCAGGCACGCGCCCGACGAGATCAGGCCGGATGTCCAGGCCGCGCTTGCTGCGATGCTGGATTTGCTCTCTCAGCTCAATGCTGACCTAAATCAGCTTCATATTTCGGCTTTTATGGTTTGTTTTTAAATTATTATTTTTTTAAATTTTTGTAATTTAAAAAAAAATTTTTGATTGACGGAAAATTTTTTTGCATACATTTTTGACAAAAAATAATTTTAATTAAAATAAAATTAATTGAAATTTAAATTAAAAACGGAAATAAAATTTTTATGTTTGACGTTAAAAAAATTATTTAAAATGAAAAAAAAATAAATTTAAATTTTTTTTAAAATTTGAATTTTAAAATGCATTTGAACTTATTTTGGTCTATTTTTCAGGGCGATCTCCGACTCCTGGGCCCTCTGAGACTCCAGACAGAATGCGACGTCTACGTCTTCAAGAAGAAGACCCACCGCCTCAACAACAAGGCGCAGCGCAGGCACCTGTTTCTCTTCGACGGCGGCGTACTCTTCTGCAAGAAAAGGACACAGCCTATGCCGTACGCGTCTGAGTACTACGAGCACAAACTCTGCGTGCCCATCGCGTCGCTCGGATTTGCGGAATGTTCGCGTTCAGCTGCTGACAGATTCGAGATCTGGGACGATTCCAAGCCGGACGGCTTCGCGGTACAGCCCCTGGATGAGAACGCCCGAACTCGGTGGATCCAGCGCCTGATCAAGCTCACCAAAGCCCAGATGGCGCCTCTGCCTGGCACGACGGATGTCTCGATGGCCAAGACGAGGCCGCAGTCGTGGACGAGCGAGTCAACGGTGTCCAGCAGGAGTAGTGGATCTGCGTTTGACGATATGGCATCGTCGACGGCTTCTTCCTCCAGCGTGACGCAGACCAATGAGTAGTAAGTTTTTTTTTCAACGCAATTTAAAAAAAAATTTTTACCCAAAAAAAAACATTTTTTTGTACATAATAATAAAAAAAATTATACCACAAAAATTTTTTGCGACAAAATAATTTTTTATTTTAACATTTTTTCCTAAAAATTTTTTTTGGGCTAAAATATTTTTTTACCTAAAAATTCTGTACGAAAAATTTTTTAGGTTAAAAAATATTTTACACAGAAACATGTAAACATTTTTTGCAAAACGAATTTTTTTACGCAAAATTTTTTATACACAAATAAATTTTTTACGCGAACATTTTTTCACAAAAAAAATACACAAAAACTTTACACATAATTTTTTTTGCGAAAACATTTTTTTACAAAAAAATTATTTCAGCACGATGATGGACACAAACTGCAACACGTCCTCTTCATCGACGGCAACGAGCACATTCGGCGACACAGCCTCGACCGCCGGCGTCCTCGACAACCACTTTGCATCGTCCCACGTCACGACGATCCAGATCACGCCGCGTCTGCACTCGGACACCTCCAGTGACCTGCCGACACCCACGGACACGCCAGCATTCGAGGTCGCTGCCAAGTGAAGCCCGCGCCCGTCCGGCCCCGGGTGCCATCGTCAGATCTCGTCGTATCCACTCATGAACAGACTCACGCTTGCCTTTGTCGCCCATTCCGTTGTGCCAATCACACCATACCTGTACGTAATGTCCGCCGAATTTAAGAAAAATTTGTAGCACCCCCGAAGAAGTCTACTAAATTTGTACCACCCATACCCCTGCCCTATGGAGCTCTAAACAACAGAATCAATCCCTCTCTCTCTCCCGAGAAAGAGGACAGACAATCCTGATATAGATATTTGTTTGTACATACCACCAGCCCTGCACCGAACACTGTTGGTTGTGGTCGGAAGACGATCCGAGGATCGATCCGATCCGATTCGTGTCCCTCGCCTCGACCGTTGCCATCGCAGTCATTCACGCGTCTGATACTGTTTTTTTGAAAAAAATGTACGGTGCTCGCTTACAGTAAATCTATTATGATAATTTGGTCAGAATAAGGGATACTGGATGGAACAAGGGTACAAAACATGTAAAGAAACATAAAAAACGTTCCTAAAATTTTTCAAAAAAAAAAATGTTACAAAAAACTGTTTTACAAAAGCACACGTTTTTGTACAATTTTCTTACAAAAAAATGACGTTATTCTTTTATGTTACGCAAGTTTTTAGTAAACTGATATTTTTTCTTTTTCGAGAATTTGAAAATCAAGCCCAATTGGAACAAGGGTACAAAACATGTAAAGAAACGTAGAAAAACGTTCCAAAAATTTTTGAAAAAAATAATTACAAAAAACTGAGTTACAAAAACGAGAAACACACGTTTTTGTATAAATGGCTGCAAAAAAATGAATAAAAGACGTTATTATTTTATGTTAGAAAAGTTTTTTAGTCAACTGATATTATTTTTTTCTCTTTTGAGAATTTGAAAATGAAACCCAATTCAAAAAACGCCAACGAAATTATGAAAAAATATTTATTCAGCCACCACCAAAAAAATAACAAAATCAACCATAACAAATAAAAAATCAACGTCAAAATCCGATTCTTATTTGTCGCAGACGTGGTGGCAGCGCCTGAGAATTCTGATTTTGGTCAGCGTCACCGTTGCCAGAGAACACGATTTCAGGACGTCCGCGTTCTTCTTCTCGGAAAGGCAGGTGTTGCAGGCGTAGACCACTTTTTTGCGACCCTGGGAATATCGCTTGAAGGGCATTCCGTTGATTTTTGTCACTCGTTCGGTGTCTTCGGCCGGGTGTTTGGATGGTTTCTTCACCGGAGTGGCGATATCTTGTGGAGGTGCCATTGCTGAAAATCAAAAAAATAAATGAAGTCGACAACGATCACCCCGAAACACGCGTGCACAGTAAAAACGAAAAACGATTGAATGTAAATGGATGGACCGTAGCCGTGCCGCAGTTTTGTGCCGCTCCTCCTCCCTCTGACCTTTCTCTATTTTCTGTCGCATTGGCCAGGAAGAAAAAGCCTCTGCGGCAACTTGCCAATCAATGGACGGCATACATACGTTCCCAATTAAGGAATTTGTGCGCAGAATATTTTCAGCGCTGCTTTGCCCTCGACCGTTGCTTGCCATCGCAGTCATTCACGCGTCTGATACTGTTTTTTTCAAAAATGTACGGTGCTCGCTTACAGTAAATCCATTATGATAATTTGGTCAGAATGAGGGATATTGGATCGAACAAGAGTACAAAACATGCATGAAAAGAAACATAAAAAACGTTTCAAAAATTTTTATAAAATTTTTTACAAAAAACTGTTTTACAAAAACGAAAAGCACACGTTTTTGTACAATTCTCTTACAAAAAAATAAATAAATAACGTTATTCTTTTATGTTACGCAAGTTTTTAGTAAACTGATATTTTTTCTCTTTCGAGAATTTGAAAATCAAGCCCAATTCAAAAAACGCCAACGAAATTATGAACATAATATTTATGAAAAATCATTCAACCATCACCAAAAAAATAACAAAAACAACCATAACAAATAAAAAATCAACAAGATGATTATTTGTTGTAGACGTGGTGGCAGCGTCTGCGAATTTTGATTTTGGTGAGTCCCACCGTTGCCAGAGAACACGTTTTCAAGACGTTCGTGTTATTTTTCTCGGACAGGCAGTCTTCGCAGGCGTAGACCACCTGTTTGCGACCCTGTGAATAGGGCGTGAAGGGCATGCCGCAGATTTTTGTCACTCTGCGTTCGGTGTTGGCATCTGATGGTTTCTTCACCGGAGTGGCGATATCTTGTGGAGGTGCCATTGCTGAAAATCAAAAAATAAATGAAGTTGACAAAGATCATCCGGAAAAACGCGTGCACAGTAAAAACGAAAAACGATTGAATGCGAAGAATATTTCTAGCTTTTGCCGTTCACACATTTCGCGCTGCTCTAATTAATCGTGCACAACATGCGCCGAAGTTAGCAGCAGCCTTTAGTCGAGTGAGTGTACGGCAAAAGCGGGAGACATTCCGCGCACAAGTTCCTTATTTGGGCTACGGCCGCAGTATTTCACGCAGTGGACACAGTTGATGGATGTGGTTTATTCGTTGCTCGCAAAGTCGACTTGACCACTCGCACTGTGATTCAAGGACTACAGAGACAACACACTAATATATTTACAATCCCAACAAGTTCCAATTAAGCCATGGATGGCACTGCGTGCCGTCCTTATGTTGAACACAAAATGGGAAGGGGGACAATAAATATAACAATGAGGTCAGTGTCGTATTCAAATGTTCGAGTCTTTATCTCCCCGCAGAGACAGGCTCTCAGCGATAAGGTCCGGAGCGACTGTGGCAAGTGTAAATCAGACATGAAAATGGCCCGCCGAAGCCCGGCCCGGCCCGGGCCCGGCCCAGGCCCGGGCCGGGCTTGGGCGGGCCTGTGACTTTTCAGTAGGCCCGGAAAAGCCCGTTATGGCCCGTTATTTAATAAATAATGTAAAAAATTATAAAAATTTACTGCATTTTGGTTATTTTTAACAAAATTTAGTCTCTACAGATAAAAAACATGGTATTTTGAATAAAAACGAGTTATTTATGTCATTTATATAACGATTGGCTGCTATTTTTTGGATAAAAATTCGAAAAAAAACAGAGGGGATAATTTCGGGCCGGGCCTGGGCCTAAAAATTAGGCCCGTTTTCATGTCTGGTGTAAATGCCGTCCGGGGGGGGGGCACGATGAATCGCTCGCATTCTCAAAGGATCAGGCGTGCATCCTGATATCAGTATCAGATCATATCATGATACCAAAAAAGTGGTATCAGATAAACACTAACGTATGTTGTCCTTTCATGAACAAATTTCTGGACAAGAACATGGAAAGTCGTTATTACTCGCGGCAACGGTCCACCCAATAATATTCAATGATTTTTAATTTTTGCAAACGCGCTTTTCCTGATCTTTGTCAATTTTCATTATTTTTTCCGCTTTTCAGCCATGGCATCTCCTCAACCGATCTCCTCCGACAACCTGACATACCTCATCCAAATCCGCCGTGATCAGGTCAATCCGGCGGTCAATTTCGCCCTTGAACTTCTCAAAAAGCACAATGCCGTCTTCGAAACCTCTCCGACCACTTCAACACAACAAGCCGCCGCCGCGGATGCCCCCGCTGACAAAAACCCAATCGAAGACACCAAAAAAAGCTCAAAACGCGTCCATCTCGACACGTACGCGTCATGCGGCAGCTTGGTTCGCGGCGAGATAGATCCGATCTACAGCATTGCGTTCACTGCGTACTCCGAGAGCTGTTCTCGGGTGTTCTATGTCTGCAGCAAGTGCTTGCTCGAGAAGAAGAACACGGAAGTCTGGAGCTCATGCACCCTGGCGACGGTGAGAAAAAACAAACTGGGAGATCAAGTCGACATCATCGAGCGCTGCGATCATAAATTAGATTTCGGAATCGACGAATCAAGCAGCAGTGAATAGTGTTGATTTTTTATTCGTTATGCTTGATTTTTTATTTGTTATGGTTCATTTTTGAACTGTATGACGGAAATAAATCGCCAGTTTTTGAAAAACAAAATTAGCACAAAAAATCGTCAAATACGTTGAAGTTGAGCATTGCGCAAAGGCAGAAATTTGATATACTTGTGAACTTGGGAAGTTTAAATTTTTTTTTTAAAATAACAAATCTTGGGAAAAAATTGTTACGTCAAACACAGTCAACTCTCTGGGATTGTAAAAGTATAATAACTAAAAAAACATTTTATCCTAAAATAATTTTTAATTTCGTCTATTTTTTGAAATGTTTATTTTCTTTTTTCAACAGTTCAGCTAAACAAAAGTAGACATGATCAGTTGAAAGACGTCGTTGTGAAATCTCTGAACAGGCAAAGGACAGATTTTTTGATGCGTTTCGTAGCATTCAAAAGTTTGACAGAATGCACTGCACCTGGAGCAAATAAGGGGTTTTCCATACCACGTGAACCAAAAGAGAGGCGGCTTACAACACTTGAAAACATCGTCGTTGCGTAGACAAATCGGGCAATGCCGTTCACATTCATGGAGTACTTGACCGTACCGAAAGCAGAACAAGCATAACGCTTTTTTCTGAAACCAACGGTCATCGATACTGCAAAGAAAAAAATAAATATCTTGCTTACGTCTTTTGTAACAAAAGAAACAGGAGTAAATTGTTTTAAAAACGAGTCGTAAATAAGCAAATGAGGAAAAAACGTTTTCGGAAGAATTGCTGGCATGTTGGTGAGAATGATGCGCAGTGAAGTGTCGAAAATGATAAAAATGTCGCCTTCCGCAGTAAACGAATGAATGATTTTGTCGACGTCCGTGAGAGATAATGGATACTGTACATTCGGGGGAAAAACAGTGTTTTCCAATATAAGGTTAAAATATTTTTTAATATTTTCTTCAGTCGGTGTTTCAACGAATTTTTTTTGATTAGAACAAATAGACGCGTGAAAAAATTTGTCTTCTTCAGAAATGTGCTTGTATTCGTCGAAATATCTTTTGGAGTACTTTTGAATGATTTGAGGAGTGCTACCAGTTGGCGAGAGTGATTTTGCAAGCTGCGAGACATCAACAATGGCTTTTTTGTTTTCGTTTGCTGACAATCCGTGAATTATTAGATTATCCATGAATTGAAGGATGTCGTTATAAAATCCCGTTATAAAATTAGGTCGAGTCAATGGGCAAAGTTTTAGATGATAGTCGTAGCACGTTTCTGTTTGACAGAAGGCATTACAGGTGGTGCAAATGAATGGTTTCGATTCAGGAAACGGCTTCGAACAGAGAGAGACTTCGTCTTCTCGCCAGCAGAATGGGCAATGTTGTTGGCACTCGTGGGAACGAAAATCAAATTGGAAGCATTTTGTACAAATGTATTTTCCCTAAAATCACCAAATGTAATACATATATTTTGTAGCAAACAAAGCTTTGCTGAAAAAATGTTCTAAACCCTAGAATTAGCCTAAAATTAAAATTGGCCTAAAGCTCAAACTTTCTAAATTGGGTTGCGTTTCAAAATCAAAAAATATAGAAATATTGGCACTTGATATCAAAAAACAAAAGTTTGCGTTAAAAAAACACGGAATTTTAGTTGGTTTGGGTTAGGTCGATTTTTGGGATTTCTGCTCTGAAAAAAAAGTTTACAAAATCCCGATTAAAAACATTTTAATTTAAAAATTTGAAAGCCCGAATAAATTCTTACATTTTTTGTCCCACAAGGAACAGGAATAAATCGTTTTAATGAAGAGTCGTAAATTGATAATAAACCGATGTACGGCGACGGAAGGATTTCCGAGAAATTAGTCAGAATCACTCGCAGTGAAGTGTCCAAAATAACAAATCGAAGCTGTTCGTCGGTGCAAGAATGAATAATGCTGTCCACGTCGATGAGAGACATCGGATACTGCATCGTTGCCGGCAAAGTTATCAAAGACAACAAACTGATGCTTGCTGAATTAATGTCATCATTTGACGGTGCTTCGACGTATTTTAGATGACCAGAACACGAAATGGAGTGAAAAAAGTTGTTTTCGATATTTGGAAGATTCTGATATTCGTCAAAATATATCGCAGAATACTCTTTGACCGTTTGAACAGTACTTCCGGTGACTTCAGGAAGCAGTTCCGTGTCAGGTGGTATTTGTACTGTTTCAGCATCGTTTGCCTCGGCCGACGACTCGACAGAGTTAATTGGAATCAACGTACTTGGTTCTACCTGCACGACCATACCGACTTCACCGATGGGAGGCAACTCGGCAACCTTATCCTCATAATTGTGAACAATGCTGTCAATAGCTCGCCTCAGAGCGCCGTGTAATTCTTCCAACTTTCTGTCAAATTCTATTCGAGCCAACTGAACTTGCTGCTTTAATTCCTCCGCGAGTATAGATAATAATTGTTGGCGCTCTGCCAAATCCGCGAGTTTTCTCGAAGTTTGAACAAAGGCTTTAGACCCGGGGGAATACCTCATTAGTTTTTCTAAAATTAGTTTTTTAACATTTTTGGTAAAAAACACTACTCACCGCTATATTCATAAACCGCGTCGTCAATTTCTTGAATTGACAGCGTTAACGACGACATGATAATCAGGAGATGCTACAATGGTAAATAAAGAAAGTGCACTGTTTTCAGGTACTCAATCGATCTCAAAACTTTTAAGTTCGAGTTGCGCGCAACTTCATTGCGCACGCTATCCCGAATTGACAGAATTCTTCACGTAAGTCAACAAGTTCGACTTGCGACCAAAGATCACAAATAATTATACGTGCAAACTGCGTACAAGGCTACGTAATCATTGCGTAGCCCTGTGCGGACTCAAGTTAAGATAAACCACGTCAGGGGGCGTGACCCAATTAATTCAAAAGCGTTGTGTCAAAATATTATAGAAACCATTATTGGAGCAATCAGTCACCGCAAGAAATATTTTGGCTTTGAAGTTCGCCGAAATTATGGCAAAGTGCGTAAACGGCAAAAGCTGGAAATATTCCGCGCACAAAACTGCGGCACGGCTACGGTCCATTCTTTCGAATTCAATCGTTTTTCGTTTTTACTGTGCACGCGTTTTTTCGGATGATCTTTGTCGACTTCATTTATTTTTTGCTTTTCAGCAATGGCATCTCCGACTCGTGCACGGAATGTTCCCAACTTTCGCCGTTCATGCAATTTTAATTTCAAAATTCTTTGCTTTTTTTATTTACCAAATCAATCAAAAATCAGACCTTAAAAGCCCAAACAAAATGATTTACCAAATTAATCAAAAATCAATCCCTGGAAACCCAAACAAAACGCTGACAAATAAAATCCACTTTTTCGTTGAGTTTCGTTCGTCGATTGGTAATTGTCCGTCTACCATTCTGGCGGGTAATCCTGACGGGGTCTTTCGGGGAAAACATACGGTCCAGCCATTCAAATGACTCGGCGTACTTGTCCTTGCACACTTGCCATTCTGAATTCATCGTGAGCGACAGTTTGCCTTTGAAATCCGCCGAGATTTTGAGCAAAGTAGCTGCCTGCTGGTCGTACTGATCTTTGATCGGATCCAACCTGCCTTCGGCAAAGGTCTTGCTTGAACAGATGGAATTGTACGAAGTGATGCCAATACTGACGTACTCAAGATTCGGAAAATGTTCTGACAAGAAGCTGATCAGTTTCTGGACCTCAGGGAGGGCGTAATCAGTGAAAGTGCGCCACGTAAAGTAAAAGCGCCAAATGCGTCGAAGTCGAGCTCGGCGTGAAGGCAGATCCAAGAAATAGATGTACTTCTCAACCGAAAAACCAAAACGATCTCGGACTATATCAATCAAATACAAAACGATCGACATATCCGCATTCAAGTTATCCTGAAAAACTTTTGAAAATAACAAATCTTGGGAAAAAAGAACTCACGTCGAACACAGCCAATTTCGTCGGATTGTAATCGCGATGGGTGAAAAAGACTGTTTCGCAGCGCTGCAGGAACTCCGGAATTTGGTCCAGCGCCTGCGTATTGATCATGAGTCGCCGGGTTATCGAAATCAGATTTTGAATCCATTTCACCGCAAAGTGTTTTTTCTTCAGGAAATGCACGTCCAAGTCATCGAGATCTAAAAACTGATAGTCCAAAAAAGTTTTTGGAAACAAAAAATCACTCACGGTTGGTACGAAAAACCCTGTCAAAAAACTGGTACGCTGTTTTACCGGGAAACTGACGATTGATTTCAATCGTGAGTTTATGAACAAACGGCGCCATCCAGCTGCACTGACTTTTGGTTACAACTGATTCGTCAACATTAAAATTATTAGTGAGCTAAACACAGGTTAATTTTAATTTTACAATACAAAAAAAATGCACCCAAAAAAACTTGCAGAAAATATTGTGAAATGATCACGGTACTCGAGTGGAATATCTCGCATAACGATACCGAATGTCTCGGACGTTTCACGGGACGACAGAGCCAGGTTTTTGATGATCTCGGAGTCGACCATCAAAGTCACTTCCTTGAGATACACAGCGGACAAAGGACGCATCTCGAAATGGCTAAAAAGCTGACAGAAGTTACAATTTATGCGAAAAAAAAGGAAAAGAATCACGGGCACGACTAAAAAACAAACAAAAAGATCAAAAAAAAGAGCAAAAGAATTTTTTTTGGGAGAAAAAACTGAAACCCGACAGCAGTGAGCGCGAGTGACAGAAAGTAGGAACAAGAGATATCAAATATTTTCGCTTCAGGAGAGCATGGTACGATCCTGCCGTAATATACACCACGAGACCCTTAGCGCGTACGCGTTTTCGTTTATCGTAATTTACGAAGATTTCTCTTCATCGTAACAGTAATGGCACAGAAATCTGTCAAATTAGCTCATTTTCAGTTGTTTTGAGCGATTCAGAAGAAACTTTCACAGCGCGCAGGCGCTTTTTGCAGGCATTTACTCATATTTCCAAAAAAAACACTGTTTGCTGCAATAACGAACTTTTTGTTCTGGACATTTACCTCAGGTAACGTAACAGGTCCCCCCACTGAGATTCCACCCCATATCACATCCGTTTATGCATTTCCACGTACTCACGTGCGCATAGGCGCCTAATCAAAAAAATCAGTAAATACATAATTTCCTACAACTCAATTGACGCGAGCCTTCTTGGCCTCATCGGAGAGCATGGTGTGGTGGACAGGACTTTTCCGGTAACGATGCCACATGGAGTCAAATTCGTGCTTTGGGATCTCGTGATCCTTGGAGAGTTCCGTTTCAGAAAGCAGCATTCGGCACATCTGAATGTCGTCGCGCCCGGCAACACGGAGGATAGGAGCGCGATTTGGGACGATTTCCAGTTCACGAACAATGAAGTCGTCTTCCCAGTGCGTGAACCAGAAGCCCTTCGAGTAGGATTCGCCGGGGGCAAGGCGTTTGCGCTTCTCGATGGGAGCTCGGAAATATTTGGGCTGCCGGATCGCGTACTGGCTGAGGGCATTCTTCGTCGCAGAAGGCAGCTTCATGTACATCGTTGCCGCGCGGCACTGACGGGTCGTGTTTTTGTTCGAAACGACGGTGTTCTTTGATCGCCAGCCGTTGAAGCAGCGCAGACGACGGTGGAACTCGTAGCGACAGGCACGGAGTTTGTCTTCGTCTGAAATGTATTTTTATATCGTTATGAAGCAAGTAGAACAAAATTTGGGACAATTTGGCAAAATTGCAGTTATTTGGCAAAAATTGGCAAAAAAAACAACCAAAAGTAACGTAAAAAACAACAATTCAAAGAAAAAAGTACCATAATTCTGGTTGTTTTTAAAGTTACATCTTAGATTCCAAAGTACCGTAATTCAAGTAACGTTTCCCCCTATTTACTTTTTTCTGCCCGGGCAGACACAATTTAGATTTTTTTGTTCGTTTTTCCAAAAAAATTATCAAAAAATCGTGTTTGTTCCCGGTCCAAAATATTTTTTATCGTAAATAATCCCCGCCACCAAAAAACCAACCATTGGTCGTGTTGAGAATCTTGCGCAGCTCAGAGTGCGTGTACTTTGAGAACTCGTTCTGGGAGGGTTTCAAAGGAGTCGACGACGTCTCGGAGCTCTTTGCCGTCGCCGAAGTTTTCAGAGGAGTTTCATTGGCATCCGCAGCGTCATTTGAGATGCGGAGGGTCAGTTCGTTGTCGAGACGCTCTTGTTCCGCGAGTTTTTCGGCCTCTTCGAACGCTGCCTGCTCGGCGGCGAGCCGGGCTTCGGCCTCGGCAGCTGCTTTCTCGAGCTCCTGCTGTAGAAGCAGCCGCTCCGCCTCGGCAGCGCGGACTTCGGCGAGGAGTCGTTCCTGGTCGAGTCGAGCCTGTTCTTCGCGACGGGCGACTTCGGCTTGTCGCTGTTTTTCGACCTCGATCGCTTCGAGACGAGCGTTTTCGGCTGCGACAACGGATTCCTTGAGGTCGGTGACCAGGGCTTCGAACGTGGCTTCGACTTCGGCGGTCTTGCCCGACAGCAGCTTGTTCTCCGGCGACATGGGATCGGCCTTGACCTCAGCGACGGTAGCGTCGATCGCGGCCTGGAGAACGGCGACCTTGTCGATGAGTTCCTGTTGGCGGCCTGCAGCGACGTCGTCGACAAGGCCTCGGGCTTCGTTGAGGCGCAGGGCGATGGATGCGAGGCGGCGAAGCAGCGCCAGCTTGGGTAGGACGCGGATTCTGACACGGTAGCCTCGGAGGATGGCCTGTGCACGGGCCATCTGCTGGTGGCGTTCTTTGATGAGCCGATTTACTGAAAACGGAAAAAAATCGTCCAAATTCGAAAAAAATGATCTAAAAAGTCCAAAAAAACAACAAAAAATATCGTTCTGGGAAAAAATATTGTAAAACCGTAAAAAGAGTAAATAACTCAATTTCAAGCATAAAACGTTACTTTTAGATATCCCAAAATAGTTTCGCAACGAAAATTCTAAAACAATCAAAAAGTAACATTTTGAAGAAAAAAGTACCGTAATTTTCATTGTCTTTGAAGTAACAATGTAGATTCAAAAATACCGTAATTCAAGTAACGTTTCAAAACTATCGATAAAAACTGTTATTTTTTGACCAAATTGTTACTTTTTTAGCCATTTCCAATCAAAAACTTACCCCTGTTGCACGACAGAACAGTGTACTGGTACTTCTTCCATCGCATGCGCCGCAGCCACGACTGTACCTTCACCACGAGGGCATTCATGTGAGTAGGATCGCGGTGCATGAGCTGGTCAAACTCGGCAAACTTGCCAGCCCGGAAGAAAGCCTTGGTGAGTCCGAATTGGAAATCGCGTTCAGCGAGGCCGAGTGCGTAGAAGAGACACTTGCAAAACAGTCTTGGATCCAGCTTTTTGAGTCCATCAGGCAGCAAGTTCTGGTACGTGGCATAGAGGTCGGCGAAAGATGTACGGGAGGGAAATCCGCAATGCATGAGCCGAAGAACCGATCCCATGCCCGCGCACTTCAGCTGGGAGAGAATCTGGGCTCCTTCGAAGACGCCGGATGCCATTGTCGAGTTTGGCTTGATGCAACGGACAAAGTTGGTGCCCTAAAAAAAGTGTTACCTTTTTTTCATGTTTTTCAAGCAACTCACGGTCGACTCGAGCTTGGAAAGCAGGACGTTGAGCTGGGTTCGGAATTTTGCACCAACTGAAATAAATCCAAGCTTGTTGGGTCGGCTTGAGGGCGTCGACGAGACGGAAGAATCATCTGCGAGGGCGAGATCGAACAACTTGGCTAGCTGGGCGTTTCTAAAATAAATATTTTGAAAAAAAAGTAAAAAAGGATCTAAAAGATCAAAAACAGTGAAAATTTCGTATTTTTTGACATTATCGTACTTTTGTAACATTTTCACTTCAAAGATCGTAACTTTTTCACTTTATTTTTGAAGTTATCGTAACTTTTTTCACATTATACCAGAGTTGTTCGATGCTCACCAAATTGCTCCTGCTCACTGCTCGCTCCTGCTCAACTCACGAGCGCGAGCGGAGCGAGCGCGAAAAATTGGAGTGCTCAATGAGCATGAGCAGAGCGAGCACGAAAAGTTGAATTGCTCAAAGAGCGCGAGCGGAGCGAGCGCGAAAAATTGGAGTGCTCAATGAGCATGAGCAGAGCGAGCACGAAAAGTTGAATTGCTCAAAGAGCGCGAGCAGAGCGAGCGCGAGAAATTTTTAAAATGAGCACTGCTCACTATAAATTTAGTGCTACAAATACTAAAATACTGGTAGTTTCGATCAAAAACACGATGTTGGGGGTATCTCCAAGCAATATGCGGTCTTTCTTTTCGCGAAGGACTGAATTTGTGACTCAAAATTCACTTTTCTTGTGTGAGCCATTTTCGCTCATTGCTCGCTCCTGCTCGACTCACGAGCGTGAGCAGAGCAAGAGCAGAGGATCTGAGAATAAAAGAGCGCGAGCGGAGCGAGCGCGAAAATTTTAGGAACTCAAAGAGCATGAGCAGAGCGAGCA
Organism: Turbatrix aceti; assembly: GCA_963969345.1. Lineage (NCBI taxonomy): Eukaryota > Metazoa > Nematoda > Chromadorea > Rhabditida > Panagrolaimidae > Turbatrix > Turbatrix aceti. Next base: position 7,126,403 of record OZ017768.1, read on the forward strand.
CGGAAAATTGAATTGCTCAAAGAGCGCGAGCAGAGCGAGCGCTGAAAATTGTCGAATTAAACAACTCTGCATTATACGATAATTTCAAGTTTAAAAAAAACCTAAAATACAAAAAAGTCAGTAGTTTTTGAAACTGCCGTAATTTTTTATAAAAAAAGATTTTTTAGCATCAAAAATCGTTTTTTTTGTTTTTAGCATTTTTATCATGAAAATTTGTCGTATAACGGTTTAAACTTTTTTTAAATCTAATTTTGGCCTAAAATTTCCCAAAACCGTCTAATTTGACCCAAAACTCACGTGCTCTGTTCCATGAGCGCTTCGAGCGATTTGTGAAGTGCGTCGTTGTTCTTCTCGATGAAGTGCTCTGTCTGGTAGCACACGGACCCTGCGTAGTGGCGAATAATGAATCCTTCGTCGTCCCGCATGTCGCGGTGCTGCTTGATCCTCGACTTCCTCGGCATGTCGACCCGGAAGTGGCTACGATAGGCCTCGTGGACGGCTTCTGCGTAGTGGCGGGTGGAAGGGGCGGGGAGGCGGGATTCTTCGTCGAGAAGGTCGAGCAGACCCTTTGCCTTTGCCTCAAAGACCTCGATGCAGTCCGCGTTGTCGGTGAATTCGATGTCAGGCACATTGAGTCCCTCGCGGGCGTAGAGGTCCTGTTCGTGGCGAAGAATGCGATGGTTGAAAAATTGCTGGAGTTTTTCGTTGCAATAGTTTATGCAAAATTGCTCGAATGAGTTGACTTCGAAGAATTCGAATCCTGCAATGTCCAGGACGCCAATGTAGCCGGTAGACTCGTTGAACGGGATGCACGAATTTACATCGGATACGATACTGTCAAAAAGCCTGCTGTAGATCGCCTTTGCAAGGGCATCCCGAGCAGCGGCGGCCGCGTGGGGCTTCAACGGCACGTGAATTACCGTACCCTTGGCACCGGCGCGAGAAGACATCAGACGATGCGTCAGGCACCGAGCCAGCTCGTCCGGCTCGAGTCCAAGCAGACGAGCAGCAGCGATGACGGAATTCTTCGATTCACTGCTGATGACCGATCCACCCTGAGTGGCATCTGAGACGACGAAATCAATGTTTCCGAGGTGAAGGATGCCGGCTACGGTGCACAGCAATTGTCTGAGTCGATCTTCGGTGAAGCCTATTTTCGAGAGAGCACGGCACAGTGCCTGGAAGTTGGCGTAGTCGTCGACGATGGTGTCCGTGAGGAACTTTTGTCCGGTTAGATTACTCGTCGGGACCACTCGGGAAGAGTCGATGAGCGAAGTCGACGAACCCGAGGCAAAGAATTGCATGCATCCGGATCTGAGGTACTGAAAACAAAAAAAAATTTTTTTTGAATAATAAAAAATAAATTTCGCGTCAAAAACCAAAAGTCCGATCATTTCGCATCGAAAACAGAAATTTTACAGTAGCCGTAACAAAAATTGAACATTTTCGCTCCAAAACCCACGAGTTTTAGGATTAAAGTACAAAATCGAGTATTTTCGTGTTAAGACTCACAAATAATCAATTAACCGTAAAATTACTTGAATTACGGTATTTTTGCACAAATTCGATCATTTTCGCGTCGAAAACTCCCATTTTTACAATTACACTTACCCTAAATTGATCAGGCGACCTGAGTTCGAGTTCGTCGGCGAGTTTTGCATCGGCACCAGCGATGAGCTGATAAAAAACGTGATAGTTTCGCTCGAGCGGCGATTGTTGACAAATTCGAGACTTTTCCAACAGGTAATGCGACACGTAACCACCGGCAACGGAATTTGCAGCGTTGAAGTGAATTTCGACAAATTTGCCGAATCGACTGCTGTTATTGTTGCGGAGGGTTTTTGCGTTGCCGAAGGCTTCTAGGATGGGATTTGCCTCGAGGAGGCGGCTCTCGATGGGTCCAGAAGAAGCGCCGAACCTGTCGCAGAGGTAGCGAAGGATGTGCTTCTGCGTTTCGGTTTTACCGGCTCCAGATTCACCGGAAACAACGACGGATTGGCTTTGACGGTGCCGAATGAGTTCTCGGTGGGTTTTGTCGGCGATGGCAAAGACGTGGGGAGGCAGAGCGCCGAGAGATTTGCCTTCGTAGGCCGCGATGGTATCAAGCGAGTAGAGGGATGGAATAGGAGTGTACGGATTGATTGATATAAGAATATTTGCGACGTACGTATAGATCTGGCCACGGGCGTAGCGCTTACGGCAGTTATCCAGGAGACTACCCTCGTTGAGGTACAGCAGCGCGCACGAATCATCCACGTCTCGGGCGTCTTCGTCGGCTGCCAGAACTTGATCATGCGGGGCCTAAATTTTTGTTTTTGATCATTCGCTTGAATTTCAGTATTTTTGTCGTGTCAAAACCGCAATCTTACGGTAGCCGTAACAAAAATCCTACATTTTCGCTTCAAAACCCTCGAGTTTTAGAGTTACAGTGGAAAAACGAACATTTTCGTGTCAAAAACAGCAAGGATTACGGTGACCGTAACAAAGAAGACAAAATTTTCGTTTCAAGACCCGCGAAGCACAAAATCGACCTTCATCCAACCTACCTCGACAATTCGACCGTTTCCGACGTCAACGCGAAGCTCATCGCTGCCAATATCCACGAGGTGTCCAAGAACGTAGCCGCGCCGGGCATCGGGAACGTAGACAGCGCGATTGAAGTCGACAAAGTTGCTGTCGTTGTTGTTGACCGACGACGTCGTCGCCGACGTGTCCGATCGTTGGGTCATGACGCTGTCGAGCACTCGCCTTTGATCGCTCCTTTTTTTTCCTGCCGTCAATGGCTTGAATACACGGAATCGTTCGTCTTTGCCTATCCCCGTGCCGTGAAAGACATTTGCATAAACAAATTTGCAATCAGAAATTTAAATACAACGTGCAGAAAGAATAAAAAAAATGATAAATAAACGAACATCGATGCAAACCGATATTTTGGGGACTCTATGAAATTTTCTAAAAAAAAATTGTTGACGAGTTTTGGGACGTTTTAATTAAAAAACTACGGCGTCGAAGTAATTTTTGATGAAGAATTCGAGGAAAATTGAAAAATTTGGAGTTGCCAGCTTAAAAAATATATTTTTTCACCGAAAATCGCATTTGTCACAAAATCAACATTTGTTTCGGCATTTTTCAAGGTGTTAACCATATTTCCAAAAATGGCCACTGTTAAATTTTACAATTTGGGTAAATCGTAGATGTTCATTCGATTGCACACTCTAATTTTTGGATTTGGAAACATTTTGAACATCAAATATTTCCCACGTGCTGGCGAAAAGCGACAAATCTCGAAAAAATGCGATTGAACGCGTCATTCCAGAAAACTACTATTTTTTTGGTCGTTTGCATGCCGCTCCGACTCGGAGCAACACGATTTGATTTGTACAGCTTCATCCTGCTCGCCAACTGGGCTACTACAACTGACAATGAAAACTCCGGATAGCACGACAACAGAAACAGACGACGTCAACCAGTCCATCTGCACTGACTTCTTCGATGTCTTCCCAGACACACCTGGACCCGTGAGAGTCGTCCGCGCCACCGAAGACGGTCATGCGTTCGTCCTCGCCAAAGAACACCTCCAGCGCGTCCTCCTTGACCCCCGCTACGCTGACAAGAAGGTCGCGCTCGTCAGCGTCGCTGGCGCGTTTCGCAAGGGCAAGAGCTTCCTCCTCAACTTTTTTCTACGCTACCTGGCGTGGCGGCAGGCCGAAGGACCGGGAAATGACTGGCTTCGGGCCTCGCATACGCTGGAGGGCTTCAGCTGGCGCGGGGGCTCCGAACGAGACACGGACGGCATTTTGCTGTGGTCGCAGCCCTTTGTCGTCAAAGACGCAGATGGCGAAGAGATCGTCGTCCTGCTCATGGACACACAGGGCGCTTTTGACTCCGTTTCGACGGTCAAGGACTGCGCTACGGTATTTGCACTGTCGACGATGCTTTCATCACTTCAGGTTTGGCTTTTTTGGTTTTCGTGGCGAGAGTAAAGATTTCGTGTCGAGATAATGCAGAGCACACGCAGCGCAATTTTTTTTGACGTTTTTTGTAGGTTACCATGCTTTTTTGGTTTTCGTGGCGAGAGTAAAAATTTCGTGTCGAGACAGTGCAGTGCGCACGCATCGAATTTTTGAGCATTTTTTCATGTTTTTGGCGTATTTCACCGGCTACAATGCTTTTTTAGATCTTCAATATCAGCATGAACATCCAAGAAGACGACCTCCAGCACCTGCAACTCTTCACCGAGTACGGCAAACTCGCCCTGGCAGATTCTTCCCTGAAGCCGTTCCAATCGCTGCTCTTCCTCGTCCGGGATTGGAATTACGTCTACGAAGCCGAGTACGGCTTTGATGGAGGCCAGTGCATTCTCGACAAACGACTCGAAGTCGACAATCGGCAGCACCCCGAGTTGAAACAGCTTCGGGAGCAGCTCAGGGAGTCGTTTGAGAGCCTCCAGTGTTTCCTCATGCCCCATCCTGGACTCGAGGTTGCCCGGAAGCGAGATTTCAAAGGAGAACTCGACGGTGGGGTTGTCAAAAAATTGCTTGATGCATGTTTGTTGTCATTTCAGACATTGATGTCGATTTCAAGGAACAGCTGAATGTGCTGGTGCCTCGGCTCCTGGATTCGAACAATTTGAAGGCAAAATCGGTCAACGGGCAGCCGGTCAGCTGCCGTGGCCTTTTTGAGTACTTCAAGGTGAGATTTACACGGGAAGCATCATTATGAAATTTAGACAACTAGCAGATGTGGATTGAACCGGAGACCAGGAAAAATTACAAAAATGCCAATTTTAAATTTTTTTCTTGCGCGTTTCTTCCCAACGATGTGGAAATTTTTTTTAATGCGAAAATTGTTTCGCTGGGGTTGATAAAATATTTCTGTATATTAAAAAAATACATGTGAAAATTGTCAATTTTCTTAAAAAAAGCAAATTTTGGTTTTGGCATTTTTTCAGAGGAAGCTCTTCATTTTTTTAAATTTTTTTACGGATTCGTCATCGAAATCTGAGTCAAATTGAACCGAAAGCGAGTTGAGCACTTTTGTGATTTTTTAGACCTATCTGGAAGTCTTCCACGGCGAAGACATGCCGGAGCCGACGTCGATCCTCCAGGCGACGGCGACTGCCAACAACCTGGCGGCCCTGTCGAACGCGAAAGCCGTCTACACCCGGCAGATGCAGGAAGTCTGTGGCGGCGAGACTTCCTACCTTAGCTCGGAGATGCTCTACACCGAGCACGAGCGGTGTCTCAACGACGCTGTCCACAGCTTCAAAAAAGCACGCAAGATCGGCGGCGCTGATCTTTCGCTGACTTTTCTCGAGAAACTCATCACCGATATTGAGGTACGTATGATCACTTGACAGTATTTCTACAGTACCCCAAAATCGTTTCAGGACCAGTACGTGTGCCTGAAGAGTGCAAACGAGTCGAAGAACATCTTCAAGTCGATGCGGACCCCGGCGGTGCTGATGCTCGTCATCGCGATCAACTACGTCAGCCAGCAGGTGTGCCTCTTGTTGGGAGCTTCTCTGGCCGCCGGCATGTTTTCGACGCTCGTCTTTGTCGGGTTTGTCTCTGTCATTGTCTGGTGCTACTCTCGGTACTCAGGCAGCGGGCGGGACATCGCCTACGGCGTCGACAAGTCTACAAATTGGCTTTTTGACACTGTTTTGAGGGACCACGTCGTCACAGAGACTTCGAAGGTCTGCTTCGGGTTGCCTGGAGACGAGGTGAGGGTTCGGAAGACGCCTGTGGATTTTTTGGGTGATGGATAAACCTGATTCGTCTAAAGTTGGGGGGGGATGCGAATTCGGAAATTTTGACCTAAAATTTGAGTTTTTTGACTAAAAATGTCAAACAGAATCCAAAATTTTCCCAAAATGAAAAAAATAATTATCGATTTATTTTTTTTGGAAACCTTTAATTTCGATAATAATTGGAAAGTCAAATTTTGGAAAATATGGAAAATTTCCAAATTTTATCCAAGCTTCAAAAAGTGGACACAACTGGTTCGAAATCCGAAAAAAATTTCAGTTGGTCAAATTTGATCCAAAAATCAAAAATTTGACAAATTGGTCCAACATTGAAAAAAAAATAGTTTTTTTAATTGGGTTTTGCTGATACTAATTGGGAACTTAAATTTTGGAAAAACAAGAAATATTAAGTCCAAAGTTTGGACCTATTTTCCCCGGACTCCAACAAATTGTCAAATTTGTTCCAAAGTTTGGAATCCAAACTCAAAAAATGTTCAAATTTGTTCGAAATGAAAAAAAGGGTAATCAAATCAATTTTTTTTCAAAACACAAGTTTTTACCCGGCTTTGACACACGGTGGCCTCCAGGTCATCTGGATGCATTCAACAAGTCGTCAAACAACTTTTGACATGTGTCGCCGGCATGTTTTCTGCTCCAAATCACCCAATTTGCACTTCATGATCAAAAGACGCTAGGCCAGGCCAGACGGTCCCGTGAAATGGCTTGTTCCGCGTGTCGGTCGTCCAAATTCTCCTTTTTCTTTGTTTTCCATCAAAACTTGGTCCGCCACAGGGTAACTTGGAACTTGGGGATTAGCTGTTTTTGCGCCGGGTTATTTGAGATGCCACATCCTTCTTCGAAATGAGCAAACAAGGATCCTTCGACGAGGAGGAGGGGGGATACTTTGTCACACATGCATTCACACGTGAACATCTATCCATCCGACGGCTCCATTACATCTGCCTGCATTTTTGTAAATATTTCGTGCAGAAATCTTGGAAATTTTTGCGCGGATTTGGTTTCAAGCGCGCGCGTGCGCGTGCATCTGCAGATCGCAGTTCTTTTTTTTTGGTGAGGTCACGCGAAGCTATGTACTGCTCACCAGGGTGGCGAAACTCCCATGGGAATTAGAAATAGGGGAATTATCCCATGGGATTCCCATGGGAGTCCCATGGGAGTCCCCGGGGGTATTTTTTGGTACGTTTAAAAAAGTACATGTTCATACAAAAAAGATATCCAAAAACACACTTATTTTATTAATGTAATAAAATTAACAATGGAAATAAAATCATTTACCTAATTTGAAAGAAAAAAGCACGCTCCTGCGTAAAATAACGGTGATATTTTAGGCGGGATCGCGCATTTTCAAAATTCCGTGGGGAATTATCCCCTGATAGATGGGAATCCCGGGATAATTCCCGGGATAATTCCCATGGGACTCCCATGGGAATCCCCTCTTCGCCACCCTGCTGCTCACGCATGCAGGATTGGCCTCTGGTGCATGGCTTCCTGTTTAGACCCCCTCAACTGACTGACTGAGACGTCAGTCCCCTCACTATGCATGTATTTACAAATTCTGTTTGTATTTAATTGAAAAATTACCCAATTACTCGTCTTGATCATTTTTGAGCTGCAACTGAAGGGGTCGGACTTTACCAAAAAACAAAAAAAAACGGGGATGGCACTTGCAGGAGAGAAGAGGAGGCATTGTTTGCTCATTACTCGTCTTCATCTTCTTCCACGGTCGACAGTGGCAGTCGTTGTCGTTCCATTTACAAACTATGAAGTTTTGTCCCTCCCCACCCATTCCCTTATTATTTCGTAGAATGGATGTCATTTGCCCCCTCTTCTGCGTGGTGGTATCACGTTTGGTTTTTTTTTTGGCATGCCAGGGCCCGAGGGCACAGACGAACGATACGGTTTTACGTTAGCAGAAAATATCCGATGAACGACTTTGTTTTTTGACTTTTAAAAATTTATGGTCAATGAAATTGTAATATTTTATTTTTTTACTCTCGTTTCAAATTCCAGAATGCCATGCACGCGTGGTATGAGCAATTATGCGGGGGGTTGTTGTTTGTATAATTAGCGCATACCGAAAAAAAATAGAATGTATTTTTTTCGATATTTTTAGACTGAAATTCCAATTTCTGGAAACAAAATCGTGCACATGGGATTTATTTTATGACGTAAAATTTTTGTCTGAATTTTTTTTCGCCGGAAATTTTGCACTTTTTTTTATCTCAAAAAAAAAACAATTATTTCCTTTTTTGTTATTTTTGCCAATTGACTCTGACGTCGAACTGGGCATTAATGAATGACGCTTCATTTTTCATTTTTGCCCTCCCTGCTGGAATTCAAAAACTAACGCGCAGACCCACGCTATTTTCTAGATTCTGCAAAAAGTATCGTTTTCTGGTTTTCTGCAGAAAAAAAAAGCTATTTTGCTAACAAAACAATTTTCCGCACAGTTGCTAATAACCGTCATCAACAGCCGTCATCTCCGTCCGTTACACCTTTTTTGGTGTTCAGAGATGCAACAAAAAAAACGAACATGGACGGCACAGTCTTTGTTCTCGGAGTTCTCCTCCTTGGTTATGCCAATATTTGTCTCGTCGTTTATGCACATCGCGCATACTTTTATACTTTTTTGCTTGTCTCGACCAACTGAGCCCATGGGCAGCGATGGCCAAAAAAAAAGTGAAGACGCTGTTCATCCGGAATATTACGCCTAAAGGCATCCATCTTACGCGTCGTCGCGCACTTTCTCGCTGGCTTCTGTGTTTTAAACGCGGTCGTCGTCGGTTGCATCGCGTCCGGGGCCTGCCTTGCCGTATGCTTTGGTCTTCGAAACCTGAGCTGTCATCTTTTTTTTGAACGATTCCAAAAAATGACTCATTTTTTTCACGATAGTACAAAATTTGACATTCCACTTTGTCCCAAATTAATTCACGTTGTTTTCATAATTTTCATTGAATATTCCGTTTTTTGTCGTTTGTGATGCCAAAAAATGTAAATGGAAACTAAGAAATGCGAAGTTGGTACACTTGTACTTTCAGAGATTGCCATAAATCATTTGTGGTAACTTTTGCTCTGTCACAACGATGAATACAAATGTGGGATGTTCGATACACAACGGTACGTGTCATGGATACGCAATTTGTGGTTACTGTTATGACTTCACAGTTGATTTACTTGATCATCAGCCTCTGTCGGCTATAAACAATCCCTACGAGTGGTATAACTTGGTTCGTTTTGGATTTTTTGCTATTTTGGAGCTTTAAAAAAAGATTGATCGCAAGGCGGATTCGAACCCGGGACCTTGTGAGTCCAAAAAAAGGCGCCTTTTGCCAGTGCGCCACAGAAGTAAAATGGATTTCTTTATTCTGATTTTTTTCATCGACGTAATTGGTTCGAATCCTCTTTGCTACTTTTTTATTTATTTATTTATTTCACCATTACTCAGTGGTTAGTTATCATTAGACCAGATGTTAGGAGGCACAAATGACGTCCACGTAGGCGTAATTTGCTACTTTTATTATTTTTTAATTTCAAACGTAAAAAAATACTCAAAAATCATTTTTTTAGTTTCTAATCGGGTTTCTCCTGCCAACGATCGGCATTTTTGGCCTCTTTGGCAACTCGATATCAGCCTTCATCTACTCGCGTCGCAACATGCGCTCTTCCATGAACATGTACCTCTGCGCCCTCGCAGCCTCCGACATCACCATCATCGTGACGGCCTTCTTCCTCTTCTTCATGGAGTCAATGCGAAAACGAAGCGCCCTCGCGTTTCGCTCTTTTGCCTTCTTTGCGCCGGTAACTTTTCCCCTCGGACTGAGTGGGCAGACGCTGAGCATCTTCCTCACCATCGCAGCAGCCTTCGACTGCTTTGTCCTCGTCAACGCACCTCAAGACTTCAGGGAGCGCTTTTGCTCGACGAATACTGCCAAATGGGTATGCGTTGCTTTTCGGGGAGATGGGATGATATGCGCTAATGCCGAGTTAATTATCCCCTCGCATCTCGTCCGGGCGTAATCCCAAGTCATCTTCTTGGCGACACAAACACAAAATTAGATAACTTAATCTGTCATCAAAAAAATTTATGCCTGTTGTTGTTGGATGGCTGGTTATTTTGGATACTAAATACACGCAAACGTAAAAAAAAGGGAGAAAATTTTTTGGGTTTTTGTTCAAAAAATATTTTACTGTCGAAAATTTTTGGGACTTATTTGGGGTGTTGAAATTGAAAAATATGTTTTGTATTTCGGAAAACGTTCTAAAAAAATCGAAAAATTGTTAAATTTAACTCAAGTTGGTCCAAAAAGTGCAAATGAAGTGAATTTAAATGTCCAATTTGATTTTTTTCGAATTTCACAAAAATAAAAAAAAACATGCATTGAATGCCGAAAAAATTCTCCAGGTAATAGCCACCGTAGTCTGCCTAGCAGTGGCATTCAACATCCCTCATCTCTTCGAAATTTCGGTCATCAGATGCTGGTCGATGCCGTATGCAGAAGTCACCTACGACGTCTGCCCCACTCCGTTGCGTCGGAACGAGCTCTACATCCGGGTGTACTACGCATACATGTACACGATAGTCATGGCAGTAGGCCCGGTAATTGTGTTGATCTGCCTCAACACGTGCATTATCCTGCGTCTCCGGAAAATGGCTCGAATGTCCCCGACCGAATCTGTCGATTCCGACACTTTTACTCTGGTTTTGGTCGTTTGTCTTTTCATTGCGTGCAACGTCTTGGTAGGTGTTTGGTTTTTTTAGTGACCGACGAGTGAAATTTATAATACATAAATTTCAGCCTCTCACGGTCAATGTCTTGGAACTCCTCGGAGAATACGTCAATCCGTACATTTTTGATCTCTCGAATTTGATGGTCGTGCTGAACTCGTCGTGCAATTTTCTCATCTACTACGCTTTCGGCAGCCAGTTCAGACGCACCCTGCAGCAGTACCTGGCTCGCGTCTGCGGAGGCTCCAACTCGCCTATTGTGAAGTTGGCACCTCCCGGGGCCGCCGAACACGCGGATCTCGTCTCGGCACCGAAGCCGCTGCCTCTGCTCGCCGAATTGCAGTCTGGAAGCAGCAATAATTCGTCCAATATTTTATCTTCATTGTGAATATCTTGGTTTTTCTCATAGACACGTTACTTGTATTGTTTTGAATACATTTTTGCCATTACAAGTGAAGTTGGGGCGTTGGGGGGCTTGATCGGGGGATTGAAGCCTGAAAGTCTCATTTATGATAAAAATTTGGAAAACAAACAGATTCCACACAAAATTGGCAAAACATAGGACTTGGCAATGAAAAAAGTGTTTCTACGGCAAATCCATCGCAAATCGGATTTGAAAAACATCAATTTAGCCAAAAAAAGGACAATAATTTTGACGTTTTTTGAATGCACTTCTTAAATTTTTTTTACAATTTTTAAATTGTATAAAATTTTTTGAAATAAAAATTTTTTTTTAAATTTTTTTTTAATTTTAAAAATTTTTTGGGCAGCTCGTTTTGAACGAGAATAGAAAATTCTTGTCAATTGAATTCCACATCTGTTGACCGAGACTGAAAGACTTGTTGGTCATTGAACGACGCAACCGGAAATGATTTGACTCTCATTCAGAGTGTTATCTTTGCTCTTGGAGACGACAAAAACTTGATCAACTTTATTTGCTTGGTCGAGACTCGCAGATTATGTGCTTTGTAAATTAAGGGGATGTTGAGTGCATTTTCTCACCCCATTTACAAAAAAATTCAAACTGCGCAAAAAACATAAATTTGTGTTTTACCCCTTTCTTTATCCTAAAAAATCCGCATAACTCGTGCGTGTAAAAATCCGTGTTGAGACGTGTAATGCGTCACGGCGGAACCAGACTAGCAGGCGACTGAAAAGCTCAAAAGTTGTACGTATACACGAATCCAGATCGCAAACAAAGCCATCATTTACGTTCGATAGTTGTTCGTCGACCGTGGATCTGCGGATAATCTTGAAATGACCCAACCGGCTGTGGTTGTTATATTAATCCTTCGATCCGGTCACATCACGTCCGCTTAGAGGGCAAAACGGTTCAGGGAGGGATAAAAAAGGGGGGGGTGAAGGGAGGGGATTGAATTCGAGGGCATTCGATCCGATCTCTGCCAACAGTCCGTCCGCCTGCGTCGAAAGAAAAGGCAATTGCGTTCGACTCAAATTCGATTGAAGACGGATCCTTTGTGCGAATGGACGTGGATGTGACCGTTTCACGCCCTCACGCAGAGAGATCGAGGAAGGGGAAGTCAGTCGGCTGCCTTTCGCCTTTCGTTTTTCGTTCTTCGTTTTCCTCACTCACTCGAAGGACCCCTGCCAGACGAAGAAGAAGAAGAAGTCTACGAATGAATTTCAGGCGGTGGACTGATTTTGGATTAATGACGGACTTTTTTGAGAGCTCATGCTTTTTTTGTGGTCATCAAAGAGGGTGCATCGTTGTTAAGGGTCCGTGTCTCGTCTTCCAGGCTCTTCTTCGTGCTCTTGATCGGACAACCCCATCAATGTCGATGTCGATGTCAATCCCACTCTTGCTCGTTCCCCGAACCTGATCTTCTGCCGGCGGTTATTTAGTTATCATGCTCGACGAGACAAGATGAGTCGGTTGTTGTTAATCCAAATTTACTATCGGTTCGGTTTGGTTGTTAGGGAGCTGTATAATCCAGTTTTGTGATATTTTTAGCGAATGTTTTACGAGCCCGAAAAGTTTGGGTATTCTTCGTAAAAACAAATTTCTTTTTTGTCTTTTTTTGAATTTTTTAAAGGTTTCGTGAACGAACAAAAATTGGTTTACAGTTTTTTTCCGAAAAAAACTTCTAGAAGGGTTCTGACAATGATCAACTTTAAATCTGACACCTCGGCACTTTTTTGTATGCTTTTTTGTTCGATCATAAAAAACAGTTCATCTCGTTTTTTCCCGCGGAGGACCTTTTTTTTGCGCGCGCTGATCACCTGTGTGTCTCCTGCCCGGAAGCATCCTCGCTTTTTTTCCTTCGAATCACCTGAAGATCATTTTTTTCAATCAGATCAACAAGTTGTCGTCCATGCTGCCTGCTGCTTGCCTCGAGGGCTCCTGGACGCACTCCGAACAAGTCAGTCAGCGCGGGCGGTCACTCGTTCGCCCGTAGGGTCTCTTACCTACCTACCTACCCAGGCGGCGTACTTTTGAGGCCAGCTAGCTAGTTTATGGCCGGTTTATTCCCCCCCTCCTCTGCAGAAGGTGATCAGACGACATGAATGCGCGTGCGAGTTGATGGCCAGCCAGCGAGTTAGGTGATGACCACACCGGAGGGCCCCGGCTGAAGAGGGGGGGGGGAGGAGGTGTTCCCAAGCAAGCCGAAACGAGATTTAGTAGATGAAGAGAAAAACAAAAACCGGTCATCCCTGCAGTCCGAGTTCTCTTGTAGACGCGCAGGATGTGATGTGATGTATCGGACGGGGATGAAGATGGGATGGCCACTGCATGCGCCTTTCTATCAAACAAGAGAAAAAGAAGCGCGCGCGAGCGTGAAGGGAGTTATGTTCAAAAAAAGATCATGAAGCTGTTTTTGAATTTTTTTGCCTGCGGTCACTTGGGTAAGCTTAGGCATGTCCCAAAGATTGTTTTAAGCCACTTGCAGCTTCTGTAGGATTTTTTTGGGCAGTGCTGGAGGCATTGAAAGATCATGAAACTTCGAAGTGCCGTAACTCACCAAAACCCTTGCCGATTTTGAAAAACTCTCTATCACGCTTTTCATTATGCCGAAAAGAATCAGTATGCAAAACAGGTGGCACCAAAATATGCGCGTATTCGATTTACATCAAAAATTAGATTACCACTGGTTTACCAGCTTAGAAATGCGCACGCGCTTTGCAATAGCGGACTCTCTTGGGGTTCCGCCAACGAATAAACTCGGCGATCAGTCCAAATCTGGAGGGGCACCACTTTTTCGCCTTCTGATTTCTTTGTTTTTATTTGACTTTTTTTAGTTTTTATTAATTACGATGATCATAATAAACTTTTTTTCACTAATGTTTCACCGCGTGCGCATTTCTAAGCTGGTAATCTAATTTTTGATGTAAATCGAATACGCGCATATTTTGGTGCCATCTGTTTTGCATACTGATTCTTTTCGGCATAATGAAAAGCGTGATAGAGAGTTTTTCAAAATCGCCAAGGGTTTTGGTGAGTTACGGCACTTCGAAGTTTCATGATCTTTCAATGCCTCCAGCACTGCCCAAAAAAATCCTACAGAAGCCGCGAGTGGCTTAAAACAATCTTTGGGACATGCCCATGCCTACCGAAGTGACCGTAAGCTAAAAACTCTATTACGGGCTTCAGGGCGTTTTTTTGAACATGACTCTTTCTGAAAATGCACGCGCGCGCTCTATTGATAAAAAATAAGGGGAAGGCGCATGCAGTGGGATGGGATGGGATGGGTGATCGCCATCACCATCACACCCGTGATTAACCAACTACTCATCTTCCTGTCTTTTTTGGGGTGCCTGCCAGCTTTCCAGGGCCCATACATGTCTTTCTCGTGATATTGTGACTGATTGGAATTTTTGAGTTTGCGTGAAAGAAAATTATATTTAATTTCAAAAAAATGATGAAACTGCGTATTTTTTGTAAAATTGGTTTTTTATCACCCAAATCAAAATTTTCAGCCATGCGATGCCAACTTGCCATTTTGCTGTCGGTCTTCGGGGTCTGCGCCCTCGGAGCAGCCGTTCACGCGCAGCAACTCAACCTCCAGCCTGCCCTCACCATCAATACCCTCGATCCCTGCAAGTATTTTGAAAATGTCACAGGTAAGAATCACAAAAATAAAATTATTTTTTCTTTTGCCTAAACTCTGTAAGTAGCTGCATTTTTTTCCAACATTCCAAAATGACCTTTTAAATCATTTAAATTTTTTTGCACCTGAACAGGTGATTGCCACTCTTTTTCTAGACACAACGTCCCTGAGCCATCACGAATTTGTCGCCTTCGAGCAGTGCGTGTACTACTTCTTGGCTAATAAAGCGCAGAAAAATACGGACAAGCTCGGCGTCCTCCACCCCATCGCCACGCTTCCCCCAACGTATGCCGAGGGTGCCGACCCCACAATCAAGGTCAAGATTGGACAGATTACCCTTCAGCACTTCCAACTCGTAAGTTTTAAAAAAAAAAGTTGATTGGCTGTCGTTATCCAAACTTTGGCCTTTTTGAATTAAAATTAATTGTGTTTTAAACAGTTTTTTGGGTCAAAAAAATAAAAGTAGTTCATTTTGGTTCAAAAGACATCTTTGTACAGAAAATGTTTTTTTTTTAAATAAAAAATAAATAAAAAAATACAAGTGCGTTTGTTAAAACAAAAAAAACTTGCAGAATGAATTCGTGAAAGATCTGAACATCGTTGGCTACCTGCAAATGGAGTGGGCCGACAAGCGTCTCTCCTGGGACTCAAGCCAGTGGAAAATCAACAAACTGCAAATCCACTCGGCCAATCACATCTGGATCCCCGTGCTTTCTTCTCAGGCGTACGACACGTCGCTCCGCAA
The DNA here is from genome assembly GCA_963969345.1 of Turbatrix aceti. Classification (NCBI taxonomy): domain Eukaryota; kingdom Metazoa; phylum Nematoda; class Chromadorea; order Rhabditida; family Panagrolaimidae; genus Turbatrix; species Turbatrix aceti. The sequence continues at coordinate 7,141,711 of OZ017768.1, forward strand.
CGATGATGCCATGGAAATGCGCCACCTCGAGGCCAGTCCGACCGGAAACGTCTCCGCGCTCATGAGCTTCAGTCTCAAGACTTTCTGTGACGATACTGACTTCCGACACTACCCGGATGACGTCTACAGATGCTGCTACCAACTCGAGCCCCATTTCAACCAGGAAATCATTGAATTCGTCGTCGACGGACTTCCAGTTTTCACGGATCCAAAGTACTTCCGCGACTATGGCTGGGCTGTTTCCGGCACCGTGCCAACCATCAACCCCGATCCCAATGTCGTCTCGCAGCTCAACTTCTGTATCAACCTTCAGCGCTCGTCGGCGGCAGTCAAGATCGAGCTATCGGTGCCGACGTGGATCTGCACGATTATTTTCTTGTTTTCGCCATTTATCGGAAAAATCCGTGTTCAGATTTTGCTCAAGTTCTTTGTCCTGCTGCTCCAGTTCCTGACACTGCAGCTTTTCTCCAACCGCATCGCATCTCACCTTGGCTCCGCTGCTGCCACGCCCGTGATTCGTAAGTTTTTTTAAGTAAGCGTCTGCAAATTGCAGATGTTTTTTAGAAATAAAATATATGCATTTGCAAAAAAAAGATCGTGTGAAAATTAATATTTGTAAAATTAAATACATGTAATTTGCAGTTGCCATTCACGAATTTGCAATGTTCATGAACACGCTTTCGCTCATCGCATCCATCGTGATCTGGATGTTCAGCCGGGTGAAACGCAACCTTCCTCCTTGGGGCTGGCTCATCAGGTGAGTGACAAATCTTACGACATTGTATCTATGTATTTTTCGCTTTTGTTCCGTTCAATTACGAGTTCAAAAAAATGAGGCCAACAGCGCAGAAAAAAGACACTCGTTGACCTGCGCTAATTTGTATTGCGCACGTAGGGGTGTCTTTTGTGATCAAACCACATCCTAATTTGAGGGTGGATATCCCTCATTTTTTGTATATTTTAGAAAAACATGAAAAGAAAAAAAATTGGAGATGCTCGGATTTTTTTATGTACATTTGTTTTGATACAAAGAAGGGGCATACTAATTTTTTTGGCAACAAAAAGAGCAAAAACGTGTTGTCATGACGCAAAAAATACAGATTTTAATCTAATCTTGGATCAGATAAATCGCGACTAGCTCAGATCAGAGATGCGTCATCGCAGCTGGTTGGAAATTTCCAGTTAACACACCACGCAACAATTTCCCGTTTACAGGACTTCCCAGCTGCTCAACAGCTTCGTGTGCATCTTCAACGCGGTCGACGAAAACGACGGCGCGCTCGAACTCGAGAAAGGCGGTATTCCCGGTGAATCCAACCCAGCGTCCCGGTACCAGTCGGACTGGGAAGCCGCGTTCCTCGCCATCCACGGCGTCGTCGTCCTCGGCCTCTCGGGAATCTTCATCATCGGATACCTCTTCATCCGCTAGCCTGCGCGCAACCACAGACTTATTCAAAAAAACGGGATTCATCTCATAGACCGTCCGATTGACGGCTTTTTCCTTCCACACAAATCCAGTTGTACAATCGAGCGTGCGACGAGATATGGTGCTACAAAAATCGTTCTTTTTGTATGTAGAATTTGAACTTACTGTGCTTTATTGTTTATTTTTTATTCGGTCGGTGTATGGCTTCAGTTTCCTCGATGATAGGCGAAGTCATAAACGTTGAGTAACGATAAGCGTTGGCGTTGATGAAGACAGTTTGATGTTCTGTGGCCAGGGATCAGATTGAAAATCACAGTACAGTAATTTTAGTTGGATCGTGAGCAAGACCGTCGTGGATAAGTTTGGCAGCATAAAATACATCAAAAATAAAATTTGTTGGCAAACAAATACATATGAATGCGAACGTTTACCCCGACCCTGATCTGAACATACTGGTTATACTTTTTTACAGCTAATTTTTTATAAATACAAATGTCGATCCACAAAATTTGTGCTTGCATTTCATTTATTCTTATCACATTATTTAAACGGTTTTTCAGTCAAGAGTCGGAATCAGTCAAATATGTCAGCGATGTCTTCAGCAACTTTCAGACCCGCGCCTCCGGCATTAATAACATCACTGAAAATATTACCGGCGACAGTCGTTGTGAAGAAAGCGACGAGAAGGAGGATGGTGTACAGGAAGTTCATTGTAGACAGGATGTATCCAAAAGATATGGAATTGTGAAAACTGAGCTCGTATTTATGCTCGCAGAAGTTCAACAATTTTGCTGTCACATCCGCAAAGTGCTTTTTTCCAGGTACAAAAGTGATGGGATTTTTACAAATTATACAGAAATCAGAGTGCTTTGATGAGAAACTCTCAAGTTTACAGTACATCAAAACAAAACAAGCTTCTGCAAAACCTGCAGAATATGAGAAATAATTTTTTGCAGGAAAAACCCTACCGTAAACTTGAGAGTTTCTCATCAAAGCACTCAGATTTCTGTATAATTTGTAAAAATCCCATCAGTTTTGTACCTGGGAAAAAGCACTTTGCGGATGTGATAGCAAAATTGTTGAACTTCTGCGAACATAAATACTAGCTCAGTTTTCACAATTCCATATCTTTTGGATACATCCTGTCTACAATGAACTTCCTGTACACCATCCTCCTTCTCGTCGCTTTCTTCACAACGACTGTCGCCGGCAATATTTTCAGTGATGTTATTAATGCCGGAGGCGCGGGTCTGAAAGTTGCTGAAGACATCGCTGACATATTTGACTGATTCCGACTCTTGACTGAAAAACCGTTTAAATAATGTGATAAGAATAAATGAAATGCAAGCACAAATTTTGTGGATCGACATTTGTATTTATAAAAAATTAGCTGTAAAAAAGTATAACAAGTATCTTCGGATCACTTTCGCATTCATTTGTATTTGTTTGCCGACAAATTTTATTTTTTTAACTCAAAAAAGGTAAAAGTGTTTCCCAAACGACAAATTCGGAGACAACAGGGGTGGGGGAATTAAATTAACTACTGACTGCAGGGCTGTGGATTAACTTCCCAAGACGTCTCCCCTCTAGGGTTCGATGTTTTTAACCTCGATTTTTCGTTCAATGGTATCGTAAATGTTCTGTCGGCCCTGCATAGCCTGAATTCCGCGGACGTTCAAATTTTACGCCAGGTACAGCCTCTCTGGACTCCGCTGCTGCCGCCCAACGGATCCTATTACAATACGCTGGACTATTTTATGAAAACCTATCAAAATGCCAAAACAGCATTGGCATTCGGAAACTGCACCACGGACATGCTCAAACTCGTGGCAGAATCTGAGATGCACATGGAGCGGTTTGGAATCATCTATGGGGTCACTGTGGGGCAAGAAGTTATCACTGGACTCCAAAATACAGTCTTCCCTACAAAAGTCACCCAAGATGCGGCAATTCACGTGCTGGCGGTTAAACTGAGAAGCCTTGCTGTCAAATTGATCCATGGATGGCAGAATGACACGAGGATCTTTGTCGACCTGGTCAACACGGTCAAGGACCCGAACAATGCGATTTATCCTTTCGATTCGGGGGTTATTCGAAGTCAGATTGAAGGAAATTGAAGTGATGGGCATTCAAATACGATGCAATGCATTATAAATGTTTTTCGAGCTTTTTTAGTTCTGTGCTTTTTAAAAAGCAGAGACGGAACAGATTTCAGGGATTTTTAAAGAAATTAAAAAAATACGTTGGGAAATTTTTTCCTTTTTTTGAATTTTAATTGGTGTACTATTCAGATTTATCAAAAGTCATCTGACTTTTTCGAAATGATAAATTTACCCGGGCAAAAGCGAAGCGCGGCCGCGTAAAACAAACCACGTTCAAAAAAAGCCATACATATTGCCAGTTTTTGTTTTTTGCAGACACCCTATTAAAAACAAATAATTTTCGTATATAAACATATGTAAATTAATTGACGTTAGCCCTAACTCTGATTTAAATCTACAAAATTTGTGCTTGCATTTTATTAATTCTTATAACATTATTTAAACAGTTTTTCAGTCAAGAATCGGAATCAGTCAAGTATGCTTTCGATGTCTTCAGCAACTTTCAGACCCGCGCCTCCGGCACCAATAACATCACTGAAAATATTGCCGGCGACAGTCGTTGTGAAGAAAGCGACGAGAAGGAGGATGGTGTACAGGAAGTTCATTGTAGACAGGATGTATCCAAAAGATATGGAATTGTGAAAACTGAGTTCGTATTTATGCCCGCTGAAGTTTTTTAGTCGCATCATTAAACCGCTTTTTCCCTGATTCAAAACTGATGGGATTCAGAAATTTCTGGGATTCAGAGACAGAAATCGGAGTGCTTTGACGAGAAACTCTCAAGTTTACAGTACAGCTTTTCAAGCAAAACAATTTTTTCCAGTGAAAAGCTGCAGATCTTGCAGAAGTTTAGTTTTGCAGAATGCACGCAAAGTGCGATCGCGCTCACAGGAAATCCATTATAGCCCCCTCATGCAATATGGATTTTCCGTGATCGCACTTTGCGTGCATTCTGTAAAACTAAACTTCTGCATAATCTGCAGCATACCACTTTGAATCTGGGAAAAAATAATGGAAAGGCTGTACTGTAAACTTGAGAGTTTCTCATCAAAGCACTCCGATTTCTGTGATAATTTGTAAAAATCCCATCAGTTTTGTACCTGGGAAAAAGCACTTTGCGGATCTGACAGCAAAATTGTTGAACTTCTGCGGGCATAAATACGAGCTCAGTTTTCACAATTCCATATCTTTTGGATACATCCTGTCTACAATGAACTTCCTGTACACCATCCTCCTTCTCGTCGCTTTCTTCACAACGACTGTCGCCGGCAATATTTTCAGTGATGTTATTAATGCCGGAGGCGCGGGTCTGAAAGTTGCTGAAGACATCGCTGACATATTTGACTGATTCCGACTCTTGACTGAAAAACCGTTTAAATAATGTGATAAGAATAAATGAAATGCAACTGTTCAAAAATATCCGCCTGTATACCAACATTTTTCCAGGGTGGCGAAATCCCCCAGGAGATTGCATCCCGGGAGAAAATCTCCGGAGATTCTTCCGAAATCTCCGGAGATTATCCCAAAATCTCCCGGGAGACCCAGCTTGCCAAAAAGCGTCCAATGATGTTTTTCTTTTTTTAAAAATTAATTAACGACATAAAAATCAAAACAGACAGTTCTGTACCGTTTCCGCACAATGCTAACGCATTTTTGTTTACAGCAATTTATAAAAATATGGATTTTTTATTTTTTGTTTCCCATCTTCTTTAAATCTCTCGGGAGAATTTTTTTTACCCGGGAGAATCTCCGGATATTCTACGGAGAAATTCTCAATTTTTTGTTTAACGGTAAAAAACATAAAAAAATTTGAACGTGCATAGAATTGAACCGGGGTCTCAAAATGGTAAAAAAGTGTGCAGAAGGACAATAATAGACGCACTAGACTATTGCAACTTGTTAGTAGACCATTCTTGCTGAGCAATGAACTATTTTTTACTGCAGTAGCGACTGACATTCGGCAGCCAGACCTTCCCCTTACTTTTCGCTGCCAAAACGCCGATTTAGTCCGCGTGGTAGTATACTTCCTTGTCGCTCGAAAATCAACTGCGCAAAGAGCTTTATTCTATTAAAGCTACCACCCTGCACTAGCCGCTGACTGCAGTGCAGCTGCGGATTAACTTCCCAAAACGTCTCCCCTCCCTTTTACACCGTGCGTGCATAGGTTCTCTTTCTCTGCGTCTCTTTATAAACTGCAATGTGTATGATATCGCTTGGTAATGCAACCTTTTTGTGCAAGCACGTGCACAAAAGCTGACTCCGCGTCTTCATCTTCGGTTTAATTACCCAAATTTGAGGTAAACATTCAATTCCGCCCTCGCGAAAGCTTGTGGTTGGATACCACTAAATTTTGGACCGTCTTTGCTAAAGCAGAGGCTCAAAAATGATTTGATGATTTGCAACCACGCTTATCGTGTTTTTTTATGTAAAATGCAAATCACGATCACAGTTGCCAAAGTGAAACTGAAAGTGGTGCAAGATCTCCCCTCAAACACTTGTATTGATCATGACTCATCTGTGGTTTACATTCAGTGTATTTGCCGTCATTCTGGGTTTACAACTGACTTACTCCGAGACACATCGTTCCAGACACCGACGCGTCATCGGCGGTACAAGCGTCCCGCGCTCAAAATACAAATTCATGACCCATTTGATTGGAGTAATTCTGCCACCTGGCATCGTGGGTTGGGTTATAAACATGGCTAATTTAAAAATTGATTAAATTTAGAAGCCTCCTGTTTCGCCGAAGAATGAATCTCTGTGGGGCAACCTTGTTCGCGTACGTTAAAGTAAAATAAGGAAAGCTTTTGTTTGACATTTTTTTCCAGAATGACTGCAGTGCCACCATAATTTCATCGAGACACGTATTGACATCGTTTCACTGCATTTTCAGCGTGATGAGAAATCCGAATGCTGGAATCACATATTTGTAAGTGCGCCGGAATAAAATCAGATTTTTTTTCGCTTTTTTAGACGCAAGTTTGACGAGTGGGTCATCATCGTGCCCAGCACGAGCACCACCTTTGTAGCCACGACTTTCTACGGCGCTCCGTACAATCCGTATTCCCGATACGCGGATATGGCCATTGTCGAGTTATCTGCCGGTGATGAATTTCCTCCTGAAAACGCGCCTATCGACCTGGCAGTTGACTTTACGAAAACTGAAGGCAAAGTGATTGTTCTGGGCTATGGTCACAACGAGGCAGTTCGCGATGCCAACTCGCCTCCTCCTAACAATCCGGTTCTTCGTCAGGTTGTGCTTTCCCTGAGGAACTCTACCTTCTGCACGCAGTACGGCGAGCGCAGAGGCTTGGACAACAGAGACGCGCTCTGCATCGGCGATAATGGAAAGGGCATCTCTGTCGGCGACAGCGGAGGACCGACGCTGTACATCGGCAGAGACGACGTACTCTACCAAGTCGGAGTCAACTGCATCACAACAAGTGGCAGGAATTCACTCGATCGATTCGCATATCCGGGTATGTACGTGATTTGAATGAAATTGGCATCAGAAAAGGCGTTTCAGACGTTGTCAGGGCAGTGAGTCCACATTGCCTCTGGATCGAACTCATGACTGACGGCGAGGCTATGTGTGTGACAAGCAAGCCACTGCCAACAATTCAAGATGAACAAATAATGAATCGCGCGATCGTTGCTCCTGTGTTCATTTCACCGTTGTTTTTGATGCCACTTTTTGTCTTCTGAAATGTGAATAATACAATACGTGTCAGCGTCTTGAATAGGATTTGGCCGAGCTTTCAAACAAGCGATACAAAAATGTTGATTTTTGGCACAGCTGCATGCAGTGATTTCGAGTTTCAGCTTTTTTTGAATTGTTCAACTGTTCCCGTACCAGGTTGAAATTGAAAAATCTAAATCAGCAGGAATAAGCTTACTTTTTTCATTACAAATATTAAAACTAATTTCTCAAAAATTAATTTTTTAAAGCAAATGCATGTTTTTCAAAAAAAAGTTCTTTCAAAACTTTTTTTTTGAAAAGACATGGTTTTTTTTTGGTTTTTTTCGTACCGAATACCTAAAATCCGGGGTTTTCCATTTTTTGTGATATTTCTTGTTTGCCTGATAAGAAATTTGCAACATGCATGCATTTGCTACTTTTCATCTTCCTCCTGATCATGATATGGCACTCGCACTGTTTCTGCACTTCTGACTCGCCTAATCTTCGACTAACAGTAGCCTGATATCTGGATTCCCCGAAAATATGGGGTGTCTAACTGACAACTCGCATTGCTGCGGCGTAACCATTGTTGTACGTTTTACAAATTTTGCCTTTATAAACCGTTTGTCATAAATATGTATTTTTTAGACTGCTGCCCTTATCGTTGTCATTATTGAAGTCTGTGGTGTCGTTCAAGCGGTCATACAGGTCGCAAGTCATGCTACTTGGTTTAACATTGGATTTCTGCTTCTCTGCCTATTATTGGTCATCCTTGTCTGCCTCAAAGTTTTCATGAATCTTGAGTTCTCGGCGTACATCTATATTGGTGTTCAGGTTATTGTGATCATTTTTATTTTTTTTCTAATCTGGAGTATTATCGACTTTGCGATATTTCTAATACATGAACAAAAGACGGTAAAGGACGTATCTCGAGCAGAAAGATATGAGCAAAATACGGTAAAGGCCGACAGTTACGAGGAGGACGATGGCGGCTCCTCAAACACATTTGCAATTTGTTGGTGGTTTTTCATGGTTGTCTTGCTGATTTTTTCTAACTTTGTGCGTTGCTGTTTCATTGTCATTATTTTCAAGTACAACAAAACAGTTCCTTCTTCTTACTACCGTAACTAACATTGAATTTTTGATTGCCTGATGCTAAAAATAAAATTTTATCGTTAGTTTTTTTTAAATTCAAGTTGTTGCCGTTGATGACGGCCATTGCAGAAGCATGGATCGACGAATTTTGACGCTGTTGACGAGTCCTAACTCTTCCGCGTCAGCGCCTGGCGGACGACACGCGCGATCTCGAGGAGAGTTGCCGTGCCTGTGTCGAGGTCGACAGCTCCGCGAACCCAGGCAGCATCTGCATGGCTCAGAAACACGACATGATCTGACCCCTTGCTGATTCGGAAAATATACTAACGACATTTTTGATCGCGCGACGTCGGCTGATCGTCCATATCTCGAGCAAAAAGATTACGGTATCGGTCAGACGGTAGTCTGTTGTTTTTCTAACATAAATTATAAAAACCCATTCGAATTTGTCACGTTAACCCCTAAAATTAGTGAAAACAAAAAAATGCTATCGTAATCGCAGTGCATAAACTTCCATCGCGGAAAAAGAGCGCACAACTTCTTCCGTGCCATCGTAGCTGATGGACGTAACTTTTATCGAAGACAGCATTTTTTTCGCACCGCGCGATTTCTTAGGTTTTGCGGCGAAAATCTTTGTCGCTAAGCAGCGTGCCTTGAAAAATCTGAAAAACAATTGACATAAAGTTTGTACAAATGTTTCAAAAAAAAGTTTTACACAGGATCTCCAAGATTAGTTCTTAAAATAGTCGCGTTATATGCAAATTTTACTCCACGCCTGTCATTCCCTTCGGCGCTGTACACTTTTCTTCGTTCTCAGACCGTTGATTATTTTGACTTTGCCTGGCCTGACTTGACGACTTGGTTCCCAGAATACTGAAAAACATGGATACTTCCGACATGGATACCACGAAATGCTGCTGCTGCAGCATTAAGGTATGTTTCCACGTAAGCCAACAATTTTCACGTATTCGAGATTTTTTTTTAGGTAGCGGGCATTATCGTCGCAATCTTTGAAGGCATATTTTGTATTTTTGTATTTCTGGGGTTTGTCAGCACTCATGACATACAGCAACTAATGTTGCTGGTAATCTGTATGATTTGCTTCTTCACTGTCTGTCTCACCGTGTGTCTGAACGTTCCTTGCGTTGCGTACATCTACCTAATTATTGAACTTATCAGTATTATTGGAGACATTTTTATAGTCATTAAGTATATTTGGCGGTTTGTCCGATGTTTTATCGACCACAAGTTTGCGGAGAATGATTCAAATTGCAAGACATTTTCAACAGCTTTAGTTGAATGCATCAGTGTATCTAGTGTATTGTGTATTATGCTGTTATTTCGTTGCTGCTTCTTCTTGATTATTTACAAGTACAACCAGAATCTTCCATCGTAATCGTACGCTCGTGATACTGACATTGGTCTTGCAACTGTTTGATACCTCGGAATAAATTAATTTTGTTCAAGAACATTTGGGTTGTGTTGAGAATAGTGTATCAAGCGCCAAAAAAGTCAAATCGAGGAAAGGTGAACGTTATGAACAAAGATTTCTAAACAAACAAATTGAGCCGTAAAATCGATTTTCGTTCTCAAACATATAAGCAAAAATGTTCGCGTTCGTTCAATTTGTCAAAAAAAATTTCAAAACGTTCATGTTTTGAAAAATTTTTTCAGTGTGGTTGTTTTTTGGCTGAATCGCCTCTGACTCTGCCGCCGACGACTTTGAGCCGAAAGCAGAGACAGATCAGAAACAAAAGCGCATCGAAATTGTCTCAAAATCTAAATGTCGTATATTTCCATACTTTTTTAGACAAAAACATTTTTTTGTATTGCAAATATGAAAACGACAACACACTTCTAAAAAATTCGAGTGATTTTTAATTTTTTTTTGGTATATTAAAAAAAGTTAAATAAAAATAATTTTTATAAACACGGTTGTCAAAATTACATTTAATTATATTTATTTCTGGGCAATTGAATCGCCTCTTACTCTGAGGCAGAGATGGCAGATCAGATCATTTGCTCATGATCTGATCTGGATTATCTGCGATCTGATCTGATATACCAGTGATCTGATCTAGATTATCTGCGATCTGATCTGATCTGATCTGACTCGACCCAGCCCAAAATCTCGGAATTTAGAGTTCAGGTTCCCGAGAACACTGGTTTCGACACGAAAAGTGAAATATAATTTTTTTTGTTGAGAACTATCGTATTCTTCAAAAAACAAGCAATGCGGACGTGTTTGAAGTTGTAAAATTTTAAATTTCTAGTGATCTGATCTGGAATAAGGCGCCTCGGAGGCGAATCAGAGTCAGCGACGGCGTCGCATTTGCCATTGATGCCATGCAAATCTCTAATTAAGGAATGCCATGCAGTATATCACAGTAACATGCATTTTACTTACCTGACTGTTGGCTTTTCTGATTTCTTCTGATTTTTTGATTTGAGATGGGTTTCATAAACAGCTCGAAGTGTTGCTGCTGCTCCATAAAAGCAAGTGTTTAAACAAGCACGTGCTAAATCCATAATTATTTTTTTCAGATAGCTGGCATTATTGTGATCATTCAGGAGATCCTTATTTGCATTGCATCTTTTGCTGGGTTAATCCGTTTCTTCGGTGCGCTTTCAGGGGTATGGATCCTTTTAAACGTCATTTGCACCATCACCGCCGTTCTCACAGTTTTCATGCGATTTCCTTGCGTTCCATATTTCTATCTCGTCGTCGATGTTCTTATCATGATTGCTGTTGGTATTGGAATTGCCGCTATGTCCTTCGTACTGATGTTTACAAGTATGATTCTGCCGAAGACAGACAAAGACAAGCACCACGACGACATGTATAAAGACGTTTCTTTGTTTCTCGGCCTTATGGTTCCATTTGGCATAATTTTAATGATCTATCGTATTGTCTCATTCGTCATTATCTACAAGTTCATCGAATTCAACAACGAGACACAAAAGCAACCATGAGAAAGATATCTAAACTGACATTTGATATTTTGTGATTGTCTCATATCGTAACGAAATGAATCTAATATCTATAACGTGTGTTAGAGTTCACATGCCGGGTGGGGGAGAGAAATTGTTGCCATCAAAGTTGTCACGCGACCCAAAATTGCCGAGCTGACTGAGCAGCACTCAAAATCTCGAGCCGAGTCTTTGCAATTTTTACATTCAGTTTTTGTGATGAAAAAAATTTACGGTGACTTGGATTCGGGAGTCAAAAATTGTCGACTCTGCTTGACTCCAAGACTCGGAGTCGGGAGTTGAAGAGAATCAAAGTAAATTTTTTTACCTCCGCAGTGTTGCGACTCATTTGAAGAACATGTACCTTTTTTTGTGTAAAATTTGTTACTTTTATAAATTTTGAGTTGTTGTTTAAAATTCAAATGAAATGCAAGAAATTGCCTACTTTTTTGTACTGTTTTATATATTGGGTCACAACGAGTCGACTTTGACAACGAGTCAAATAATCGACTCTTTTGACTCTCGACTCCGACTCTGAGCTCGGTTTGGAATCCTCCAAGCCGAGCATTCGGGCGAGCGGCGTGCTCGAATGAGGACTCTGGTCACCACAGAAAAACACTCGATGCAAATTTGTGCTCTTAGCTTTCGATTTCGCGTACTTTCCGGCGCGTCTGACTGCCGACTTTTTGATTTTGGCACGTTTGACCTAACTGGTATGGTTTCCGGAAAACTTCTGCTGCCTTACCATCAAGGTGATGAGTCTGACAGTTTGGCAACCGTTATTGTTGTCATCTTTGATATTTTTGTGCGACTCTTGCTTTTATCGAATGTTCCCTGCGTCGCCGAACCTAACTTTATCATTACCGTAGCCAGTGTGTATGTGTTTCTCTCTTTTGTCTCCGCTACAGCTGCCATTCATACCAGTCACGTCAAATTAAAACCAACGTGAAAAGCCAACGTTAAAAACCAACGTATGAATTCTCATGATAAAAACACTTACAGTATTTGCATGCGTAGAAAATTGTTCCAAACGTCGATATGCGGAATAGCTTGTCATTCTTTCTGCCTGCGCATCTGACTGCTGACTCTCTGATTTGGCTGGCTTCACCCATCGGCTTGATTTACGGGGAAAAGCTTCAACATGGATAACCAAAATTGCATGTGCTGCAGTATCAAGGTGAGCTTGACGAATCCGACTTTGTATAATCTGTCTGTTATGTTTTCAGGCGGCGGCCGTCATTGTTGTCATCCTTGAAATTCTTAGTCTGATTTCTGCCGTTCTTGAATTCATCAATCACCGCAACGTGAATAACGGATGTCATATGGCCTTATGCATTGCATGCGTCATCTGTGTCGTTCTTTGTGTGTTTATGAAAACTCCCTGCATTGGCTATTTCTACATGCTTGTTGAACTTCTGGCTATCGTTTGCGTTATTGCGGCTATGATCGGTACGACCATTCTTCTCATTGATACTATTCACAACCACAAAGTCGCTGATAGCGTCGAAAAGGAGCTTGATAAGTCTGAAGTCTATACCAAAAACAAGAAAAACTTCGAAGATGATGGAATGTCATCTTACTCTTATCAAATTACTTTTTTCGTCGTGGCTTTAATTTGTTGTACACTTGAATTATTCCTACGTATGTTCTGCCTCATCGTTATTTGGAAGTTTAACAGGAACCTGTAACTAACTGAACCGCGGAACTAAGAAACTGATATTACTGACACTGAACACTGATTTTGTAACTGCTTGATCTCAGAATAAATTTTAATATTACGGAAATTGTGTTTTCGGGGCTCACAAGGGAAGTGTCAGAAAGCACTTTGGAATTTCTTCACGATTCTGAAAAATTCTGTTGCACCGATCATGATCTGACAGAGTTACGGTAGTCGGAAATCTCGCGTTTTTTCCTATTTGACGATTTTTGGCACGTTTTTGCTAACACGTAGTTTTTTATAAAGAATCCGATAAAAATATAATAATGTAGGGTTGTTACCTTTTTGGATCGAAAAAAAAAGGAAAAATTCTTCCGAGCAAAAGAATTCTCCCGGGATATTTTAAAAATGATTATACGGGAAATAATGAAACAAATCATAAAAAATACGATTTTGGGAGATTTTCAGGAGATTTTGGGAGATTCTCCGGAGATTTTCTCCCTGGTTGCAATCTCCCGGGAAATTTCGCCACCCTCGTCTGGGTTTACAAAACAGAATCCGTCAAACAAAAATTTCAAGACCGAAGAGATGCCAAAGTACCACTTATGTACTCGAATACTAAGCTGGACTAAGTTTTTCATGTTTTAACGGAGAAGCCCTTGCAGAATGCAAATTCTTCAAAACAGCAGGCGATACAATGACTTGCGAGCCCATCAATCAGTTTTGTTCACTGTGATCGTCTGTGCTTCTGATTGCTGACTGATCTCGACTTGCCTGACCCTTTGACGATATCCTTCATCATGGATAACAACAACTGTTTTTGCCTTAACATCAAGGTGAGCTTACATTAGAGAGAATGCCAATGGCATTTTGTTTTAGACAGCAGCCATTATCGTTGTCGTTATCGATATCTGCTTCTTGGCAAGTGTATTCCTCGCTGCTCTAAAATATGGATGGTATTATTGGTTAGATGGTGTAATATGTATCGGCTGCGTTGTAACTGTCGTTCTGACCGTATTCATGAATATTCCCTTCGTCGCATTTGTCTACATGGGTTTTGATGTTCTCGCCATACTCATTAAACTTGTCGTCATTATTGCTATTATTATCGGCACGCTTCATCTCAGAAAGCTCCGAGTGACCGCGGAAAGACTCGGTTTGCATAGCTCTGTAGGGACAGATCTTGATTTATTCCTTGGAGTACTCCTTAATATTTTTTTTATTGGCCTTGAAATTAGCTATCGTTGTTGCTCCATAGTCATCATTTTCAAGTACAACAACGTCATGTCAGAACAACCACAACAATCACAACAAGTACAACAACCAGAACAACCACAACAACCACAACAAGTACAACAACCAGAACAACCACAACAACCACAACAACCACAACAGCCAGAACAACCACAACAACCAGAACAACCACAACAATGAGGACACATCGTCAAACTGACACTACTTACTATGATTTTCTGACCATCTCTAAATAAATTTAAAGTTAGTCAAAAATGGGTAATAATAGAATCCGGGCAGGGGAAATCATCTTTCCTCATTTGTTCTACATACGTTCTTTTCAATGAAGTCGGTCCATAGCGCGCGCGTATGCAGGGTTGAGCGAACAGTTTGTTTTTTTGTTCGTAAACGAACATGAACAATTTTTCAGAATTGTTCGAAAAACCGAACGAAAGCAAACAATTTTGACCTTGTTCGCGAACAGACGCAAACGAACACCAAATAAATTTTTTTAAATTTGTGGGGTTTAATTAAAATTAAAAAAAAAATTGTGCATGCATTTTTTTGGGTCAAATAATATTTTTTGTCAAATAATGATTTTGACACCCTGACCCTAATTTTTCCAGAATTTTTGTTTGTTTCATCTGTTCGAAAAATTCAGCTTTGTTCGCAAACGAACGCAAACAAATAAATTTAAGAAAAATTTGCTCGCGAACAAAAACGAACAGGAAAAATCGAATCTGTTCGCAAAAGTAATGCAAACGTTCTTCCGGCGGATTCACGCACTGGACTTGTAAAAGTTTTACAAGACATTCCAAATTTCATGTTTCTTGCGCGTACTATTGTCCTGCAATTTTTTCAATATGTCAATAATTTGATTCTTATTTCTTATATTATAACAATTAGCATAGCACCCTTAATAACTGTTTATAAGACTTGCGATGATAAAAAAGACTATCACATCAGTCTCAACTTGCGTCTGCCACTGTTACGCCTGCTTTTTCTGCTTCTGTCTGCCAACAACCTGACCTGACCCACTACAGATTGGAGCATGGAGCAGTTGCAGGACAACACTCGGTGCTTTTGCTTCACAATCCAGGTAAGCAGACAATTCGATTCGCGCTTTTTCCGTAAACTCCTGTTTTCAGACTGCGGCCACTCTCGTCGTTGTCTTCGAAATCTGCACTCTCCTTTCATCGTTGTTTTGGACTGTCGGATCTCGTGGTTCCGATCAGTTTTTCATACTCGTGATCTGCATTGCCTGTGCCGTTTCTGTCTGTCTCAAAGTTTATAAGAATACTCCCTATTCGGCTCTTGTCTATTTCGTCGCTCAAGGTCTCGCTATCATGTCGAATTTTTACGTCATTTCTATTTTCTTTGGCGCTATTATTGGCTCGGACGATGTAAAAAGCGTTGGCACTGTTACGGTGCGCCCCAATCACGGATTTATTATTTCTGTGTATTGGGGAATATATTACATCATTTTGCTCTTACTTCGAATCAACTGTTTTGTCATTATTTTCAAGTACGACAAAACTTTTCCTTGAAATTGGTTTTAAAAATAAATTGTTTTTTGTTTGTTGCCAGAAATGTTGTGAATGAGAATCTTTTATGGAAAACAAAATTAAATTTTTTTACATAAATTTAAATTTAGATGGAAATTTTCAATTTTTTTAAATTTTAAATTTTTGTACCGTAGGATTTTACGACGGTGTTTTTTTTTTCTGTTTATGTACCGTACCTTTCGACGTGTTTAAAATCAATGCAAAAATTTATTTATTTCCACAAATAAAATACACACATGTCAACAAATCACGGTAAAGCTTTGTTCGAATATTTTTAAAAATCTGGATGAGGGAATGAGATCGTGCGCCACCCAAGAATGTACTCTTACCGCGAATACAAAAAAATCAGAACCCGTCAAGATGAAGCAAGTGTGTCGCACTTTCGACAGCGTACTGTAGCTTTGCCAGACCCTGCCGAATTCGTACCAGCTGATCGGCCTTGGTTTTTTCGTCCAGGGCTTCGAGAAACCTAGCCACAGGATCCATGACCACAGCGAAGGCGTCGGAAGCCGCAATGTCGTTATCCGGCACGCCGAAGACGACGTGCCGTTCCCCGGGCCTCTCGGGATAGATGCCGTGGTCGGCGATGAAAGCGCGTTCAAGTTGCATAAACCTGGAGTTGATCTTTTCAGCCTGTCGCAACGTGAGTTGTCGATCGCCGTGATTGACTGCGTGGACGAGGTGCTGCAGGTGGTGTGCCCTGGCGTGGAATTCGGCCAGCGCGACGTGAAGCTTGGACATGACGTCCGCGTAGACGCCATCGCCGAGAACGGCATCGATGCCGTAGTAGACGAGCTGGCTCTGCAGGCGTTTGACTTCCTCGCTCAGAAACGCAGCGTAGTCGTCGATGCCGAAGGGCACGATGAGGGTGTCCGCGAGGCTGTGTGCCACTTCGAGCCATAGCCTCCCGGCAGCCAGCAGCACCTCACCTGTAGGGTCTATGAGGTGTTCCACAGTCCAGGCAACCTCGTACATCGTGTGATAGAGCATAAAAGAATACACAGGCGCGGATTCCATCTTGAAGTCCATCACCGGGATTCCAGCGTACGTGATAAACTTTTGATGATCCGATCCGGTGTTGGGAAGTCCGATTGCAGGAACACTCCGATCACCCGGAAGTGGTCCCTTCGGCGTGTAGAAGCGCCAGGCATCGAGCAGCGTCGGTCGACCGTTGCCAACCTCCGCGGGATTCGGATGCGTAACTCGGCCGGCAGCCCTGACGATCGTTCGGTACAGCAATGGCACCGATTTGACAGAAAGCGTGTTGTTGCCATTGATGTTGTCGACGTTGATGACAGCCACAGCAGAGGCCTGGAGTGGTCGGAGCATCTCTTCGACGAACTCTGAGCTTCCGACAAGTCCAAACTCTTCCGCGTCCCAGACTGCAAAGGCCAGTGTGCGTCGAGGACGCCAACCGGTGGTCTCGTGGGCCTGGCGGACGACTCGCGCGATCTCGAGAAGAGTCGCGGTACCTGTGCCGGGGTCGACGGCTCCGCGAACCCAGGCATCCGCATGGTTGCTCAGAAACACGACACGATCTGGCTCTTCGCTGCCTCGGAAAAGACCAACGACGTTTTTGATCGATCGACGGCGGCTGATTGATCGTACCTCGAGGCGGAAGACTGCGGTACCTGTCAGGCGGTAATCCACGCGCATGTTGCCCTTCCAGCGGGGATTCTAAAAATAAAATATGTATTTTTTTATTTTTAGATTTAATAAAAAAATTTTTTTGATTTTTGATTTATTAATTTCAAATTTAATTTTTTTTATATTTTTTAAATTTTTTAAATTTTTTTTAAATTTGAAACTTTTTTAATATTGTTTTAATACTTTCAAATAAAATTTTTTTTAAATTTAAATTTTGTTTGAATTTTTAACTTTGTTGTTTAATCTTTTTTTTATTATTTTAAATTTTGTTAATTTTTTTTAATTGCTTTAATTTCTTTAGTTTTTTTTATTTTTAATTTTAATTTTAATTTTTTAGTCAAACACCTACCGTAACCTCAACACCATCAAGTTTCTGCATAATATCCTCCGCGTCACCGTAACTGATGGACGTAACCGGAATGGAAGGTAACACCCCCCTTTTTCGGAGTTCGGCATCATCGGCTTCGCGATAGGCGTACGGCTTGGCGGGCATGAGAGGTGTTTCTGGATCTCCAGCAAACCTCAGCAACGTTCCTCTCTGGGCAGCCTGCCTAGGTAGCCAGACTTGCTGCGGAAAAGTCTAAAAAAATGTTTTTTTGGTTCAAATTCCACATTAACCCACAACATTGCCGTTGAGAGCAAAATCTGCAGGGTCGCTGTACAAGATGACACCACTGGCACCTCGCTTTTCGGCATTTTTTACTTTTTCGCCACGAAAGAGGCTTCCGTATCGAATTAAAACAACTTTGCCACGAATGCTGATGTTTTGCTAAAAAAATTGGCGGTTGTATATTTCAAATGTATTTTCTTCAAATGAAAAAATTCGCACTTTTTCAAGAAAGTGAAAGTCGTCATCAGTGCCAAAGTTGGCGTAGACGATGTTTGCAATGACGGAGCCGTTGTTCGAGTAAGCGTTCCACCAAACTCGGCTTCGAAAGTCCATCGACGCGACGTCGAGGTCTTCGTCGTCGGTCGTGGCTTCGACGTCTTCCGGCTTGGAGACTCCCTCGGACACCACCTGCCAATCCGTGCCATCCCAGTGGTGTACGGTATTCGGTTGATCGTAATCAGGATAGTTAAGCAGTACTTCGTATTCGTGGGTTGATACTTCGAGACCGAGAGATTTGAACTGAAAAGGCAAAAAAACGTAAAAAAAACTTAAAAAATGCGGTCCCAAAACGAAATCCCGCATTTCGTGCTCGCGCATCAAAAGAAAACAAATTCGGGTCCCGAAACGAAATTCGTGCGCACGCGTGAAAATGAAAAAAGTTGGGTCTCGAAACGAAATTCGTGCGCGCGCGCGCATCAAAACGTAAAAAAAGTGTGGTCCCGAAACGACATTCAGCATTCCGTGCACGCATCGAAAAAACCTACCGTTTCCTGAATACGATCCATGAGTGCAAGTTGTTCATCGGTTCCCGCAACGTGGATATCCTCAGTTAGCCATCGTAAATTCAGTCTAATATTTTCGGCGTCGAATAACGACATGAGATGTGAACTCATCGCGTCCTGCTGCCCGACATCCTGGGTCATGAGTGTTTCATACGGATTCACCGGTTTTCCATCGCCTTCGGACTCATGCAAGCCAAATCCACCGCTGACTTCTGGGACAAAAAGAAACTCGCACATCTGATGCGTTCTGACGTAGAAAAACACTCCTGCGCCCAGCAAGACGAGTACCACGAGACAAAGAGCAAAAACCATGGCTAACAGAATCCTAGTGAGCCCGTCTTGACTGGATTTCATGAAACTCGTGCCATCTGACGAGGAATTGTCTTCTCGGCTGTCTTCTGATGCGAGGAGGGGTTTCTGACTGATTCGGGGGTAGGTCTGGTAGCTGCTGTAGCTCGGGGTGGTCCTGTGGGTGGTCGACATGGACCCAGAGGGATAAGGATGGCGTGGGAGGGTGGTCAGAAAGGTAGAATGCGGCATGCTGGGCACGTCAATGGACGGCAGACCGGGGTGGGTGGTCGAGACGCCTTCAAGCAGGCAGACGGACTCGTTGAGCGGATCGTAGATCGAGCGATGGCAGACCTCGCGTCGAAGCAGGAGGGATCTTGCCGAGTCCTGTGAGCCGGAATTCGAATGATCATCCGCATTTTCGTCGCTGGGACACTCCTCCGGAAAGGGGAACCTGCGTGGAAGGAGGGGCGTTCTTCCGCGTCGACGGGCGGGTGCAAGATCGGACGCAGCGATGAGTGTCATCTCCCGGCCTGCATCCAGGGATTTCAGCTCAGCTCAGCGAACTCCTGTAAAGGCAACAATTTATTTTGTATTTACATGTATTTACTCGACAGGTTGTAAATCACCGCGCGCGTGGCGGACGAGCGAAAAAAATAGACACCATGACTATCTCATCCAGACCAAATACATGCAGCCAGCAGGGATGTATGTAAGTCTCGCGGGAAAAGAGGAAAAGAGGGTCAAGTTACAGGACGCGCGTTGGTTGTGCAAGTGTCACAACACCGAAAAAGCAACCGACAGCCCAGGCGTATCCCCTGTCACTAACGAGTTTTTTGTTTGTCAACACATAATTCAATAAAAAAGCAGAAGTCGGAACTGAAAACATAAATAAATACTTTTTGTGACTTCAAATTTAATAAATGTTGCAAAAAAATTGGAAATTGATGTCTGAAAAAAACGAGAACGGAATTCGACGGAGAAGAACAACTTGCACGAATTTTTGATGTCTTTTTAACACAAAAAATTTTTTTTTCGTTTTTGAAAAAAATCAATTTAAATTACTTTCGAAAAGCTTATAAAAATTTTAATTCTGTAAAAAAATGTAAAAAATTGAACGCAATTCTTAAAAATAATTTTAATTCTTTTTTTCGGTAAAAATGTAAAAAATTGAAAATTGCGAGTTTTGAAAAATGACAAACAAAAACGCAATTCTTGAAAATAATTTTTTTAGCGATTTTTGTCCCCAGAAAAACCAACAAACAAGCAAAAATCAGACCCGAGCATTAATCTCAATCATCGACTAACGAGTTAACAAGCGACAAATTGAAAAATGATCCGCCACTTTTGTTTGTCTCTCAAAAAACCCGCAACAAATGTTTTCCCTGGATTTTTTGACGAAAAAAGTGAAAAGTGCCGTATTGTCCGTCTTTATTAGCAAAAGTGAATGAAAAACCCATCAAACAGCCCGTTGACACTCTCCTGTGGATATTGCAATATCACCGGCTTTTCAGCTTTTTCCTCCGGACCCCCTCCCGCCTTTCAAGCCAGTCGGGTGTAATTTACACCCACCGCTGGAGGAGGGGTTGTATCAAAGTTTTGCGTCAAATGACCAAAACAAAATTAGTCCCTCGAGAGCTGGGTCATCAGCTGTCAGGACGGAAAAGCAGTTTAGGGGGTATTAACTCATTTATTATCACAAACGGTGTCTGTGCCGTCGAAAATGGGAAGAGGGGTAAAACGTTTCCGACAGGTGACTTAGGCTGCCTAATGGAGGTATAAATTTAAGTTGATTTTTTTTGAATTCTAAGAAAATTCCTAAATAAGATTCAAAATTGTATTTTTGATAATTTCGGGTTCTTCCATTTTTTGCAAAGTTTTTTCCGTCAAAAAAAAAATCCTCAAAAGGACACTTCAAAGCCCCTCGGCAGCGTCTGAACCCAAAAATACCCAAACCGCCACGTAATTAATACGGATTAGCCTCGAGGTAATACCACTGCCCTCCGACGCCCCCCCCCCCTGCCATAAATCTTCGCCCTCCCCTGCGTCGTGCCTTTCTTGTCCGTACCGGTTGGCTCTGCTGTTTTCCCGCACTCAAGCGTGGAAGACTCAAATGACCAAAGTCGGCGTGCTCCTGGCGACATAAACTCCTCTCATACTATATGTACACCCAATATTTATTTTTTTGCCCCGTGTTTTGCAAACTGGACTGGCGCCGGATGGGCTGATTGGAGGGATCGGAGCACCAACTAAATATCTTCATGGTGGTGGTAAAACTGTCGGTAGCGCCAGACTGCGTGCGCGAGAAAACAAAAAAAGACGCGCGGCAACGTACAAATTATCAAAAATTACAGCGTTCGTTGATGAGAGGGGTATTTTGTCGTCCTGACGACGAAAAAAATGGATAACAGGATTTTTTGATGGATCAAAAAAAAATTTTTAATTTTTGTGAAATACATAAAACTTGAACTAAAGAATTTTTTAGACAACGTATGCTTTTACAAACAAAGGCAGTGCCGTATAAAGTAGAATTTCCGGAAAAATATTTTTTGTAATCCGACCTTGAAGGGTTACAAATTGGTTAAAAAACGACTTGTTAGCGAACAAAAGAAGCAACAAGGTGTGACAGATGGATGCCGGCCGAGTGCCGCGCCTTCTTTCTCCCGATCGGGCAATTACTAGACCGGCCAGCCGGGGAGGGCAGGACAAGGCAACAGCTTGTCTTTTCACCCGACACAATGACCGAAACACCGCAACACAGGGCACGCGCTCGGGCAATTGTGTTATCGGTCGTTGAAACAATGGTCCGAGATAAATATTACAAACATAAATACATACATACAACATAAGTCATCTCACTCGCTTGCCACCCGGTTTGTCAATTGTGGGGCCGGTTGGGTGTTCGACAGGGATCGGAGTCATGAAAAAATTTAAAAATTAGTAAAAACCAATTTTGAGTGGTAAACAGTCAAAAAAAGGACAAACTTGTTTACAAGATCGTAAAATCACAGATTGGACTCTTTTTCACGCATTCTTTCTTTCTTGCTTCCTTATCACCAATTGACAACGACCCGGCGTTGTCTTTGAAGTCCTCAGGCTTTTCTGACCATTGGTCAGCAGTGGTCAGCAGCTACCTCCCCCCCCTCCCCCTCCGAACTCATTCAGCCCATTCATCGCTGATGCAGTGACAAAAATGAAGTTTCAAAAACTCCGATGACAAAAAAGTCATCCTTTGTCGAGAATTCGTCAATTGGCATGCCACGGCGCGCATTTTTTGACGCATGTGTGAAAAATGCCCATATGCCGATGAGTCAATCTGTGACCACAATGGGAGATGCCGTAGTAGCCGAGAAATTCCCCTGAGGTCCGGCAAGACCTCCCGGACAGCCGAGGACAGTAGCGGACGTTGTTTTGGCTGCGTAAAGTGAACAAAAATAACAACAAAGTGCCACCAAAAATTGGCTTATGTTAGCGAAGGCAAAGAGGGTCCTCCAGAAATCACGCCGCGGACGTTGTTATATTTACGCTCGGTTCCTCCGGAATGCAAAACTTGACAAAAATTGAGTAAGTACCACTTTTGACGACGAGGACGACGATTTTGTCGACAATGGCAATTCATTAAAGATGCCAGCACCCGAGGCAGCTTGCAGGACCGGGTCCGAGCGGGCTTGCGCACCGATGGACGGACGATGAACGACCAGAGAGGGCCGGTCAGCGCAACGAGCGCCGGACGCTCCAAAATTTGTTTAGTCAAAATGAAATCTTCCTGACAGCCCAAATTTGACAGTTTTGCATTTCAACGACGACGCGCAGACGGAAGCCAAACAGCGCTGAGCAAGTCAACTTTCAAAAATCTCGGAATAATCGGCGTCGAGTGTCGACAATGCTACTCCTCTGCCAGGGAAGACTCGAGTGCCTCCGGGCACAACATACATGCCTTTGCGCGGGTTGAGCAAGTTTGGCATCTTTGAACCACTCATGTTGGCCAGTGCGCACTAACTAACTAACCTCAAGACGTGGCAAAATATTAAAAAAAAATTTTGGAAAATTAGGAGTTCAAAAAAATACAAAATGCAAGAAAAAAAAGTTTATTTACATAAGTTTGGGTTTGGATGCACGAACGAACGCAAAACCGGCGGAAGTTGCGTGAAGATGGCATGCATTGTTTAACAGACAGAAATGAAACGAAAGACGATTCACGGGATTATGCGTCAAAAAGGAACGAACGCATTAGAAAAATGTGTTCTTGGTGGGGCTTACTTAAAAAAATGTCATCTCCAGCTGACGACTAGCGATTCTTTGGGTCTTCTGTGAAGGCATCTGACAGTTTTTTGTCATGTTCCAAAACATTTTTTCTATTCAAAAAATCGTAAACCATACAACTAAATCCAGGTATAGTAAAAAAACACTTTTTTGTCAAGTCGATAGCCCCCCTCAAAGACTTGTCGGTATGAACCCCAATTCAAAAAAAAGTGTATTTGCTCAACTGATTTCTATCCACCGGCTTACATAACTCTCCTCATAACTCAATACTTCCTCAATAACTCGAGTTTTTGACCAACAAGTTCTAACAATAATTCGTCAACCAACGACTCACATCGGTTTCATGCACGGATAATCTCGCTTGGCGCGCCGACCCGGATGAATGAGGAAATAAATGAAAAACAAACAAACAAGCTGTCAAAAATGCCCGGGACCGGTGTCGCGCATCGCCTGCTTCGAAGGAAGTCGGTCAAGTGAAACAAACCCGTTACACAACTTACCGCGTGGCCAGCCAGCCAGCCAGTAGGGGTGATGAGGAGGTGCAATCCTCAAAGTTGAGGAAGCGGGGGGATTACCGGCGGTGGCCTATGTCCTCGAACAAAAAAAATAAACAAAACCGCCAAAGATTTCGCACAGGGGGTACAAAGCCTCCGGCAGAGGAGCCTTTGTGTACAGATACTTGAGATGCGACTGTTTTGCCAGGATTAGAGGGGCAATGAAAACTTAGTTAGCGGTAGATACTACTTGGCGGTCGACTAAATGGGAAATTGGTAAACAGGCCGCTGTCAAAAAAAATTTATTTTTGAAAAATGAAAATTATTTATTTAATTTTTCAAAATCAAAAATTATCATTATTTTTATAATTTTTATAGAATAATTAAAAAATATTTAAATTTAAAACATAAAAAAACAATTAAAAAATTTTTATTTTATTATATTTCAAAAAAAATTATTTCAAAAACATGTTCATCATAATTTTTTTAAACGCCGGCAAAATGTTCCAAAAATTATGTAAATGCAATTTAATGAACAAAATCTGTCCCAAAAACCTGGCTTGGTCACGCAAACAAACAACTGAGGAGTTGACATTTGTCAAAAAAATGTATATTCTTCGTTATCATTTATACAAACCGAACAACAAAAGAATTTTATATCAATCAAATGTTTTTTGTTTCACAAAAAAATCAGAGCTCGTACTAAGCACAAAAAGAGCCTCATGTCCTAAGGCAAAATCAAAAGCAGTGGATGAGTAAGCAGCGAAACAAACGCGTGGCGTGCCCCTCTCATCGACCAACCCCAACCACAAATCTGTGATACCACCGCCCAGCTTACTAAATATTTATTATATTTATTTATTGTCCAGTCTGTCGTCCTCAAATTGCATTTTTTGTCCATCAAAAAAAGTGGACTTTGTATTTGTTTGTTTGAAAAAAAAGCACAATGTGCTAGCGTTAAAACCGTTGTAAAATGCTTTGATCAAATAGAGTCGTTTTTTACGATCACATTTGGCCAAAAAAAGTTTGATTATGACTAATGGCTTTGAGCGGACAGAGTTAAACACAGATCCGAGCAGACAGACTTTAATATTTATTTACGACTTAATTTTTTACAAAGGTGTGTAATAAAAGTTGTTTCGACGTAAATCTCGGTCGGGATGACTAATATCTCTAAAAAAAATTCTAAAAAAAAAGAAAGTCTGTGCGCCGTTTTTCTCTTCGAAGAAACTTTTTAGTCACTTGCTGGAACAAAATTAGCGTCATTATGCATTCAAACGCGACTCGAATCAGGCACTGATAAAAATTCACCCGCGAGCAGTCGGAAATGCTTTATTTGGCATAATTAAACACTAGGACACTCTGAATCTTTGGCGAGAAACAAACGCAGTCCGGCTAGACAGTGCACCGAAGGTCACGACAGTACCAGCCTCCATAGCTGACGCGAGCATCCTCGCAGGCGTAGTAGCCGTAGGGCGCGCCGCACTTGGAGTTGACCAGGTCGTGTTGGCACGAGATGAGCGTGCCGACCGAACTGAAAATTGAGATAGCAATTTTTTGGGGTAAAAGTGTATGTTTTAATAATTCAAAACCACACCTGCAAAGATTGTCGATATTGGCAGAATGATCGAAAGCCTGGTAGCAGGTATCGTCGTAGTCGAGACTCGTGACGCAGGCCCAGCTATCGGCCCGCTCGATTTCTGAACCATGATGATCAATAATCGCGTAAAAAAGTATCTAATAAGCTTACGCTGATAAGCGACGTTGCAGAAAAAGTCTAGATGCTGGAAGAGGCGGACAAAACTCATTGCTACGCGGATGTCGGGCGTGAACTGGATAAGACTTTCGACGCTCACGCAGGAGTAGTACAAAAACTGCCCTAGGTGGAGGTAGAAAATGTCGCGGCTACTGAAAAAATAAAATTTGTCGTAACTTTCAACTATAGCATAAAAAATCAACTTACTGACAAATCTGCGAATAATCCGAAAAGTTTCCATTTGACAACCTTCGACGAAGAAGCGCAAACACCTGGGAAGCCTGGGTCCATTGCAATCCAGATCCCGGCAGCGTGCGGTTAACGAATTCGTTCTAAACATTTTCTACAGTAACCCAACCTGGTTCGACCACTTACAAAAGGTTCCTCGATGAAGCGAACAGTCACGCAATCCGATGGGCCCTTGGTCTGGGGCTTGTACATCAGCAGCTTGAGCAGATCAACATTGGAAGTGCTCTCGACGAGATTGTCAAAATACAGCGGATTTTCGATTTTTTCAGCGACAGCCGAACCAAAAACGGCGAGCAGGAGCAGGAAAAAGACAGCCATGACCTACCGTGATTGGGCGAGACTGTGGGTAAAGTGATCATTCTCAGCTGCATTGTAGAGGACTCCGGTGATAAGCCCGGTGGCGATAAAGCGTGCTCTGAGTGCTCCAGTAGCAGGAAAGTCAATTTACGGACCGATAAGAGAGACGACGCCGTCTTGCTACAAGACAGGAACAAAAGCATAAATCAATTTTATGGATGCTGTTGTGGTCAATAATTGCATAATAATTGCCGTGAGGGGTGATGATCGTGATCATTGCTTTGCACGTGAAGTGATCAGGTTCAATTGTTCCAAGATTGGGAAATGTTGGAAATTTTTGATGAAATTTTGTAAAACAACTGTTTTTTTCTGTGAAAACTGAAAAATGTTGTAGAACATTATTTGGTAGAGTTACGGTTTCCAGAAATTACGTTTTTGTCATTTTTGATGATTTTTGGTACTTTGTTGCTAAAAAAATGATTTTTGATGGAGAATTGACGTAATTTTTGATAGGAAATCCAAAAAAAATTATAGTAGGATTATAACAAAATTTATTATTTTTTTGACAAAAAAAATATTGTAATGTTGTAAAAAATATTTTTTTGAAAAAAAATATGAAATAAAAAAAAAATAATTATAAAAATTTGAAAATGACATCTAAAAAATTTTTCCAAAAATCGTAAAAAATGGCAAAAATGCGATTTTTGGCAAGAGTTAAATAACTCTTCCAGATCCCTGCAAAATTTCATGAAAAATTTCCAAATGTCCCTTAACACATTGTAAGATGCAATGCGACCGTGCCCTGGCTGTCAAGAAAAAAACCTTGAAATAAGAGTCGCTTCAGCCAAGCAAACAACTAAATGCCAGCCAATTTCGCCCGAATGGATCATTTGCATTCGCCCTCGCCCTTGCACTCGGCACAGCAATGGCGATGGAAATCACCTGGTGTCACTCGTCGAAGCAGAGAAAAGTTCAAAGGTGCATTTAGCAGTAAGTGTCGCTCGCATGATCGCACACAATATTTATTTTCTTCTTTTTTTTCATGTTCATGTCAAAAAATATCGGAGCGATAGCGTCTCGTTTGTCTGTGTCGAGCCGATTTGCCGCCGCCGCTGCTGCCGCCACCTCTGTTGCCGTGTCTGCCGTCGATCGTGTTGCGCGCAGCGGCAGAATTGATTTTACCGGGAGATGGAAGCGGGTAGATGCGTGTCCTTGTCTTACTCATGCGTCGTTTCATCGACGAGACCACCACTTGACACAACCAAACCAAACCGATACGTTTGCGTGAATGTACATATTTTTTCGTCCATTGTTACCCCAAAAATACGACCGAGGTAAAAAAATTGAACTTTGAATAAAAAAAAAGCAAAACTGTCCTGCAATTTTTGTGGTTTCTTTGATTCCAAAAATCCATGAATAACTGTTCCGGGATCGCACTCGTCTTTACGATGAGCAATTTGTTGTTTGTTTGATGTTTGTTTTTTTTTGAAGCCGCTGTCAACCCGGAGAAGCCCTCACCTGCCACCTGACAACTGACAACAACCACCGACCCGCCCTCCGGTCTTGTCTTTCTGTCCGGATCTTGCATGTCTTGATTACTCAGCTTTCTGCTTATTGTTTTTTTTGTCCCGAACAACAGCAGCAGCTTTGAGCTTGAAACATGCCTGTCAGTTGTGTTTACATTATCTGGCTTATTCTTTTTTTTTGATGTCGCGTGGATGCCTTTTAACACTGGATTTTGTCTTTCCTGTTAAAAATCGAGACAAACGGGTTTTTACTGGCTTTCTCCCGGTTTTCTTTTTTTTTCTCGAGGACGTTTTGATGAACGGTTGGCGCATGAACGGAAATGGAAGATGAAGGGCTTTTACGGCCTCCGCAGGAGGTCGCTCGTGTTTGGAACTGCGGAAAGGAAAACGAAAACGAAGCGTAGTAAGAAGGATTCGTTATTCCGCTGCATTCTGATTTTGATGGATTTATGTTTTTTTTTCTGAGATGACTAATGACCAAAGGAGCTATTGAAATTTTTTTTTTTTTAAATTGGATTTTTTTCGGCATGCATTAATTTTATTGCGATTAGGACAAGCGTCGTTTATTTGTTTTTTTACTTAGACTTGATCGTAATTTTTTTCACATTGAAAATTTTTTCTTAACAAATAGTAAATTTTTCGTTTGTTGTGTAAAATAAAAAAAAGTGTATGTATTTATTATTTTGTTCTTTCAAAAAAGGGAATTTTTTTATTCGTCCAAAAATTTTTCTAAAAATTTTTTCAAATTTTTTTGACGGTAAAATTTATTAGTTTTAAAATGTTCAAAAATTTTTTTAAAATCTAGCATTGATTGAAAAAAAAATCGCAATTAATTTTATTACCTGAAAAAAATTGTTGTACTATTTTTAAATATTTTTTTACATTCCGCATGGTCATTTATCATGTCCGACAAAAAATTGCGGACTCAAAAAAAAATTTATTTGCTTCCACATTTTTTTGCAAAAGTCCAACTAATCAAGAAAAAAAGGGTGGAGTTCCCCCAAAACTGACACTAACGATGTGAATCACCTGTCCGGGCCCGAAGTGCATGCGTCATTGTCATTGTTACGTTTGAAAAGCAGACAAATCACAATTTTTAAATATTTAAAAATAAAATTGACGACCCCCAAATCCGAATCCAAATGGAGTTGAGCGGATGACCTGCGTGTGTGGTCATCATTGTACACGACCAGCAGCGCCCTGTACATAAATACTATTATTGACATTCCTTCGGGACATGAGAGGACAGTGGTCGCTCTGCAGGGGGGGTTGACGTGTGATCGATGCACGGCGACAAGCGTGTGATCATCACCCCCAAAGCGCGGCCGGCGCGTTGATGCGTGACACCTTTGTTGTGGTAGGGGTAGGGGTGGTGGCTGTGGCTGTGGACCAGACGGGCATGTGCGGGGATCGATCGCGTGCGTGATGCGTGAGCTGGTCCCTCAGACGGGGCCGCAGGCGACGAGCCAACAATTCTTGATTTTTTTTATTGCTTTTGCGCTCTTTTTTTGTGTTTCATTGATTTTTTTGGGGTGTTCGTTCACGTGCAAAGCTTTCTTTAATTTCCTTTTTTGTACATGAAAAAAACTGACAGTTTCAATCTAGCCCTAACTTTTTTTTCTACAACAAAAAATTGTTCATCTGTCTATTTTTGTGGCGTCAATAAAAATCCATCACACGACGTATCCCCCCCTTCCCGGTCTTCCGGTGTATGTATGTATCTTTCTTCCGATCGGACATGAAAACAGGCAACAATTGTTCAGTTGTCATTCCACTCATTTTTTGCAGTTTTGTGGCCCTCTGCATAGTAATATGTAATTTCCCGGTCACTCTTCAATCTTCAATCTCCAAAACCCCACCCGTAAATGGACTTTTGCGCCTCAAACAACAATGGAATTCCGACGTTGCGCTGCGCATGCGGACGTAAAATATGCGCATAAGCAGCCATGAAGTGGACTGGAGTGGTCGGCGGGAAGCAGTAAATTATTGTATTTACCTCCTCCCACTTTTAAATATAGTACTCTCGAGATCGCCGGTTTTTATCCCTTCAAGTTTCTTTAAATTAACATTTTTTTGGTGGGGTACCCTGAACCCCCAAAAAGGCCGCCGGAAGGATATAGACCCCTAACGGACCGATCGTTTACCTCCGTAGAACCTCTGTGACCCGTCGTCTTTGTTTGTTCGCTCGCGCATCCGTTCAGTCAAGTCAGTCAATTGGTTCGTTGCGTGCGTGTCTACGTGGCTAAGCCTGCACCGCCGCTGCTGCAGCAGCTGCTGTAGCTGTTGCTGTTGCTTTTTGTATAAATATAAACTTTCTTATTCTTCCTTTGCTTGCCGAAGGCCGCCTCTAAGACGACCCACATTGTCACCACCACGATGCACCGACCGAGGAAGCAACCGATGAGGTTCTCATTCTCCTTCCGCTTTCGGGGACGGGAACGATAGCTTTTGTCATTTGATGCTGACAGCTCGGGCAACTGTCTTCTAGGCTTGGTTCCCGGTCGTCTTTGGTATCTAAATACAAAACTATCGACAGATCATGAACTTTTGGGTCGTTTTTTGAGCTGCTGCGTCACCTGTTTATTCTTGTATGTACAACTTTTATGGGTGACGTGACACGATTTTGGAGAATTGTTATCAGTTGTAAACTTTTATGACGCAGTTTTTTACGGACTCCAAGTTTTTTACTATGTTTTTTTTTAATGTACGTCAGATGAACGAACGTGATTTTTTTGTAAATTCTGGCATTCAAAAAAATCACGGAAATGCAAAGTTCAGGTTGTTGCACAAACAAATGGGCAATCAAAGATTTTATGTGCGATTCATTTCCAAATAGCAGTGAGTTTATTTACGAATCACTCTTGGTCGAGGTCCTGGTGAGAAATTAACGCCTCTCACCCGTTCGATCTTGTGAGCAATGGCCGGTCAATTTGTTTTGCGATTGAATAAATCTTGCCTGGTCTGGCAACCCTCTCTGTTGCCAAACGAGGACCTCTGTCATCTGGCGGACACTTGTCTTCGGTCATTTATCACTTCTGTCGACGCTTTTCTTTATTCGTTCAAAAAAAAAGAAAAGGTTCAGTCTGTTCTCGGCTGGCTCGGGGTTTTCTCTCTTTGATCTCTCTCGCCTGCTTCCACCATTCATGGACCTCGGGCCCGGGCTGTCTTGCGCTTTGACACCACCCAAACAAACGGGAGGCGAGGCGTGGTGGGGTGGTTGCTTGCTGGCTCGTGTACAAAGTTCGCAGCCCCCGGTCGCCGGTCTTTTAAATCGATGCGAGCAGGTGAGAGGAAGGGGGGGGGGCGTGATGATGATGATGATGCTGATGACGATGATCGACTGACGACTGCCTTGGGTTGTTGTACGCGCATATTCCTTCTTCCGTTCTCCCCCGGGGGCCAGGGTCTGGGGTGTGCATGTGCTTCTCGCTTATCATTCGCTACTACCTCATACATACACCATGCTTTTCCTCTTTCTTTTCACCGTGAAAAGAAACAAACATGATTCGTGCTTTCAATCTCCTCGAGGCCACGTGATTCACTTTTTTTGAATTAACGCTTGTTCGCACCTGTGAATGTGTGTTTTTTTGTTGATTAAGACGACGTTTGAGTTATTTTTGTTGTTTACTTGGCCTGACCTGTGTCTGCGATGACAAATCAGTTTACAAAGATAAATTTTTACTTTTGGACGCGTCAATATTTTTTTTTTAAATTTCCTAACTTCCAAAAAAAATCGTTTCCAGATTCGAAATTAAATACAATTCAGCATTTACAAATTAAGATTTTTTATTTTTAAAAAAAAACACAACTCAATCAAGAAAAGTGTCAAAAAACCTGATTCTTATTAATTTTTTGATCTGTCATTTTCCTTTCTGTTTGCGTCCTTTTAAATTCCAGTTGATCGTAACCAGGTATTTTTTCCCCGACAGTTTCGAGATTACAGATATTTTTTACGAACAGTTTTCATTTATTATTAATTATACTTCATATGTATTTTGTTTTTTTCTGGCCTTAAAAATCGCGAATATTGCAATTGTGTAACCAAATAATAAAAGTGTATAAAATCCACAAATTGACAATTAATTGGCAAAGACATTGATTGCAGTACTCACTCACGGTGCTGCCCAGAGAGACTCTCGATTGATCGACGACGACTCACTCCTTGCCCCTGGCAAGTCTCGACCCTTCTCGACTGTTTTTCCACGCTTGGTTTTATGCTAGATGCCGCCAAGTGATCGTCAGATTATCAAGTACGCTGGTCTTCAGACAAAAGTCTGCAAAAAGGGTGGCACACTTCTTCGGCGAAAGGTTTGTTCGCTTTTTTTGGGTTTGCAAAAGTTGTCAGGATTTATTAGGCTTCTGAAAAAGATTTGGCAGGTTTTTTTGAAGACAAGTGACGTTGCTTCCTTGATTGAAGGTTTTTAGGTTTTCAGAGGAAGAAAAATTGTAGTTGGCATATTTTTTGGGTGTTCAAAAAAATCTGTCAATCAATGAATTTTTTATTTATAAGAAAAAAACATGCATTAACCCTTATTTGTGTATTTTTCTGTAGTTCGAGTCATAAAAAAGGATTCATCCGAGACAAGATGAAAGAGCAACAAACTGGAAAGAATGTAAAAACAGCAAGTAGCAGCCGCCACCGCAGGATGAGTCATCACGATGACTAGTCATTATTTTGTATTTTTTTCGGGGGCTCCTGGTTTTCTCTCTCTCTCTCCCTATTCTTCGACGCCTTGATTGCGTTTACATACGGGATGGGTTGCGCAGGGACTGTTCTGCGAAAGCGAGAACAGTCACCGCGCAGACAATTTTTGAACCTCCAAAAAAAGTGTGTACAATTGATAAAAAATCAAAAAATCAACAAAAAAAGTGCGAACAATCGTTAAAATCAAAAATTTGTAGAAGTACGTATTTGAAGAAGAGCAATGGGTGGCACTCTGCATCCACAACGACCGTATCCCGCTCCTCGAGTGGTACAAGACGGCAAACGAAATCGCAGGCCACGAACCCATCAAGGTGCTCGACCTCCTTGACACACGTTTTGTCAACTTGTCCATCGGAGACGACCGCTGCTTTGTCATAGGCTTCGACCAGCATCGGCCAGCTATCGAACTTTCTGCAAGGACTTCGTGGGTTTTTTTGGCACCCGGAACAAAATTTATTAAATATAATGGAAATTTTTTTTCCGACAAAGAAATTTTTTTTTGGGAATTTTTGCATCTGAATTTTTTTTTATTGTGCTTCACTTTTTTTAGCGAATCAAAATTAGTTAGATCATTGACTTTTTGGATAAAAAAAACTTTTTTAATCGAAAAAAGCGTTTAACCGGTGAAAATGGAAAATTGAGTTATCCCGCGGCAAATTCTCCTGAGGCGTTCCTCAGCGAGCAATGGCACTTGAAACAGGCCCTTTCGTGACGCAACGGCAGACCCTCTCCCGGGAGATGTTCATCACCATCGTCGAAGCGGCCTGTTTCACGTGAACTCGCTTTTTTTTACCTCTTCGCCGAATTTACTTACTCACTGAATTTTTTTTGCTGGCTGTTTTTTTTGTCACCACGCCACTTTTTTTCAGCGAAGAAGCCCGAACGTGGATTAACGAAATATCGGTGAATCTGCGGCGCCTGGATTGTCTGCCGGTGAGTGCTAACGAATACCAGCCGATGCCGATGCCACCTTCGTCGCCGCCTCCGCCTCGGCCGGATTTGAGCGCAGCATACAGTCAGGCGGTGCCGACTGAGACTGAAGCTGAAACTGTCGTTTGTAACGGCACTGGGCGCATGACGGCACCTCCCGTTGATGATCCACCGCCGTTGCCCGCTCCTAGGCTTCAGATTGTGACCAACGGCACACAGCCGAGGTCCCCGATGGTTACGCCTGTTATTAGGAATCGTAAGTTTATGAAAAAAAATTTTGTGCTCTAAAAATCAAAAACTTAGTTCGATATAATATTTTTTTAAGAAAAAAATACAATTTTTCGGCATTTAAAAAAAATTTTTCTCAAAATTTCAAAATTTAGCCCGATCACCCATTTTTTTACAAAAAAAACCTATTTTCGATTCTTAGACATTTTTTCGAATTTTTTTCATTTTTTTTAGATTCAAAATTTCTAAATTAGTTCAATTTTCGATTTTTCTTTGCCAAAAAAACTATTTACATTTTTTTCGGCACTTTTTTTCAAATTCGGTTTTTTTAATTTTTTAAGCTCAAAATTGCGAAATTCTCTTTTTTTCGTCAAAAACGAAATTTGCAATTTTTCGGCATGTTTTGTTTTTCAAATTTTGGATAAAAGAATCCTAATTTTGTTAAATTCTGTTTTTTTTTACAAAAAAAAGCACTTTTGAATTTTTTAGGCCGCTTTCGATTGTCAGACGAAATTCCAATCGTTGTCAACTACGGCCACGGCCCTCCCCCGGCCCTCCCGCCTCGCCCGGGGTGCTTCAGCGAGGCAACAACTTCCTCATCCTCCTCAGGCTGCCACTCGCCTTCCTCGTCCTCCAACCGATCGTCACAGGCTTCCGCCGTCTCGATTCCGGCCCCGATCTCCGCTCCCACCCCGGCAGCTGCCCTGGCGCTGGCTCCACTGCCTTCGCTGCCCTCCCCCCCGACCAGTCCCTCCACACTCAGGGGCTCGGCACACAGACGATCACTCCGACACGCGAGGCGCTCTGGCTGCAAGCCAAGGTGTGATTCGTTACCTGGATCACAGCCGACGTCACCTCATCCCTGTTCTTCTGGCACGGCGTCAATGATCGGGGAAGGATCGGATCCGGCGATCGAGTTGCCACCCAAGTTGCCGCCGAGAAAGGTTGTTGATCCATCCACGCCGGTGCCGTTCGTTGAAGGAGCTGCCGAAGAAAGTGCTTTTCCAATGGTAGGTCTCGACTGGAAAAAAAATTGAATCGAAGTGGTCTTGACGGGAAAATTTCGGTCTCGAAAAGAAAATTTTTGAACTTGAGTGGTCTCGACTGGAAAAAATTGAATTTGTGTTGTCTTGTCGAGAAATTTTGAATTCGAACGGTCTTAACGGGAAAAATTTTTGGAATAGTTTTAAAAGAAAATTTTAAATTTGAATGGTCTTTAAAGGAAAATTTTTGAACTTGAGTGGTCTCGACTGGAAAATTTTTTTTCCGCGAATTCAAACTTTTTACGATATTTTTCGCTGGCTTGAATGTTTTTTGGATGGCTTTACTACTTTTTTACTGCCCAAAAGTTGTTAACGCTGGTACGATCGTAAAAAACAGGCGGGATTTCTGTCCCGGCACGTGGACACTTTTTACGGCTGCCAAACGAGCCTTCGTTTTTTTCTGTTTTTGCCGCAGGCACTTTAGCGACGAGCACTGGCACTAGTACTACGGTACGTACAAACGACAGCAAGTCTGTCAGTGGCATTCGTATTTTCTCAAGTGCTCACTGAGTGTGTTCGGAATTCTTACATATTTGTTTTTTTGGATGTTTTCATGTCATGACGACAAATTCGGCACGGGAGGCTTTCTTCGAATCCGAAGAACGCTTGTGATCTTTGAAAGCAATTTTTGCGCAAAAAAAACTGTTTTTTTACGCTCAAGTTGGTTGCTATTATTTTGTTTGTTTGCCCAAGTCGGGGGACGTTTGTTTTGGCAAAAACATGTTGCTGATAGACTCCGTGTTTACTTTTCACGGCAGAGACGTGAGACGTGATATTTAACGGTGCCAACTTTTTTTTCTACGTCGTAGTTGTATCGTATTCTTTACTTTGGCTGGGTTTTATTTTTTTGAAGTTCCGGGCACTCAAAAAACTGCCAAAGTACAATTTTATTATGTATTTCAAACCAATTTTATCTACAAACACAAACTTTTTTGTCAAATAAAATAAATGCGTTCTTCATTACTCAAAAAAAAACACGGACGTTTTTCAAAAATTGCACTTTTGACCGTTCGAATTCCCGGGACACCAAACTTTTACGACACTTCCTCACCGTCCCTCTTTCAGCCTCAGCCCCCGGGCACAGGCGATGACCCTCTGCTGCCTCCGTCTCCGCCATCTCCGATTCCAAGTCCAGGTCCATCAAAGCGAGCTCCTCTCCACCGACAAACCGCGTGCGAAATTTTGTCACCGACTACGCCGTCCGACAACAACAACACGTACTCCATTGTATCGTCGTCCAAGGCCCCAGACATGACGGCATCCGTGACCGCAGGAAGCGTTGCCCGTGGGTACTATGACATCTCTGCGCGACCGTCGCTGGACGAAACCAGTTATTTTGTTCTTCCGACGTCTGCCGACGGCGTCGCGGGCAATGAAACGGCTGGTTTTGATCAGTCGTCCAGGGCTAGTGAAGTGCCATCCGAGGATTCTTCGTCGTAAGTTTTGAGCATTAAAAAACAAATCTTGATGGTCCTGCAACGAAAAAAACAAAAAAAAGTGCGAATGGTTCTTACAGCGAAAAAATATTTTCGTGCTGAGAACAGCAATTCGTCGAAAAAAGTCGTTTTTTGGCGCAATTTTACAAATTCAAATCCTTGAATTCCTGTTTTTGCCATTTTTTTATTTTTATTATTCTGTACAAAAATTACAGACCAATAACCTTATTTACAATCCAAAATTTCTATTTTTGGCAATATTTTATGTATCTCAAAGTTATGGGTTTCGGGTTGGGTTGCAGACATCTCCGCCAACGCGCAGAGCAACTCGTGCTGGCGTGGGTTTGTCAATCCGTAACTTTGATAGCGATAACGACAAAAACAACATTATTTTTTTGTCTGCAAGCGCTGGGTTTTACGATGGCCATAAAATTGATCGCATTTTATCCCTTTTTTTCGCCGTTGCTGTTATTTTCGCCCCAAATCCCCAAAATTCATCATTTTGTGTAAAAAAAGTTTCTTTTTCTTGCAGAGATGACTTGGAATCCAGAAGAGCGTCCCAGGATCTGTCGCAGCTGAGGATATCGAGCGGTAGCTCGACGACAGAAGACGACTCTGGCAGGGGAGGCTCGGACGAGATTCCCACCTCCTGCCACGAGTACGTCTTCCTGCCTCCGGCGCCCCCGCTGCCCCCAAAGCCGTCGACACTGCTCCCCGTGCCGCCACTCATCACGAACTCCGACTTCACGCAGCAGCCTGTCAAGGATATTGCCCTGCTGCTCTCCATCTGCGTCGAGCACATTGCCTTTGTCGAAGTTGCCAATGCTGTATGGTATGTTTTTTGTGGAGAATTTTTTTTGGGGAGGAAATATTTTATTTTTGTAAGAGAATAATATTTTTTCTAAAAGAAAAAAATTTTTTGGTTTTTGAAATGGTTTTCTAATAAAAAAAACAAAAATGACGTTTATATCATTTTTTATTTTTTGTTTTTTTTGTCGCTGAACAATTTTTTGGAGTTTGAGGTCGAGTTCATTCATTTACATTGGTCCAGCACGGCACGGGCCATAAAAGGACACGCAGACCGGAAGGAAGTGCGCCTCAACTTTTTGATCTCCTTTTTTGTCGCGTCTGTCAAAACAAGCTGAATTGGGATATAAAAAACTTGTTTGTGACCAAATACAATTTTTTTTGAACGGAAAAATACGCAAATGAGTCACATCGCTTTTTTTAACCAAAAATGTCAATGAATCATAAAAAATTCATACTTATAAAAAAAAATTGTTCAGGATCGCAGGCTGGACGCAGCAAAGCGACGGCACCCTCGCGAACCTGCTCCACTTCGGCGACCAGCTCATGGAAGTCAACGGTGTCGCGATTCACTCGATGAAGCAGTTGCCTGACGTTTTTTACACAAAAGTTCAGGCGGGAGCGCCGATTCCCATAAAAATAAAATCGATGCCCCACGGCGCTACGTACGTCGTCACGAAGCCAGACAAGCTCTACACGCCCCGGTCCTTCGGCCTGGTGTTCCACAAAAAGAAGAACAAGGTTTGTCCTCTGGCAAAAAATTGTATTTACAAAAAAAATCTGTTTTCAGCTAGCCGAAGTCGTCGAAGGCACACCAGCCTCACGGGCCTACGTGCCATCGAAAGTGACTCCATTCCTCTTCGACAAGCACAACACGCCCTCGGTCATCACGGAATTCGACGGCATCCCGCTGAATCCCTTTTCGACGAACGATCAGTTTTATCGTCGCCTCGAACACGTTCCCAACGACCGCGAGGCCCGCTTCGTCGTTCATCCCTACGACCTCGTCAAGCTCATCAAGATCCAACTCAAGGCCAGCAAGGTGCCCCGCAAGTTCCTCCACGAGACGTAGACCTGCTAGAAAAAACCTGTAATCTCTCACACTCACGGGATCACTTTCTCAAATGACAAATTTGTTGTTTCTGAAATTATAATTTGTACAGTTACCAAAACAGACTCACCGCATTTTGATTTTTATTCGATAGTTTATTTGTAAATACCGTATGCAAAGGTTGTGGAGTAAATATGATGTTTTCACAAAGAGAAAATAGAAAAAAAAGTTCCCGAAACGAAAAACAGTTTTCGTGCGGAGATGACCGCGTGCGCGTTTTATGTTGTAGTTTTTCGTTTCGAGAACATCTAACTTTCAATATTTATTCCATTTATGCGTAGAAGATTTTTTTTGAAAAAAAGATATTCTGTTTTCATTCATTAAATGTTCATTAATGAATTAGATCATAGTTTTATTTTTTTTTCGTTCACTTTTTCCAACACAAAAATCCATCTTTGTATTGTCAGTTTACGCAACCATAACACGCTCATCTAATCTTCTTATGTTGCAAAACGGTTATGCTCACCTAAAAAAAATTACATGATTGTCAGAAAACAAGTGAATTAGATGAGATTCTTATCCAATGAAATGTGGTCATTGCGCGTGAATTTAAAGATAACCCGAACGGCGTCATCTCCGGATTCACCTGCATGGCCTCAGGGCACGCTCCCGGTATGAGCGGTGAATGAAAGTGATTGGTGGGAAGAAACGAAAGTCGTCCAGGTAAGTAGGTCGCCCAGACAAAAGATGCGCTCTGGCTTTTCTGTGCCTCCGGGCGCACGCGAGCCAGTCATGCCGCCTCCAATCTCGGAATCGTGTCATTTAGGATTTTGGGGTTTTCGGAGGCTGTTGGCGGTTGCATTTTCTCGTGTTTTTGTGGTTTGTTAATTCGGTGCTTTTTTTTAGTTTTGAAAATGACTCGGGTGCTGGCATCTGCCTTGACGCTCGCTGCTTTCATCGCCTCCGCCGGCGCTTCGTACTGCGGACAGTCGGGAGTGCCGTTCAGTCTCGAAGTCGGCGCTGATGGCCAGCCGATCCTCGGCTGCGCGAGGCCCACCTGCTTTGGCTGGGACGCGGAAGGAAAACGCTCTGCGGACACTGCTCAGTTTTACCGTATCCACGGTAAAGCTGACGGATTTCTGCGGGCTACGGATGTGAAGGGACCTGTCGTCAAGAATACTACTGGATTTGTTCCTCAGTCTTCGGTTGGTCGTTGAAAATTTTTTTTGAAAAATTTATGGGTTTTAAAAATCAATTTAAAGGTGTGCGAATCGAGCTACACGTCCGAAAAGTGCAGCGAATCGACTCAATGGATCGGTGGCATCTCACCTGTTAATTCTGTTGTTCCGGAGTCTGAATTCAAGATTCTGTGCTGCTCGTATGAGAGAATCGCCGAAGCTGCCGAGCAGGGCATCGCGGAGATCCACCCGGGTCAGGCGGTCATCGGAGGCGAAATCAAGGGCGAAGACGGGCGCCAGTACGCTTTCGAGTACATCAGCAACGTCGAGCGCTCTTTTGAGGAATCTGGATCGTGAGTTTTGACTTTGCGGACTTCAAAAAATGTGAAAAAAAAATTAGTTTTAGAAAACATTGAAAAAAAAAATTTTATGCAATTATAAAAAATTGAAAAAAAAAATTAATGCAATTATAAAACATTGAAAAAAAAGTTTGTATAAATTTTTTTTTTAATTATTTTGTGAAAAAAAATCTTAGCAAAATAAAAAAAAATTGCCATTGTTTTTTAGAGTTGTGTACAGCGTTACGACAAAGCGCTTCTCCTGCCTCCCTGAACCCTTGTACCTCGAAGCTGGCGGTGAGCACCTTTTTTTACCTGAAAAAGCACAATTTTAAAATTTGTATTTTTTTCATTTTTTTCAGTCGAATCCGGCAGCCTTGAAGAACTGACGTCAAAAATCTCGAAATCTACCGGAGCCAGCCAGCTTGGAGCCAAGACCCTCTCCGGCGCCCCCGTTCCCGGCATGCGCTACAAGACCCTTCCCACCGGCCAGGTAGTTCCCTGCACCGCTGAGGAAATGGCCGCAGCCACCGCACCTCCCCCAACAATGCCCCTACTGCCCCTCCTCCCAGGCTCCGGCATCGCGAACGGCAACATCATCCAGCCATCGATGTTGGACCCTCTCGGCCTCTTCCAGCCCCGAACCCTGCCCACGGCCGGCGTCCCTTCGCAGTACCCCTTCGGAGGTCAGAGCCTGCCCTCCTCCCCCTCGTTTGGGTACGTCGGAGTCCCGCAAGGCCAGCAAGCTCCCGGATCTGCCGGAGTTGGCCCAGCAGCACTCGCCGGCGCCCAGCAACCAGGTGCGAGCTTCTGGAACCCTCTGCAGGGTCTCTACGACTACTCACGCAACCCGGCAGCAGCCTACGGCGCCCAGCAGCAGCCAGCTCCCGTCCCCCTTCACGTGCCGTCCCCCGAAGACGTCGAAAATGCCGTAAGTCTTCCTTTTTCTCGATAAATGATAACAATCGGTGAAGATTCCAGAATCGGGCCGCAAAATCATCGTAGGCCTCGTCAACAGATTACTCCGACTTTGATCCGGTTCTTTTTGTCAAAAAAGAACGAACGACGGCAAATAGGGTGATCTGGTCTGATTTTTGTAATTTTTTGTCCGAACGTAATAAAAAACTCGATTATGGTGTGGATATGAATGATAATCAGTTGGCTTGGGAAGCTTCTTTGACCATCACAGATTCTTAATTTTAATTTTTTTTCTATTTCGGTGACGTATTTTTAATTGGTAATCAAACATAAATTAATAAAGCTAAAAACAAAATTATGCAACAAAGTTTTTTTATACCATAAAAAAGTCCGTGCCCCAATTATCTGTGTCACAAAAAATCCTCAATGATAAAAAAATTATGGATCCCCCACTCATGTCAGTGAGTAAGTGCACAGTGGGCGTTAGTTAACAGGCAGCATCGAGGTAATCCGGAGACCACGCAAATTGAGCCATACAGGTTCTCGCAAAAAATGAGTGACTGTTTTTTTTTTATCTAGCACATGTCGTTACCTGTCAGTTTTCATTGTTGAGCAATCATGATCACGAAATTTGTTGTTTGTGCGGTACTCGTTGTTTCAACTTTGTCGGTGAGCGTACCACGTGCACCGGCAACGGCGGACACGATCGGCACGACAGCCCCTGATCCTTACACTGCGACTGTCAATTATGCCTTCAATGCTCTGTACAACTTGGCTAACAACACCGAGCTGATTTTCGATTTTGTCGCTACCAGTGGGTTTTTTGACTACTAAAATTTAAAAAAAAAAAAATTTTTTTTCAGGTTCAAAAGAAGCCTCAAAACTCTTGAAATCCGTGGAAAACGTTCCGTTAAAGGCCCTCGACTGCATCTACGCGAACTACAACGCCTCGCGAGGCAGCTTGGAGGCAAACGTTTTGGCCGTCGAAGGTTCATCGTGTTCCGAGTATTCTGATTCCCTGGAAGACCTGGTCACCGCGCTCGGTTCGACGAACTGGACAGCCTTTGGAGAAAATTTGAACTTGACTTTGGGATACCCCA
This sequence comes from Turbatrix aceti, assembly GCA_963969345.1. Classification (NCBI taxonomy): domain Eukaryota; kingdom Metazoa; phylum Nematoda; class Chromadorea; order Rhabditida; family Panagrolaimidae; genus Turbatrix; species Turbatrix aceti. Next base: position 7,183,084 of record OZ017768.1, read on the forward strand.
GATCCCTCAAAGACCCCCTCGACGAGGTCATCGGCGATGTTTTTAACCTCGATTTTTCGTTCAATGGTATCGTAAATGTTCTGTCGGCCCTGCATAGCCTGAATTCCGCGGACGTTCAAATTTTAAGCCAGGTACAGCCTCTGTGGACTCCGCTGCTGCCGCCCAACGGATCCTATTACAATACGCTGGACTATTTTATGAAAACCTATCAAAATGCCAAAACAGCATTGGCATTCGGAAACTGCACCACGGACATGCTCAAACTCGTGGCAGAATCTGAGATGCACATGGAGCGGTTTGGAATCATCTATGGGGTCACTGTGGCGCAAGAAGTTATCACTGGACTCCAAAATACAGTCTTCCCTACAAAAGTCACCCAAGATGCGGCAATTCACGTGCTGGCGGTTAAACTGAGAAGCCTTGCTGTCAAATTGATCCATGGATGGCAGAATGACACGAGAATCTTTGTCGACCTGGTCAACACGGTCAAGGACCCGAACAATGCGATTTATCCTTTTGATTCGGGGGTTATTCGAAGTCAGATTGAAGGAAATTGAAGTGATGGGCATTCAAATACGATGCAATGCATTATAAATGTTTTTCGAGCTTTTTTAGTTCTGTGCTTTTTAAAAAGCAGAGACGGAACAGATTTCAGGGATTTTTAAAGAAATTAAAAAAATATGTTGGGAAATTTTTTCATTTTTTTGAATTTTTTAAAATTAAAATTGGTGTACTATTCAGATTTATCAAAAGTCATCTGACTTTTTCGAAATGATAAATTTACCCGGGCAAAAGCGAAGCGCGGCCGCGTAAAACAAACCACGTTCAAAAAAAGCCATATTGCCAGTTTTTGTTTTTTGCGGACACCCTATTAAAAACAAATAATTTTCGTATATAAACATATGTAAATTAATTGACGTTAGCCCTAACTCTGATTTAAATCTACAAAATTTGTGCTTGCATTTTATTAATTTTTATAACATTATTTAAACAGTTTTTCAGTCCAGAATCGGAATCAGTCAAATATGGGAACGCCTTCGTCTTCAACAACTTTCAGACTGCCTCCGGCACCAAGAACATCTTTGAAAATATTGCCGGCGACAGTCGTTGTGAAGAAAGCGACGAGAAGGAGGATGGTGTACAGGAAGTTCATTGTAGACAGGATGTATCCAAAAGATATGGAATTGTGAAAACTGAGCGCGTATTTATGTTCGCAAAAGTTCAACAATTTTGCTGTCACATCCGCAAAGTGCTTTTTCCCATGTACAAAACTGATGGGATTTTTACAAGTTTCACAGAAATCGGAGTGAGAAACTCTCAAGTTTACAGTACAGCAAAACAATACAATCTTCTGCAAAACCTGCAGAATACGAGAAAATGATCGTTTGCAGGAAAAACCCTATTGTAAACTTGAGAGTTTCTCATCAAAGCACTCTGATTTCTGTATACTTTGTAAAAATCCCATCAGTTTTGTACCTGGGAAAAAGCACTTTGCGGATCTGACAGCAAAATTGTTGAACTTCTGCGGGCATAAATACGAGCTCAGTTTTCACAATTCCATATCTTTTGGATACATCCTATCTACAATGAACTTCCTGTACACCATCCTCCTTCTCGTCGCTTTCTTCACAACGACTGTCGCCGGCAATATTTTCAGTGATGTTATTAATGCCGGAGGCGCGACTCTGAAAGTTGTTAACGACGTAGTTGACATACTTGACTGATTCCGACTCTTGACTGAAAAACTGTTTAAATAATGTGATAAGAATAAATGAAATGCAAGCACAAATTTTGTGGATCGACATTTGTATTTATAAAAAATTAGCTGTAAAAAAGTATAACCAGTATGTTCAGATCAGGGTCGGGGTAAACGTTCGCATTCATTCGTATTTGTTTGCCAACAAATTTGATATTTTGAATTTTTATCATTTTATTTTTTGGTAAAGTTTTTTTAATTCTCGTTTCTGCGTTATTTTAAATTAATTTGTGTCCTTCATTATTGTATTTTTCAAGATTCTTTATCAAAAACAGAGTCGAATGATAGGTTTCCGTGAGAGAAAAAAAAACTGTTACAGTTCAAAACGGTCTCCACCAGCCTCGAGCTTGGGTTTCTTGGCCGGCTTGATGTCGATGGGTTCCTCGTCCTCGCTGAGATCCTCCTTTTTGATCGGGTCATCGTCCTGCTCTTCCATGGCCGCGATTGCCGCCGAAGCGTTCAGAATAATAAACGACCGACTGCTGAATCCAAATTTGACTTCGTCGCCGTGTTTGAGTTCGTAGTACCTGAGAGGCTCGATGCGGTCGTCGTTGAGAAAAGTGCCATTACTGGATCCGAGATCGATGATGTAAGGCAGCGTCCGGCGTCCTGGCTCGCCATCAGCCCGGGTATACGGTAGAGAACGGTATTGGAGCGCTGCGTGCTGTTTCGAGCAGGATGGATGGTCCATTGGGAATTGGACCACCTTTCGATCCCGGCCGATGAGGTAGCACGACCGACGGTGGATGTGCATGATGGGCAGGGGCTCGGGGTCCTTGCCTTCGTGGTTGCGGAAGGGGTGCAGCTGCCACTGGGCCTTGGGGAGTTTCGCTTCGGGAGGTTCGGTGTATTTGACGACGACCCCGTTGACCGCGTTCGTGTCTTCCAGGAGCTTTCCAGAAGGCACCAGAGACGGCTGCTCCTTCTCCTTGACTGGCTCATCCGCGTTGCCACCTGTTAGCTTGGGTTTTGGCATTCCGCCCCAGGGAATGAGTTCTGGAATGGAAAAAAAAAACAAATTCAGTCATAAAACCCCAAAAAAACAAAACTGACCTCCTTCTTCCTTGATTTCCCGTTTAATTTGCGGCGGTGGTGGCCCTGGCCTGTCACGCGTCGTTTCCCGCTCACGACTTCTTTGCGGCGATGCCGATTTCCTCCGACGACCCGAATCCCGGTCCCGGCTCCTCTCAGCCCGCGGCGGCGATCGTTTCGGACTCTCCGAAGCCTCGCTTTCACTTGAACTCGGCTCACGCTTCCTCACCGGTCGTTCCCGCCGGTCTGAGCCATCGCTCGAGCTGCCCAGACTGCGTCGACGTTTCTCTCGGCTACGGTCAGCCCGCCTTGACCGGCGGTCGACTGAATCGTCACTGTCGCTGCTGACTCGGCGTCTTCTGTGAGAACCCGAACGATCACGATCACGGTCACGACCACGGTCGCGGTCACGGTCACGGTCCCGACGTCGATCATCGTCTCTCCTGTCTGAAACAAAACATAACCCGTCAAAAATCCCAAACATTCGTTAAAGAACTCTACCTAATCGTCCGCGATGGGAATCTCGTTCACGACGACTTCTGGAGTCGTCCCGTCGTCGTCGGGGAGAGGAAGAAGGTGATCGCGGCATTGTTCTGCCAGGTGAAGACGAAATAGAGTGGTGGAAAGATGACAAAACAACACACAACCAACTTTTTGACAAAATAAAGCGCAGCGTTTTTTTCGTGCCGGGAACCCTGGAATGTCCGAGATGGTAGATGCGTAAAAATTTTGTAATTTCAAGTATAACGATATTTTTTGGTAGCATTTTTGCTCTAATTTTTTTTCGGTGCCTGATTTTCCTTTTTCTTTGTTGGATTTTTTTACCAAAATAGGTTGCTTGACCTTTAGCAGTTGAGATCATGCAGGAATCATTTTTTACGCATTTTATGGTCGTCGATCGGTTAAATCGCTTGCCGCATTGATAAAGAACGACGCCGGCAAGCGATCCATCTGTGCGAGATTATCTCGCGGTGTTATGTATGTAGGTCAGGACACGTTTCTGTCGTATCTCGTTTTTCTGCTGTTTGTGTGTTCGGAAAAGTTTCATCCGATCGTCATTTTTGTTTTTGCTCACTTCACGACTTTCAATGAATTCTTCCTGGCTGCTGCTTTCCTTGGCTTTGGCTTTGTTTGGTCAAGCCCAGGCCTACATCTACGGCGCCAACGATGGTCCACCAACATTCCGCGTTCGCCGGTTTATTCCCATGATCCGCGATAACTTCGTCGACGTCACGGATAACGGCGATACAGAATCACAAAAAGTGCGTTCCGAGGACTTTGCCAGCTGGCAGCCTGTGAATCGTCTCCGTACCCGTAGGCAAGCTGTTATTGGCGCAGATGGTGTTGAACCGGTCCAGGTAAAGGCGCCGCAACGGGAACTGCCTTGTCAAACCACGAATTGTGATTCTGCACCTGGTGTCGGCCACCGGGTCATTTTGTACCCGGTTGCGAGTTCCTATCCACGAATCCTCCCCATGACACCGTACTCAGCGTACCCATACCACGCTTCTGTGCCCCTGATCCCTCTGTCGTCCGCTGATTACACTTATCCCCACACGCCGCTCGGCTACGTTCCTGCAACACCGTACCTGGGATCCCACGTGCCGGTTTATCTCGAAAATTACGTTCCTTACATTTGAAAATTTCAGGATGGTGATATGTATCATAGTTTATATGTGTATTATACCTTGTTATGCTGTTGTAAATGATTTCTGTTTTTTTTCTTCTGGTCGACAAAGTTCAGTTGATATCGCAGGTGCACGTACGAGCAACGCGATATCAACAAAACTTGTTGACGCAATCGGATAACTTCTGATATCACGTCACACTTGAACGTACAAAATGTGACGTCATGTATCTGACCTTTTATCGCCCCTAGGCCACACTTTTTTGCTCATCGTAAACTTTTAAAATTTTATTATCTTGCAAAAACGACATTTTTTTGCCAGATTTTGTCTTTGATCAACGTGTTCGCGTTTGTACATAAAAAAAGAGGATGGAGAGGAACGGAAAGACGAAGGCTAGGTAGGGCGAGAAAGGCTGTGAATGTTCTGATATGACCTATGAAAAAAAAATATTTTTAGTAAGAGCTCAAAAGAACAGAAGATGGCCTATTTCGTTAAAAAAATAGGACAATGACGCTATATCTATTATAAAAAATATATGTAAAAAACATGCTCGAGAGCGGGAAGAAAAAAAGTCATCCGTTTCTATGTTCTAGAGAGAGAAAAGACATCGGGGTGAGTTTGAGGGGTGTCGAGTCCAGTCGATGAACAACACTATGTACATCCAGGTAGGCAGATTCACAACTTGTAGGTGTGTGTGTATTCATAATCACGCGTCGCCGGTTCCCTGCACGGAGTCGTAGTAATCGTCGTTGCCATTTGAGTTCTTCGAGCCAGGAGGAGCAGCTTTGGGACAGTTGTCGTCGAAGCAGAAGTCGAGGCCGACGGTTAGGCGATCCTTCTCGACGACAATCTCCGCGGGTCCGGCCTGGTCGAAGTCGAAGATGATAGGCAGCTTGATGCCGTCCTTGAGCTTGGTTGCCATGTCGTCAGCGAGGATGAGCTCGGTTAGGGCGTTGATGAGGAATTCGATGCTGCCCTCATCGATGCCGTTGACCAGCGAAATGACATCGGATATCTTGAACGAGTCAATGATCAGCGTACCGGTCAGCTTGTAGTCCTTGAACTTCAGACTTGATAGCGAAACTTCCGCGAGCATAGACGCAGTCATGAATCGGCGATTCCTGTCCGCCTGCTGCACGAAAGCGTCGATGCGGCTGTCGATGATGATCTTGACCTTCCCTTTTTCGAGCTTCACAACCGGATATCCAATGGTGTGGGACCGGATATTGACCACACCCTTGGAGAACCTCTGCTTAAGCGAGGGGAAAAGTGTCCCCGCGCAGATCTCCGTAGAGTCACACTCTGTTCGGAGGTAGCCTGCAATATTGGAGTCATTCACGCTGTTACGACTGATCTCGTAGTCGAATCGCCGGTATTGGTCCATCCAGTACAACAAGCTCGCGATCGTGTGATTGGACATCTGGAACGTCACCATGCGCTTGGTGTCTGGCACTGGGGTGAATGCTGTTGGTCTAAAAAAGTAGTTTGATACATACAAAATCGAAATTAGGTAGCAAACAAACGTGAATGGCAATCGGAAGTCATTGAGCCGGGTCCTGCCCTGTCTCAAGATTCCGAAGACGTTGCCTCTGTGATGGAGCTCCAGGGAATCAGCGTTGTATTTCACGGAGCCGATGAGGCCGTAGTTGATGAAGTAGTGGTCAAAAAGCGCGGAAGTCATGGGAGTATTGAGCAGACGGTTGGACACCACCGGGATGAGTTCGGCGTGGAACGACGGACAGATTAGCTGATCAACGTTCTCGCGCACCGCGCGGTGGATGAAAGGCAGGTAGTTGCGGAGTAAGTCATAATCAGCAGCTGAGAACCCAAAGCTCAAGTCGGACACGTGGACAGAACACTTGTGGAGGTCGGTTTTGAGGTGTCCATCCGAGTTGATGCCAGCCAGGAGAGACATGTTAACAGAGATCTGCTCGTACGTGATTGGCACCTGCCCAGAGACCTCACCGCTATTTGATATGATTCTGTACACTGTTCGAACAGTTGCTCGGAGATTGGATCCCTGAAATTATGAACTAGTCAACATTGAGAAACCGAAAAAATGAGTAGGGAACGAACCGTCCATCGAAGATCCCTGCCGGGATTGATCTTCATCTGTGACTTGAAATTGCCCGCTTCGTAGTTCTCCACCCGTTGTGACGCCAACACGAGACTCACGGATGGCGTGAGGGGCAGCGTGACGTTGTACGATATTTCGCCGTATTGCAAGAATTTATTGACCCGCTGTCGGAGGTATTCCGCCATCAAGTCCAGACCCTTCTGATTTACGCGAGACGTGAAGCCTGCATAAGTGTTTTTCTCGACGAATAAGTCATCTGAAGACAAAAAATAGGTTGTATTAAGGTTCAAAATTTGGGATGAAAATTAGGTATTTATTGGTTCAAAAAAAACGAACCCGCCAGCGATTGAGCATTTGTACTCTGAACGAAGGATGCGGCAATCAAAGCCACGGAAAATAAACTGAGATTCCGTGAGATAAATAGATGACTTCTCGAAGACGGTTCTGATGATGGCATGGTAGGTTTCCTTCTGGGTGGATGCGTCATCGGATATCTGGCAGACAGGTCACCACCGAGTTGGTGAAATTATACCCTGCAAAAAAAAGAAGATGTAGTGAACGTAATCTGAAGCAGGAAAAAAAAATACGAGTTGGAACAGGCTTAGAACACTCGACTCGACGTAGGACACAACAATGAACACTACGCGTGGCACATGTTAAATTTATACTCCTCGACAGGTGAGGTAATCCAAAGAGCATCGTTCCGATAAAGTTCAGTTCCGTGACGTCGAGTGCACAAAACAGATCCCACGCTGCTGGCTGCTGGGGAAGAAGGAAGCGACGAACACCACAAAAAAAAGTCGTCAAACAAGCAACACAAAAAAAATGACTCCAAACTCCAAAAAGGCGGAGATGGCTGCGATATCCACTGCCACTGCAGGCAGCTGGAATCAATTAGGATGGACAGAGGCAGACAAAGACAAAGACACACATATACGACCATGACCATGACCATGAGCACGACCACGATCACGCCCCTTCCGGGCCACGGGCCACGGGCGGACAGGCGGCATCAGATAACGTATGTACATAGCTCGCGTGATTCCTGGCACGGACGGCGATAAAAGACGGCTATTACCCAATCACGCTGATTTGGCTTCTGCTGATGGTGCTTGCCCAGAGGATAAATGAAATCAACATACACACACACACAAACGAGAGATGATGACAACGGAAGATATCAGATATGTATCACAGGTGATTACCCGGCTTTTGAAGGGCAGATGGAGGCATAAAAGTTTAGGTTTTTGCAAAACGTGTCTCACGAATGATTGACCAAGCGTGCGAAAAACTTTATCGAACATTCCATCGCCGAAGAGTCGACCTGCAAGTTTTTTTCAAAAAATTTTTAAAATACAAAATAGCAAAAAAAATTATACATACCTGCGTTATTCCTGTTCCAAGAAGTTCGGTTTTAAACTTGGAACAGGAAATCGAGCATTTTCCTGTTTTTAAATTTTTTGAACGTAACCAAACACGGTTCAAAAAGTAGGGGAGGGGGAAAAAAACAATTGCATGCATCGACGATTGCATAACGCTGTCAAAAATGATAATTATGACTCTGGGAAGATAAAAAAATCACAGCAAGGGTAAAAGTGCCTGGTGTTTATGTTTTAGCCCCACCAAAAAATAAAATATTATACGAAGCGCAGTTGTTTGTTTGCAGTGGTGCTGCGGAGCACATCTTTTTCTTCTTCATCTTCTTCTTCTTCTTCTTCTTCATCATCTTCGTCTTCATCATCGTTTTTGCAAAAAAGTAATCCAGATGCTTTTAGCACGTCTAAAATCTTTTTTTTTACTTTACTCGAACTTGGTCAAAAACTAAAAAAAAGAGGCTACAGCGAAACCGAAACCAAGACCGAGACCGAGATCGAGACTAACGCAATCTCGACGGCCGACGGGGAGTGGAGTGACTCGGGTGTCTGGTCACCCCCGGGGTCAAATATCCTATCCTATGTTATCCGCGAACCGATCAAGTATCATTGACAGCTTTGCTACTACTTCCACATCCGCGCGCGCGTGAAAAAAAACGGGAATTGTCGAGTTCTGATAAAAACGGGATCCACGGTGAGGAGCGGCAAAACTCGATTGCAACATAGTACAAGCGAGCAGGAACATTGCAAACTACACAAAAGGCAGGGAGGGGGGGGGATAAAACAAAACTTCCCAATCCCCCCGAAAAACCGTGGCGACGTCCGGGGCGTGCGTGAGTCGATCACGATCACGATCACGAATCGTGATCGTCTTCTTTCTTTTTTCCCCGTCGTCTTCAGGAAGAGAGATGGCTGTTGCCCGCGCGGCGGCACGCGCAGTGGTCACTCTTCTTCCCTGCCGAGGCGGTGGTGGTGGCGGGCAACGAACTGGTTCGCGGTCGGTCATCGCCACGGGGGCTCGCATCTCTTTCCCTGGTGGATGGCTGGCTGGGATGCAAGGGCAGGCAGGACGCTCACGCACGCTCACGCTCACGCACGACGAAGCGGAACAGACAGCAGCATCTGGAGAAGGGGGGGGGATGGCCACTGGCTGGCTGGCTGGCTGTTGCACAACGAGTTGCCCGATCTCCCTGGTCAGCGGGAAACAAAAAAAATATTTAGTAGAAGTTACGGGCACTGCCCCATGGGAGCGGATTGAGGGTGATTAATGGCTTCTTGCGCAGACAATTGGATAACATCACTGATTCTGTTGAACAAACAAGAAAATAGATATTTAGCCTCGGACTAAAATAAAAGAAAGATCCACAGAGAGAGACTGGTCTGGACACAAGGAATACCTATCCAAAACCTGAACACCAAAAAGGAAGGACACTGAAACACTTTGGATCATGGACCAGCAGGGATCAATAGTTGGGTAACATTTACATTTTTTTTACCCAAACCAAAAAATTACAGAAATTTTTTTAACGGTTTTTTGACAAGATAACAGCGCCGACAGAGGCTGGCGACAGACACGATGTAAATACATCAGGAGTAAGTATTAAATCAAGTCGCCAGAAGGCGAAACAAGCAGAAGCCACTCGTCGCCTTGTCAGATGTCCGGTTTTTACTCGGATTTCACGAGATAAGCCGCTAAGTACTATCTCATTCAACGGCGTGTATTTTGTAGTACATAAATATTATTCATCCCCCCCCCCTTACTGACTATGTATCTATGGTAGTTCGAACTTGGGGAAGAGAGGGAAAACCCAACCAAAATCAATGCTGTCGGAGGTTACGTTATTGTATGTACGTGCCTGTCTGACTGAGAATATTGTGCGTGTCAGTGACCATAACTCATTCCCATCCGGTATTCATTTGTCTGCGTGAAAGTGGACAAAAAAGTTGTTTTGTGCTGGCAGACAGTCAAAATAATGTGATTATAGGAAAAAAAAGTGGATAGACCACGAAAAAAACGCCCGAAAAGATGGACACAAACAAAAAACTGAAATTTTCAAAAATCAAGTCTCGGACGTTTTCAATTCGAAGAAAATCCAATTGACGAACAATCAGAATAGAATCCCTGAGGCTTGGTTGGTCTTGGGAAAAAACAAAACATTAAAAACGGGTCCTGGCAAATCTGCTACTAAAACATCAGGGATACGATAAAAAAAAATTCCCACCACCACTTGGATTGTGGTCTAATTTTTTTGGCAGGAAACAAAAAAAAGAAACAAAATCAATTTTTAAAAATTTTTACTACCGTAAAAGGAAGAAGGAAGAAATTGTCTTTTTGATCAAAAAAAATAATTTCACGGGGCCGGTCGTCGGGTAGATGAAAGCAGCGGAGAAGAAAAGGGAGACAATCAATGCAAAGTGAAAAAAAAAGAAGAATTCGATTTGACAATACATATGCATATCGACAACAACGGACACCACGGACAGGTCAGCTGGAGAGGAGGGTGAGATCAACTCGGTACTACGGGGCTGGTTGGTGGTTGTTGGTTGGTTGGCGAGTGGTGGGGTGAGTATCCATCCCAACGGGCATCTCCATCGCGTAGCATGGCGGCTGCATACTTCGACCCATTTTTGGATGCAGATGATGTTGACGACGACCGCAGGGCAGGGCAGGGGCAGCATCGTCCGAACCAAACTGAACCCCCTGATTAGACTCGCTCGCGAATCGAAGAAAATAATTTTTTTTTGTTCTCGACACGCATCGTGTACGTGTACGTTGTACGTATACGTATACGTGATTGCCGTAAGATCGATTGATTGAAGACGATGAACGACGACGACGACGTCAGGCTGGCAGACAAGCTTCATCGGCACGAAATCGAAATCGAAATCGACATCGACGTCGACGTCGTCGTCGTTCCTTTTTTCTTGTTCTGGCGAACGAACGGACACCGGACACAATGACCATTCAAGCAGGCAAAGGCAGGCGGGTTTTTGATTCGATTCGCCACTTTCACTTTGCGTTCGTTCGATAATTAATAAATAGATAAATATTCAGGATTCTTTGCCCATGGGCGAACTTTTAAAACGCAACGCGCAAAGTGCGAACGAAGCGCGAAAAAAATGTGTGACAAAAGAACCAATTATTTATCATTGTGTGACAATAGAACGGATAAAGTGCAGATAAAGACTAAATCAAGGGTTTCGACACGAAAATATTAAATATAACAATTTACGGTAGCTAAGTAAGTTTGCTAATTGTTATGTATGTACCTTCAAATTGGGTTTTGACACGAAAAATAATTTTTGGCGGGATTTTAAATTTTTTGAGTTTTATATCAATTAAAAAACGCGGTGCCAAAAAATGTTATTTACCTGTTAATTGTACTGTACTTTCGGCTTTTTGGGCATGTAAATAAAAAAAATCCCCTTCAAAAAAATTTAGAAATAAGGCAAAAAAAATTGGTAACCTACAAAATGTTCAAAAAACCACCTCCAATCGAACTTGCGCGAAGGCAGCATAAAACACGCACTTATGACACGCGAATCACCGTTATCCAGAACACGCCATCTCTTTTTATAGGCCCTGACGCGTCCGACCCCTTCGACCAGGACGAATGCCACGCTTCGGTGAAAGCGTGTCCAAATCTTTGATTGAAAGGGTTGTTGCGTTCTGTCCTTTGAGGAAGGAACCGGAAGCTTCCAAAGGATAACATGACTCACATGGTTATTAAAAAAAGGTGACGTAACACAAAAAAAACGACCTCAGGGCCCCCGCGACGTGTTCAACTGGTCTCGGCACGAAAAAAACAGGATTCGGTAAAATAAATAAATAAAATTTATGAATAAAAGACAATTTTATAATAAATATGATACTTACAATTAAAAAAAATAGTGATGGCTTTGTATAACAGAGTGAAAAAAAACACATAAAATATGACAAATTTGTAGCAATTTTCAAATTTCCATCCCGGCAACCGCGCAACCCGACAAAATCCTCAAATTCATGGAAAACTGATCCAGAATCAGGCAGGAGGCACGCATTGGGCGCAGGAATCCGGCGCGTAGCCTTCGATCTGGACAGTGGTCTCGTGAGCGCCGTACTGCATCCTCAGCATGGTCGTCGTGTCGCGGAGAACTTCCTGGGCGTTGCTCTTCTCTGCGTCGATTTCGAGGTGCACAGAGATGGCAATCTTGTTCATCGTCAGCGCCCAGATTCGAAGGTCGTGAACCTTCTTGACCCCCGGGATCTGCTCGAGTGAGTCGAGAACGAGTCGGAAATCAATGCTGTTGGGACGGCCTTCGAGGAGGACGACCAGAGCGTCGCGGACAATGTACACCGTTGTGCACAGAACAATCACGGAGAACAGAAGCGTACAGATGGGATCCGCTACCGCCCAGTTTTCCTGAAAAATAAATACGAGCGTGATTGAGGGCAATTTATGCCGGAGAACAAACAGTTAATTTTTTTTTTAATTTTTGTTAAACCAATTTAAAAAAATTTAAAAGTAAAAAACGGGGACTGTGACCTCAATGGGACCCACTTACATTCCAGAGAATAAGAAGCGCAGCGATCAGGACACCGACGGACTGAAGCAGGTCGCCAAGGACGTGGACGAAGGCCGCTCGCACGTTGATGTTCTGACCGTCTTCGCCGTGGCCGTGGCTGTGGTCGTGGTCATGACCATGTCCGTGATGGTGTCCGTGACCTCCGCCGAGGAAAAGTGTGATGCCCATTCTGAAAAATAGGAAAAATGATCAAAAAAAGCTAAAATAGAGGGTTTCGACACGAAAATAACAATTTACGGTAGTCTGGTTCAGTGATTGTTACTTTCGAAATGGGTTCTGACACGAAAATATTTTTTGGCCGGATTTTGATTTTTGACCTAAATAAAGGGTTTCGACACGAAAATATTAATTTACGGTAGCATTGTGCACTGATTGTTACTTTCAAATTGGGTTCTGACACGAAATTATTTTTTGGCGGAAATTTTGATTTTAAAAATTTTTTGAGCTTTTTGAAGTAAAACTCACACAATATTGACGACAACGCCCAATCCAGCAGTCATGGCCATGAGCGGAGCATTGATATCGTAGGTCTGATTGATGATACGGTCGACAGCCAGAAAAACCAGGATACCCGTAACGACCCAGATGAGAAAGACAGAGATGAAGGCACCGACGACTTCGGCACGATGCCAGCCAAAGGACATTCGCTGCGAGGCCGGCTTGGAGGCGATGTAGAGCGAGAAGAGAGAGATCATCATGCTGGCGAGGTCGGTGAGCAGGTGAGCGGCGTCCGTGATGATTGCCAGCGACTGTGCGAGAAGGCCACCGACGACCTCTGCTATCATAAAGAATAGACAGACGATTACGGTGAACCAAAGCACGCGTTTTGCCTTTTTATTTGCCACGAGTGATTCAGAAGAAGCCGAACGCAGGCCGTGGCAGTGGAAGACGCTGTCCGAGCTGCCAGATGTATCCGCGCTTCCGAGTTCGGCTGGATGAGGCGCATCTTCGGTGTACAGCCGGTTTTGGCTTCGGAAATGGTCGAGGCTGAAGAAAGAAATTCAAATTGACAAATTTGAGCGCAAAAAAATTTTCCCGTTGAGACCACTTGTTGTTTTCCCGTCGGGACCAATTATTCTTTAGAACCAGGTTTTTTGAAAAACAATTGAAAAAAAAAGTCAAAATGTCAAATTTGCAGGAAATAAATTTTCGTGCTGAGACCAGACCACACGTTGTTTTCCCTTCAGGAATAGTCAAGATTTTTTTGCAGAAAATTGATCATTTTTTACGGTGTCTGTACTTTTTACAAGACAAAGTCCAAAGACAAAATATCAGTGATAACGCAGCGTTGCAGGGCACTTTTTATGCTCAAGACCGAAAAAAGCTGATTTCCCGGTACGTGCAATCATTGATTTTTCGTTGAAATGCATCGGTAAAAGCGAGAAAAACACTGATCATGATGTTGTGGCTTTTAGTGTCGTCAAATTAATTTCAGTAGCAAAAACGATAAAAAAGCAGAAATCTGCAAAAAGATCGTAAAAAGAGGTAACGTAACGGTCAGTTTGAATTTTTTTATTAGGAGTTACGTTCGCCATCAACGGTCAAAATTGTTTTCTCGGTCTTTCCGGGATCAATTTGATTTTTATTGTCGACGGAATGGGCAATGAACGCTCATAGCAAAGATCATAGCATCCTGCTTTCTGTCTAGACAAGTCTTACGCTCAAAAAAACAACAGATCAGTTTTTTGTTTCCACTTGAACACAAGAAAAAAAGTATTGCGCATACGCCAGCCAGCCAGCACGAATGCCAACTCACCTTTGATCCGATGGAGATTCCAGGAGCGGTTGGCGCTCGCCGTCAGCCATACTTGGTGGAAATTAGCGGCTGCGGATGGGATGAGGGATTTTGAAGAATCACACCGGTCCTGCGAACAGGGAACGATCAAGGATCAGCGAGCGAGATGAGGCAGGCAGGCAGCACACGGGCGCTGCAGCAGAGAAGTGACTACTGACACGCGCACGCAGTAAAGACTTCGTCACTTTCACTTTCGTTCTTTTCTGTTGATTGCGACGAGGGCTACCTCGGCGACCAGTCGGGTTGGATGTCGCAGGTCAGAGCAAACACGCACACACGCAAGCATCTTGCCGGTGTCCATGCGCCGACGAAAAACCTCCGATCGTTATTGCAAGCGGTTGCACTTATCGTCAGATAAACAACTACACAGCCTTATCAGCCCGTGACTAGTCGACTGCGACGAGCTTTTTGTCAGTTGATCGCGAGGCCGAGGCGATGGTCGGATGATCCTGATGTAAGCCAAGTCGATTTTTGAATTAGATAATTTGCAAAAACCGTAATTACGGCCTAAAATCTGAATTTTCGAGCGCCCTGAAGCCAGATATTGTCATTTTTGTTTTTCTTCAAGTCATGACATTGTGATCAATTTGTGATCAATTGTGATCAATTCGTAAATTTATAAAAAAATTATTAGTCATACATGTGCCATTGGACGGCAAAAAATTATTTCTGAGCATCGAACTCGCTTTCAACTGAATTCCCAGCTTGCAAATCGTGTATACACAAGCTTTGGCATCCTCACATCACAAATTATGCCAAAATGAACACCAATAGTCCCACAAAAGCCAAATACAGCCCTCAACCTCCAAAAAACGCCTAAAACGGCATTATTTCAACTTCTCAAAATCCGAACCTCTCAACGCGAAAAAAATGACGGACGAGAAAAACTTGAAGATAATATTTCTTTCACCGAGCGCGCTGCAGGCAAAAAATGTCCCGTACTTGGGAAGTTTTTGACACGATACGCAAAGGATCTCTGTCAAAAGACATATCAAAATTCACAAACAACGATCTCCGACCATTTCTGCCGTATCTCGTGCTCACGGCTTTCCAAAATGAGTGGTCAACTGAATTCGTGAGTTGCTGTTTTTTTGCAGTTGGCATTTGACATCCATCTCACGATGATCATTGCTTATTGCTGTTTTAGGATGAATTGAGGCAACGTCTGCTCGCCTTTCCGGGGGGCAACAACCTTCTGCTTCACAAACGCGTCTTTGACGAGTACATTCCCAGGTATCCGAAGCACCAGGTGGCTTCTGCGGAGGCTGCGACATCTCAGGAGCGCAAAGTTCTCAACCTTCAACGAGAATTGCTGGTGCGCTTGGTTCGAGCTAGTAGGTTTTTTTTCTACTTGGAATCAGGCTTTTTTTGGGGTTTTATAATGTAAAAACAGTCGTTTTTTGATTTTTAGGCCGAAACTACTTTGAACTTTCTTCCACGCCAACCGAAAAACCGAAATCAAAAGGTAGAAATGGCAGAAATTCACTGGAGAGGCCGCCGACGAACAAAGAAGCCCGCTTATACCCCGAAATTCCGAATTTCACTGTTTTCGAGGACGACGTAAGCCTCGACGTACAGGCAATGCTCCTGATTCTGATGACTTCGATTCACGCGGATTTTGTCAATTTCGACCGACGATTCGTGTTTTTCCTCAATTTTTCGTACGGTCCATCGCTCATCGCCAAGGTTTGTACATTTTTTGTCACCTGATTTTTTTGGCATTCATTCGGGTCCTTTTTTCAGCTGATCATGAACCAGCCCCACCTGCTTGAGCCCATCATGTCCTACCTGGCCAACGTCCATCACGGCATCGAGTTTCTCGATCAGAACAGGGACGATGCGATCACGATGGTTGGTTTTTGCCGATTTTTTTTTTTGGAATTCAGGTTTTTTTTCAGATTTTTAAATTCAAGCCTTCGATCGCGGCTGACTACTTTGAACACTTTATGGGCAAGCGCCAGATGCTACACAACGCACTGACCATTCTGCTGGATCCCCTGTTGATAGACAGCAAGAGTTTCGTCGCCTATCTGAGTCGAATGGTCGCTGAACCGTCGATTCCGCTTTCGAGATACGTTCTCATCGATCCAAAACGCATCGACGCTGTCATGATACGCGTTTTGGCTGTTTCGGAGTATTTGAGGTTGGTTGGGGGATTTTTTACGGTATTTTTTGATCGCAGTCAATTTTTTTCGTTCTGGGACCCAGATTTTGTTAGATCCAGTTTTCGTTTCTAGACCATTTTTGGGGGTTTTGTTAGTACTTGTTTACGGTATTTTGTATATTGAGTCTTTTTTCGTTTCGAGAACCAATTTTCGTGTTGATATCGTTTTTTTTTCGTTTGAGGCTTGATTTTTACGATATTTTATATTCTGCGAATATTTTTTGTTCTGAGACCCGTTTTTTTCGTTCCAAGACACAATTATCACTTCCAAGCTTTATTTCACGCTTCAAAATTATTTCTTTTGATTCTCAAGATCAGCCTGTCGAAGTTGAGCGAGTCCAGCTGAAACACAACATTTCCACCGTATCCCCGACAACTTTTCAACTTACTTGGATTGGGGCTCTTGACGTCCAAAACCCGATTCTGTTTAGCGAGTTCCGTGAGTTGAGAAGCCGTAAGCGCACTTTTATTGAGCACCGGCTGGAGGCTGATGAAGTAGTACGAGTAGTCCTCGTTGATGACCATGGTTGACGCCCGATTGCCATCCGTACCGCAGTAATTCGGAGCGGAGAACACCGTGCAGAGACGGCGATTCGCGAAGAAGCGATGCCCGCGCTGACAGACTTCGTGCGCGCGAACGATCATATCGATGCCAACGGTCCGGACGAAGTCGTGCACGTTCTGCTCGCCAAACATGTATGACGCGTTTCGCATCCGGTTGAACTGAAAGTTGCAACACGCGTCGGTTCCCGTCCCTGGATCGGACCACATGAGGTCGAGGGCCACGCCTGTGTCGCATTCTGACGTCACTCGGGGCTTCTGAAGGATTTTTTAAAATATTTTTTGGGGTGTGGAACAGAGTTGGGCGAACGGTCATGTTTCTTAAAATCAATATTGTTCGCAAACAAATTTGATTTTACCTGTTTGTGTTCGTTCGCAAACAGATTTTTTTTATTAGACATTTAAAATTGAAAAATTTTCACGTTCGTCCACGAACAAAATTAAATTTCCCAAACACACAAAAATTAAAAAAAAGTAGGGTTACGGTTTAAAACGGATTCAAAATGTTTTCAAGTCGGAAAACTCAATTTTTTGTTTTTTTATTCGGTAAAACAAAATTTCACAACAAAAAAAATTTAATTAAAAATTTGTTCGCGTTCGCGTTCGTTTGCAAACACTTTTAAAAAATTTTTTGTTCGTTCAATTTTTTGAACAAAATTTTTAAATTCGTGAACAACGTCCGTTCGCCGTTTTTCCTGGTATGGCAGCTTTAAAACCAACTTTTAGCGCGAAAAGCGTGTCAAAAGACTTGATATCCGGCGAGATGCCTCCGTGCATGGTGAGCACGCTCCCTCCCACGAGGCAGCAGAGCGGGAGCTCGTTGAAGACCTTGTTGATCCGCTTCCAGAGCCGCACGGATCTCACACGCCTGCACTCTTCGTAGAATCCGTACTGCCGATTCATTTTGACCGTTTCGTGGTTTCCCCGGAGCAGCTGAACTTTATCCGGGTAGAGCACCTTGAAGCTGAAGAGCAAGAAGACGATCTCGAGGGACTTCCGGCACCGATCGACGTAGTCCCCCAGGAAGAGGAGTCTCGTATCCGGCGGATATCCGACTTGTTCAAACATGCGTAGGACGTCTTTGAACTGACCGTGCGTGTCGCCGAAGATGGTCACTGGCAGATCCATGACAATGAACGCTGGAGCGGGGATTAGGATGTCGGTTATCGTGTCGAGAATTTCGTCGAGATCGTCATCAGTAAATCCGTCTAGCAGCTGGTACTTGACGAGTCGATTAACCATCCTTCGCGCGAGACCTTTGGTCTCGGGTTTTGCGTTGAAGTTTCTCTCGTGCACAATATACTGTTTGAGGGGTTCGAGGAGGGACGGATCGCCGGCTCGGGGCAGCATATCGCTGGTGATGCTCTCGGCTGACTTAGATGCCTTTGCGACGGGCGTTGGCGCCGGTGCGGGCGCTGGCGTCGGCACGGGTGATGTCATTTGCTGATCGGAGACTTTGGACGGCGAACTCGGTGTCGATGACATTTGGGGTCACTTGGGGAGGGTATGCGTCGATCTTGGTCGTCGACTGGGTCGGACAGATGAAACAAGGGGGTTCGAAATGTTGTGGACGATGTCATTTTTGCATGGAACACTGAGACAATAATAAAAAAAAATTTTGATCTGGAATTTATGCTAAAAAAAATTTTTTTCTGCAAAAAATAATTTTTAGCAATTCGAAAACCGAAGATCCACGACCGTTCATCGTCCTTCTGGCCCTCCTGGCCACGAACCGAAATTTCCGACGCCGGCCGGACACAATTCCCTTCGCGCTCAAATTTCTCGCCGATTCGATGCCCAACATGCCAAATCGCCTCCTTCCGGCCCTCCTAGTGGCCTTCGTAGCCTCCTACGCGTCCCAGATCAACGTCGACACCGCAGCCGCTGCTGCTCTGGCCAGAAAATTTTTCGGAGGACTCCAGCGACTCACGGAAGAGCGCAGCGAGGGGTTGGAGACCTTCAACGAGATCGTCCTCCTCCTGGCCATTCATTTTGAAACATCGAACGACGCGGAACTCAAAAAACTGATTTTTAGTCAGCTTGGATACCAGGTTGGTTTCTGGGATTTTAGGATTACGGTAGAAGTTGGATTTTGGATTTTAGACAGAAATTGGGCCTTCTATGTTCCGGGAGGTAGGCAAGGTGTTCCTGGAATCGATAAACGTGACCCAGCTTGCGAGACTCGCGATCGCGATTGACGTGACTCCGGGGCTGAATGCAAACATGCCCGGATACCTGCCGGTTCACTGCATCAACTACCTGCTTGACAATAAGGCTTTCAAGAAATCTGGATTGGCAATTGAGGTGGGTGGTTTTTTTCCTGAATTTTGTGGAAAAATCTTATTTAGGAAAAAAATGTGGT
The DNA here is from genome assembly GCA_963969345.1 of Turbatrix aceti. Classification (NCBI taxonomy): domain Eukaryota; kingdom Metazoa; phylum Nematoda; class Chromadorea; order Rhabditida; family Panagrolaimidae; genus Turbatrix; species Turbatrix aceti. Next base: position 7,202,398 of record OZ017768.1, read on the forward strand.
TTCAGGACTGGATCAAACGGCAACTCCTGGAATGCCGGAAGCCGTGTCCACAGGTCATGCTGAGCGTGGTCTGGCGCTACGCACAGTCGTGCATGCCGGCGGCTCCAAACTCAAAGGAAGTCAACAGGATTCTCGATGAACGATTTTTGTTTGTGAGTTTGACACTTGAACGATTTTTTTTTTGCAAATTTCAGACAAAAATATATTTTTGCATTTTCATTCTGTTATATTATTTTTATTGTTTACTACGTTTTTATAAGTTTTAAATCAAAAAATTATTTTTTGGATCATTTTTTGATAAATTTAAATTTTAAAAAATGTAGCATTGTAATTTTTTTAATTTTCCGATTTTAGAAAAAAATGTTTGCTTTTGCATTTTTTTTCAATTTTTACTGTTTTTCAAATTTTAAATTAAAAAAAAAATTTATATTGTTTTTTTTGCAATTTTTTTTTAATTTGTGTGGCATCGGAAATATTTTTTTTCCAATTTGGACAATTTTTTTAAGTTTTGCAATTTCCAGACAAAAAAATAATTTTTGCATTTCCATCCCCTTTTTTTTCAGCAACTTTTCTCGGAAGACGTAATCGCATCAGCGACAGACGTGACCCCTCAACTCCTCGCGTTCTACTTCGTGACGGTGTTCACGCGGGCCGGCAACACCCTCTCCTTCACTGTCAACTTCCCGGTCAACAAGCCGTACTCCCGGACGCTGCACGATCTCATTCCCGTCAAACACCTCCTCCGCGTGATGGACGCCGACCTCGAAAGCTACCACCACATTGCCGTCCATCTGAGCGGTGTTCTCGCGGATTCTGTCGAGAAAAACTTCCAGGATGTCACGGATGTTTTCCTTGCCGACCGGGAACGGAATCTGATTCGTCCGAGAGCGTCAGATAAAATACCTGACGCTAGCACGGTCAGAAGCGCGGCTGAGAATCTCGTCAGTCAGCCACAGGCCTTTGAAGAGATTCTGCGGGTGCTCAAGAGCAGGTCGACGGCGAAGAGCTTGATTCCCTACCTGGGAGGCCTGGCTGCGGGTCTGCACAGAGCGCTGGACCTGCCTGGCCTCAGGCAAGGCATGCTGGACGATCTGGTTGTGCTCTGGACTGCGCTCTCCGGCGTTGAACCACGCAAGCTCTACGAAGAGACGCTCAAGAGGTGGTTCTCGTCCGGGGACAGATTTGTCAGTCGGCAGAGAATCCATCACGCCTTCGTCGCTTCCGATCCAGTTCGACTCTTCAGAGTGGATTCGAGGGTCTTCAAGGTGCCCCAGCTCTTCAGGGTCTTCCTCAGGATGCTCGACTACTACCTGTCATCCAAGCAGGACCTGACCAAGGCGATCGTTGAGAAGTACAATGTCAAGGCTACTGAAACGTGGGTTTTTTGATTTAAATAATTTTAAACAGTGTTTCGGTTTTGAAAAAATTGAATCTTGACCAAGGCAAACAATTTCTACCTGAGGATTTACAGAATCCGAAAAAAATCTGAAGGCAATTTTTTTGACTGAAAGTATGATTTTTAGACACATTTTGTGTTTTATTCATCAATTTTTCAAAAACTGCGAGCTTTTTTTACATTTACCAATTTTTTTTTCACCGGGTATAGAGCGTGGCACGAACCAAGGCATAAAACCGGCATAAAAATCAGGCCGCCGGCCGGCTTGCGGCCGGCCTAAATTTTCAGGCCGCGGCTTATTTTTTGAAAAAAATTTTCGTGCTTTATTTTAGGGTTATTTTCGCAAAATTCGACCAAATTTGGAAAAAAATTTTTTGGAAACAATCTAATATTATGGAAAAATGCATAATAATAAATTCCCCTGTCGTAAAAAGTAAAAAAAAAAGACGAATGAAGCACAAAAACGTCAAAAAATCATACTTTTTTCGAAAAAAATCAACTTTCGAATTTTTTCCGGCTTTTCCCGGCTTTTTCGGCCGGCCTTGAATCGAAAAGCCGGCCGACCGGATTTTATGCCTTGGCACGAACCATATTTTGCCTGCAAAACCAAAAAATAGAAAAAAGTGCTTTTTTTTCAAAAAAAACTCTGGTGCATCAGAAACTCTGTTTCGTAATTAATTAGCGCAACAATAATTTTGAACACGATTTTTTTCTCAAATTTTGTGTTTTTTTTAGACAAGCGAAGGAAAACAACGTCCTTCAGATGGCGTACACCGACCTGCTGCACGCGACGGTCATCCAGATGCTGTTGGAAGTCTGCGACGAGGAGATCAACGCGACCCCGAACATGTCCCAGATCCGGGGTCTGGCGTTCGGCGCGATCCACGGACTGTTCCTCACCTACCCCGCGCTCATCCGGGTCGTCCACATGCAGTGCTATCCCGTCAAATACGTCCCGCTCATGGTCGAGTACTGCGAATCGGCGTACGCGGCCATCGACGTCGTCGACGAGCTCATCAGACAACGCAACATCCAGCGCCGCGTCTTTGCCATTCACCTGGTCGCGCACATTGTCGCCAAGTACCGTGTCGAAAAGTACGTCACACAGGTGGTTCGCATCGAGTCACTCGTGACGCACGAACTCAACTTTCTGGAACCCGGAGAGAAAGTCATCTTCGCGTTGAACATTCTCTCGGCATTGGAAGTCTACGCGGACACGCTGCCGGCGACGAGATCGGATATTTCGAATTTACTCGAAAAAGCGGTCCACATCGCGTACAGCAGATTGTGCATCTACACGTCTACGGTGGCGGCCAGGCAATCGCCGGAGAAGAAGCTTATCAAGGGCGCGAAGTTGCTGATACACAAGTTGGCTGCAGCCTAACTAAGGTCGTGAATACGGAAAAAATGTTGTGCAAAATCAAAGTGGCTGTTGTTAAAATAAAGCGTTATCGAATTGAGTGATTTAAAAACCTAAATAATGTATGATATTGCAATTGGACGCACGCTTACAATTTTCAAGGGTCATTTGAGATCAATTCAAGTGATCTTTACTTTACTTTATTACTCTTACTCGTGCATAATTACTCATTACAAAATTAAAGAGACAGTGATGAGTATCGAGATTGCACGAAGAGGGCGCCGTCAATCGTAGCTACCTGCGTCACGTCGTAGTCCTTAGCAGGAGCGTTCTGGAAGGCCGCAAAGTCGTCGGTCCATCGCCTCGGAGGGTGGCCTGGCGGACGCTTGTTCTTTGGCGCGGTCGGAAGCACTGGCTGGTCTTGCGGTGTCCAGTTGCTTAGGCGGGTTGCCCAGTTCAATTCAAGTGATCACATTTTTTTAATTGAAATTTATCAAAGTAATTTTTGGTCGCTTTTGCATCGGAAATAAGTAGTTTGACTTCATGGTTGTCGGTCAAGAAGCCATACGCGCACTTTTTATAAATATAAAAAAACGATCTGATAATACAGTATTTATAAATAACACATTTACAATAGCCAGGCGACACGGGAAAAAAACCCGTGTCACTCTCACTGGTATAAGCAATTCCAGCATACGACGCGACGGTGGATAACGAGGAGAAGGTTTTCAGTTGATTTAGCAGTGTCGTTGTTGCCATTATACAGGGTGAACTGAAGAAACACAGTTGACAACAACGTCGAATTCAATGTTGAGTAACAAATTTTTGCGCGGAATGCTCAAATTTTCGTTTGGCAAAATGTGCTCAACGACTCTCTCCCGTTCGCGGCCGCTCGCTCTCTTATTGTCATCAAATTCACCGGAGTCTTTTTTTCCACTTCTCCGATTTTGTTTCGACGCTCTTCATCACATTCATTTACATTTGTTTTAGGCCGTAACCATGCTGTCAGGAGTCGATCGGTTTACGAACAAGAAGGAGTATGAAGCCCACAAGCGGCAGGCTATGACGATGCCCAACGTCACGGACGTCCAGCTCACCGTTCCCCCTCCCGGCATTGACGTGAGTTTTTTGTTTGTTTGAAGGCTGCTTCAGGGAACAAGGATTTTTGCAGGCCAAGTACTTTGTGACGTCTCACTTCGGTCACGGCGCGGTCGGCCATGGCATGCAGTTTGCGAAGGGCACAACCACGCTTGCCTTCATCTACGAACCCGCCACGGAGAAGGACCTCGGCGGCATCGTTATCGCTGTCGATTCACGCGCTTCGTCGGGGGCTTATATCTGTGAGTTTTGGGAGAATTGTGGGGTGTTTTGGGGGAAATTTGAGCGAAATGGAACTTTTTTATTCAAACGTTTCGATTTTGGCTTTTTGCGACGTTTTTTTTGAAAATTCTTTGATTTCGACTTTTTTTTCTGTGAAAATGATTCAATTTCGACGTTTTTGTGAAAATACATACTTCAATTTTGACTTTTTGCAACTTTTTTTTGTGAAAATGCGTAAATTTCAACTTTTTACGACTTTTTTAAAATGAAAAAACGTCATTTTTGGCCTTTTTCAGCCTCAAAATCCGTCATGAAGATCCTCGACATCGGAGATCGCATGGTCGCCACGATGGCCGGTGGCGCTGCTGATTGCCAGTTCTGGACGCGTGTTGTCGCCATGTACTGCAAGTAAGTCGCCCTTTTCACCCTCTTTTATTACCGTTTTCCTCCAATTTCAACCATTTCAGCCTCTACGAACTCCGCGAAAAATCCGAAATCACAGTGAGCGCTGCTAGCAAGTACTTTGCGACCCAGCTGTACGGCTACCGTGGACGCGGTCTCTCGGTGGGTTCCATGGTCGCTGGCTACGACAAACGCGGCCCTGCCATCTTTGCCGTCGACTCGGAGGGCACGCGTACGAGTCTTCGCGTCTGCTCGATTGGTTCGGGTTCGTTGAATGCCTACGGCGTCCTGGACGCCCACTACAAGCCCAAGATGACGGATGACGAAGCGCTCAAGCTCGGTCGTCGCGCCATCACTCTGGCTACCTTCCGTGACTCTGGATCCGGTGGATCGTGCAACATCGCTCACATCACGCCGGCTGGCAAGACCCGCTACCCGCCCCTCGACGTCAACAAGCTCTACTACGAATTCGCCGAGGAGATTGGACGCGACGTCGCTTACCTCCCGGAAACCGATGACTGATTTCAATCCTGTGCGGTTTTTGCTTGTTTTCCCTGTTGTAACGTCATTGTACGATAAATTAAAGGTCTTGAAACGAAAAGTTTCGGTCTCGGCACGAAAATTTGTTGTCGACTTTATTTTTTGGGGGTTTTGCCACGAAATATACCATTTTCTATAGCAATCGTTTATCAAGGTCTTGGCACGAAATGTTTTTTTTTTATTTTTCGGGTCTCAGCACGAAATTTGCCGCTGCTTCTGTTTTTTTGGGTTTTACAACGAATTTTTTTCTATCGTAATCATTGCAATCTCTTTTCGAGGTCTTATCACGAAAAATATTTTTTCGGGTATTTGTTCCGTTCTTTTCTGGTTCTACCACGAAATGTCTTCAAATCCCTTGTTTTTCAACCGTAATCAATAAGATATCATCTTTATTTATCAAATCTTCAATTAATAGAAGAATTTTACCATTTTGGCCAGTGTGTGGAGGGCGGAGGTGTGTGTGTGTGTGTGTGTGTGGTACGGAAGAGGGCAAGGCAAACAAGTACAAATTGAGGCAACAAAAAAAATGGAGGGAGGGAGGGTTCCCGTTTAGCAAACTGTGATGACTACTGTATCCTTGGTCGTCTGAGGACCCGCAATCGGAGGGGAAGGGGGGAGACACGTCTTTTCCACGTTTTACCTTTTTTTCCATCAAAACAAAGAAAAAAACTATGAAACAACAAACAAAATAAACACTTTTATACACGGTTGAATTAAAATTCGCGAATCCGAATCGAATCGAATCGCGATTAATTGCCGGCAAGGAGAGGTGAGGGATGATCAATGGGTCGGCTGATGCGGTCCTTGGTCGGCTTCGAGGTGGCCCAAGACGTGGACCTTGAGTGCGTCCATGTCTGCGAAGGGATCGTAGCAGATGGGACACGTGTACGTCTTGGAAGTCTGCTGCCGGGGTGAGTCAGTTGTGTGCGACTCCTCCGGGGCCCCTGGTGAGTTCTTGGGGGCCGTGGTTGCGGTGCGCGTGTTCTTCTGCGTGAGCAGTCGCCCGGGCGAAGCCGCGCCTCCGTTGGAGAGTATGTCATCGGGCGAGATGGACGACTGGGACATGGCAGGGGTCGGACTGAGGTCGTCGTCCTTCTCATCGCTGTTGGGGTGTAGTAGGAGGCCCCTGGAGGGCGAGACCCGGTAGTGCGAGACTAGATGGGTGCGGAGAGCGTCCTGCGAGGGGTAGACCTTGTCGCACTCGCTCGTCGGACACCTCAGGTAGCTGCCGTCCTGGAGCCTGATGTGCTCGCATTGGAAGTGAATTTGCAGGTCCATGGGTGAGTCAAAGTGCGCGCCACAGACCTGGCACATGGTAAGGAGGAAGGGCTGTGGGAAGGGCCCGTAGGCAGCTTGCTGCTGCCCCCCACCGCCTCCTCCTCCTCCGTTGGCCAGCGAGCTGCGTCGCAGATTGTTCTTCGGTGTGCTGGTTGCGCTGCGGCTCGTCGCGTCACTCGTATTTCCGCCGTCACCGACGCTGTCTGGAGGCCGGGGTTCGAAGCTGGCAGGCGAAACCGCCATGACAGGTGTCGAAGAATCCACAATCGGGATTTCATCGCCCTTGGGCGGGATCCAGACGTCTGAGACGACCATGCGCGACACCTGGTGTCCCAGGTGACCGCCCAGGAGAAGGCTGTTCCCGCTGAAGGTCTGTCTACCGTTGACGCCTACCGTATCGACGGTCAGGTGGTTGGGGTGGGGCGTCGAGACCGGTGAGGGGTAGTCCTGGGGCTGCTGTGGCTGCTCGTCCAGGTCTTCCGCGCCCCGACAGACATTCTTCTTTGCGGCCGGTACGAGTGGTACAGGTGAGAGTGTAGCTGGCTTGGTGCTATTATTAGTCGACGAGCCGCACAGCCGAAAATCCGACGACACAGCTGGTGGGTTCTGGGATTGAGACTGGGACTGCTGGGGCACACGGGGGGTCGGCGAGAGTGCCGAGAGCTGCTCCGTGCACTCGAGCGACGCTGTCGGTGACGAAGACGACGACTGGGAGGAAACCGCGCCGGAACGCGTACCCTGAGGCAGAGTGGTCGAAAAGGCAGGCGGCAGCTGTTGTTGCTGTTGCTGATTGTTCCTGAGCCGGTCAATCAGAGCCTTGATGGATTCCCGAGCGTTGTCGCAATCCGAAGCGTCGACGGTAGCGAGCTGAGTTGCGTTTTCCTTTATGAGTGCCATCGCGTAATCCGGAAGGATGCCGTTGTAGCAGAGCTTCAAGACGTGCTGTTTGGATCTCAGGTGCTTCGTCAACACGCCGTGACTCCGGAAACCCGTATTGCAGTCTGTGCAGCGAAAGGACCGCCCACTCGACGCTCCCGGGCCCAGAGACGACGAAGAAGACGATGCACTGAGTGCAGAAGTGGACACCTGACTGCTAGTCGATGCAGAAAACGCCATCGGGCCTCCAATCTGTGTGTTGAGGGTCAGACCGTTCGCAAAACCAGCTGGCATCATTCCAGAAAAGTTTGTCAGGTTATTTGCCCCGGAAGACGTCTGCTGTGGCTGTGAGAAGGCAGATCCCGCGCCAGGGGTCGAGAGTGAGATCAGCGCAGGCTCCGAGCCTCCACCGACTGCAGCGGTAGAGGCAGAACCCGGCGGTAGTCGACCGTTGATGATCGTCGTCGTCGGAGGCGGTGGCGGTCGACAGCCCTGCTCCTTGTGTCGCTGCAGCATGACCTTTGTCCGGCACACGCATTTGCACACTTCGCAGGTGTAAACCTTGGAGCGGGATTTCTCGATGAAATGCGTTTCTCGGTGGATGTTGAGATCGCTCTGCTTTCGGTATCTCTTGCCGCAATCCTCGCAGGACAGCGACCAGGACGTCGAAGACGTGGCTGCTGCTGCTGCTGCTGCTGATGTCGAAGAAGAAGAAGAAGCTGAAGTAGATGCTTGCTGGGGATTCGACGATGAAAGAAAACGCTGTTTAGCGGGCGGAGGTTCGGCGACACCGATCAGGCTTCCAGTCGTTGTCTTTCTTTTTCTTCCACCTGTGCTAAGGGCGCTGATGCTCGATGGAAGGGGTTCGAGGATTTCTCGCTCTGCGACCAAAGGCACCCCAACCAGCGTCTCCTGCTGCGAGGGAACAGCGCTGGCCGCAGCCTTTGCAACATCAATGAGCAGCTTCTGCGAGTCAAGATTGCCCCGCTTTACTTGATCCACAAACTGCGACATAGAAGCGTCGTGTGTGAGTTGCTGGAGCGTGATAAAGCCGAAATTTGGCTCTGCGGGGGGCAGCACGGGGGTCATGGCCAGCATCGCGGTCAGTAGCGCCTTCGCGGCATCGTTGCCATCGACGGGCAGCACTTCCTGGGCCTGGGGAAGCTGCGGGTAGAGCATGAGCGCCGGCTGCGAAACTTTTTTGGAATGCGTTCGGGGCGGAGAATCATTAACCGCGCTTCCGTCGGTGTCAAAAACAGGTGGAGCGGTGTGGCACGACCTCTCGGTATCCGGCTTGGGCCAGTCGTCGTGCTTTTTCTCCTCACAGAGCATCCAGAGCGTCGGTGGCGTGTGCGTGTCGCGTTCGTAGATGATATTCTCCTGTCCGAACCTGCGATGACTGATTTTTGTCTTGTCGTTGGACGGTTTGATCGGAAGCGCAAAGTTGACCTCGTCATCCTCCTCTTCGTCTTCATCGTCTGCGTCTTCGTCATCGTCGTCGAACTCTTCGTCGTCGTTTTCGGGTATGTCGAGGGATAGTTTTTTCTGGCGTTCTGAGACAATCGGCAGAAGGAGATCCGCGGCAGCTGTGAGATCCGAAAACGCGCCTCCCATCTCGGGAAATCCTCCCTGCGATTGGCTGGTCACCGTGACACCGCCCTGCTCCTCGAGCTTCTTGCGATGGCCCTTGGAGTACAGGTGCTTCGTCAGGTTGCCCTTTGTCTTGAAGCTGAAGTTGCACGTCACGCACGAGAACGGTCGGATGTTGGTGTGGCTACGAAGGTGCTTTTTGAGCATGGATGGCTTCCGGCATTTTATACCACATCGCTCGCACACATATCGGCCCCGACCCCGGCCCCGGACGTAGACTTCGACTTCCTCGGAGCGAGGGGTTGGTTTTATCTTCGCGGCTATCCGGGCGTATTCTGCGCCGGGGAAGAGCTGCTTATTGGAAGCCAGGTCGCACGAACGAACCCGATCCGAGTGCTGATTGACCTGTTGAAGGGCCTGCAGGGGTATAGGCTTGGGCTGCTGGACAGCCGGGGGATTGGCCGTGATCACAGCGGCCTGCGAAGGCTGCGTAGGGGCTTCAGACACCTTTTGAGGCTGAGAACGGTGTTTGGATTCTCCAAGAGACAAATCCAGAGCCTGGACTGGTTGTTGGGGCGGCTTCTGGACGGTGTGATGATTGCTGAAGACGGCATTGGAGGATTCAAACATGGCTCTGGCTCTCAGCAGCGTGTCGACTTCGTCGTACTCGCTCTTGACTTGGTGGTAGGAGACGATGGTGGATACCGTAGACGAGTGGATGGGCCGGGTCGACTTGTCAGCCAGACCGGCTATCGTATACTTGCAGTAGCCCTTGTCGTTGATGTGGGGCCGGGTCGAGTAGCACGCTAGGTACTGAAATAACTGCTCCACTGTTTCGGGGGATGCCACGGACTGAAAATTTGTATTTATAAAAAACATTATGGTAAAGAAATTTTTTATTGATTAAAATATTTTTTTTCATGTAAAAAAAATTGGAAACTTTTTTTGTCCATAAAAAACTTTTTTTTGATTCAAAAAAAGTTTGTAAAACAAAAAAAAATTGTGTTAGAATTTTTTTGATAATGGTACAAAAAATTTTATGATAAAATGAAAATTTTTGAACAAATTTTTTTGATTTTTAATTTTATTTTTAATAAAAAAAAAATTAATTTTATGAGAAATTTTTTTTTAATTTTGTTTTTTTTTGTTAAAATTTTTAGTGTAAAATTTTTGAGCAAAAATGTTTTTTATTTATTATTTTTGATAAAAATTTTTTATTATCAAAAATTTAAAAAAAAAGTTAATGGGACTTTTTTTTAATTTGTCATTATTTTTTGTGTAAAATTTTCTCTGTAAAATTTATTTCTAATTTTTATTTTTTACATTTTTTTCGAGTAGCTTTTTTTGACAAAATTTTTTTTAAAACGCACCTGTGAGTAGTACGCGAACTGGGATTCTCCACGTTTCGTGACCCGTGGATGGCCGACAGTCGGACAGATTGGAGTATAATGAGTGAGCGTCTTGAGCATGCGTCTGTTGACTGCAGCGTTGACGTCGTCGTCGACGATGGGCGGCATCTGATTTTCGTTGAGCGCGAAGGACACGATGTAAGGCTTCGGCTCGATGCCGCGCTCCATAAACGCGATCTGGAGCTGAACGCTCTCGCGGGTGGCTTTCGCCTCGGGAGACGGGTCTAAGACGATGAACGGCATCGAAGCAACTTCTGTGGGTCCAACGGAGAACAGGGAGTTCATCGGACCCGGCAGCTGGCCATCGCCGTGGGTCGTGAAGGATGGAAGATTTCGGAACGCGGTGACAAAGTCCTGGATAACTTCGCGGGAGGGTTGGTCAAAAATTTGTTGTTGGAGGTTCGCGGATTGAACGTCGTGGGACAGGTCTGACAGCGAATAATTTCCAAAATCCTGGAAAAAATAGGTTCATAAAAAAATGTTTTTTTTTTGAATGTTCGAATCCCCGAAAAAAACTTTTTTTAACACATGAAAAATCGAATGTTGCAAAAAAAGTGCAGCAGGCTGCGTTGCACGACTAAAAAAAGAAGAAAAGGCAGTGATAATTCACAAACAGAGTGACGAAAGGGCATCCCTAATCCATCGACCAACAAGACGACAAAAAACATTCAGAATGGCATTTTTCTATTTTTGCATGACTCTGGCATCCGGTGACGGACGATGCACGCATGCACAGAGCCTCCAAAACACCTTGGCCTTTTTTGCACAACCACACAAGTACGGTAGCGGGCAAAAAAATTCTTGACTGACAAAAACAAAAAGTAAGTTCACGAACGATGAACAACCGCGGTTGTTTAAAGGTAGGAAAAGAAAGTTACGATACAACCAACACAACAATTCCGTTAACCGGTAGAAAAAAAATTGACAACGAAGAAAGTGTTTGTGCGGGTTTCAAAAAATGAAAACCGGCAAAATCAAAAAAATTCAAAACTGAGGGTGTTTTTTTTGTTTTGATAAATACATATTTATCGGATACGTTCGTGTTAGAAAAAAAAAGCAAGCCGCGAGCGAGTGTTCAAAAAAAATAACAGTTTGAAATGGTCAACAACAAAAAAGTGTTTGTGCCAGAAAAAAATATGTGTACAATGACAGACAGAGCACGATAGCCCCCGGCGAAACAACCGAGCCCGGGTAGTCCAAATTATGTACCGAAGAGGAAAGAAAAAAATATACATAGCAGTCATGCAGGCTCAAAAACAATCCATCCAACTAACCAATGAACAAACGAACAGTACGTATTACGAGACAAGACGCCATCCAGTCAGCCAGCCAGTGTGAAATTTAAAAAAAAAATAACCAACCAAGAAAAAAAAGAAGGAACACCAAAAAAGGAAAAACAAGGAAAAGAAGAAAAAAAGAATGTGCAACTTTTCAGGTTTTTTTGCAAAAACAAAATGAAGTAAAAAAATTCTGCTGCTTTTGATTGATTTTTTTGACTTTATGGTGCCGGGACTGGGCGACCATTCTCCCGGGGACTGGCGAGCGAGCCATGCGCGCGAGGCAGAGAACGTGTGCGGCCACGAGAGAAGCGTGCGCCGGCAAGACAGGCAGATCGGTAGGGACTGATGACGCCGAGTCATCATTCTGGTCGGCGGGAGTAGCAGCAGGCAGGTCGCGCGTGGCACGCGCTCGTCCCGGTTGGGGACACGCAGCGGTCGTCGTCATCGAGTCATCGTCCTATGTATAAATTGTTCACGGTTGTTGTACGAGAGATTCTACTGATAAACTATTGTCTACTACGAAGTGTCCGGGATCTACGAGGAAGCGCGAGCTAGCCGGGAGCCCCGGCAACACTTTAGATTACATTTTTTCGTTTCCCCCTCCCTTTCCCCCTTTTTCGCTTACACTGTGTTTACCTGAAGATTGAGACTGACTTTTTTTGGTCGTCCGTCGTCTCCGACTGACTGCCTGAAGAAAAGAACGAAGACGAAGACGAAAGGCGAAGGCGCGGTCGGCAGCAAAAATGTAACCGTTACCGAGGCAAAACGACTCGACGGTGGACGCAAAAGAAATCGTCGAACTTGATCTCAACCTGTCAACCTGACCAACCAGTCGCCCAGCCCCGCCCCGCCTCGATTGTCCCTTCTCCCCTGTCTACTCGGATTTTTTTCTCTCAATTCAATTCATTTTTCTCGATTCAAAAAAAAATTTGTCAAAAAAAAAAATTGTCAAAGTGTGAAAAATTTACCGGAACACTTCAAAGTAAAACTGAGTTTATGTATGTTAGGAGAAAACTTGAAAAAGCGTTTGAAAAAAAAAAATTATTGGAAAGTCAGCGGGAGAAAAATAACATCAGGATAAGAAACAAATTTCGATTTACAGTAAAAAAAAATCGTAAAACATAATCGTAAAAAAATGGATGATGTGTGATATACAAACTTTTTATATTACAAAACTTTCGATTTTTGATGAATACATTTTTTTCAAAAAAATTAAATTCTGCAAGATTATGGAGCCAAAATAGCGTGAGATCATACAAAAAAATTGCCAACACCGAGTTGAGTTCAAAAAAATCAAAAAACAGTGGACGCGTCTTGTCTTTTTTTTTACAAAATATTTAAAATCGGCAAAAATTTGTTAAAATTGGTGTATCCCTGCAAAAAAAGGATGGATGACGTGTAAAAATACATAATACAGAAGGAACGAATGAATGAATGAATGACAAATGAAGAACCAACCCTGCGGAAAAGAAGGGACGATGATGATGAAAAAAAGGTGGTGGGTGTCTCGAAAAAAGAAAAAGAAAAAAAGGGTGTCATAAATTTTAGTCTGTCTGTTTTTTTTTGGTGCTTGCGTTGTTCGCATCCACAAAATTTTTGCCGCCTACACTGCACTGTCTGGGAAAAATGTTGATTGAAAGTATTTATAGTTTTTGTGGGAATGACAGCGATGAAACATTTTTGGAATTTTCTTGAGACATTGTATAAAATTATTTTTAAAAAATGATTAGAAATTAGATTTTTTTGTGACGAAAAAGTTCAAAAGTTCAAACATGAATAAAAAATGGGGCTGATCCGTTTCCGCCCGCCGGCGCGGCTTAGATATTTTTTTCTAAAAATAGGCAACTGAAAAAATAACGATGACGGATGGATGACGAAGTTCAGTTCGGGTTCAAGCGCGCCCCCGGATCATCGAGATCAGGAAAACGCCCAAAAAACCAAAAAAAAGACAGCAAGTGGATGAAAAAAAAACAGAGCGACCAAAAAAACCCCAAATTGATTCAAAAAAACAGATACTAGCGTATATTTTCAGATCAAAGAGAAAAATTAAAGTTGCACTGACACAAAAAAGAAAGAGATCGATTTTGAGAAGTTGGGAAAAGGAAAAAAAACATGGAAAAAATTATAAACAAGCAAAACGAAACAAAAAATCATCTGAAAAGCTGAAGATTGAAGGTTTTTGTTGCACGCTGTCGACGATGAAAACCACCAAAAATTGCCGTGTTGATCATGATCATTTTTGATTTTTTGGGATTTTTCTGGGGTGTTCGTTTGTTTGTTTGTTTCATCGACGAAAAAAAAACGTCGACGACGACGTGTCTGCGTGAGGTTAGAGCATCTTGATGAAGGAATATCATGCTTGGCATTGACTGGACGGGTAGGTAGGTAGGTAGTTGGGTACGTACGTAGGGTAGGTACGTAGGTAGGGTACGTAGGTAGGTAGGTAGGTAGGTAGATGTAGGTAGGTTGAACCAAGTTAGTCAGATTTTTGCATAAGCGATAAATTTAGCAGTGGCATGTGAATTTCATAGGCGCTATTGTCTAAGTTATCAGCGGATGCCTAAATAATGACACAGTGTTTGTTTACGTTTTCTTCTTTTTTTTGTGTTTACGTCCACCTTTTCCAAGTAAGCTTGCTTGTAAGAATGTAAGTAAGAAGAGGAAAAAAATTAGCAATGGCATAGATTTTGGAAAAAAATTCCTTTTTACGTAAGCAGTTAACAAAAAAAACTGGCAACAGATAAAAAATTGAACAAAAATTATTTAAATTTCAGGTTTAAAAAACAAAAAAGCACAAAATAACAGCAAAATAACGTAAACGGCTAACAATTGGAGGATTAACAACGGCACAGGACAAAAATGGTAGGGAACATGCATTCTATCGTAAAAAAAAAGAGACAAAAAATGGAGGAGACATTCCACTGATATCCCGCCCCGGCTACCGTACTCTGTATGTTTTTTCCTGCAAAAAAAGTCTAAAAAAGTTCCTAAACATTTAATACCACTACCGTAAGACAGACTGTAATGATGGTAACAAAAAAAATCTTGTAAGACGGTGAAAAGTCACTTGTTTTCTTTTTTTCGTGACAAGACCAAAAAAATGAACGAACGTAAAAAAGACGTGAATTCTCAAAAAAAAGCGCAAAAAATAGACCCACCATTTTGGCCATCTTAGGCGCGAGCTCGGTGTCCATGGACTCGATCTTGGGCAGGTATCCGAGTCCGAGGGGTGGCATACCCGATCCACCGGTCGAGCTACCGTTGACGTGACTCCCCCCACTGCCAGACGTCGAAGCCGGACGCCCGGATTTCGAGTTGCAAGGCTGATCCTCGGGACATGCCTCGAAGTTGACGTTGTCCAGGAGGCGTTTTTTGGATTCGCGACGATCGCTCGCGGTTAGCATTTTGATGGGAGGCGAGCGATGGGATGCGCTGTTGTGGAAGACGTCGGGGGCGACGCCAGCGCCTCCGCCGACAAGCGCAGAGATGCGAGCCTGGTGTTCGGCCTGGAGTTTTTGTTGCTGCTGGACAAACTGCTGGGGCGTCAGGCCGGATGTCGAGGACGTCACCGATGACAGGAGGTGGGGCTGGCTGTGCTGCTTCTGAAAATTGAACTTGGATGGTTAGAAGGGATCAAAAAATTTTAAAATAAAAAAAAATTCATTTAGGCCAAATTTTTTATTTTTGGAATTTTCAAAACGTGAAAAAAATTCTAAATAGAATTTTTTGCGTTTAAAAATTTGTCGCAAATCAAAAATTATTTATTTTACTTTTTAAAAGTAAAAAAAAGAAAATTGTTTATTTTCGAACACTTTTTTGGAATTTTATTAATTTGATGAAATGTTCCAAAAAATTGAAAATTTCCAAAAAACGCGAGATTTGCAGTTTCTTTCGAAAATCGAGCTTGGAAGGTGAAAAAAGAAAAAAAATCAAATTATGAATTTCCTAATTTTAATTTTTTTTCATTAAAAAATTTTTTTTTAAATTGAAAAAAAAATTTTTGTGTCTAATTTTATTTGTAAAGTGCAAAACTGACCAAAAGCAGCTCCTTCTTGCCGCATCTGGCTTCGTGCCGCTCGAGACTCGCTTCGTGGGGGAACTTGACGTTGCACGACTTGCAGGAGAGCATGCGTGCGATAGGCTGTCCGGACGTGATGGATCCGCCGTTGGTCGTCGTGGCCCCCGGACGCAGCTGTGCCAACAGAGCCGGCTCGTGGAGGCTCTGC
The DNA here is from genome assembly GCA_963969345.1 of Turbatrix aceti. NCBI lineage: Eukaryota > Metazoa > Nematoda > Chromadorea > Rhabditida > Panagrolaimidae > Turbatrix > Turbatrix aceti. The sequence goes on from OZ017768.1 coordinate 7,218,075, forward strand.
GACCGCGTCGCGTTCTGCCGAGCCCCGTAGGCGCTCTGCGGGCTGCCGGCAGCGCTCAGCGTGTCTCCGCCCGTGCTGCTGGTCTGCGAGGTAATCGAGTTGGACGTATTCTGACGGTTGTACGGTCGCCGCTTCAGCAGCACCTGGTCTGGCTCGACGATGGCCGCGTTCTCGCTGATGAGACGACTGATGTGGTCCTCGATGGTCTGGCCGGAAGCCAGGATGCGTTCCGTCGACATCTGTCGCGACGAAGGAATTCCTCCGCTGCTGCTCGGGCCCTGTACAGAGCTAGGGTTGCTGTGCGAGTGGCCACCCGAGTGGTGGTCCGTCATCGTCGACGAAGGCTGCGCGGATGAACTCGGAATGCTCACGTAGACAGCCTCGGTGGGGCGATTGGGAGCGGGGGAGGCGAGGAGCGAGCTCGAGCTGTTCTGCGACGAGAGCACCGGCGGCGGGGGTTGGCCCTGGATCGGGGCCGGAGCGGGGGCCGGGTTGCCGACCGCGGCGGCGAGAACGGCGGCAAGCTGCTGCTGCTGAACTTGCTGCTCTTGGTGCCGTCGGAGGAGCTGGATGTACTCAAGGAGGGGCTTTGTGTCGTCCTGAAACGAATATTTGCGTCAAGTGATAATTTTTCAAAAAAAGTTTTTAATTTAATTTTTTTCTTTTTTTTATATTTTTTTTATATTTTTATTTAAATTTTTATATATTTTTTTTGAAAGAAATTTTTTTTCAAATTTTTTTCAATGATTTTTTTATAAAAAATTTTTTTCAAAGTAATTTTTTTCCTAAATTATCATATTTTTTTGAAAAAAATTATAAATATAGTTTAAAAAAATATTAAAAAATATTATTCTGAAAATAATTTTAAAAATTTAGTACATTACAAAAAAAATTTTATTTTGAAATTAAAATCATGTTTTCAATATTTTTTTCCAAAATTATCACATTTTTAGAAAAATACTTTTTCAACTTTAAATTCTGTTTATAAAATTTAAAAATTTTTTTAAATTGTTTATTAAATTTCGTATTCAAATTTTTTTACGCACCTGAACAGGTGTCGGTTGCTGCTGAGGTGCAAAAAGAGCAGCATTCGGCATGGCAGCCTGCTGTGCGGTCTGCAAACCATTCGGCTGCTGAAACGCAGCCGCCGCAGCGCTTGGATTCAACGACGAGAGCAGCGAAGTGATGAGATTGACCTGTTGCTGCTGCTGTTGTTGCTGCTGAAGGGCCAAGAGGAGCGCTCCTACATTCATCCCCGGCTGATTGATCGTCTGCTGGGCCTGAAAGAGATTCTGCGTCAACTGCGCCGGTGCCGGGGCCGGGGCGGGAGCCACGGGCTGGGGCTGAGGTGTCGCCTGCTGGGATTGCTGGAGTTGAGCCAGGGCTTGCTGGAGGCTGAAGTTTGCAGCCGCTGCATCCTGCTGGGGTGGAGACTGTCGGGGTGGGGGTTGGGGTTGTTGCTGTTGTTGTTGCTGGGCAAGCAACTGCTGGATCAGGAGCTGTTGGTACACGTTTGTCGGAGGATTGAGCGCTGATGGCTGAGGCGTCACGGCTGGAGGGAGTTGGACGGGTGCCGGAGCAACCGGGGCCAAGGGTGGTTGCTGCTGCTGCTGTTGTTGTTGCTGCTGCTGCACGAAAGCCATCAGAAGGTTAAACTGAAAAAGTTACAACTATTAAATTTATTTTAAAGAAATCTTGATTTTCAATACTCTCGGCGCGAAAACTTTTTGCGGTCATTTTCAGAAAATCTGGCTTTTTGATACTCTCGGCACGAAACTTTTTTCCTATCATTTTCAAAAAATTCAGTTATTTGATACTCTCGACGCGAATTTCGTTTTTCGGTTCTATTGTATTCTATCAGACACGTGCAATTTCGATCAAAACAAGATTACGTCTCCAGACTAAAATTCACTGTTTTCCAGTAATCACGAATTGCGACTACAAAAAAACAACGCACCTCCTAATCCCCGTCCAAAGCACAATTGCGTGACTCAAATTCTTTCGCAGTCAACAAATGTAATCCCAAGCACTCGAGAAGAATGCCACTGCCAGGCATGCCATCACGTGCGTTGTATACGTGAAAAAAATGTAAACGCGCAGGCAATCCAATCCAATTCAATCTCGTTTCACATCTTCGGCCCTTTTTTAGAAAAAAAAACGAGCGCTTGGCAGAATGAGATAAGACCTAGCAGAGCAGAGTGTTCGTCCTGGCACGACGACGACTCGTGATGTTTGTTTGCACGGCCAGCGGCGTTTCCCGTTTCGTCACAAGCTCCTTTGGGTTTTGGGGTGCACTTGGTTGAACGTTTCCATTCATCACAGCAGTCCAAATCAGTCCATTCAAGTCGTCCAAAATTTTTTCCTCCGTATGAGATCCTTGAATAATAATTTTTTTTCTTGGCCAGCCTGTGAAAAGAAAAAAAAAAGAGAACACAAATCAGAACACAAAACTCAAAATGACAAACAATAAAATAAAAAAAATAAGTGAAGGCAATAGTTTAGTTGTCGCCCGGCCCAGGCCCCCGACGACCTCTTCTCGCACAATGTCATACCGCCTCGTTAGAGAGTACGTGCAAAGTTCGGTCGTTCGCAAAAAAACTAAACAGATAAAAAAAAGAGAAAAGGAAGGGCAGACGGATGAACAACCCAAGTTGTTTACTCCGATAGTACAATCTCGCCTGACAATTGTTGTCTGATTTCGCATCAGTCATTTCCTACATTTTTTTTGGATCGTCGTTAAAAATCTTTAATTTGACAGAGGCGACAGACACAAAAACAATTTCTCCTAATTTACTCGTTTCGAGGACCCGTTTTAGGCCTCCACCGGAAATGGTTGAAAAAAATAACTGTAGGTCCAAAAAAACATAAAATAGAGGGATTCTGCAAAGAAAAGTGGTAAAATCGTGATAAGACACGGCGAGATGAAAGTTACGGTTATTTTAAACACAAAAAAGTCCGCAAAAGTTCACGAGCATTTTTTTGAGCGTCAGACGAACCAAAAATTCTACGCTACAACTATTCCGCGTCATGAAAAACTATTCAAGATAGAGCAAAAGATAACTGATGAGAAAGAAGACCGACTGGACCGCGCTCGAGCTCCCCCCTACAACATAAACTTTTTTTGTTCGTTGGTTGGTTGCGAAGTTGTGGTACTACGTGCATCCTCCATCTCGCCGGAGGTCACATGTCGTAGTCGTCGTCCTGGCCTGGTATTATACAAATACACTACACTTCACGCTTGTTGTTGTTGCAATTCAACAATTTTAGCAATCGATTGATTATTATGTGGGACGGGGCGATGAGCTCATTTACTGATTTCAAAAAAAAAATGCAACAAAACGAGCGACAAAATGTCGCCAAAGACCCCCGATTTTTTTGACAACGAGTCCCTCGACTGCCGTCAGTCATTTCAGGCACTCATTCATTTCATTTATTCTCTAACTCGTACGCACCATATCATACATACAACACTACAATGAACAGTCAGAAGGTGATGATGGCGTCTCGTACGTAGAGGGGCCCATCCGGAACGGATGTCTTTGCGATACGTGCACCCTGAGTTCGCAGCTCTTACAGGGGACGGGACGTGTTTTTGGTGTGGTGTGTTTTTCGATTGGATGATGACGAATGAGAATGAGTTGTAGAAGACCGCTGCGCCCAAGCGGGATCGAACCTCGACCTTGATTTCCTTGAGGACGCGCCACACACCACTGGGCCACCCGCGCCCATTTCAGGCACATCAAACAAAAAAAAAAAAAAAAAAAAAAAAAAAAAAAAAAAAAAAAAATTTTTTTTTTTGTCGGAAACGGTACCGAGTACTGCCATCCAATAATCCAATCCTCGTCAGGCGGTGCACCTCAAAAAATTCACCTGCATAACCGGCAACCAAGAAAAAAAATACGATTTCGTAAGCGTGTGTGTCAAATGGCGCGCCACTTTCTAAGAAACCGAGCAACGTTACAGTCCGCTACACCCGATAGAATATTCTAAAACCCAATCACCGAAATGCCACCACCCCTACACCGAAAACAGGTGCAAAAATGTCACGAGTAGTGAAAATGACAAAAAAAAGCCAAATGCAAAAAGCCCAATATTTATGACATCACAATAATTTTTTTCTTATTTAAAAAAAGCGAAAGTCAGAGTCTGTTTAATTTTTGCAAAACAATCGACAGTATCAGTCAGCGTGCAAAAAAATAAATAAACAAATATAAAAATAGGTCAAACGTGCACACGTGAATTCCCACATAAAATTTTACGTACCTATCTATAATTTGAAATGTTCTATGACGTCGTGTCGTAAATGTGGTGAAAACATGGGAAGACAAAGTCAAAAAAAAGTTTATGTTATGGTGTTGTGGCCGTCGTTCCACTCGTTACGCAACACTCGATCGTTGATAATACAAAATACGATCAAAATGGGAAACAAAATAAAAGTTTTTTCGATACGAATTTGTACAGTCAAAAACTTTCGTGTTGAAAGCCAGAATAACGTAAAGAAAGAAACTTTCGTTTCAAAAACCAGAAAGTTTGTAAGTTATAATACTTTCGCTTCGAGAACCAAAAATTGTGTACGATAAAAAAACTATCGCGTCGAGAATAAGAAACGTTTTGTGCAGTGAGTAATTTTCGCTTCAAGAACCGAAAAATATCTAGCTTTACGTCACCTCGAGGGAGTCTTTTTTTCTCTTATCTGTCCTCGGGGTGTTGTTCTGCTCTGCTTGCTGCAAATCAATCGCCTGCCCAGCCGACGAGGAGTCAGCCAATTCCCCTCTCTCTATGCGATCAAAGATCGCAGATCTATTCTCGAATACGGAAAACACTCTGATAGCCAACCCCAGCCTATTCTGATCGGTGACCTTCAAACGTCATCATCCAAAAGTAAAAAAAAAAAATCATGTTTGTTTTATGAAAGTTGTTGGCCTGCAACTAACCTGCTGGGCATCGAGTCCCGACGATCCTCCGGCCCCGGTGCCGGTTGCCATGGAAGGCGTATCGGACGATGAATCCGGCGGTGTGCCGCTGCCATTGCTGCCGGTTACGTATGCCATTAAACTGTCGTATACGGTAACCTGTGTGGATGGTTATCCGTGAGAGCAAAGAGTAGATTTGATCGATTGCAGGGGCGGTGGTAGCGGTTTACGTTCGAGAAGAGTCAGCAGGACTGGAGCATTTGTGTGTGTGTCTGTGCGTGTTTTGCGTGTATCTCGTGCGAGTCGTTTTTTTTTTCTTTTAACGATCACTGGTATCAGTCACACAGAGAAAAATTCTTTGTGTACAGGTTCAACTGATAGTCAGTCAGTCAGTCATCAACTACCCTGGATTCTGTCGAGCAGGTGTTGGAGAAGAAGCCAAATACCGCAAAATGTGCCGAGGTCAGAAACGCGGGAGATCGTATCTCTCACACGCGCGTTGCTTCTCACACCGCGGCTTGATGGAGCTTTGATTTAACTACTGAAGGCTCTATCTCTGCTCCACTCTTTTCCCTACAAAAAAGTTTCGTAATTTACGGAAAATCAAAGTCAACAACTCTCGGCACGAAAATTGAAAAACTCTCGACGCGAAGCGCAAAAACGCGAATTCAAATACATTTTTTTTTCGTGGTAAGAGCCAAGTAGCACGGAAAAGTGTCAACAAAGTTGTTTATGCATTTGTTTCATACGCGTCGGTGTCGATCGAAACGTTTATCAGCATACAATTTTTTTTCCGTGAAGAAAGGCGGCACAGCATTCACTTTCGCGTCAATCGAGCGTGAAAATGCATTCATTCGCGCATATAGTGTTGACTTTGGCAGCTTCGCGCATTGGCATTTTTAAATTGTTAGTGACGGCATCTGCTACAATGACTAGAGCAAGTCCTGAACTTTCAAACAAGCCACCAACGGCACGAAAACGTTGATTTTTGGCACAGCTATAGTGATTTCCAGTTTCGATTTTAAATCATCGATTGCGGCCGTTTAAGGCTACAACTGAACAATCGGGTCAACAGAAAGTTCCATCAGGTTGTTATCTGTCGATACAGCCAAGTGCCGTTTGTTGAACATCGAAGAGGACCGAGATTCCTCACAAAAACTGTTTTACCCTATAAAAACGTCCTGTTTGCTTTTTGTGCTCATGCAAAATTGGAGAGCTTTCTTTTTAGGAGTGCTTGTTTTTGATAATTTGTGCAAATGCGTGCGCATTTTTATAGGGTAAAACAGTTTTTGTGAGGAATCTCGGTCCTCTTCGATGTTCAGCAAACGGCCCTTGGCTATATCGACTGACACCAACCTGATGGAACTTTCTGTTGACCCGATTGTTCAGTTTTAGCCTTACACGGCTGCAATCGACAGCTCAAATTTTTTACTTGAAAAGGCTGCAACTGCGGCAAAACTGAACATTTTTAGGTCATTGAGGGCTTGTTTGGAAGTTCAGGACATGCCTTATTCATTTCCCTAGATGCCGTCTCTAAGAATTCAAAAATGCCATTGCGCGAAGCTGCCAAAGTCAACACTATAAGTGCGAATGAACGCGCTCATTTTTTTTTCGATTGTCGCAAAATAAGGGGAAAGTGAATGCTGTGAGGCGGGGGGTTATCACGTTATTCGAACGAACAGGAAAGGAATAGGAAGGAATTCAAGTATCCATAGCGGCTTGTCTTGCGTGCACGCCGCCGCTGAAGAAAAAGGAAGGGGGAAGGAAGGAAACGAGACAGGACACAGAGCAAAGAGACTTCATATCTCTCTCCTTCTCTCACCCCCCCCCCTCGCAGCGTCGTACGTATGTACATGCCATGCACACGTGAATTGTAGGCTTGCTCTCACGTACACAAACATACGCCAAGCAACCGCCAGAAGGACTCTGCTGGCTGGCGGTGGGGTTGTAAACGTGAACGTGAACGAACGCGGTTGGTTGTTTATGCGGGCGCGCGCGCGACCGGCGCGTGTATTAACCCGTCTACCGCAGCGGTGAGGTGAGGTGATTTGTCGTGAATTCAGAATAGTAGTTGGTTGTCCTGTCCTGTCCTGTCTTCTTTTGGGAGTAAACATCCATTCACCCCCCCCCCCAAAAAAAAAATAGAGGGGAAAAAAATGGTCGGCAATGAATGACAGAATGTGACGACAAAATGGGTTTCCATCTCTGGGGTCTCTGCAGAGATGGAAACTCTCTAAGGGGGGCAAAATACGCGCAGGTGACAGACACCCTGATGGTGATAGGGGTGATGCGTGGAGGCGGTGGTGATAACAGGTTTGCCTTGGGTCCCTGGGTTGATTGGTTGTCTCTGTTGTCAGGACCGGGCGCATGCATTATCAGTCATGCCCCCTACTCCCTGATCTGGGCGACCCGGCTTAGTAGAAGGCCATGGCCCCTGCGCTACTGGTGCTGGTGCTGGTGCTATAGCGCTGGTGCGTGCGAAAGGGAAAAAAGAAAGCAGGTACATAGACAGACGACAACAACAACAACACGACGAAAAAATCGTCATCATCATCGACGAGACAGAACTCACTCAGCAGGTGAGCAGGTGAGAGACGCGCACGTAGCACGGATGACGACGGCGGTGGCAGCGTGTTGGGTCGGTGGTCGCCCAGCCAGTCAGTCAGGCCTAGGTTGCCTGTCTTCTTCTTTTTCTTCTTCAACCCACACTCCGCTCTCACACTGCCCGTCTCGGTCCCAGTCCCACCCCAGGATTGCAGGTTGACTTGCTCTCCTCTGCATGCTCTTTTTTCCCGGTTCGTGGTGGCGATCTCGCGGGTCCCGCGTTCGTTCGTTCATAAACACACGCTCGCCCGGTGTTGCTCGCTGGTCGTCGTCGTCGTCGTCGTCGTTTTCGTTGTCGTTGTCCGGGAAGAACTCGGGAAAAGGGAGCGCTCTGTGTGACGGTAGTCGCGGTGGATAGATATTTAGATACACAACCATGACGACTATTTTTTTTGCTCCTGCTACGCAGCATTGCTTTGTCCCCCCCCCGGTTTGTTTGGTTTCTGTTGGCGCAATTTTTAGCACGCCGGGAAAAATGAAAGGAAAGGGAAACAACCGATCAATGTCGTTTTGACGGTTTTTTGAAAATTCAGGGCCTCAGAGAGTACAAAAAAATGGGCGCCAGAGGTGATTTTTGTCCTTTGACCTGATGTGAAAGAAATTTATGTATGCTTCTAAATTTGGGTGAGGGAGAAAAAAGCGGTCACCGGAACGCGATAGAGGCTGTGACGCAGACACGGAGAGCAAGCGCGAGATCAAAGAGCGATGACAAAAATGTCCACGCGTAAGCGCGGACGCTTAATTGGCCAGAGCTGGGAAATTAAAAACAATCGATTCATTTTCTTTTTTTTGTCGTCGACCGAAGAATAAAAATAAAACAATAAATATAAAATCAAAAAAGAATGGAAGAATTTTTGGTCGATAAAAAAAACAAGGCCTTATCATGCTACAGTATTCAATTTTTTTTTCAATTTTTGATCGAAACACCAACACCCAAAAATTCGGATGGACTAATAAAAAGGTCGGAAAATCCCTCTTCCCTGTGTTCTGGGGTGAACAACGATGTCAACAATGACTAGCGGCAAGCAGTAGCACACCACCACCACCACCGCCACCCCCCAAAACTGAAACAAGGTTGATCCCCTCCCAGAACAGCGACAACAAACACGAGTTGGTCGGCTGGTGGACAAATGAGCAAGCCAGTCAGCCAGCAGGCAGGTAGATTGCTCTGCTCATCATCCATCAGCAGAATAGTCCGGGATAAAAAAATGGAAGGCAATCAGCGACGGATAGCCGTAGACGAAAAAAAAGAGACCATCATCCAGCGCGCATCAGTCTGCCCCAAAAAAGGAAGACAAAAAGGATGAAAAAGCCCTGAAGGATGCGATCTGACGTAACCTGTGCGTTGCGTGATGGATGACCCCGTGGCTGTAGCTGCTGGGGCTCCGGAGAAGGAAGAGCGGTAGAAAAAAGCACCACAAAAGCGGTGGTTATTCGTCATCTGCTGCGTATAAAATGACTTTTTTTTGGGAAAAAAAGGGGGGTTCGTACACTTCACACAAACTTCAACTGTATCAATCTATGGGAATCTTTTATCGTCGCGTGTGATGACAACCAAACTATGTGGGTCCTGCCTTGCACGAGGCAACAAACAAACAGGACACGACGTACATACGTCGGACGTCGGGAAACATGCACGAAAATGAAAACGAACAAGTGCCGCCCGCCACCAGCCAGTGATTAACCGGGTGTTTACACCCCGCTTCGCTGGTCTGGTTGGATAAAAAACGACTGTCAAGGGTTGAAGGCGCCTCTTCTTCGTCGGCCACAGGGTGCGAATGCGAAGGAAGAAGCGCTCAGAAAGAAAAAAAAGAAAGCACAAAAGTGCAAACGTCTAACAGAAGACAAGCAAGCACCGCGGTTAGGAAACGAGTGGATTTGCCCTTGGCACGTGCCTTCGTAGTGCACGGGTGCTTGTCAGAAGGACAATGTATGTAAGCCGCAGAGATCCAAAGGTCAATAAAGATTTCACATGCCAGCTTAGCTTCGATGACGAATGACAGGCGATTTTATATCAAAAAAAAATTTCCTAGAAATTTACGGAAACCCAAAAAGTATCTATTTATTTCCGGCCTTTTTTGGGGTGAGGGACTATACGACAAATTTGGACACCACCTGCCCCGTTGACACACGCAAATCCGCCTTGTCGGAATTTGTAATGACGCCTAATAGGGTGATAAACAGGCAGGAGACGGACGGGGATGCATGCAAACAGGAATGACGCGTCGTCGGTCGTCGGCTCCCATTCATTCGTTCATTCATCAGAAAGAGTCCGTCACCGAGACCGCAGCAACAGCATCAGCATCAGCATCGGCGGCGGCAGTGATACAGGCACGGGAGCGATTGCAGTATCCCGGGCGCCTCTTTTTTTTGTCTTTCTTCCTTCACACCGTTTTCTCGCTTTTCTCGTCGGAAAAAAAACGAAGAAGAAAAAGAAGCGTACTACCAAGGTTTCATTTACACCAAAAAACGCATCACGGACCTCTCTGTACACCGTTATGAGAATTGGGAGGGCACGTCATCGCGGGAGGGAGGATGACTGGCTATGGACCAGCCGTTCGTTGGTTCACACAAAACAGTCCCAGCTAACATTATAGGTTCTTGTTAGTCAGACGACCTTTTAATACACTCCAGGAACGCTCTCGCCAAGACTTGAGACACGACTGGCAGAAGAATGGGCGCCAGAAAACAGGAAGTGAACTAATAAGAGTTCAAAAGTCACTCAAAATGTGCTAATTTGTTTACGAACTTTTAATTCAACAAAAATTGTAAACAAAACAATAAATCGCGCGGAGATACGTTAAAAAACAGTGTTTACAACTTTGAATTTTGAATTCTCCAAAAACCGCCAAAACTCAAAAATCAAGGTCCTAGCACGAAAAATTGTTAACCAAACAAAAAATCGCGTCAGAACCATTTTTTAAACTGAAAAAAAATGTTTTTTTAGCCGGTTGAGTGTGTAAAGGAAGCAAACAGCCTAAGGGTTCTTTCTTCGAATCCGTCATCGTCATGCACGCGTCGTCGACCAGCCAGCCCAGCCGGCCCAGCCGGCCAAGAGGGTCACCCTCCTCCCTCCCTGTGCCAGAAGAAAAATAGGAGATGGCACGTCGTCAAAACGAGGGCACAAATAACACACTCTGACGTTTCCTTTTTTTTTTGTCGTGATGCATTTTGCGACACAACTTGAAGCGAAATAAGACAGGATAAAATCCGCGCACGCGCATGTACGTATAAGGGCATCTCACATCAGCTCCGTCGTTCTTCGCTCGCTATCATCTCCTTTTCGCGGTCTCGACAAAAAAAAAGATAGAGAGAGAGAGAGAGAAGTCGTGCTTTCAGTTTTTTTTAATCGACCACGGAGCAAGCGCGACGCCGACGACGGCGAAGAACACGCAGAATATGTTTCGATGAATTTTGGCGTGTGTGTGACGCGACGACTTTTTTTATACAGAGCAAGAGACCAAATCTCAGGCATCTCGTGGAAGGAGAGATAAAAATACACTTTTTTTGAGCAACCAGTTATCTTCTTCTTCCAGTCGTAACTGAACTGGAGGAGGCGGGGGAGAAGGAACACAACTGAACTGGGGGTTTTGGCTTGCGACGACGGTGTTGGTTGCGCCCGCCAAATACATACATAAATACATAAAATCGAGGTGACGATCATCGATCGACACACGTGTGTACACCGTTGGATTCTTAACAGCAAAAATAAATAAATTTTAAAATTCGCGTGGTGGGAGTATCAATGGGATCAGACTTTCGTGGTGGGAGTTTCAATGGGATCACTTTCGTGGTGGGAGTACCAACGAGATCAGTATTCTCAGACAAAAGTCTAGGAATGTTGAATGTATATATTTTATGGGGGGTCTCTTGGAAAATTGCCATGTTCGTTCCAAGAAAAGGTAAGAAACACGAAAACAGCCCCTGTCACCGCAAATCCCCGCCGGGGCCCCCTAAAAAGCCGTCGCAGGCAGAAAGTAGCCATGTGGCACTGGCAATCAGCCAGGCAAAGCTAATCGACGGCATGCAGCGTTGGTGGCGGCGGACGGCGTGTCTGGCAACGTTTGTTTCCCTTCCCATTCATTCACCAGTCGTCTGCAAAGTGTGCGAAAGTTTCGGAGGGGGGGGGGGACCTATGTATAACAGGCTCTCATCTCTCTCGCAGATAGATAGATACGCACACACGAGATTGGTTTTTCTTTTTTTTTTTCCGCAGTGAAGGCAGCGCCAAGTCATATGCTCTGACGACTGAGGAGCGCACTCATCAGACGGGGGGGGGGGAAGACCGACAACGACACAAACATCGGTCGGGGTCGTCGTCGTCGGCGGTGGTGGTGGCGGCGGTGGTGGCGGCGGCGGCAGTGGGGGCAGTTCGCGAGGGAACCCTCTTCCTGACTCGGGGAACTCCCCTCCCCCCTCCCGCACGTTCCCCAGCAGCCTGCAGCTGCGCCTGCGCCTGCACGAAGTCGATTGAGGGTCGGTCGAAGAGGAGCCTCGAGTCGAGGATGACGAAAAACAACAACTATTTACGCTGCCTGGCGGCGCCAAAATGTCGCCGATACTCATTCGTCATCTGCGGGGGGATGATTTTTTTTTATAACAGCTAACCTCTTTTTTTCAAAGGTTTCTCTTTACTCAAGGTTGTTTGTGTTTATGACCCAATCGACGCAATCACATGTCCTTCGAGTCCTTCGAACGGAAATCTATACATATATACGCAGGGGGATCGTTACCTGCCTATGCAGACTGACTCGACAATTCCCGAATCGGTTGCTGCCCTGCCTTGCTCGGACAGTACTAAAAGTTCAGTTAACTGCCGCTGTGCAAGAAATAGGAAATAAGAAATGAGAAATAAAATCGTCCTGCAGGCAGGTAGGGCAGGTACCCCGGGGGACTGGGATGTTTGTGTTTTTCAAAAAGCACACCCGACATCAGCACCAGCACCAGCGCCAGCGCCAGCTCCAGCGCCAGCCGTAACGTGACGTGAAAACGACACGACAACGGTTTGTTTCGACCCCGACCGAGTCTATAAAAAAACTGGAAATTACGCATCTTCCCTGCCGCCTGCGTGGTTCACACACGCGGGAACATCTTCGGTCTGCAAGTGATGTGTGCTGTTGCCAAGTCAGTCACCAACGATCAGGTAGATCACCACCAGACCCCAGCGCGCCGCCACCGATGGGGATGGGAAGAATGCAATCGATGCTAGGCGCCGCTACCTGCGTGTGTTGTGTGTGACTAAAACAATTGACAGATGATCGTTCGTTGTTGGTTTGCATCATCAGCAAAAAAAGAGATATCACACCTGGCAGAGAGGAGACAGAGAAGAACTGAATGAGGGTATTCGATTTATGCACAGGTGCACGCACATCAGTAAAGTGTGCGGATTTGAAAAAGAAACAAAAAACAAATAACTGGGATAGAAAACAACTGGAAACATCCTTGATTGCGGAATTTCCCAAGATTTTCCAAGACATTGCGTGCAACGTGCAAAATATTATTTAATTTTATACGCAACAGCGCATCACAAAATATTCGTCATCAAAGCTATTTTTAGACCCTGGCATCTTTTTTTTGGGTTTTTTGGTGCAAAAAAAACAGATAGCGGTGGATTACGAAGAACGAGAACGAGAATGAAAACGAGAACGTGCGCTTTACAAGCTGCCAGGCCGGGACAGGCTGGGATGTCGCTGGCAGGCAGGCAAAGTGAGAGGGCGGAAGTCGGACCTTGTGGCCTGACTGAGAGTACTTGAGAAAACGAAAACGTGAAACGGATTTTCATGAATGAATATGGACGGACGAGAAAACTTAAAAATAGAACCCTATGTCGTCTGTAAAGTAGTTTCGAGCATGAGAAAGTAATTTTGGATGCCAACAGGGCAACGGCTGTTCTTTGACACTAAAAAAAAACAGAACAAATAACAAAACAGGCGGCTATCCAACTGGGCTAACGTGTAGTTAATCTTTTTTTTGTTTGATGCAACAACACAAAAACCACTGATTTCTGACAATGAGCTGATTACATTTTTTTGTTTTTTCCTGGAAGACTTGAAAATTCACGAGGGGAGTCGAACATCGAAGGCCTCCGACCTAATGAGCTAAAAAAGCCAAAAAGGAACCCATTCAACCCCTGTCAAGGGGTCGGGAGCGGAACAATGGCCCATGCCGTCGAGCGAGGGCCACCACCCTCTCTCCCCGGCATGCATACATTTGCCCGGCTACAAAAAAACATGCAAACGAGGCTCTTATGTTAGTCTTCGTCGTCACGGGCGTGATGGATTGTATACGACGCCGAATTGGGTGAAAATGTGCACAACATTGCACAGAAGACGACGGCATAAATGAATTCACATCTCGTGTGTCGCAGCTTTTTTTTTTGTTCCACTCGGCGTTCGTTTTGCCATGAAATTCGGCCTGATGCCGTCCGTGTCGTGTCTTTTTTTAGGAAAAAGATATGGCAAAATGGAAACGGTTGAACGAATGAACGAACGATGGTGTCACGAAAAAGGAGAATGTGCCTTACAGCAAACCGGGAAAGTGGTGTGCTGTGGTGGCTGATGTGAGCACCCCGCCCCCTCCCCCATCCCATCTTGGTGAATGAATGAATGAATGCATTGCCGAAAAGGAAGCCAAGTCAGCCCGAGCGACCGGAAAAACAGTGCCCCTATCGGGATTCTCGCAGTCAAACAGACGCATGCCTCAGCTGACTACTAGAGTGCCAAACTACGCTAACGACCGGGGGCACAGGGCCCAGGGTCTCAAAGCACACTCAGGGATACCACCCCAACAGCACCAGTATGTAGTGCATTTGCCATGAATGCCAGCCAGTCTTTTGTCACAAGTTGACATTCATGGCACGCAAGGTACTTGTTTAAATTCCAACATCCGCCCTCTCTATTGTCTCGAGTACGTCCAAGTCAAAAAGGCTTCCGTCGTTAGAGTCGAAAATCATGGACAAGCAGTTATTTGTTCGTTGCAGCAACAAAAAAACACAAAAAAAAGTTTTGAAATTCTGCAAAAGACAAAACTGGGTCCCGAAAGGAAAAAAATGACGCAACAAAAAACTTTCGCGCCGAGACTTTTTTTGGCGCAAAACGGGTTATTTGAAATCTTTTTGCACTAAAGTGCAAGATGTGAATATAACCACGCTTTTTTTACGCCCATTTCATTAATTTAGAATAATCATCAAGTCGGCATTTGTTCTTTGAATCTCGGCTGAAAAGCTTATTTACCGTCTGAATTCTACAGTAATACACGCACTCATACAAAATGCGATTTTTGATACCGCTATAAATGAGGTTTTTTTAAATGTACAGGTGTCCCACGAAGAAATACACCCGTGGGAATCTTCAAAAAAGTTACATTTTCTAATAATTAGGAAAAACAAAAAAAATACTTTTATTCTGCAGGTAAAATGGGTAGAAAAAAAAGTTCTGCCTTTCCTGGTCGAGCGCAGGGAACAAAACTCTCGTGATTTATTCTATTCCTTAGAGGGGGACGGGGCGGGCTGGCTAGGCGCCTTTGTCAGTCGGTAGTCTCGGATTTCAAAAGGCACGTGAAAGTTCAAAATGCCAGGAATGTCAAAAAGGGCAAAGGCCAGCGCGAGACAACCGCTTTCGTCGTCAACGATGACAACAAAAACGACGCGTCGCCCGACGCTGGCGTTGCAGCCGGCGGTAGCGGCGGTGGTGGTGGTGGTGGCAGTTGTTATTATTGGGCGCGATGTGGACAGACCGCCCTCAAGCACTGTTAGCGCACTCCCCCTCGTCTCCTCCCGGTTGTTGGCAGGCAACCGTCAGGGCATTTTTTTTGCAGCGCGACACGTTCTCGTGTAAAGACCGGGGACCGGGGACCGTGGACCACGGAAACGAAAAAAAAACTAAAAGAAAAAAAGGAACATGCCGACAACGACGACGACGGCCGAAAAGTGCAAGTAGTCATTCATCCAGGCACACGTTTGTTTGGTTGCTGCGGAAATTCATTCTAGTACATAAAAATGAGACTGAACAACAACTCGAAGATGGAGTGAACGAAACCAAACAACCAGACAACCGACTGACTGGCTATGTGCCTTCGTAGGCGGTAGGCAGCTTAGCCGGGACACGGAAGGAAGAATGAATAGACACTGGCTCACCGCACTGCCAACTTCCGTTTTACTATTTCAATCGCAGTCAGAAGTGTTGTGCCGCAACGTCAGAAACGGTGGGGAATGGCTAAAGAGGGGAAAAAAGAAAGCCGGAAGGGTTTTTGTGTATTTGGCACTGAAAAATGACTTTTGGGATTCTAATAAGGATTTTTAAAAATAAACAAATGCGGATGAAACCTGATTTATCAAGGTTTTGAAAAGTTTTCACATTTTTGATTTTTTTTGAGGGATCATTTTGGATCTCATACTCGTACTCAAGCTGTCAACTCATATCCGCGACATTCAAAAAGAACCGACAGGTCAAATTTTGTTCATTCCTCGTTCAAAACCGACAAACTTCAGCGCTCGCCAACTGCGTGAAAAAAAAATAAACGATCCCAAAATACCCCTCACGGAGATCAGTTGGCTCGCTCCCGTCGCGCCAGTACCCGCGGGTGTCCTTTCACGCTGTCTCTCACTCTCTCTCGAGGGGGGAAGGGAACAGACCCCAGTCACCCAGCGGCGTTGCTTCCTGGCAGTTCTTCGTCTTCATCGCTGGGGGGGGGGACAAACGAGCAACAACAACGCGTCGTTTTGCGTCGCCGGCTACGTCACACGTTTCTCTCGTTCGCACCCGGGCTCGCTCCTCGTCGGGGCCTGTGTGAGAAAAAATGGAAAGCACGAGCGCGCTCTTGCACGCATCAAAGACCGCCAAATCTCATCGAGGCTCCCGGAAGAGGGGACAGGGACGCTCGTTTGTTCGTTCGTTCACTCATTCTGCCCGGAGGTGATCAGGGCAAAACGAGGGCCGTCATGTCACAAACGAGGGACCGAAGTGCACTGCTAAGGAGTACCTGTGCTGTGTTGCAAAAGTGTCTGTCTGCCATGGAGGCTGCAACCCCCCCCCCCAAAAAAGACCCCTGCGGCAGCGGTGGAGGATCGGTTGGTTGGCGCACGCGCGCTTGCAAAGACCAAAGGACACCTACGTCCCCGCCTCCTTCCCTGGCAGTTCCCGTGCAACGCATCTCTCCCGCTACCGGGCGTGTGACCGACTCGCCACATCGTCAACTGACTGATTTCCGAGTCGATGACTGGCGGCGTGTTTTAGTAGAAAAAAAATCAAAAAATGATTTTGCTGCAAATTTTTTTCCGCTTTGTTAAATTCGACCGACGGCCCGACGGGCGCCTATTTTTTTTTCTATAAATTTCTTTTTGCAAGTTGTAACAAACAAAAAAAGGAGGACCGACAAAAAATGTACTATGTATTGTTTCAAAATTTTTTTGCAGGATTTCAAGATCCCCGAACGAACACTTTTCAAACAACGAACGATCAGGAAGAACAATTATAGTCCAAAAAAATTTTACAATGCAACAAATTGCGACAAAAGGCAGAAAACCATCCCCAACGTAGGGGACAAGCAGATGCGCGTAGCCTAGAGACAACCGCCGTCAAATAAGGGCCAATGAGAGTCGGTCGGTCGGCAGCGACGATGATGCAAACAAAGGATAATCTCCCTCCTCAGAGCCGCTCGGACGTCTGATGCGAAACTCGAAGGAGCGAAGGAGCGCCCAAATGACTGACTTGACTGACTCTCTTTCGTACATAGGTGAGCAACACAGAAAAAAATGTTTTTGCGATACAAGAATTTTTTGTCTTTCTCATCATCTTTTTGGTATTTAGTTGGAATTTGGAATTCTCGCTACAAAATGAAGTGGAAATGACGGTAGGCTAGGGTAAACCTGTTTCTCTCTCTCTCTCAAACGTACCTTTGAACTCGGAAACAATGCAAGAATATTTATTTTTAGATCCTACAAATGGACTACAAAATGCGGTATTTTGTGGATTAATTAATCCTTTGGAGCTCACGCTACGACGTGTCGTATGACATCACAACAAAATAATACAAAATTATTTATTTTGTTTTGTCTTTAATTTTTTTGCAAAAAAACCTTGATTTACTGCATTTTTGAGTAACCGAACTGAAAACCTAACTTTAAATGTCCCATTTAAATTAGGTTTCCATTTTCGATAATTCGAACATTTTTCGAACCAAACATCACTGATGACAACGTGTTTCCTAATTCATCGTTCAAAGAAAAAAAATTCAAATGAGTCATAAAAAACAAAAAAAAACAGAAGTAGTCATCTCAAATCATCTCAAATTCAAGATTTTCACAACAAACTGGCTAATTACCAATTCGCGAGTCGCAGGAGCGAGGAGTGCTAACTAGACACAAATGAGGTCTCTTTTTTTTTGGTTCGTTGGGCTTACAGAACTTTATAAACATGTGTCTACCGAGTCCAATCTGCCCCGGCACGCTCGCCATCACCTTTCTTTGCTTCGTTCCAGTACCTCGCTTCGTTCCACGCGCGTAACCACGCTCCACACACGTGGCCACATTCTCGGCAAAAAGCTAAGTCAGCAGTGCGTGTTGCCTAACATTACTGTAAACTAAATTATTGCCTAGGTAGTATCTGGCAACCACAACCATCGTCGGCACACGTCCCTGTACACTAACATAAATTAAATTTTTGAGTGCAACGACCCCGACAGAATTCACAATTCAGGGTCAAAATGAAGTAGGAAAGGTATAGGTATACCTGAACTCTGACCCCACCTTTTTCACGTCTTTTCATGGGTTTTTTTACCGAGAACATGTAAAATTGCTTGCCTGGGAAGGGAAAACAGTCATCAAAGAAGAAAAAAAAGAAAAAAAGCATGAGTCATGTTTGTGACAGTTATTTAGTTTCCCACTTCAAGCAAAAACATACATAACAAGTGATTCGTTGGTCTGACAGAATACCTTCGAAAAACAACTTTGACTGTTATCACCGTCCGATGAAGACGCCGAGGTGGTGTACAATGCGGCTTCACACAAAGTGCAACACGCAAAGTATAATAAAAATGAATAGGAAGTCAGAAGCCATGAGTAATGCGATGCAGGCAGGGCAGGGCAGGGCGTTTGAAGGTGGAGTACAAAACGTTCACCTTCAACACAATGTGTCCATCGAGAGCTTGAGGAGCCCCAGGTGTAAACGTAAACATCACCGCACCGCTCCAAGCCAGTAGCTGGCTGTGCCTGCCTGCCTGCCTGCCGGCCGCAGCTGTGTAGGTCACGTAAAGTGCAAGCGGTGTCTGTGGGGCACAAAGGCGAGGCCGTAGCGTGTTTGTGCCGGTGGGGGTGGGGGAGGTGAGGGTGGTAGAGGGTGGCGTCAAGGCTTTGCATTCCGGTTATATTTTTTGCCGCTTAAATGCCGTTTAAATGCAAATTTGCAAAATAACCAACATCATACGGTCGAATATTGCTGGCCGCTTATATCGCAAAAAATAACCGGGTAGGATATGAAGTTAGAATAGTCAAAGAAAATAACCGTCTCAGTTTTGGACATGTTGCATAAAAATATGAAAATAACCGGGTCATTTTTTTCATTTTCAGTCGAATGTCCCCCTTTTTGGTCCAAATTTGCACGCTTATTTTACGTTTTTTATGCGGTTCATGATTTAGGGGGACGGTTAAAAAAGTCGAAAATAACCGCCGTATAACCCGGTTATTTTAAGTCGCGGAAAATAACCGGGCCGTATAACCCGGTTATTTTCGGGAAATGAAAATAACCGAATAACCGACCCGGTTATTCGTCATTCCGTTCCGCTTCGTTATATAACCGGAATGCAAAGCCTTGGGTGGCGTCTGATGTGAGGTCAAAGCGCGATACAAATGAACGAATAAACAAACAACTTCTGGGAAAAAAACTAATGAGCCATAAAGCGACAAAAAACATTTTGTACAGTATTTTTTTTACCTTTTTCCTATTTTTCAAATATTTCAGGCACTTTCCAAAATGATCCAAAAAATGATAAGCATACCCCAAATTTTCTCAAATTGTCAGATTATTTTCTGACACCCTCTGCAAAGACTTTGTGTGCTATAAGCAGATTACGGTAATCTTACAGTCTCCAAAAGTGCCGCTTTTAGTCACTTCTTAGAATTGTTTTCCTACGACATTCTAAATTTACAAATCTGACATCTAACGAAACAGTGTCCTATATGACGTCGCAATAATAACAAAGCGCCAGGTGAAGCAGCTTGGCGACCAAAAGCCACCCGAAATTGCCATGGTTGCGTCTCTTGACGGCAAAATGAGTGTGAGTCTTGTTTTCACCTTAAGTCACCTTTTCTTCGAAAACGTAAGAAGAGAGCGGAGTTACCTGCATCAAAGTCCTGTGGCGAGCAACCGTAATCCCAGGAATGCCCTGCCTTGAATTGCCAGCCGTGTTCTTCCTGAAGTCGAACCGGCATCAAAGGTATGTATTTAGTGGGGAACATCTTTGACGGAGCACGTTACCTAATCCACACCGAATCCCCCCCCCCAGAGAAAAAAAAGGATTACGAGACCTCGTCACAGAGGCAATTACCTGTCTAAGCAGCCTTCGACACGGAGCAAGTATACTTACATTTGCATTTGCGCTTTCGTTTTCGCTTTCGCTTTCGCTTTCGACGTCGTAATCAACGGTTAGTATTATTTCTCAAGTATGCCACCGCCATCTGACACTGCTTATTGGACGCCCTCTGCAACAGGTGTCTACATCTGCTCCCCCTCCGCCCGCCACCTTCCTTCGGCATTAGACCAAAGTCCGTCACAATTACCTTTACCTGTTTCTCCCCAGGGCACAGGTAGTTTTGATTGAACATTAAAAAAAAGAAAAAAAAATTTTTATGCTTGTTAAGAAAAAATATTTACAAATTGTATCTAGTAAGCACAAAAATTACGGAAGTACAGGAATTCAGTTTAGAGAAGAATGAATTTTATCAACATACGAAAGTGCAACAGACACACAAATTACGGTCATTTTGTTGCATGTACATTGTATGTTCTGTTCTTATCTTATGCCAGCTAGATTCGATTTTTCGATACTTTAGAATTTTAACCAAATTACAGGAAAAGTCAGAGAACGTATCCAACGCACTCAAACGTAGATAAAATTAAATTCTGCGTAAAATAAAATTTTTGGTCGCCTATCAAGATTTTAGGCCAAATTACGCAGAATACAATTTTTTTACGTCAGTTTTTTTTCCAAAAAAAGAAATCAAACGTGTCCTTGAGGTCCTGTTGTTACACAAAACCGCCTGAACCTGTCAGTTTGTTGGTCTACCGATACCGTAAAAAAAGTAAAAGTATGTATACATAATACAAATTGATGCAAGCGATGCCAGGTCAATTTGTCGGTCGTTGACGGACATGTCCTTCGCCGCCATCACAAGACAACAAAGTCAGGAGACAATACACGGAACAAAGAACAAAAACAGACGAGAAAAGAGGAGATGAACTTGAATGGCCCCGAGTTGTCATAAAGTGATACAATGCAAAAAACGACGCTGCAAATAAATACTTATGTAAGGTCCGAAAAAAAAAATTCTGAAATGACAACGTGTGTGCATTCTCGTTCTCGGGTGGCGTGCAACGAAAATTGTCATTTCGTTGACATGGACGCTCCGGCGTCAGAGGTACAGGACAGGGGCGAACGTCTCCCGTGTCACGGGAATTGTCACTTCACTGATAAAGGTGAGGCCTCAGATCACATCGGACCCGGGTTGTATGTACACGCGGCGTCATCTAACCCCCTACCCCGTCAGGTAGGCGCCGGGGAGCAGAAAAGGTGAATATTTATGTATACCTGAGGCGAGGCGAAGCCGAGAGGGAGGTGGAAGGCAAAGTCACGTCATTCAGGCACCGTCGATGCAGCCGAAAAAAAAAGAGCGGAGTCAGCATAGCGATATGGACAACAGCAGCAACAGCAAAGTGCAGGCGTAAATGAGTCGCGACTGACTCGTGCGAGGGAGGGAGGGAGTACAAAGGTATGTCTAAAAGCGCCTGAAACCAGAAAGGCACTCACTCACGTTTGTTGGCGCATGCAACGCTGCACACCAGCCCGAGGTCAGTTCACGCTTGAAATGTCGCAACTGGCAAAAACATCAAGATTCTATAAAAAAATGAACCACCAAAGGAAAAAAATTGACAATGTCGGAGACAAATATTATACATAAATTGCGTCCCAATTTAGAAACAAAGAAACTTTTTTTTAAATGGGTAAACAATTCTATAAATGGAATGAATCTCGCAGGATGACGCAAGTTATGATGCGATCTTGTGGTAAAAAATGTCGCGAAAGTAGACAAAAATACCTGCGAAACCGGGAAGTTAAAGAAGGAAACTGCTTTGGACTCAAAATAAACGCCAGTAGGGTTTCCCAGGTCGCCTAGTAGGGTAAAAACCAAAACTGATGTCATTAAAATGCATCCAATAAAAATTAATACTTCAACGCGGTGTAATGTATACTGTGGTAGCGTGCAGAATTGCCAATTTTTCTCCAACATACAGGTATTATACATTTGCATTTGTGAAAATTTAGCTGCTGTAGTCTTTGATACTCCATTTTAGCCGATTTTTGACTGCAAATTCTGTGTTTTGACTGCTTTTAATTTCTAAGCCGACTTCAAAAATCCTTACGATTTCATAAATCCTTACGCAGGCAACTTGGTAGAATGCTCACGAAGACTGCTGATTTTTTTTTTGAAAATTTGGTTGACGTCTTTCATATCGGATATTTTTTTCATCATCGGATTGTCTCGCCGTGCTATGACGCAGTAGAATCGAAGCATAGTTCGAAATTTTTTTTAGTAAACTTTTGTTTTGTATTTTTTTCAGATTTCAAACTATTGAACAAAGAAAATTACGCGAGCATTTAAGAAATTATTATTTTTGGCACATTTGTGATTTTTGAAATCGAATTCTATGTAAAATCAGTTTTTTTTGCCACATTTGCTCTGCGAAAAAAAACTTGAAAGTAACGAACAAAAATAATAAATATTTCCAAGAAATTACTGTAAAGTGAAAGAATTAATTTTTTTAATTTATTTATTTTATAAATACTTGTAATAATATATCATTTTGTTCTTTTCAACTGCTTTTCCGAAATCAGAAGACAAAAAAAATTCAAGCACGCGCTAGCGCGCGCTGTACGCGTCGAACTTTTCTCATTGATGTGCATTCTTTTTTTGTCGCGTTGTCACTTCATTCTTCGCATGCACATCCAGGTACTGTAGCGTTCCCATGGGAATCTAAGAAAAGTCATTCTCGCTGGATCTTATTCTGCAGATCGCAATTCATTCTTGACTGCTCACTTGTTTGCGCTGGTGACTTTATTTTCATTCTCCTTTCTCCACGTCATCGCCATGCTGCGTCGTCAAACCTCGTCTACTTCGTCGTCCACGGATTCTGGTGACAGGGCTAATGTCTTTCCTCAGGTTCAGGTTGTACAAAGATGGACTGATAATAGGAACGACTTTGCGGGCTTTCGTCCTCGAGCCCGAGAGGTAAAATTCATTAATTTTTAATTTAAATTTATCTGAGTTTATTTTTTTTAGAACTTGCCCCCGGTCGCGCAGCATTACGGCAATGCGCTCCACGGCCTTCCTGATCACGTTCTGAATCAGCAGGATCATGTTCTCGCTTCTCAACACTCAGTCGTGAGTTTAATTTTTTTTATTGTCAAAGAAAACTGATTTTAAATTTTTTTTAGTCCATCCAGGAAGCCGCCGAAGTCTTCGTTGACTCGATGAATTTGCCGGCCCCGCCCATGCGACCGTCTTTCTCGAATCAGATTGCCTACCCCGTCTTTAATGTTACTATGATTCCCGGAAAGGCCGAGTTTCTGATTTCTGCTCCGAATAACGGAAAAACTTATGATTTCCGCCCAAAGAACCGGTACTTTGTTTGTTGCCATTGCCATGCCCGAGGACGAATGATCAACCGGCAATTGTTTTCCGAATTCCACCAAAATCACTGAAATTTTGATCTCTTGCCTTTTGTTTTTTTTACTATAATTTTTCTGTTTGTGTTTACCTTTTTTTGTTGTTTTTAGTAAAAATTATGTAAGTGACACCGTGAAATTTTGAAACATTTTATTTAAATATAATTTTTTTAAGCATGCCGAACGTGTCATTTACATACATCACGTTCTTTATTATGTAAAACCGCGTATTACTTGGTTACACTGTTTCTGGTAGTACTGTGCGTTCTGATCTCCGGGTGCTCTTTTTCGTACTCAATAATGCTGAATCTTCGCTGACGTCGGAGGTTGTCTCTGACCTGTTTGGTCATGAAGACCATCTCTACCTCATCTAAACTCAAACCCCTGGTCTCGGGCACCACGAAGTAGAACCAAACAAAGGCTACCACGGTGATCACCATGTATAGGTAAAACGCGCCAAACTTTGTCAGAGCCTGGCTGATGCTGAGGAAGGTCAGTGATACGAGGAGATTGGCGGCCCAGTTTGAGAATGTTGAGATCGAGACAGCCGTTCCACGGGCCCAGAGAGGGTAAAATTCGGCGTTGAGCACCCACGCAAGAGGCGCGTATCCCGTCGAGAATGAACAGAAATAAATGACCATTACAATGATTGGGAGCACCGTGAATTTGGATTTGCAGTAGTTAGTCCACGTGTAGTTTGTTCCATTGACGTTGTGGTTGCTGGGGTCAATTACCGGCGGTACAGAGCAGGGGCCGACTGTTGAGTACTTCAGACCGTCATCCGACGCTCGGGAGAAGCACCATCCCTGGAGATGGCTGTTGTCTACCGAGCAGAATCCACAGTGCTCCTGCGTCACGCAAAAATCGCAATTGGAGTGTCCCATGCACGAGCTCAGCTCGGATGTTAGGGCGCTCTGCGAGACGTTGAACGGAATGGTATCCGCACTGTCGAGATTGATGGCCAGGAATGACGTTCCCATGAGCCCGAGGGATACAATAACGCCAAAAACACTGATCAGAAGGAGCTTTCTTCTGCCGACGCGTTCAATCTGAAAATTAAACTCGTTTTTGAAAAATAAACAATGCGACCAACAGAAACTTACGATAAACATGGGGATAAATGTGCAGAAAAAGTTGATAGAAGACGTCGCCACGGAAAGCCAGATAGCCTGGTGATTGTCGGTGACCCCGGCGGCCTTGATAATAGTGCCGGTGTAGTACATGAGAGTGTTGATGCCACTGAACTGCTGGAAGACCTGAATCGATACGCCAATGAAGAGGGCTTTTCTGACGTGTGGAGTCTTCAGAATGCGTAGGAAAGTATTTCCCTTGCCGCCACTGGCTTCGATATCTTTATCCAGAGCTTCCTGCGTGACTTTTATTTCTTCGAGTTCGTAATCGATCCATGCCTGGTCGCCGTTGTAGATTTTCTGAAGCACGACTTCTGTCGCTTCTTTGCCCTGCTTGTCAAAAAGAAATCTTGGACTTTCAGGTAGGAAAAAAAATCCGATGAACTGGATAACCGCAGGCACAGCCGCGAACGCGAACATTAACCTGCAATACAAAAATTATTGGAAACCTTAAATTTATTAGGATATCCTTACCTCCATCCAACATTGATAGGATCAATGTACGAAAACACGCCCGCAATTGCGTTGGACGCGACAAGTCCAAAGGTCACCATGAGTTGGAAACCAGTCACGAGCTGGCCTCGAATATGCGCAGGCGAGACTTCACCGACGTAGATGGGCACAACCATGCTGGATAACCCAATTGCGAGTCCCAGAAGGACACGGCCTACGAGGAGCACGTATCGATCGGGCGCTCCACCACAAACGATGGCTCCGACGGTGAAGATGAAAGAAGACACGATAATGACCTTCCTGCGACCAAAGTAGTCGGACGAAGGCCCGGCGAAGAGGCTGCTGATGCCCGCAATGCCAGGAGTGATGGCCACGATCAGCTCCTGCCAAATCGAGCCCTCAACGTCCATATCCTTGTTGTCGACTAGGTACAACATTGTCGAGGAGACAATTCCGGTATCGTAGCCAAATAGAAAGCCTCCGATGACCGCCATGAATGACAAAAGATAAACGAAGAATCCCAGCTTCGGGGTGACATCTGGTTTTGGCACGTCCGAATCTACGCCTTTGGATATCGCTATTTGTACCATGTTTGTTCTGAAAACGTATCATAAAAATTTAAAACTACATAGAAAAAAGTTTTAAAAAAACACGCGGTGTACATAAGTTAAACTACGATCGCGTGCGGAATGATAAATACAACTCATGGTAAACACGAGATAACGGAGAGGACAGGTGGACCCAGGTTCTTTCACGGAAGTATCAGCTTATTAGTATGGACACAGTTTGTAATTGATACGTTTTAAATTGATAGCACATCCGGGAACGATGGCTCCATCTCCGTCGAAGAAGCCATCATGCCCGATGTCTGATGCTGGGCACGATTTATCGGTGACGAATGCAACGCTTTCTTCAACCTACATAGATGCATTGTTTGAAACACGCACGCAAGCTTTCACAAAAGCACGCGAGACAAAGATTGTTCCCCGGGAAAAAATACCGGTACCACCACGCTTATTTTTTTCCATTTTTAGCGTCTTACACCGTTACTGTCAAAAAAGTATTAGGAATAGTTTTGTGATAAGACCATGAGGGTGATTTTATCATGGTTGTCTCCTCCTACGAATGAATGAATGTGCATCAAGCTAGTATTCTTTCAGGATGTCTGTAAACATTTATACGGACGATGCAAGCTTAGTTGTACCGCCTACTTTGCCCGGTCTTATCTCACCACGTGATATACTCGTATTAACACAGCGTTCGTTCAAGATCAGTGGTGTAGACTGTGATTTGGTCACCGCCACCGACGTCTGGGATGTTTATTTACCTGACTTGCTTTATTTTCTTAACTGAAATTTTTATAGCATAGTTCTTTGTTCTGTTTAGCTTTTAACTAAAACTGTATACGTGTTTTTAGTGTTTTTGAACCATTTGATTTTTTTGTTTGCGCAATTTTAATTTTTTGACACCGTGTTAATGAGTTTTAAAATAAACGCAAATTATATTGCGCTTAACAACATTTTTTATAATTGTTTAAATATACATACTTACATTTATTTAAAACCAATAACCATTTTGTTAATTCAACAATAAATATGTATATAACAGTAGTTTACAACACCGTTCTGTGAAAAAACAAGAATTAACCAGCGAGTTCTGCGTACTGTGTTTTTCTGAGTAGTGGTTTTTTTCTGTATTATGCATAGAGGTGAGGTGAGGAAAGGGAAAGGGTCTGGGAGAGGAAAAAATATCCCAATGCTTGTAACTTAGTCAGTACTTGGTTGTACTGTACTTTCTTGCCACAGGGTGTTCTCTTTCATACTCGAGGATGCTGAATCTTCGCTGTCGTCGGAGATTGTCTCGGACTTCTTTGGTCATAAATACCATCTCGACTTCGTCCAAACTGAGGCCCCTCGTCTCGGGAACCGCGAAGTAAAACCAAATGAAGGCAATAATGGTGATTACCATGTAGAAGTAGAATGCGCCAAACTTTGTCATTGCCTGACTGATGCTGAGGAAGGTTAACGAGACTACGAGATTGGCGGTCCAGTTTGCAAAAGTCGAGATTGAGACGGCTGTTCCACGGGCCCAGAGGGGGTAAAACTCGGCGTTTAGCACCCACGCTAGAGGCGCGTATCCCGTTGCAAAGAAACTGTAATAAATGACCATGATGATGATAGGAAGCACTGTGTATTTTGAATTACAATAATTAGTCCACGTATACTTTGTTCCATTCACATAGTGATTACTTGGATTTGAAACCGGTGGTATCGAACATGGACCGACGGTTGAAAACTTCTGACCATTTTTCGAAGCTCGAGAGAAACAGAATCCCTGGAGATGGCTGTCGTCCACGGAGCAGAAGCCACATTGTTCCTTTGTCACGCAATAGTCGCAGTTGGAATACTCCATGCACGAGTTTAGCTCAGGTGTGAGTTCGCTCTGCGTAACGTTGAATGGGATGGTTGCCGCGCTGTCGCGGTTGATGATTAGGAACGAAGTTCCCATGAGCGCGAGAGATACAATAACGCCACCGACACTGATCAGAAGGAGTTTTCTTCTGCCGACGCGTTCAATCTGAAATTAAAATCTACGGATTATAGAACATCGGACTTTTGAACTTTTCCACGTAGCAGACAATGCGTTATCAGACGTTTCTATTTTTGTCTAAACAGTTATCAGTAATCTTAAATAACTGTTTAGACGTCTAAAAATATACAATGCTTGAAAAGTCATCAAAAATAGATCGAT
This sequence comes from Turbatrix aceti, assembly GCA_963969345.1. Lineage (NCBI taxonomy): Eukaryota > Metazoa > Nematoda > Chromadorea > Rhabditida > Panagrolaimidae > Turbatrix > Turbatrix aceti. Next base: position 7,245,862 of record OZ017768.1, read on the forward strand.
AAGTTTTTTTTATAACAATTAAAAAAATTCCCACTTACGATAAACATGGGAATAAATGTGCAGAAAAAGTTGATAGAAGACGTCGCCACGGAAAGCCAGATAGCCTGGTGATTGTCGGTGACACCGGCGGCCTTGATAATAGTGCCGGTGTAGTACATGAGAGTGTTGATGCCGCTGAGTTGCTGAAGGACCTGAATAGAAATGCCGATGAAGAGAGCTTTCCTGACGTGGGGTGTAGCCATGATACGCCCGAACGTATTTCCTTTGCCTCCACTGGCTTCGATATCTTTATCCAGAGCTTCCTGGGTGACTTTTATTTCTTCGAGTTCGTAGTCGATCCATGCCTGATCGCCGTTGTAGATTTTCTGAAGCACGACTTCGGTCTCTTCTTTGCCTTGTTTGTCGTAGAGAAATCTGGGGCTCTCGGGGAGGAAGAAAAATCCGATGAATTGGATTATTGAAGGAACCGCTGCGAAACCGAACATTAACCTGCAATGCAAAAATTATTGGGAATCTTAAATTTATTAGGATATCCTTACCTCCATCCAATATTGACGGGGTCGATGTACGAAAATATTCCCGCGATAAGGTTTGCCGCGACGAGTCCAAAGGTCACCATGAGTTGGAAACCAGTCACGAGCTGGCCTCGAATATGAGCGGGCGAGACTTCGCTGACGTAGATGGGCACGACCATGCTTGAAAACCCGATGGCGAGGCCCAGAAGAACACGGCCTACCAGGAGCATCCATCGATTCGGCGCCGCGCCACAGATAATCGCTCCGACAGCAAAAATAAACGAAGACACAATGATAACTTTTTTGCGACCAAAATGATCGGACGAGTACCCCGCAAAAAGGCTGCTGATACCCGCCATGCCGGGCGTGATGGCGACGATCAACTCCTGCCAGATCGCGCTTTCAACGTCCATTTCTTCGGCGTCGATGATGTACAGCATCGCGGAGGAAACAATGCCTGTGTCGTAGCCAAAGAGAAAGCCTCCGATGACTGCCATGAACGCGAGCAGGTAGATGAACCATCCGAGCTGAGGGGTCATGGAGGGCTTTGGCACATCCGAATCCGCGCCCTTCGACATCGACACTTGCACCATGGTGACTGCAAGTGCAGTGTGAGTCAACAAAACATCCCACGCGTTGGTTTGCAAGCGTTTTTGTACATAGATACGATCCCGTGTTCGAGGCAATGAAAAACACTATTTTTTTTTGTGTGAAAACAGAACAGATAGCGGAGGTGTATCGAACGTATATAATAACAGTATCAGTTGTTCGAAGAGTTGTACGAATCACTCCGCGAACGAACAGGAACAGACCTGGTAAACATCGGGGACGCGCGATAAAAACAAAAAATTAAAGTAGTCATCCGGTTTTTTTCTATGATAGCAAATTTGTTATTATTCTTCAGCCAATTATGTTTTTACTTCCGAGTTACGTAGTGTAAACGTAATTCAGCTCGACAAGTACATATAAGTACATGCGCATTCAAGGAAATTTTTTCGAGCAGTGTTCAGAATGCAAAGTAGCCGATTATTCACGTCCGCATAAATTTAAGTACGTATGGGCAGTATTTTTTTCTAACTAAGAGATTACAAGTGTAGGACACATCGGGTTCGCGTTAATGAGGTGTCCAGAATATGGCTTCACTGACTCTCGACTCTGAAATCAGCTCTGACGCGGTGCACGGTTGTTTTAAATTCTCAGAGAGAGTGTAACCTTTTTTGTTACCAAACAATTCAAGAATTAGGAAAAAGGCAATAGGATAATTTTGACTGAAAAAACAACAAACTCCCGAGGGAGGTGGTAAACAAAAGAAACGTGACAGAAGAACTATGGTGTTTCCTACCGTTCCCAACAATAGGAAATGTAAAACCAAAAGTTTTTTTTTGTAAACTATTGTACGAAAAAAAACGGTTTTTTCCAAACATGCAAGTTTTTTTTACTCCCGAGTGAATGAAACGAAACGATTGTTACGGGAGGGGAGACTAGAAACCGAAATATTAACCCTCCCCCTCCTATTCCCGTTAATATTTGCACACCCGCCTTTCGCCGCTGCTATTGAAGGGATCAGGCAACGTGACCACGTGTCAGACACACCTGATACCCGCTAACCTCCTCACTGACAGAACGTGATTACAGAAATGTTTTTGTCACTCGAAAACTAATCCTATAATATTTATTTATTTATTTCCCGATTTTTGTGGTCGGACCCATCCTTCCTTCACCTGGGAGAGTCAAACGGTACGCGCTGACATGAATCACACCTATACACCTGTACACCTGTGTCGAGTTCCAGGTTTTTTGGATTGCTTCGGTTAAAGTTGTTTTGCATAAAATCCAGACAGGTGATCTTTGGTATATATAAATAAATATTATAACCTCCAGGTGAGGCTTGTTTTTACGCATGTAAATAAAATAGGGGTTAGGTCGGGCCGTGCCAACTTGTTTGTCAGCTTATGGGATCCAACTTCTGCGCATGAAATAAAAAAAACAACCAAAGCCATCAAACTCGGATTGTTTTTACGATTTCAGTTTTATAGCCACCACGGGAATGTTCTGTTTTAAATACATACATACTTTAATGGGATGACACGCAACAAATAAATACAGTAGTCAACTGTACTTGAAAGCGATTATCCCCGGACTTGCAGAAATCTAAATCTGTCCGAAGATCAGGAAACGGACTTCTGACGGACGTATCAACACACATTTTGGGGTTGATGTCTGCACGTAGACAACCGTAGACACCTTGATGACAAAAGTAAACGCCAAAAAACAACGAAACTGTTGATGCGCAACACAGATGTTTGCAATTAGCAGAGCTTCAAAAAAATCCAGGGGCTTTGAATTTGTTTATGAATAAATATCAGTTTGAATCAAAATTAAAAATGTATTGGCTTTTGAAAATAAACAAATATTTATAAAAAGTGTACTGTAGATCTGTTACGGCATGAAATGATGACTTTAGTTTTTAGTACGGAAATCAGGATGACGTTTGGGTCTCACTAACACCAGATGATGATGGAGCGCATTTTTATATAAGTCAAATGCATTTTTTTGAAAAAGTAGAGAAAGCGAGACTTGAATGCAGTCTGCGTGAACCTCGTCATAGTGCTTTTTTTATGGATTCCAGCAAAATAAGCAATGTGTAGGGTATATAAAGTGTAGGAAATCTGAGTTTTGAGCAGAACATCCGGGGCCGAAAACTTTGTCACCAGGTGTCCTGATTGAGGTAATCTATTTTTATCACACGAAACAGGTAAAAATGTTTACAAAAAGGGACAAAAAACACAAAAAACGCGAAATTTAAAAAAAAAACAAGCTAACAATGCTCCATCCCCCTGTTTCCTAGTCGCGGTTCTCACGATCAAAATCGAGCACATGTCGTCTTCCAGACCGGCCACCCAGCAAGCCCTCCAGCCCACGTATATTTTTCCCCGACATGAAAAAAAGTTGCGAACAACTCCCAACACTTTTGAGCAATTAAAATGAATTTGTTGTTATCCTCCGACAAATTGCCCAATCCTCCCCCTCCCCCTACATCTCGTCTCGTCTCGTCTCGTGGTGTTGCTTGTTGCTTTATGGGCCTGTTGAATGCCCTGAGGGGCTGTCCCCGTCTGCAGTCTATCCGGGATGTCCAAGGGAATCATTTTTTACCCCTTCCATGTCCCGGAACATTTTTTTTTATCAATTTTTGTTTGGATTTTTGAGGGGTGTCACAAAACGCCAGGGAGGGCTGTCTGTACGTCTCGTCGCGTTTATTATTCCGTGGAGTAAAAAATGACTTCAGACTCGAAACAGAAGACTATGAATCTCAAAATTGAACTTATTGAACGCGGACAATTTTTTTCTCAAACGAAAAAGGAAATAGTAACTAACAAATCTTGGAATATATATTTTTTTTCAGGATTTCAAGTACCGTTCTGTGGTTGTGGCTAGAAATTAGCAAAAGTTGGGTGCCAGAACTGACAAACAACTCGACTGAGAACAGCCGGGGGGCGTTGCAACCTAATTGGCACATGTGTTCATGAATTATGCAGTACTGGATAATTTTTGGTGTCAACTTGGTGCAAATTATCTGTTTAACAAAATAACTGCGTAAATAAGCATTGCATCACGTCCTGAAACTGACCATCTTGCCGACGGGCCAGATTGTGATCATGCCAAAATCACCTGTTTCGTGCTTTTCTCTTTTTTTCCAGACAAAACGGTGCAAAATGCGTGCTGAGGTCGACTTGAAGAAAGGCTACATTCCAGACCAACTCAATACTTGAAAAACGTTGTTTTTTCTGAGATTAAACATCACTTGAGCTTTTTTTATCTAAGGAAAGCAAATTTCGGTCGGTCGAAGTCGATAAGCAGCAAGAGGCCAGCGTGGTCTTCCAAGCGACGTCGTCAGCGGCTAGGGTTCGAACCCCCCCCCCGTATCGGGTCGGGGACGGGGGTAGTCGGGGGCAGAGGTGTCGGGGGCGGGGGAATTCTGCCCCCGACGGGGGCAGAAGTCGGCGGGGACGGGGGTAATTGCCCCCGAGTCCTATGAAAAAGAAGAAAAAAAAGTGTCAATTTTATCCTAAAACGAAAACCGAGGCATATTTTGAACAAATTTTTCGTAATTTGCTCTGTTTTTTGCCTATTTGTGTTGTTTTTGAACGTTTTTCCGCGTTTAACGCTAAATTTTGCTCATTGTCGGGGGCAGAATCTGTCGGGGGCGGGGGTTTTACTCCCCGACGGGGGTCACAAATGGTCGGGGGCGGGGGTCGGGGGGCCACCCCCGGCTTCACCCCCGCGGGGATCCCCGCGGGGGCGGGGGGGGGGGGGTTCGAACCCTAGTCGTCAGCGGCCGAGGAACCACAGAACGTCGTCTGGAAGGGGACTGATAACTGACAAAGCCTAGGGCTACAGAAATGATATACGCTGATCCGGGCAGGAATTTATTTGGACGTATGACTAAATTTTAATGGATCCCTTAATCACCTGATGTAAATAATTTAGATTCATAAATGTTACTTTTCATTTGAACTGCTCATTAGAAAAACGAAAGCACAAATTCAGAGACAATGAAAACACAAATTATAAAAAAATATTTTTCGTAGTATAAATATCAAATACTTTTGGTTGTTTTTGAACATGGCTGAGCTAATTTATAATGAAGTAACGTGATATATGTACAAAGTGTCGAACTCGGGTTTTGCGAACATTTTGAAGCACATCCGGTTGAAAATGAACCACTTACGAACTTGGTTTCTGGTTTCATAACAAACTAGGAGTTTTTTTTGGTTCCTAAAACATTAATTATTGATAAAGTGAAACTCTGCAAACAAAATTAAATTAAGATTTTAAGATTTTTTAGGAAAAAAAATCATGACAAATTTCAAACAACGTTTTACTTGCAAAAGTTTTCTGCATTAAAAAAAAATGTTTTTTTTTTCCGTAGAAATGCAAAATTCTCAGTAATGAAAATATTTGTACTTGTCGCCAATATTTGTGTGTGAATACAAAAAGTTTGTCACCTGAATTATTTTGGTGTTCAGCTCTGGTCCTTACATACTATAAACGGCCAAGGGGATAGGGAGCTGAACTTTTGTCCCTAATCTTGATAAAAAAACATTATCATTGACAGAAATGCTATGCTTCATGTTTTTAATATCTACGGCTCGACATCCTCATCGTAACATTTTTTATGACCAAAACTCAAACTTCAGTCAAAAATCGTACTGTGCACTAAAAATGTGCCGAAACGGTTATTATGGCTTTGATGTTGCTTGGTGTTTTATGGTGCATGCAAAAAGTAAAAAGTAATCAGGTGCGCAACTTTGACGCCAAGCAACCAACGCACCCGACTTGTTAATGAGCTTAATTGTGTTTTTGAAGTTCATTTGAAGTGCATAAGAGACTCGCACATTATAAATTATCTATCTTTGATGTGACTACATGAAAAACAAACACGACGGCTACGGTCGTGTCTACGTACCTGTCTACTGTCAAAATTTACGGTGTATAAAAATGACCGTTTACTACATGAATGAAAGCGATCCGGCGACTCAGTACATTATCCATATTTTTTCCGATACAAATTCCCTAGCTGTTCATCTTCGAACATTTTTACCGTTTTTGTATATCGTTCCAACCTGGATTGCTCAAGTTATTATTGTTTATACGATTTTTATCGGCCCACACAGAAATGAATTTCGGAGCAGTTTTTACAGAATCGTTGGCGCTGTTATGGTCTTGGTACGATTTTTTATGTTTTGTTTATCATTTTTGTCACCTAAAATTTTTTTGCCTAAAATAATTTTTTTGTGGTAAACATCACACTAAATATATATTTTTTTTAATTATAGGAAAATGTGTCATACATTCTTGTATGGTTCAACACACGCTTTCCCGGCAACGCGCTTTTTGATTACGTGTACGAGTTTGGCATAGCGCATTACTGGCCGGTAACTTTTCTCAAGGTCTTCAATTACTACTTCACCATCGTCCAGTCCATCAGCGTGACTTTCATCACGCTCAACAGGTTCTGCGTTATTCTGAGCCCCCTGGCGGCAAATGCACTTTGGTCCCGCCACGAAAACTTGGTCATGGTGGTGCTCTTTGTCGGTCCATTAATTAGCGTGTCGCCGGCCATTTACTGTGGCATGGATATTTACGTGATCCGAAGCGTGATGTATCACTTTGAGTATCACAAGTGTATTTTTGAAGAGTACGCTCCAGCTTACGTCATTGTGAGTAGCATCGTTGTGACAATCGTCATCGACGTCATCCTCAACCTGCTGAGTTTGTCTATTCTCCTGGTTCACAGGGTCAAAAATCAGGCAACTCAAATGGGAATGGTCGAGCTCAAGCTCTGCTTTTACACGGGTGTGCTCATCGTCAACAAAGTCGCCCACTTTGTCATTGCTTACGCGTACACGGTCAAACTCGTCGGACAATTTGAGTCGAGATTTGTTTCAAGCCGGTATACGTATTACATAGCTAGCTATATTTTTGATCTCAACACTCTGATGTCTTGCTGGTTTCTTATTTTCGCTTCAAAACAACTTCGAAAACGCATCCGACAATTTCTGACCCGGAAGAAGGTGTGTGTTATTGGACCGATTAGCCCCGTTCCCGAGGGCTATAACAGCAGGGTTCCATTAGCATCGTAATCATGCTCGTACTTATTTTGCAAAAAAAGAGGAATAACAATGTTGTTTTTTATTTTGCACCGTATTTCGACGTATTTTCCATTTTCCATTGGTTCAAAAAACACATTTGTTTTCCCGCACGTGGGCACAACCTGTGTTGTGACGTATGTTTGCGGCTTCTGTCGTAGCCAAAATATAGCTACACAAATTTTTTTTAAGGAAGTGTCGTCACTGTTTGAAAGAAAACCTCTTGTTTTGGTCAAATTTTTGTGTTTTTGCGCGGCGCAAAATCCGCCAAATTGTTTGAATGCACAATATTTGGAGTCAAAATGAGCAACACTGAAACTACGAAAAAAAACAGACAGTTTGGTCATTAGAAGTGGACTTCATTCAGCACACGTGAACGTGAACTCAACTCCGAGTTCCCCTTATCTTCTCTTCTGCAAAGCAATTATGCGCTTAGCCGACTTTCTATGCTGCTTTTATCTTGAGTTTGCCATTGGCCAAACTCGGCAGAGGCAAGCTTACATACGTACCTGTTGTACTACTCTGCACACCGCTCACCTGTACGATGACTGTTTTCAACCTAAACCTCAGCGATCCGGCCATGATGGATATTTTCTACAAAATTTCAAATGAATCGGAAGTTGGCAATTATCTACGGGCATTTTTACCGTTCGGATACATGATTCCGACTTGGGTTGCTCAAATGATTGTTATTTATACGATATTTATCGGTCCAAACTGTAACAATTTTCAAAATAGCTTTTACAGAATTGTTGGAACAACTATGATTGTTGTGAGTTTTTGGGGTCAAATTGGGTTAGATGTCATGCTTTCCAATTTGGAAAAAAAAATGATTCCGATTCTTGATTTTACGACTTTTTGACTCAAAATGGACTAATTTTGATAAAAAAATTAGGTTTTTCTAGTACCAACTCAAAAAATATTTTTTTTGTGGAAAACGCATAAAAAACACAAAAAAGTAGGCAATTTCTGGCATTAATGAATTGCGATTTAGAAGTACTCAAAAGTGATGAAAATTTACTTTAAAAAAAACTTAAAAAAAACCTTTTTTTTGAAAAAAATATCGACTTTGGCTCTCAACTTTCGACTTTGAGCCAGATTTGACTCTTCGACTTCTAAGTTTACTCCTAAGTCGGAGTCGTTGGAACGCTGTTATTTATCAAGTCTGTAATTTTCAGGAAAACGCATCCTGTTTCCTCGTCTGGTTCAACATTCGTTTCCTCAGCGCGCCCATCTTTTACCCCTTCTACGACTGGGCGATCGATCGTGCCTGGCCCATCATGCTCATCCGGATAGCCTCGTATTACCTCACCTTCGTCCAGCTCTACAGCGTGACCCTGATCACGCTCAACCGATTTTCCGTGATTCTGAAGCCACTCGCGGCTTACGGCTGGTGGTCGTCGAACGAGCGTTACGTAATCTGCGGCCTGGTTTTCGTGCCTCTGGCGTTCCAGCTGCCAACTGTTTTCTGCGGCGTCGATGTTTACGTTATCCCAGGTACCCTGTACTTCTTCGACAACAACGTTTGCCATCGTTTGATGTGGAACCTGACAAACGTAACCGTCGTCAGCATCATCAGCACCGTGGTTTTAGACATCGTACTGAACGCGGCGAGTATTGTGTTTCTCTGCACGCACAGGGTCAGCTACAAGGCGACCAAGATGGGCAGGGTCGAAATGAGACTGTGCATTTTTACCGTTCTCCTGACCATTAACAAAATTTATTTCTTCATCGTCGGATTAATCCTGGCGGTAAAAATCCAGGGACGCGGAGAATCGCAGTTTATCGTCCGACGCAACAATTACAAAATGCTTTGCTTCATCAACGACGTCAATACGGTCATTTCCTGCTGGTATCTCATCTTTGTGTCAAAACAGCTCCGCAACAGTATTAAAAGACAGTTTTGGAAAGGAAAAGGTGCGTCATCCATTGTCACGTACTCTCAACGACGAGGGTCGAGAATCGGAAACGCTTCCGTGAGATTTTAAATGTATAATTTGTGTGCCTTTTGTGGTACTGTAAATAAAGCAAAGCCACCCACTTGGTAAAATGATGTTTGGACAACTTATTGTCTGATTAACAGTAAATAAGGAAAAAGTGCCTTAAGCTCAGATTTTCAAGGGGATGGAGTAGTATTAAAGTTTTAATTACTGTGGTATTTATAAATAGGAAAAATTATTGAGGTTTAATAAACTTGAAACTACAAAAGCTGAGGCTACAGTATTTTTTATACATAAATGAATAAAATTTTTCTCGAGTTAATTCCAGAAATTACAGGGGCTTTACAGTTTTTACGTTGTTGGGTTGGTCAGTTAGTCGGTCAAAATCAAGACATAAGGCCGGCTGGTCGCAAAAGCCGCGCGGCCGGCCTGAGTTTTTTTAAGTCGGCCGGAAAAACCGGAAAAATTTTTCAGGTCATTTTTTTCGACCACAAGCATGATTTTCTGACATTTTTGTGTTGTATTCATCATAATTTTTACTTTTTACTATTAGTTAATGTATATTACCCATATTTATACAGTATTTGGTTGTTTTGAAAAAATTTTCAAAATTAGGCTTTTGGCCGCGACCTGAAAATTTAGGCCGACCACAAGCCGCCCGGGGGCCTGATTTTGAGGCCGGTTTTATGCCTTGGTCAGAGCACAGAATTGCCCATACCCGTCGAGAAATGCAACACTCAATTGAAGGGCCCGCCGGGCTGGTCTTTGTTGTGCTTGATCGGGTCGTTCGTCACCGCACCGCACCGTAAAGCGTTTGTCTTTGAACAACGTTCATGTACTGACTCTTCTTCTTCTCCTTTCCCTTGTACGTGGTTGCCTGAATTCGTTGACCACCACCACCACCGCCACAAAGGAGGATGAATTCATCGACGGGAAAACGTGAGCCAAAAACGATAATATTTATTTATTTATTATAACAGAACGTTCGTTCCGTGCTAAATTTTTTTTTTTTTTTTCAATTTTTATATCGTGTTTTGGTTTGAATATCCAATGAACAACTGCATTACTGATTTCTGTTTTCTGCGTTCATTAGGCTTTTTTGATGCTCATGTATTTCTTGTGTACCAGATGAAAGTGCTAAAACACACGTTTTTTCCCGTAAATGACGTGAGAATGTAACCCTGAAATCATCACTTTACTTTTGCTTTTTTTCGCACACCGACTTTGTTGGCAGCATGTTGCCTTATTCAGCCACCCTTCGGGCTTCCACGCCTCCAGTTCGCACGTATTGCATTTGTTTTACCCTGTTTACGGTTAATTCTATCAATTTTACGGTCTTTGTGGCGAGTGTACATTGCTGTACACCGGAATGTGAGTCATAATGCTATTTAAAAATATTATATTTACTTTGAGTTGCCACTAACTTTTTTTTATTACCTGGGAGAAAATTAATTTTTCTACAGGCAATTGAAAACTGGGCCCGTCAGTTGATATTTTAAAGATCGGCTTTTAATGTTTTAAAATTTTTTTTGGGACTTACAGTATTTTTTTAAATATTTTTTTGCTAAAAATCATTTTCTATTTTTTCTGCGAAAAACCAAAACCGCCACCCTTATCGTTTTTTCTTCCTCTTCTACCCCAACTCTCACCTGTCTCACATGATAGTAACTATTTATACAACCCCCTGATAGGTGTCCTTTGCCCCGACCTTTTGGAAGCATCCTTTGGACAATGCCGCCCCTCATTGCCCTCCACCGGCGCCGATTAGTCACAAATGTCATGACTTACGCCGCCGCACCGCGTTTATCTCCGCCGTGCCCGCCTCCGTTGACGTTGATCATGTTATTTATTTCCCCCCCCCTCCCCCTTGTGCCACGCCGGCCGGCTGGCCTATGAATGAATCTGAATCTGTTCAAGTTTGTTTTACGACCGTGTAACATTTGTGGTGCAGAAAAAAAATCAAAGGACTCCACGAAAAAAAAGGGGTTCGTTCTGGCGCGCGGAAAAGCGTTTCCAAGACCAACGAAATACTTTTCCGCGCCTCTTCTTTTATTTATTGTCTTCTGCGATGTTGGTAGATTTTTATTATCCTCTTTGAACGACAACTTGGAGGTGCATGCTATAAAAATTTATTTTTTTCGGGGCATCCGGCGGCGAAGAGAGAGGGGAATGCCCTTCTTTTGTCCTCACTTTGGGGCTAGAGGGTGGTCATCCCACCCGACCAACCAACGAACGCCATCCATCACGAAAAGGATGACAAAATATTATTTTAATAAGAAACAAAAAAGAGAGCGCGTCGTGACAAGTCTCCGGGCCGACCGACGAGAGGGGCGTCAAAAGGCGCGAGAGGTACTTGAGTCGTAAATTTTGCAACAACTCGGGCACTGTTATAACACCAAAAAAGGAAAAAAGGAAAAAAGAAAAAGGACAGCCGCTTTTGGACATGACATGGACTTTTGGCCGAACATGTTCACAAAGCGAGAATGACCAGACCACCCGGTTCTGTCCAAATATGGACACATGCATGCATGCATGCGCACGCGCAAGCCAGGATTTGGTGGATTAGGTAAATCGAGGGTGACGGACTTTTTGGGGTGTTGCATCTTCGCAGTCGCCTGCTGTCCTCTGTGAGGTAAACACATGTTTGTTCTACTCATTCGCACCCTTTTCGGCGACCGCATGCTTGTTTTTGTCTTTGTCGGGTCGGCTAAGACCGTAAATTTGTTTCGGGATGCCTCTTTGTCGCCTGGTGATCGTAAAAAAACTTTTAGCCATTGATGACTGATTTTTGGGTGTTTACTGGCTTTTGTAGTGATTTTTACGATTTGCAGGATTTTTATTAATTTATTATGGATTACGGTAATTTTTTTCTGGAATAATGTATTTTTTTCTGGATGTTGTATACTTTTTTAATGCTTTTTAACTTTTTATCAAAAGTTCCAGTGATTTTTATATTTATGTAAAATACAGTATTTGTACGATTTTTACAATAATTTTTCAAACCAATCAATCAAAAATTATGTCTCATATTTTTATCACCCAGTCAACTTTTACCTTTCTCCCCGCAATCTTGTCCAAAAGAGAAGACCAAACCTGCCGCCGTCCATCGTCGTATTCGTCTTCGCCATAAAAAAGTGTAATCGTTTTACGCGTATCACAGAAAACGACAGAAGAGACCTGCCTGCCCTGATGCCCTTTTTGTCATCCATCCATCGTAACCGGAGCAAAATATCTAAAAATGAAGACCAGTTCAGTTCGTATTTATTGGGGAAGAAACTCTCTTTTTTTTATGACGTCCGTTTTGGTTTCTTTCTTCTTCCTTCTTTCTTCCTCCATAATAAATATGTATTGCCCTACCGTACAGTTAATCGTCATCGAAGCACCGTTCGGGTCCGGGTTGCCCCGACGCCGGGCCGGGGTTGGCAGCGAATTTGTTTTTGCTAATAGCCCCGTAACCAGGCCGTAAAGACCCCATCGAGTGCCGTTGTCGTGTCGCGTAAGTTGTTCGGCGCCGAGTCGCACCGCGCAACATGTTTTGCTATTTCCTTGTCGGCACGGCACTCAAGAGGGCGCGCTCGTATGTTTTTGTCGGTCCAAAATATGTATGTATTATATTTTGTATTTACGAAAAGCCCTCTCTTTTTTTGTTCTATTGTTGACCAGACCGACTTTTTTGGTCCCGCGGACACTTTTCGGACGTGTTGACGGATTTACGAGTGCCTCTGCTTGCTTCGCTTTGCCTTTCCGGGACGAAGGCCAGGGAAGGCTTTGGTGCGCGAGGATGCGCCTGCATTTTCTTCCTCGAACGAATCGAATATGGTCGACTCTGCAGTCTGGGTGCTAATTCAGTTGAGTTGTGCCATCAATCCTTCCTTTGGGGTGTAATCAAGGCCCGTTTTTGACACATTGCCTGGGTCGTTTCGAACCAAGAATTAACTTAGGGGTCTTCAATTGTTGGATTCAGATGGACAGCGTTCCGGGAAAGAAATATGTCTATAATTTGTATTTATGTAATTTTATTGTCCTGGCAAACCCCAGTTCACAGGAATGCGGTTTTTATTCTTTTATGGCAAATTAAAAGGTTTCTCACGATGCACCCACCTTTTTTTGGGGGTCTTCGTTTGAACCTTTTCGCGCTCTCTCGCGCGCAGGCACATGAGTGGGATCGCCGCGTTTCGGTCCTTTGATCGACGTTCGCGAACGCGTTCGTTCGTTCCTTCCTTTGGACGGTTCGGAAAAAACGTGGTCTCACTGGGAGGGCTGTGACCGTCCCAAATATGTAGATAACATGTGTCGCACTTTTCTCCCCCTTTTCTTGGCATCGCTAATTTGAACAATTGGGCGTCAGGTCAAGTGTCAATGCGCGAGTAAGTGTCCCAGTCGCCTACCTGCCTACCTGGCTTAATCTCCCACCTCGGAGAACATCCAGACCCCAGCTAGCGTCCCCCGGGTGGCCAGCCCGTGCCCCAGCCCCCGATGGATGGCGATTGACGATTCGGTCGATGGTAGTGGTGGTCATTCGCGCCGTCGAAGTCATCCGCTGACTGACCATTCATTATTCCTCCTCCCGTCACGCTTCTATTGTGGCGTGTTGTATTGTTTTGACTCACTTGACGACCCCATCATCGTTCCATCGCTCCATAGTCTCGTTTCCCATCAACATGAATGCTTTATTACCTCACCAGCTCAATTCCGCGTGTCCGTAACGAAAAAAAAAATTTTATTTAGATAGATCCATGACTCTCCTGAACAATCCGGGCCAAGAGAGTGGCCCAGGACAGACACCTGCTGAGTGAGTAATTCTAAAGGACGCTCGGCTCGATCCATCAAAAATCGAGTCCGTGATTCTATTGACGTTTAGCTGTCAAAATGGAGGGAAGGGAAACAAAACCGATTGTTGGTTGTTGGCTCCCGTTTGACAGCCGGTGGCGGTAGCGGTAGCGGTGCGCAATCCTCTCCTTTGACGTTGCCGCCATCTTCGCCGGTGTCGTCGACGGTAGCGCACCGCACCGACCGTCTCCTAGGGGTTTATTTGGTTTTACGAAAAAACATAGGAAACTTGATGGGTACGTGTTTGTTTTCTGGGATCCGGAAGAAAACTGTCAGATATGATTTTTTGAGGGTCTTTGAAGGTAAAAAACTGAGTTTGGATAATTTTAGCTTTTTTTTCTGGAATTTTTAAAGTCATCTGTTAACTAAATTTTCTTTGCCAAAAAATTGGATTAGCGATCAATATTTCTAATTTTTCTTCAATTTTACCTGAATAAATTTTTTTGTGATTTTTTGAAGCGAAAAAATGATTTTCTTTTTTTTAAGATTTTTTATGGTCCCAGTAAATTTTTTTTATTCAAAAAACCGTTTTTTACATTGTCCCCATTTTACCTGAATTTAAATTTGTGTTCAAACGTCTTTGAAATCCCTGTCCAGGTAAAGGCAAAAACCCATCCTACCTGCCCTGGGACACCGATTCAACCAGCGTCGCCTCCTTTCCGCGACTGCGAATATCCTTGTCGTGCCATCGTCGGCGGTGGAGATCGCGCGTGCCCCCGCCTCTGCGGGTGCGCGCGGGGTGGACTCTCCCATCCCGCATCACTCTTCGCCTGCCTCCTTCCACCTCGTGCTGCTGCGCGGTCTTTGGTGTCCGCCGCGCTGCCGCTGCCGCCGTAGTTGTAGTCGTCGTTGACTGGTCGTCGCGGCCGCGGCCAGTCGACGTTGTCGATCGTTTTTTCTTCTTTTCTCCCTCCTGTGTTGTTAGATAGCGACGCGAGATACTGACTTACCTGGACTGAACGGGTCGATTGGTTGTTGAAGGAGAAGGAGAAGCGAGTGACCCTCAGCGTTGTCATTTACTGTTTTTCATTCATTATACTTACCTGCCTGTTTTTTTATCGCCGTGATCTTTTTTTGTTTTAGTCTCGATCGTTGTATACACACAATTAGGCGTACTAAACCGCGTCGTTTGTCTTTTTTTCTGTTTAAAGGATTTTTTAATGAAGGTTGATGGAATTTTTGATTTTGATTTCAGCCAGATGCCTCCCCCACGCCTGGCCTGGCGCTCGTTGCTCCTCTGTGCCTTGCTCGGGGCAGTGAGTGGTCAGTCGACGTGCCACTTCATGCACCAGACCAACTTCATTCTCGACACGATGCCCGACGAACCCTTCCGGAATCCCAACCTGACTGTCTGCACGGTGTCCAAGTCTACCTGCTGTACAACAGCCATGGAACAACAGATGCAGATGACTTCGAGACTCGCGATGGAACGGTCTATCCAGGATCAGATTATCCTCGTGAGACAGCAATTGCAGGATTTTTCCGCTACTTTGAGGGGTTTGTTTGTTTTAATTTTAAAAAAATTTATTTTGTGCCTTTTTCCCTTTTTTTCAATCGAGCCTGAAAGTGTCAGTGCCTAATATCTGGAAAGTTGACCACCACCACCAAGTGTTGACTGGGCAAACAAATCTTCTTTCTACCTGTTATCTCCCGCTGAGAGTGGCACCGGGTGCCCTCTTGCTGTCATTGATACCCCAAAACACTCACCCAGTGCCATCTTCACTCTTATAGACGATCTAAGCCCCTTTCTTTTCAGTCCACTTCTTAGAGGCACTCAATGAAACCAGATCCAACCTCCACGGCATGTTTGAACGCAGCTACGGTGATTTTTACCTGAAAAACAGAAGGGTAAGTCTTGGGGTCTTGGGCGGCATTGTTCACGCGTATTTGGCACTGACAAGTGTCAAATGACAAACGCGGCGACCTTGGATCCCTCCCGGCTCCGTGGGGGGTCGATTTTCCCTCAACGAATGCCAATTTCTTTATTGCCCTCAATTTTGGGGTCAAATGTTATATTTTTCAAAAATTCACCCATTTTCAGATCTTTGACGACTTTTTCGACGAATTGGAAGCCCATTTTCTTTCCTCGGCCCCGGCATCGACCCCGGGGGTCAAACAGGCTCTCAACAGACTCTTCAGGAGACTTTTTGTCAAAATCTTCGAAATCATGAACCCACTACGCCCGGTGGGAGAATTCGAGCTGGGCTGCCTGGCTGAAGTTCAGGACGAAGTGCGGCCATTCGGCGCTCTGCCCCACAAGATCGCGCTACACCTCGAGCGATCATTTGCCGCGTGGCGCGCTGTTCTGAGGTCCATCGACGACGCCAACGACACGCTCTACCAGCTACTCGACGTGGTGATTGCGCCTGACTGCGTCCGGGCACTCACCAGGATGCAAGAGTGCCACGTTTGCTCCGGGGCCACGTCGTATACCCGGCCGTGCTCTGGATTCTGTCTCAACGTACTCAAGGGCTGCTTTGCGGAGTTTGCAGAAATTGATCCGCAGTGGAATTCTTTGATTGGTGAGTTTTTGGGTTTTGAGTGGAAAAATTTTTATTTTTTGGGGTTCAACAACGATTTTTTTAATGAATTCATTTTTCGACGTCCCGCATCGAATTTTTTGATATTGGTGTTTTTAATTTTTTTTGTTTTTTTTCGAACAAATTCAAATTTAGAGGTCCCAAAACGATTGTTTTTGGGGTCCCGAAACGAAATTTAAAAAAAAAATTGATTATAAATTTGATTTTTGAATTCCCGCAAGGATTTTTTTGTTTTCATAGTTTGAATTTTTGAGGTCCCGCAACGAAATTTATCTTGAATGCATTTTTTATTCTTTGCGTCCAATTTTAATTTGAAAAAAAATACAGCAAATTACCTGCCGAGACCAGGTCATTTGGGGTCAGTCACTGGCGTCGGCACACACTGACAGACCAAAAGAACGAAAAAGAGCGCGGGCTAATCCGTCTTTGATCCTTTTTGTCCGCGACCGCGCAAACCCGGATAATTACAACCACTTTTCCGGATTCGCCTTTGGTGCCCTGCTGGGGGAGGAGGGGATCTGAGCTTATTATTCACACCCCCAACAAGTAGAATATAATAGAATAGGATCAAACTGTATGTATGCCACTTCCGATCTTCTTTTTGTTGTCACCGACTGACAAATTTTTCCGGGATTATGCAATGATTTTTGTAACAATTGCTCCTGGGACTGACTTGTGTTACAAAAAATGTTGTACTGGCCAGAAAAATATGTAATGTATGGAGCAGGAATATTTATGCATTCAAAAAAAAAGAGACGTTTGCCATCTAAGATGAGCGTTTTATTTGTTTTCCCATTCCCATTCTGCGCAAAGCACCGCGCACCCTTCGGAGCATCGGATAATCTTCTCCGGTGTTGCACAACCACCGGGAGACAGTGAAGGCATTTGATCCCATCCACCGGCCCTCAAATGGCAATTAGCACAGCAGTCAACGGTCCAACCGGTTTATTTTATTTTATCCTCACTCTTTTTTTTGCAGAGTCGCTTCTCCTGTTTACGGATCGTCTCGGTGGCGCCTACAATCCACTGCACATGCTAGCACCTGTCCCAACGCAGGTATCCGAGGCCATTATGAACTTTCAAGAAAAAGGAATGTCCATTTCCAATCGAGTGGTTTTGCACTGCTTTCATCCCCGACATCCTGGCGCCAAAGATGTTGTCGTCGCCGATCTGGGCGCCAAGAAATTGGATGAGAAGGAAAATGAGCTGCCGGTTGTCGCGAGCGATGCCCATGGATATCACTACCGGGCGAGGAGGAGGGTGACACAGGTCGACGTTGAAAAAGACAGCTACGCCGATGACAGCGATGACCATGATGACGACGACGACGACTGCAGCGATGAGAGCCCGTTGCCGGCCGAAGATGCCGTTCAGGAGACGCTTGGCCTTTTTGTTGACAGGGTGAGTTTTTGGATTTTTTTCACCTGGTCTTCATAAAAAAATGGCAAAAAAAATCCGAGTAACCCAAAAAATAAAAATTCCGGGTGCCCGTTCAAGAATCGCTGTTTTTTTTGTCTTAAAACTCAAATTTCTGCCATATTTGTTTTTTGAAACGAAATATCGTATTTTTTAAATACATATAACATATTTTTTTCAAAAAATGCGTCATTTTAGTAATAACATTTTTTGTGTTAAAAACCTAAATTTTTATATTTTGGTAAAAAATTTTCTTTTCGGGACTCGAAATTTCGGGCTGAACTGCAATTTTGTCTAAAAACATAAAATTTAGGTAACATTTTTGATCGTTTTTCAACAAAATTTTGTACTTTTTCATGTTTTTTTTGACAAAATAAACAAAAAAAAATTTGTAAAAAACCTAAATTTTTACCTTTCTCACCTGTTTTTGGCCTGTTTCACCTGTAAAAATTTCAGCTAATTCTAATGAAAAACTTCTGGCGCTCCCTGCCCTCTACCGTATGCTCAGAAAAACAGGTAGCAGCTCCCCGAGGAGAAATTTGCTGGACAGGCTACCGTATGGGCCGTTACGTCCGTCGCGTCGTCGGCGACGGCGTAGCCTCTCAATCCCGGAACCCCGAATTCGACACCGGACTTCCCCTATCAAAGGACGCCTACCTCGACGAACGCATCCAGCTCGCAGTCATCGCTCGGCGCCTCGAAGCCCACTACCGTAGCGGGAAGCCCTACGATTCCTACGAAGCTTCCGGCATGGCTGCCGGTGACGTCATCATCCAGGGCTCCGGCCTCCCTGCCGTCGACGACGACGACGCGTTCAATGCCAATCTCGGCATTCCCCTGGAATCGCTCGAGTACTCAGAAGACGATAATTACGCTCTCCCGGTTTCGGGAGCCTCCAGGATACGACTGCCTGTGTTTTTCGCTGCGGGACTCTGCCTACTGCTCAGGCTGATAATTCAGTACTAGGCCAACACTGCTCAACTCATCAACTCACCCAGATCTCTCGGATTTGATAAATACCGGTATACGCGTCTTTCTCCGGCTTTTACTCACCTTTACTTACACACTCACCGATTGTATACATCACAGTCACCTATTTTTTGCAACTCATCTTATTATTTGTAATTATCCTGACAGATCCCAGAAGATTTGTATGTAAGTAGCCCATTGGCAACTCGTATTAAAGAGGCAATAAACAGATTATTATTTTTTTCCTTGAATTCCTTGAAAAAAAACACAACAAAACAAACAAACAAATGCGCACGCGCAGATCCCGTAGAGAAAACTCGTTTGAGGGTTCTCACAACGACAATTTTTGTACCTATGTTGTTGAAAGAGCCTTTCGATCGGTCGTCTTCTCTCTCGCCATCCACTTTTGTTGCTTTGGCTCACTTCTTTCGTCACTTTGCGGGAGTTTGTGTTTTTGCACGATGGCCGCTATCGATGAGGACATTCCACCTCCTCCCGAAATCAAGCTGAATGCCTCGTTCAACTCCTTCGAGCAGTTTCAAGAAGCCTTCAACGACTGGCAGAAGAAGAATAAATTTAACTATCAAGTCTACAACTGTAGTGTGATTCGCGACGGCTTTGGTGCACCTGATCCTGTTTTACACTATAGATCTGCACTTTTTCGCTGTTTTCGGGGCATTTTGCCGCGTCTTGCAGCAGGTTAGTGGGACTAAAAATGACATTTTTGGCCTAAAAAGCCTTTTTTTGGGGGTTTTTTCACTGATTTTTGGTGGTTTTGTTTCCCAAATAGTTTTTTTTTGGAAACGTGCCGGCTCGGCGAGTTTTTCCCCTACGAATCGTGATTTTTTTTCAGGAGGAAGAAAGCGTAAACGGGGTTCCATTCTTCGATGCGAGGCTCTGGTGCGGATCAAAAACAATGGCAGCGCTCTGGTCATTACGGAAATGATCAACGAACACACGCTTCATGACTCCGAACCGAATCTCGAAGATGGGCAGTCGAACTCGACTCTTGACAGTGCTGCCAGCCAGGTGATCGACGATGCTCCGGCTCAGGGTGAGTTCTTTCGAAATAACGTTGTTTTGTGTTATCCAACATTTCAGAACAATATTTCCCGGATTCACGCCTCACGTCGGCGCGCCTTCGTAATGATCTCGTGCCCGAAGAATACGTTCATGATGACGGAGGTGATGGCGATATCAAATGTATTCATTTTGGTGAATTGTCTTCGTCCCCAAATCCTCCGTCGAATACTACGACAGAAATCTCGGTTGTCAGTACTCCTGTTCCTACACCGGTGCCACAACAACACGATGTTTCGGATGATTCTGTCGTTTTTGTCGGAGAAAGCCGTTCTTCTCAACGTGACACGTCTCTCCCACATCATCAGGCGCCTGTTGTCTCGGCCCCCGAGATTCATCAATCCTCGTCTCAAACTTTTGATTCGTCGCGGCGGGACGCCATTGTTAGGTCGCAGATTATTCCTGGTGGTCAGAATTCGGTTCAGCAGCCGCCTGATGGCCAGAATCCCGCTCAACGCCTGCCTGAGGACCAGAATCCGGCTCAACGCCCGCCTGCTGACACCAGAAATGCCCACAATACCGGAGATCGTCAGAGTATCAGCCAAATGACTGCCGCCTATGGATCACTTCAGCAGCCAAACCAAGATATGCCTCAGGTAAGCTTTTTTGATTGTTTTATTGCCAATGGTTTTTATTGCCACCAGGCATGAAAACGGGCCTAATTTTTAAGCCCCGGCCCTGCCCAACCCGAAATTATCCATTCTGTTTTTTTTCGAATTTGTATCTAAAAAATAGCAGCCAATTGTTATATAAATTCCATAAATTACTGGCTTTTACTCAAAATACCATGTTTTCTATCTGTAGAAACTAAATTTTGTTAAAAATAATCAAAATTCAGTTCATTTTTATAATTTTTGCATTATTGGGCAAAAATTATCCAAGCCTGGCCCGAGCCATTTTCATGCCTGATTGCCACATCTTTCAGCAGTTTCCCATTAACTACCATATCTGGGACCGAGAAGCTGCCAAGACTCAGCCGTTTTACCCGTCGATGTCACAGGGAAGTCAATCTTCATCTCAGAAGTCCGTAACTTACGAACAGTTGCGTGATGCTCAAATTTCACAAATTCTATCTAAACTTCAACAAAGGTCGCATCCTTCTGCGTTTCATGAGCCGCAACAGCAGGCTGCTCCGGCTTCGGTGCATCCTACTCCACCGCCTCCGGCTCCGGTTCTTTCTACAGCAGAACAACAGCCTTCTACGGTTCCGGCTCCGGTCTTTCCTACGCCACCGCAACAAACACCTCAAGTTCCTCTCCATCCCACGTTTGACATGCAGCAACTCGCTTCCTTGATTCAAATCAATGGCATCTCACCGGCTGATGCTCAGAGAATTATTCAGTACCTTAGCCTTTGCCAGAATGGAGCTCAACGCTCGACCAATGCCAGCGTACTGCTTGCTGGACCGTCCTTGGGCCAGAATCTGTACAATGTCCCATCAGTTGCTGCCGGTAGTGCAACAACGGCTACAATTGGAGCTCGTTCACAACTTCAACAGCCGAACCAGCCCATGCCACAGGTAAGCGATCGTTTTTTTGTTGTTGTTTTTTTTGTTTGCTAGCGATACCCAAAAATATTTAAAATATCAGCAGCCGGCACCGCAACAAATCCAGCATCCCAGCGCCGGTATTGCCGGACAGACACAGACTCCCCATCGGTCCGCTTTCCATCAACCCCAATCGCAGCGCCCTCCGGCACCTGTCTTGGCGACTCCTGAAATGCCGCTTACGTCCTCGATGACCCCAGCCGACGTCATCACCCTTCTGCAGAACGACCCCAATGGCCAGAGTGCATTTAACGGATTGCAAGCTGGTGGAGTATTTATGAACTGCAACTGCAACTTTACCCATCAACGATCCGGACTCCAAAATCAGGCCGCCATTGCCGCAGCCCTCCAATCAGCCGCGGGTCCTTCGAGCTCGCAGACAACACAGCAATCCATCGACGAGGTTGTCAACTTCATCGGCGGCATTAATCCGGATATGGCAAATATCTTGCGTAATAAGCTGTTTACCGACGCCAGTTACTTCCTGATGCAGTACCTTTTTTCCCAAAATAAGATGTAATTCTGGTATTCTCCTATTCTTTTGTTCTGATGCTTCTTTCCCAAAATAGGGTGTAATTCTGCCTTCTTCTATCTTTGTAGCGTTTAAAAGTTTTTTTGCTCTATGAAATGTGTTTGTATCATTCTTATATGTCTGACGGCCAACAATAAAGTGTTTTTGTATGGGCTGTATTTACAGTCGCCACCAAAAATGGGCGAACAGCCGTTTTTTTGTTCGAGGACGAATACAAACGTGTTTTAAATTTTTTTTTGAAAAGCGAACGATCAATATTTTAAAAATTTATTAAAAAAATTTTTAATTTTTAAAAACATTTGATCGTTTTTGCGAAAGAACCTCGAACTGATTTTTTTCATCTATTCTGCAAAATTTTGTTTCCTTGAATAGAAAAATGTGAAATTGGACTTTACACAAATCTGCACAGTTTTTTTTGGTTTGAATAACAGTTTCTACACTTTTTCGTGACAAAATTTTATAAATATTATTTTTTTTTGTAAAAAAATGGATATTTATCGATGTATTTTTTGCAAATTACCCCAATTTTTGTATTTTTTATCCGTTCGGAAATTTTAACATTGTTCGCGAACGAACAAATAAATCTAAAAAAATCTGTTCGCGAACATTCGACCATCCTAGGTTGCCTTCCACCCCTGTCTTCGCACTCTGTCCGTATACGGTAACATTTATCACGATACCATTCGTGTTCGCACAAAGCCAAGTTTCGTTTTGCACGTTGGCACTGAGCCGACCACGTCACCCGAGTGTCGCTGTTGTGGTTCGAGGAGTTTTTTACGGTACGCCGTTGGGAAGGTGGAGTACCGTAACCGTCGATTTATCCAGATCGCCGCCGGAATTTGAGTCTCCAGAGTCCCTCTTTTTCGATCGACCGCTCCCAGAGACGGAAAACAACTGCGACTGCTGATCTTGTTGCTGGAAGTTGGCGGCCTGATTCTGAGTCTGCTGCTGCATAGCGTTCGGCAGCCGAGTGAGTCTCGCGAGAATTGAAGGGTCCGACAAAATTTGGGCGTCGAACAATCGTCTGAAATTGCACGGAACATGTTTGGTCCATTGTGGTCCATAAAAAGAGTTTACTCACCCCTTGAGAGCCTCAAAATCCGCAGCGCTGACGGCGACACCGGTCTGAACGGTGCCATTGTTGTTGCTGCCCCCCGGCGGCGCCAGATCCGCTTTTGCGTAGGCTGCGTTGATCGTCTCCGTGTTCAGGGGCAGAAATCTCCTCGACTGAGCATTGCTCGTCGTCGTAGACGTCGACGGCATCGTGTAGAGTAGGTCGCCGGGGTTGTTGTTTACTGAAAGGGGCGAGTGTTATTTTTTTTGCTAATAAAAAAATTTTAGATAATTTATTTTTTTGCTAATAAAAAAATAAAATTGTTTAAAAATTTTTTCTATCAAAATTTTTTTATTACAAAAAAAAAATTTTATATTTGGTATTTTTTTTATTAACAAAAAATCACTCTTTTATTTATTTTTTTATTAGAAAAAAAATTTATTTTATTTTTTTTAATTTCAAAAATAACCAAAAAAAATTTTCATTTTTATATATTTATTTTAATTTTAAATTTTTTTTTAATTTTGAAAAAAAACTAATTTTCTTTATATTATTTTTTTTATTAAGAAAAAAAAATTTTTTTAAACAAAAATTTTTTATATTTGTTTTTTTTACAGATGAAATTATTTAAAAAAAAAAACAAGACGTCTGTCGCGATGCGAAGCCATTGTGCAAAAACGAACCGTAAGCCCCCTCAGGCGGTTTCGAAAAAGCAGCCGTCACCCTCGGCGCATTGAACGGCACCGGCATCTGCTGAGCGTCGATGGGGAACGCAGTAACAGGAACCTGCTTGGCACTTCTGCGTCCGACAGGCGGCTGTCCGAGGTTCAAAAGCTTCTGGCCAGGAACCGGGGACGCGTCCATGTCAACCGACAGCGCGCGCATTCTCTGGCGACGAACCGAGTCTGGTGATCCCTGAAAATTCCTTTCCAATGAGTCAAATTCGTCAAACACCTGTCTTGCGCACCTGGTTGGACCTCGGCTTCTGCGGGGGGTACATGGCGGTGGCCAGGGACGTGCTCGCGGGTCCACTCGTGATGAAGGTCTTGTTGAGCTGGGATACGTGGGTGGTCGCCTGCTTGGCCGGGGCCTCCTGGATCGGAGCCATCGGGGGCAGGTCGGAGTTGCCAGGGGCCTGGTCGAGGGTCGGAGAGCTGTACTTGCGGCGGAGTTGTTTGGGCGATCCCGTCATGCTGGCTCTCCTTGTTGATATCACTGAAAAACAGGGTTTTCTAAATAATGTAAAATTTTTTGGTACTTTTTTCAAAAAAAAAATTTGCTCGCTTTGTCAATTTTCGCTCTGCTCACACTTCGAGCAAAAATTTGGAGCGTACCGCTCTCAAAAAATTCAATAATTTTCATTATTTGATTCGATTTGTACGTTTAAATTAGTTTTCTTTTGTCTGTATCCAATCTTGAAAAAAAGGAAAATTTTTCAAGATTTCTAATATTTCGACAAATTTTTTAATTTTTCAACAAATTCTAAAAATTTTCGACAAACTTTCAAATTTTTTAAATTTTTTAAACGAATTTTTCAGACAAATTATTCAAAAAAAAATTCAATTTACATTTCAATTTAGCTACAATTTAAAAAAACTTTTGACAAATTTTCAAATTTTCCATACAAATTTTTCAAAACTGACAAATTTTCGAATTTTTTTAAATTTTTCAAAAAAAATTTCGCACAAATGAACAAAAATGGCAAAAATCAAAGAAATTTTTTTCTTTTTTTTCGTGAACTCTGTTTTTAAAATTTTGCTCTTGCTCCGCCCTGGAATTTTTTATTTTAAAATTTTGTGCGAACATGCCATTTTTTTTAATTTTAGGATCAAAAAAATTGGTCAAATGCCTACTTTCTTCGGGCGGCGCCTCCATGACAGGTTCGAGAGCCTCCTTGTCCTTGTCTTTGTCCTTCTTTCCAAAATTGAGTTTCGTGTTGAAAGACATCCTCGAAAACTGGTTATCTTTGAGGACGCCACTCATCGAGCTCTTTTTGTTGGCTTTTGGCGATTCTGCCGGGCCCGAGGTGCCTGGATCGTCTCTCGTGCTGCCCTGCTGCTGTTGCTGCTGCTGCTGCTGTTGTTGCTGGTCGTAAGGGTGGTGTCTGAAGTGCTGTTGCTGGGGCGAGGCCCTCTGGGGCTGGTAGGCGTACATCTGCGGCTGCTGGGCCGGCATGGAAGACGGCGCGGCTGCCTGGAAGTAGCTTCCGATGCCCTGGGGGTACTGGGACACTGCCTGGGGATTGGAGATCAGCACGTTGTACTGCGGAGCCGAGGGGTCGTAGAACGCGCTCTGCTGGGAGCGGAGGTTACCCGTCTTTTCGTATTGGTCTACAAAAATTGTTTCAACATCTCCAAAAAATTATTTTTCCTCTTTTTTTCATCCAAAAAAAACATTTTTCTGTTTTTTTTCATAAAAAAAATAGCTAACAAAAATTTTTACGTTTTCTGCCAAAAAATAATTTTTTACGTTTTTTTTGGCAGAAAAAAACCGTAAAAATAATTCAAAAAAAATTTACGGTTTTTCTGTAAACAATTTTTCTACGTTTTTTTTCACCAAATTTTTTCAACGTTTTTTTCCTAAAACAAATTTGTGTTTTTTTTCGAAAAACTTTTTTACGTTTTTTTTGCTAAAAATAATTTTTTTACGTTTTTTTCTTATTTTTTTTCTTATTTTTCTTATTTTTAAAATTTTTTACATTTGTTTCCCCCAAAAAATTGTTTTTACGTTTTTTTCCTCCAAAAAAAATTTTTTATGCGTTTTTGCTCCAAAAACCAACCAGAACTGCTGTAATCAGTCGTATCCTCGGTCTCCGGCTCAGTCCTCGTTCCACTGTCATCAGCCGGCCTTCTGTGCTTCCGACTTCCCGGATCAAGGATCTGGTCATCCGAAGAAGGAGGCAGCGACCCAGACCTGATCTCGCCAATTGGCTGAATCTGGTGCGGTCGAGTGGGGTCAAGGGACGGTGCCGGGGCGAGGGCGTGTTCGTGGAAGGAGTAGTGCTGGGGTTGCGAGGGCGGAGGCTGTGGGTGGGACTGATGAACGGTCACCGGCAGTGACGAATCCCTCATCGTGTGTTGGGGCGCCGGTGGCTGGTAGGACCTCCTCTCGCCGCCCCGGTCGGATGTTGACGGCAGGGACAGGATATCTCCCGAAATCTTGTTTTCCAGGTGCTGTAGTCTCGTGACCAGCGCCTGTACCTGTTCGAGGAGCTCCTTATTCGTGTTTAACAGTTGGTGGGTTCTGGTCTGAGCTTCGATCCTTGCAGTTGTCTCGGAGGTCAGCTGATCCCTCAGCAACTGCACCTGGCAGTTGGCGACCTGCGCCGACTGATTCACCTGAGCGAGGAGTTGCTGGTTGACTGCCAGGGCTCCGGTGGGGTCGGCACCCTCTCCGCCGTGCTGTTGTTGCTGTGGTGGGCGAGTTGTAGTGTCGCATAGGGACTCACCATGACCGGTGACCCCAGGCCATAGCCAGGTGGAACAAATCCATACGGCCCCATCGGATAAGCAGCTCCGGAAAAAGGATTGGCAGATGTCGTCGCAACCGCATTTGCCATCTGGTCAAGAGATTGCACGGATGGAAAGTTTCCGGGTCCAGGAGCCTGGCTAGGGCCCCAGGTATGGGAATGTGGGAGGGTAGAGGCCCCGCTGTAGCCGGGAATGTACTGCACCCCACCGGGGCCCTGGATGACCGTGGGTGGCCCAGGAGCCATCTGCTGGGGCTGCTGCTGGGTCTGTTGGCCCTGCTGAATGGGCTGCTGCTGCTGTTGCTGTTGCTGCTGGGCAGGGAACTGCTGGCCCGACGTCGATGCCATCGCCTGCTGGATCGCAGCAGCCACCGTCGAGGGGCCAGGTGCGGGATCCACCGTATCGATGCTCGAGACGTCGGATGATATTTTTCGTGGAATGAGCTGAAAATAAAGGGGATTAATGGGGTCATGAGATGTCATAAAAGTTTTTTTTTAAGTTCGATTGTGAAGTACTCACAATCGATTGTCGTTTTGAGGACATCAAATTGCTGGTCTGCACGCTGGAAAGCTCGGATTCGGGGATGTCGACTTCCTGGAGGGTCGCTAGCCTCTCTGTGACCATTTCTTCGAGCACGGTAGGGTCTACGTCTTCGCTTGCGATTGAATTGGAGGCTGTAAGACGTGGATTTTAAATTTTTTAAATATCCAAATCAAGAAAAGTGAAAAAAACTGGGATTTTTAATTCGAAAAAAAATTGAAAAAACTAGAATTCTCGAATCAAAAAAATAGAAAACAATTGGAATTTCCACAATAAAAAGAAGAGAAAAAACTAAGGTTGCAAGATTGAATAATACATTTTTTTATAATTCAAAATCAAAAAAAATTAAAAACTGAAATCTTCATGGGCCGCACTTGATTTTTATTGCATTTTTCAAATCACAAAATAAAACTAAAAAGTATATTATAAATATTAAAAAACTGAACGATAAGTCGCAATTGAATACGTATGCATTGATTATAAAAAATTCAGAAGAAATCAAAACATCGTCAAAAAATCATATTTACCCTATAAATTTTAATTTTGAAAGAAAAATAAAAGTACAAACTGGCAAGTTTTCAAAAAAAGTCAAATATTAAAGATGATCACCCAAGCACCCTTCTGGCCGGGAGGACAATTGCAAACAACGACTGCTCATGTTATATTATCTACCTGCGCCTGCCCATAGGATCGGTCGGCTGATGCGAGCCGTCATCAACAAATCCCAGCGCCCAGGCCAAATCTTCCAAAAAAAAATGTCCCGCCGCGTATGTATGTATGTATGAGAAATGAGGTGTCATGTGTCCGGTGATCTATCCGGAGGCACACGACGCGCTCGTTTCTTTCTTCACTCTTTTCTTTTTTTTCTACTTTCATCCCGATGAGGTGACAAAATGAGTCGCTGCTGCCAGCCCAGCCCAGCCCGGTGAGGAGCGATCCTGAGGAAAGTCATGCTGCTGACTGACTGCCGACAAAAAATTAAAAAAAAAAAGATTACTGCAAAAATTGAGAAACTCCCAACCGCCGCCGCTTGTCTGGACGACGTCAAAGAAAAAAGGCAAAAAAAGATGTTAAAACAACTTGGTCAATGATTGCTACACTTTTTTTGCGTTTTGAGGCCCAAGAGGTCGAACAAATTAGCCAGGTAGCAAAAAAAAAGAAAAAAAAAGATGTTACATAAAAAATAAGTTAGTTACTTACCTTTTGGCCTGCCGGGATTTGTGTTATTGTTGTTGGACGACGACTGATCTTCTTCGGCGGGCCGCTCCTGCATCTGTTCCTGAGCGAGTTTATGGCACACTTCGAACGCTTGTCCGATCGTTCTCACAACTCTCATTGCTTGACTCTGAAAAAAGAGTGTGTAAAACTGACATAAAATTGGTGAAACAAGTTGAGTCGTTGGTTGCACGCACTTTTCGGTGTCTAACCAGTCAGCTGCGACCAAGTTAACTTGATTGCAACTTTTGATGAGTTTTAACAACAAAAAAAGAAAAGCTACATATTTTTAAACTGACGCTATCGAGACCCGCACCAAATAAAATCCACTCGAGACCCCGCACCACACCTCAAGCGTGACTTCATCGTCGACGGCTTCAAAATTCTGCTCATCAGGCGGGGCCCATCTGACAAACTTCATCTTGATAGGCTCCGGCCTGCGTCCCGGCTTCGCCATCAGCCTGAGGTAGTAGAACTTCTGCTGGGGAGAGAGTTTCTCGTCGTCAGTCGCATCCCCGGCCCCGGCACCTGCACCGATCCCGGCACCAGTCCCGGGCCTGGTAGGACTCGGACTCGGCTCGTCCTCGTCTTCCGTGGCCTCTTCAATAACGGTGCCCCGGAGCGTCGTGGATGTCCCCGGACTGGGGTGCCGCATCGACGATCGCGGCAGCGTGCCATAATCACCGGGTAGGGAGAGCTGGGCTCGTCGCTTATCGCTCGCTCCGGCAGATCGGGTTCGGTTGAGAGCCTGAGCCGCGATCGGCACCGACGATGTCGTTGCCGCCGCCGACGTCGGACGATAGGGATCCTCGGACATCCGGGATCCGACAAAAAGTAAAAAAAACACGAGAAAATAAGCAAAAAACCGAAGCGAGCCGTTGTCTGAGTAGCGAGCGATTTATCGACGACTTTCGATTGATCCACTTTTCTCGTTGCCGTCCGCTCGGAGGGAGGAAGGGAGGAGAGAGGCGGCTGGCTGTGGGCAAGCAAGGAGGGGATGACGATTGCATGTGTCTCAATCCCGACCGACTCGTTCTTCTCCTCCCGCTGGCAAGCAGGCAAAAAAATCAGGCAGTGTTTGTGTGCCTGATTTTTTTCCTCCTTCAATGACAACTGCCTATCACACACACATACACACACGCAAACTCGCTGCCCGATCACGACAAATTCTCCTGCCTCCCTTCTTTCTTCCTTCCAAAAAACGTGCCACTTCACAGCGGACCAGCTTCGGCGGCCGTCATGTCGTCATCGTCATCCACAGCGCCCCCCCCCCCCCATTCAAGATGATCTGCTGTGGATGTAGCGGCATGGCAGGGGGGTAATGTGACACCAGGGGGCCCTGACAACGAAGGTGAGGCCAAGCAAAGGGCCTTTTCATGAGAGGAGTTTGACCGGATCATGGAGGTTTCTCGGGGCCTCGGGGTTCACTGTTCAGAACGTTTTAGAGGCAAGAATAACTGGCATGGATAAACAGCAGTACTTATGGTAAACTGTGCTTTTGTTTTTAATTTTTTTTGAATAACTGATTGTCGTGGGAAGTATAAAAACAACAAAAATCAAAAATTTATGCAAGTTGCAGGCGAAATCTAAATATGGTATCGTTACTGTCACAATCTTAATTTTCGTGCCAAGACAACAACTTTCTCTCAACAGCTTTTTTTAACCTGCTGATATTACGTTTAGAATTTTTTTTTTGAAAACTGGTACGACACTAAAAAACAAGAAAATTTCATCTCAACTCACTTTTTTAGAACACTTGAATACATTGCATTTGAAAGTATTCGAAGCTCCATCCCGAGCAATGTAGCTGAAGATCTGGAGGTCTTGTGAATCGTGTGAGACGTAGAATATTCTGTAAAAAAAAACATTTTTTTTATTTAACTGACTGGAATCCACATTGTCTGCAAAAATTTCTTTTATGATTTAACTGGGATAGCGATAAATTTTTTTTCAGTTTTTTTTCCAGGTTGCTAGAATAATTGCCTGTTCCTACAGATCATTAAACTTGATGTATTGCATTTTCCCCGTTCTCGAATTTTTGTTTTTCTGTTCCCATAAAAACCGGAGGGATACGGTAGTCCGGTGGCAGCGTGCGCAGCAGTTGGCAGGCCGTTTGTCAAAAAAACCGCGGCCAGGCAGAGCGGAGAAGGTGTCGACGCCATTTGTCAAAAGACCAATCAAAATTTGTTGAAAAAAAAAATTGCCCAACCCCAGGGGCGGCGGCCGCGGAGGCGCCGGAGATGAGTTGAGTTGGCCAACAAACAAACGCCTCGCCTGACTTGCCTCGACGACGGAAGCGGAAGTTTAGCAGCAGGCACACCACCAACCACGTTTGCTTGCCCGCGTACCCGGTCACCTCGCTGGCCCGAAAAACGGCCACGGCTCATCAATGTCTCATTTTACGCAGAAAAAGGCAGAAATTAGTCCTACTCCCTCTTGCCAAAGTTAATTGGCCCGACAAAGACGACGGGGAGAGATCGTCTTTCGCGGAAAGATGCCTGCATAGACAGATCGTCCTACCCGGGCACCCGAGCACCCGGGCTCATGCACACACCCCGAGGCAGTCTCGTGGGCACACTCAAGTTTTAGTAACGACACGTGTTCTTGTTCTTTGGCGGCAATTGACTCATCCAGGGGCTTTTGATACCTGCCGGCGAACAAAAGCTAATATTTGTTTTACTCCGACACTCTAACTCGATATTTTTGAAATATGTACTGCCCGGTGTTTTTGGATGCTCATCGGATAACAAAAAGTTTAGTGAAAGAAACTGTGGTTAATTGTTTCGTGTTAAAAAGATAAGAGCAGCGGGGAATCAAATCATTTTTTAAACTGATCTTCAATAAAAGCAAAATAATAAATTCATTTTCGCAAAACAATAAACCTTTTATTATTTTTGCTATCAGAAACGATAAAAAAGGTACCACAACATATAATTTTTTTTTTAAATAAAAATTTTAGCAATCGTGCAAAAAAACTGATCCATATCGAACTTTACGGTGGATACAGTAAACATTGAATTTAACATAATATCCGTTTTTAAAACTGAATTTGCGGTTTTGGGGGAAAATGTAAAATCAAATAATAATTTTTTTTTCATTCACCTGACAAATAAGTTTTCATTGTTTTTTTTTCAATAAGAAACGATGCCTAAGTACGGTATTTACAAAAAACAAAATTCGGGCAAACAAAAAAAAACTGGTTCTTATGAGTAGTGTTCTCAAAGAGTTGAATGAGGCATAATAAAAAATTTTAGATAGTATACAAAGCTACGGAAGATTCCTGGCCATCAGAAACGGCCAAAATGGTACAACAACTCAAAGAGCATTTTTTTATGTAAAAATTCGAGAAATCAAGTATAAAAAAAACTGAAGTCCGCAAGTTATCGCCTTTATTTTTATCGGGACGGTCTAATAACTGAACAATTCGAGAAATTGGAATCTTCCTCGGCTACAATTTTATTCCGAGGCGATCGAGAGTAAAGTATTATAACTGCAGAACACGTCCCATGAAATCGCAGTATGTATGTAATGTTGTGCTAACCGCTGAGAACGACGGTAAATACATAAATAAAAAACTGCAAAAAACAAATTACGCTAATAAAACGAAGAACAATGGCTACAAAAAAGGTTAAAAATACTGCGCAGGGAAGTTTGAGAGAGAATGTAAAAGCATAATAAAATAAAATTATTATAATATTTTTTTTACAAGACAATGAAGCGTTATCGTTTTTGCCTTCAGAACCAATGCAAAAGATACCACAACTTAATAAAATACAAAAAAAACTGAACTGAAGATGGATGCAATTTTTTTCAGCTCAAAAATTCAAAACTTATACCGCGGGGGTCAAAAATAAAATAGTAACTGCCATCGTTGTTATGTCGATAATTTATAATAAGGTACATAAAAAGTTTGCAATCATAAAACGCTTTTTTTGAATAAATAGAAATTTGAAAAAAAAACTGAACAGACTTGATTGCCCAATTTTGAAATATAAAATTTTTTATCAATGAAAAATCAAAAAAAAATTCTTTTAATTTTTTAAAGCATTTTAAAAAAAGTTAAACAAATCATAAATTTTGTTGAAAAAACTGGCCACATGGTGAATTACGTTAAAAAATTTTTATCGCATGAATCAAATTTTTGATTGATTTTTTTTTTACTGTTCGTTCAGTTTTTAGTCTTGTGAACAAGTTTTTGCTTTTCGTCCCCTTCGTGAGCTCTTCCCCAAAATTCATGAAGCCCATAAGTGCGTCAAAAAAATTATTCTTTTTTTTTCCCTTCGGTAATTCAGTTTCGAAAAGCAGCAAAAAACATTTTCGTCCCCGAAAAAAAAAACAGGAAAGAAAAATTTGTTGCATAATTTTCAATTTTCTTCTTTTTTTTCATGGGTCCAAGTTGAGCAAAGCCTGATCATCGCAAATTGCTTGTTACACTTTTTTTCTGTTGAAAAAAAATGAGTCCCGGCAGAAAAATTACGTCGCTAGCCGGAGGGAAGTGTACCAACCTGTAAATTGGATGCGACATGACGAGAAGCCGGCTCTCATCCCACGTCTGTTCTTTTTGTTGTTTCTGAAAGAAAAAAAAGTTTATTTGTAGGTCAAAATTTTCGGGGAGTTTTTTTCAACTGTTCAGCATTGGATGATTTTTTTGTGCCATTTGGGTCAAAATATGTATTGAAAAAGAAATAAACTGACTTCTCCAACAATGCCGACAACCTGTTATCTATGGCACCTCAAAAAATATGTATGTAGGGTGTTTTTTTATAACTGTCTTTTTTTGTTGAAATGGTAAAAAAAAATTTTTTTTAAATGATAAACTGAATCAGTTCAATCTGTCATTTTTTGTATACATCAAAACATGTGCAGGGATTTTTTTAACTGTAGAAAACCCTGTTTTGTACCATTTGTGTGGTCAAAATATAAAAAAAAATATACTATTGAAGTCCATTTCTATGTAATTCAACCTGTTGTACTTGTGCCCCTCAAAAAGCAACCCCTCTCCTCCTCCCAGAAACATGCCAGCTTGTATACGTGCATGCCGCAACAACTTCAAAAGTAATGGGCAGACTAAGTACTGTGAACAGTTAGTTTGTTAGTTAGTTAGTTATGTTGTTGTACGACACATTGCCCGGTCCGGTCAAATTTGATTAGCGTAACTCGTTCGCCCGAGCATGTCCTGTCCTGTCCCAAGGCTTCGTTGACGCATGCAGGAGAGGACAAAACACGACAACAGGCGTCGTGCAAGAAGATTTGAATCTTGTCGCCTACTGCTTGCTTCCCAGAATGACACGCGCACTATTTTTGCCAGAAACAAGTTTAAAAAAAGAAACTGATCATAAGCATACCTTTTTTCGTTGCAAGACCACCTTGACGCCTTCGACGCTGACTACGATGTCGACAGGGCGCTTCTTGATGTTGCGCGCCTTGAACTCGTACCGCACCCGTCGCATGGCTGCCACGATCTCTATTCTGGAAGTCGGACGACTGATTTCCATGCTGCCAATGTACTGAAATGGTCGGGGTATTGTAAACTGGTAGTTATCGATAATCAATTTTTTTTTTAAATAACTGTTCTGTTTCTCCGTTTCTCCATAAAAATTAAAAAAAATAAACAAAAAAAAATAACTGCTCGTTGATCCATTTTCCAATAAAAATT
The DNA here is from genome assembly GCA_963969345.1 of Turbatrix aceti. Classification (NCBI taxonomy): domain Eukaryota; kingdom Metazoa; phylum Nematoda; class Chromadorea; order Rhabditida; family Panagrolaimidae; genus Turbatrix; species Turbatrix aceti. The sequence continues at coordinate 7,279,815 of OZ017768.1, forward strand.
TTAAAAAATAAAAAAATTTTTGATGTAAATTAAAAAAAACTGGTTTCTAAGGAAGTGTTTCAAATACAAAAATTGCATCAGAAATTAAAAATAACTGCTTCATTGGGAAGTGTATGTGATCTGCGTCAAAAAAAATTGGAAAATGATCAAAACTGTTTCGGGATTTGCAAAAACAAGGTTTTATGTTTAGTCTTGTTTTTGCAATTTGCAGCGGAAATCAATGCCTCCCGCTCGAAGAACCCTTTCCTGGCCTCCCGCGTTTGTTTCTTTACTACTACATCGTCTCAATTTTCAGAGCATGTCATTACAGCCTCCTACAACAACATAATTTCAAAGCCCTTCTCGCATTTACTTCACTCGAAATGGCCAAAAATGCCCGTCGGCAACCCCATAACGCGTTGGGAAGCACATTACTGTTTGTTGCGCGTTCCTTCGACCCGAGTGTCATTAACGACCTTCTATGCTTCAAGACAAAAGGGTCTACCGTGGTTTTGTGGAAAAATAACTGACCCCATAGGTTTTTCAGAGGTTTTTGAAAAAAACGCATAATTTAGAAAAAATTAAAGCAGGTATTTTGAAAATAACTGGATCAATATCAGCGCGAGTATTTACAACGCCATGTGCCATTAACGACTTCTGTTCTACGGGGATTACCTCGATTTTTATTTATAAAAAAATAATAACTGTCTTCGTGATAATGTCAACGCAGCATACTTTTTTTGAAAAAAAAGAGTGTCAAGTACTAAAAATAGTTTCAATTTTTTAAAAGAACGTAAATTGTCGAAACCATTGTTAAAACATGAAAACAAAATTTTTTAAACTGTATTTCGTACTTACGTACCCCAAATTAAATAAAAAAAAACCCAAATTTCCCAATCCAGCTTCCCCAAAAAAATCCAAATAACTGTGCATCACTGAGTAATGGTGAAATAAATAAAAAAACAAAATGTTCCAACCTTGGCCTCAAAGTGAATGCCATGCTGATAGGCAAGTTCGTTGTGAAGTGGAATGCGGCAGTCGTAGAGATCGTCCTGGATGATATCGTACTGGCCGCGGCGCTTGGACGACGGCATCATGGGTCGATGGATCTTCGTAGCTGCTCCACCAATCAGCTGGCCTACAAGATTCGAGATTCTATGCATTTCGTCGGGCCGGGGAGGCAGCAATGGGTGCAACTGGTGGTGGTGGTAGTGGTGCCTTCTCGGACGACAAGAATGGCGCCGGGTAGGGATTTTTGCAATTTGGAGATGCTTAACCATTTGTCGAGTGGAAGTAGACCACGACCACGACTACGGCCACGGCCACGGCCACGGCCACGGCACCGTCGGGGGAGGGGGACAGGGGAGGGGCACCACGCGGGACAAAAAAAGAAGGCACACACAACAACGCAGCGCGCATGGGCAAAGAGAAAGGCATAGAAAGGCAAACTCACTTCTGGCGACCGCATGACGACGAAGACGACAAAGCGAGTTTCGCGAGGTGTGCGAGGGCGCCTTCTGAGGAGGGAGTCCTGAAAGTGGACGCCCATGAGCATAGGCTCTCCCATAAGAAGAGAGATGCCGTAATTGAATCATCGCCACGAAGGACAGGAAGGGGATTGGCCAGCAGTCCGTTGCTCGCTGGGATGGGCCGCAGAGGAGATAGACGGGGGATGGAAGGTGGAGGGAGAGATGGCCGTGGTGGTCGGGATATCTAGATTGAAGCTGACAGACCCAGTCTCGATGCAAAACTCATGTTTGAGATTCCAAATGCAGACATCCAGAAAAACGATGGATGGATGCACAAAAAAGGTAAAAACTGAATTGTTTTGTCATGACTTTTGAGATTTTTTTTTCATTCGTCAAAGATAAAAATAACTGAATTTTACTTCTTTCAATTTTCACGTGCAAAAGATTGTTCAAAAAAAAAGATATTTTGTTCCGACAAAAAAACAAAATAAATATGTAAACAACTTTTTATTTGTAAGAAAAAAAATATTCCCACAAGAAACAAAATGCACAAATTTTTTTTGTGTTGCTTGATCTTTTACAAGAAAAAGTTGCGACAAAAAAGAAACACAGGAAAAAAACTGGTCCATCTATATTGATGTCGAATTCAAATTTTGTAAATAATTTCAGGTAACATTGTTTACCGCAAGAAAACAAAAATTTTGTTAAAAACTGGTATGAACGCACATTCAAATTTAAAAATGTTTTGTAAAAAAATGCACAAAACAGCGCAAATGAATGCAGTCTACCGTAACTGTCGTATTTTTGGTGATACAATCGTAAAAAAAATATTAGGAGGTTGTAAAGTAAAAAAAGATAACTGCGTTGAAGTTGAAAATATTTTTAAAAAATTTAAAAAATGCGGTAATAACTGTGCCGTTTTTTGTAGCGTAAAAAAGAAAATTTAAAAAACAGACAACGCCATGTTTTTTTTACATGCAAAAATTCACACATGTACATATTTATTTAATTTGTGAAGAAAACACAAACTCATGCCAGGAAAAAACAATGAAAAGCAAGAAGTTGAAACAAATTTTGAAAAAAAAAAACTTCATGTGGTGTGTACTCCACAGATTTTTATGACACCGCAGGTTTAATAATAGGACACCCAGGCCCGTGGTGTGCTTGCGTCATTTGTTGTGTGCGAAAAAAGACAATTGGTTTATTCGAAAAAAAAATCAGGAATGCCACGGGGCCGGGTGATGTGCGTAGATCCGGGGCAGCGATCGATAGGAGATCGACCGGTTAAATCGAATATATAGATAGATACATACACGCGTCGTCCACCACCACTACCGCCACCGCCACCGGCCCGGGGCCATCGCCGACAGGTGCAACAGGAGAAAAGTCCAAAACTAAGCGAGTTGCTGTTGCGTGAGCGCAACCAGGTCCAAGCTCAAATTGTCAATGATTAGGAGACTAATTTGTCAACGAGCTTGTTTGTAGGCAGAAAACAGCTATGACAGGAGATGGCATGACAAATTACCGGCTTGTTCGACGGAGACATCGTTCGATACAAATTGATTGAATTCGTTCGTTCGTTCGATACAAAATATTATGTAAAGATCTCAGAGTTCTTTTTTTTTGTCTGGTGTGAAAAAGAACGACGAATTTTGAACACTGACAGACGAGAGAGAAAACCCAAAAGTTATCAGGTATTCATGGGGCCATAATTATTCATCGTCTGTCCGTTTTCAAGGACTCAAAAGTGAGCCGGAATAAAAAAAACAAGGAAGTCGCAATGCTTTGAATGGCATCAAAAAAGTTGTATTTATTAACTGATGTATAGTACACGCGTTCTTCTATATTTATTATATTTTTGTTCCAAAGTTCCAAAAATACATATTTATTTATTTATTTTATTTCACCATTACTCAGTGGTTAGTTATCATTAGACCAGATGTTAGGAGGCACAAATGACGTCCACGTAGGCGTAAAAAATACATATAATTCAGATTATTTTAACTGCATCCGATGAGTTTCATTGCACAATAAAAATTTTAAAATCCGGTCCGCAACAAGAACAAAAAAGTCGGTAAGTTTCGTTGCACAAAAAAATATAAAAAACTGTGACTTCTGTTCTTGGAGTGCGGAAAAATTTTTTCTGTTCTTTGCAGTACGGAAAAATTTTAGCCTAAAAAGTCGTCAAGTATGAAATAACTGCTCGGTAATTTTTTTCGATACAATCGATCAAGCATTCAATAAAATTACTACACATTTTTTTAAACTGGATTGCCCCCCAAGTCGTTACATTTTGTTTTGTTTTTTTAAACTGGCATAAGTTGCTCAATTTCAACCAAAAAAACAAAAAAAAATAAAACAATTTTTTGCTCACCAAAAATTCGAAAAGCAAAAAAACGGGCCGAAAAAAAATCAATTGGGCTGTCAAAATACAGGACAGCGAATTCAATCAAAGTTTCTCCCAAAGAATGTTTTTGCTCGTATCCTATAAATTAAAGAAACATCTGTCGTCACGCAAAAAAAACAACAACGAAAATCAGCAAAAAAATCTTTGAAATGTGAACTGACAGTTTTTTTGGTGTCAAAAACAACAAATCGAAGCAAATGTTTGGTTTTGAGTTTTTGGGGATAAATATAACTGGGTTCGTTAGGTGGTATACAGATCAGAAAAATAAAATTTCAAATTTTTAGTACAAAAACTGTTCAAAGCAGTCTTCCGAAAAAATTAAAAACATTTATAATTTTTAATTTACGAAAAAAACTGGTATTGATTGCCAACGGTTATAATTAAATATGCAATGGTAAAAATAACATACATAATAATAACCATGCGCGTATGCCCGAAACAAAAGCGCTCGGCGAACTTGGCTTGGCCGAATGAGGCGAGGAGAACTCCCAGGAGATCTCGGAAATACGGACTTTGCCTTATTGAAACAACGGTAAGCTGGACGAAAGTTCATCGATGAAAAATTTTATAAACTGACTTTTATGAAAATCATTATGGGTAACAAATACGGCAGATGTTTCAGACCGGTCAAATTAAAACTGACGACTTGCATTTGATCACAATGGCATTTACGAATTCACACCTTCGGTCACCCCGAGCGAGAAATTCCCACCAAAAAGCCATGAAAAACAGCGGAAAAAGCCAAGCCGAGAAAAACAAGCCGTCTTAGAGGGGGAACGAACAAAAGACGCGAGAGGGCCAGTAATAAAAAATATATTGTATGTAGCGGCGTCATCATTTATTGCTCTCGGAGCCCTCCTTAGACATGTAGGATGCCACTACAGGCGAGAATAGCGTGGAACTGTCAAGAGTAAAAAAAATAAAGGACAAAATGTCACCCGGCCCCGGGGGAGCCCTGGGCCTTGGCCTGGGAGGAGGGGGATGGATGATGGCCGAGCTCGGCCGGGATGGGCAACAATAGCCGCCGAGAGAGGGATAAAGCCGACCGAGCGAGGCTCGCTATGATTGGCAGCCACCACGATCACCTATCTCTCTCTTTTTCTTTCTCTTTCTCGCATGTGTTTCGTTTTATCCGCTCGTTGCCTGACTGCCGGCCGCGGCGCCCTATCAACACATTACACAATTGGTCGCCGCCATCACCATCACCATCGCCATCGCCGCCGCCTTTGCCGCGGCCGGCGGCGGCGTCATCGCCGGTGTCAACACAATGCCTCGGGAAGAAGGCAAAGCGCATACAAACGCGGTTGGCGTGTATGCGCCTTGAATAAACACACACAACCGCCTGCAGGCGGTTGATAAAAAAAGATTGATTTTTATCCTTGGGTATTTTACCTGACAATATTGGGCGATGCCACAGGCCTTGAAAAGACATGAAACTTTCAAACGCTGTAACTTTGTGCAAAATTATCCGATAAAATGTGAGACTAGCTTAATGTGATATTTGGGACACGCCGAAGCTTACCAAAGTGACCGTGGACATAGAAAACAAAAATTGGCTTCACGGCGTTTTTTTGAACATGACACCTTTTATGTGCGCGCACGCTCTGTTTTTGTCACTTGAAGCGAAATTGTGCGCGTTTTCTCGAGTGCGCATCATAAATGCCTATGGATGACCTCATTGCGGTCACTCCTTTGTTTCATGCATTACCCCATTCGACGCGTCAAAACACGGGGAAAAAGATAGGCTATGCCATTGTTGGCACCTCTGAAAACCCAATCTGTGGTGGCCAAAAAACCATCAATTTTAGCCCAAAAGTGGCACTTACCGTAACGATAAAAAAATTATGATTACGACTTCGTGTTCCCCGTCTATGAAAACCCCCCTAATAAAATTTTCAGCATTTTTCTCCATGAGCAGAGCGCGTGGCAAGGGTTTTTATCAAAAACCCTTCAGAAGCCAAATCTACAGAATCCGATTTTTTTTAAAATCCGTGTTTGGCGGGAATAGAGGTTTTTAGAGGTGGGGAACAATTCTGGCTCAAAATATTTGAAAGTGTAAAAAAGTCTTGTCGGCCGACCTAAATCCTGTCGCAGACTGCCTCTTAACTGGTGTGACATGTCTGGATAAAAATTGAATGAACAAAAGTTGTCTGATGATGGATTGTTTTATAACTGGGATGGGAATGATCGAGACAAAAAAGATTAAAAAAAAGGTGTCAAATTAGGGTTATTTATTTGACGGATCGAGGAAAATGTAAAAAAAAAGACCCAAAAACGTTGAGCGAACGTAAAAAAGGCAACGAACGCAACGAATGCAACTCGCGCACGCAAGGCTACGATAATGGGTTCTCGAAAGGAAAATTTTGCTCCGCGCAATTTCAAACTTGATAACAACATTTTGGAGTAGTTTTCATCGATTTACCTCGTCTTTCTTCATTTTTTGTGCCTATTTAGACGAAAAAAGCTAGTCAACTAATTCGCACCCTCGGATGTAACCAAAAAAATTGTGCATGGCTTCACAGACGATTACACAAGACCGGATATGCCATCAATTTTCTTTCTCCTCAGTCAGCGCATGTCATGGCCGTGGATGGCGTGCCAAAAGACAGGGCACGTTCAATCCATCAGCGGTGCAGTCGGTCGACTCCATCATTCCACGTGACCGAGATCGTATAGAAACTTTCGCCGGAAGACACTTTATCGGGAAAAAAAGGCGAAAATTGCTGGCCTAACGTTAACGCTAACGCTGCATCGTTCCGGAACACATTTACGAATGAAAGGAACGGCATAATGAAGACAAAAGGAGCAAAAGTCGGTCATGCGTACAAGAAAACCAGAAAATCAGTCAAAACGCGCTCGAAAAAATCGAAAAATAAAAAATTCTCCGAAAAACCCTAAAAAACTTTTTTCAGTTTTTTTTTGTTCAAAAATCTGTCAGCCGACAAATCCCAAATCTCCAGAGGCAATCTGTCAGCATCTCATCGCAATCCGCCTCCGCAAAACCCAAACACCCCAAAATTAAGCCATTTATAGCCATCTACAAAATTCAGTCTCTAACAAACCAAAACAACAACAAAAAAATATCCTACGGATCTGCAAACAACTTTCTATTCACTCACTTTCTCCCCTTTCGGCCCTTGCCTCCTTTGTCGGCGTTGGGATCGATGAGGCCGTTGGCGACCTTCCACTCGTAGATGACGGCTTCCTGCGAATCGTGGCTGGTCGGCGCGTACGACGAATACTCCATCGTGAATTCGCCCTTGCCTTCCGTCAGGGACCGGAGCTGGGACGTGTAGCCGAACATCTCGGAGAGAGGCGCCTCGCAGGTAACCGTCGTGTAGCCATCGGTCGAGTTGGTGTTTGAGATGACGCCTTTGCGCTGCGTCAGCGAAGTCACCGCGCTTCCTTGGAATTCTGTGGGCACGACGACTTCGACTTTCATGATTGGTTCGAGGAGGACCCATTGGCCCTTTTCGAAGCCTAAAAAACGGTACAAAAGTAGATTTTTTTCAGGGTTGTCCAATTTATTAATTTTTCGCGCATGCCACAAAAAAATTAGATTTTTGATAGGTACAGAAAAAAATTTGCTTATTTTTTTTTCAAAAAAAAATGTTCGCTTCGACCGCGCATTTTTTTGAAAAAACGCTCACTTCGCTTTCGATCCTAATTTTTTAAATTTTTTTCGCTCGGGAACGATACTTTGAAACGCCCCGCCCCCCAAAAAATATAAGAAAAAATTCCATTCTTGGGTTCGTTTTTTATGTTTAAATTAACGTTTTTTTGTTTCTTTGAACATTTTTAGGCAAAAATTACTCGTTAAACTTTTTTTCAATAATAAAAACCTACGAATTTTCTTTCGATTTTTTTGCTTTTCGCATTCAAAATTTTTGAAAAAAAAATGCACCCGCCAAAAACCCGAAAAAAAACTCACATTCCCTCATCATGTTCATCATCGTGTTGATCATGGCAATTTCCGTGGAGTCGACAGCGTGCGTTTCGCCTTCCTGGATCCTGACATTGATACCCGCGATACGGGCATGAATGAGGGGTCCTTCCTTGACAATCTCGTCGAGACCCTTCTTCAGTGCGGGAAACAGGTTTTTCGGAATGCCACTGCCAAAACTCTCATCCGTGAATTCGACTGTCGTGTTCTTCTCGGACGGGAGGGGTTCAACGATGCCTCCAATCTCACCAAACTGACCCTGACCGCCGGTCTGCTTCTTGTGACGGTAGTGGAATTTGTACGGAGCAGCTAGGCACTCCCGATACGCAACCGTCGGCTTGCCGAGCTCGACGGGACAGTTGAACTCGTTCTTCATGCGCTGGGCGTAGATTTCGAGGTGAAGCTCGCCCATGCCGCTGACGACGGTCTCCTTCGCTTCCGCGTTGTAATCCTTGCGGAAGGTGGGGTCTTCCTTGGTGAATCGGGTCAGGGCCTTGATGAAGCTGTCCGCGTCCTTTCGGTTCACTGGCTTGATCGACATGGAGATGACGGGTTCGGGGACGTGCATTGCTTCCTACAAAAAAACCGAATTTTAGGTAAACTTTGCGAAAAAAATTTTTTCTAGAAATGTGTCTAAAAAATTTTTTTTATAAAAAATAAAAAAAAATTATTTCGGGTTTCCGCAGTTTTTAGTGTCTAAAAATTCAAAATTTAGGCCATATTTATATTTGTATCGTTTTTTAAACAAAATTTTATTTGTACTTTTTCAATATTTTTTTTATAAAAATGTGTTAATTTTGTAAAAACTGATAATTTTTTTCGGGTTAAAAATCCAAACCCGAAATTTTTGATACCAAAAAAAATTTTTCTTTTTGGGCGACTCTTCATAATTTTTTTGGGCAAAAATACATAATTTTTTGTAAAAATTAATAATTTCTGGGTTAAAAATTTACGCGACAAAAAACCCGAATTTTTTTGTACCCCTGCCGAACCCAAAAATTCGTAAAACCCGCACAAAATTCCAAAACAAAAACTCATTTAAACGAAAATTAGTCAAAACCCCCAAAAAACTCACGCAATGCAGCTGAAGTTTGTCATCAGAGCAGAAAGTCTCGCCACTAGCGCAGTCAAGCCCAAACGTGGCACAGATGTCGCCGGCGTAGACCGTCTGGACGTCTTCCATCGCGTTGGCGTGCATGCGAACCAGACGCTGCACACGAACCCTCCGGCCATCGCGGGTGGCGTAGATCGTGTCACCCCTGCTCAGCTGGCCTTGATAAACTCGGAAGTACGTGAGTTGGCCGTACTTGCCGGCTTCCAGCTTGAAGGCCAGTGCGACGAAGGGTTTGTCCTTCTTCGACGATCGGACTGGGGAAAGGATGATGTTTTCTTCTTTTCCATCGCTGAAAAAAATTGAAATTTGAGATTTCGGGCGTTTTTTACAAAAAAAAATTAAATAATTTTTCAAAAACACAAAAAAAAAGAAATTTGAAAGATTTTTTTTAATTAAAAAATAAATTGAAAAGATTTTTTTTAACACAAAAAAAAGTTGTACGATTTTTTAAAAAACACAAAAAAATAAATTTAAAAGATTTTTAAAAACAAAAAAAATTATTTGAAAATTTTTAAAAATGTTTTTCAAATTCAAAAACTCACATCAAAACATTAGCCCTATTTACGACCTCGGATGGATTCGGAAGGTAGTCCACAACGGCGTCAATCATCGACTGAACGCCCTTATTTTTTAACGCGGTTCCAACGAGCACAGGGACAAAAGCGCGCTTGACAACAGATCGCCTGATCGCGGACTGAACTTCCTCGGGCGTCGGATTGACGTCGTTGAGAAACTGTTCTCCAATGAGGTCATCGCTGTTGGCGAGGTGCTCGATCATCTCTTGCCTCAAGTCATGGGCCTGGGAGCGCAATTCCTTCGGAATGTCGTCCCGACGAAGAATGAGCCCATCCTCGCCTTCCGTGTAAATCGCCTGCTCGTTGACGAGGTCGATGATACCCTTGAAATTCCCCTCAAGACCAATCGGCATCTGGATAAACGCTGCATTGTGATTCAGCTTATTCCTGAGCCCGTCCAGCGCGCGATGAGGATTGGCGCCTGTTCTGTCGAGTTTGTTGACGAACGTGATGAATGGCACGTTGTAGCGCGTGAGCTGGCGATTGACGGTAAAAGTCTGCGACTGAACTCCTCCGACACCGCATAGAACAAGCACGGCACCGTCCAGGACACGGAGCGCACGTTCGACCTCGACTGTGAAGTCAACGTGACCCGGGGTATCAATAATATTGATATTGGTGCCCTTCCAGTCGACATACGTCGCGGCGGACTGAATCGTGATTCCGCGCTGTTTTTCAAGCTCCATAAAATCCATCGTCGCGCCGACATCGTCCTTTCCACGGACCTCATGCATGGAATCGATCCTGCCAGCGTAGAAAAGGATTCGCTCGGTCACAGTCGTTTTGCCGGAATCAATATGAGCCGAAATTCCTTAAAAAAAACACTTTCTACCCCAAAAATACTCCAAAAAACACAAACCGATATTACGAATCTTCTCAACCGGTCTAATCTTGTCGCCGATAGCCTCGACGGCAGGCTCAGCGGTCGCGAACCATCTCCGAGACGCTCCCTAAAGAAAATCCGCTCCTAATCTCAAAATCACCGTTAAAACGCACGACTCACCTTCGCTACGTGACTCGCTAGACTCCACAACGTTCTCGGAGCCATGACGCACCCTTTATTACCCTGGAAGCCCAAAAAAGAGTCAGTACCGTGGAAAGGGAGCTAAAAAGAGACGTAACTCGTAATAAAACAGCAAAAGTAACGTTCAATTCAGTTATCGAATATTCGTTGCAGGAACCCTGGAGCTTGGCTCGTGGTCCTTTCATTCTTTGCCGCCAACTTTTCCGATAACAGTAAGTCTAATCATTTTTTTGTTCAAATCTTTCGCGTTATTGTATTTTTACGGTATTTATGACCCTTTGAGGCTGAAAACCGTTTAGGCAAGTATGTACATTCCCTGGGGTATTGCATTTACAAAAAAATCATATTTTTTCGATTACTTTTTTGTCATTTTACTGTTATTTTGTTTATCAATTCAGTTTTCTGTGGTTTTTTACTTTTGTTACGATAGGCGGGACTATGCATACAAATTGACACATGCAAAATCGCGGTTATCTGTTGTGTGGGCGACCTGACCCATGTAAATTTGGCGCCAATTCTGTCGTTTTTGGCGCGCGCACTAATTTCTAAGCTTTTCTTTCGGACGCGGCAAGAATATTACAATTGTGGTGCTTTTTTGTTTAGCTATCGGTCGTGTCAACAATTTTTAGTCGTATTTTTTTTAGTTAGCCTTCCACAGCTTACTCTTACCCCTGCCTATCCTCGGTATCCGATCGATCAGCCATGGAAGCCGACGATGGTTCCTCTTCTTCATCCAGGATAATTCGGCTTCGCGAAAATAGCGACGATAGATTTCCCGACTTTTACATCCCCGATGACGCGAGCATGGATTCCTTTGACAACAATTTTCCTTTCGGTACAGGTTCGTTTTTTTTTTAGGGAAAATTTGTATTTTATCGTATCACTGTTATCGATTACGGTAATATAGTCAATGTTTTTTTACCTTTTTTATTATATTTTCAGAAGACAGTATATCCTTCCCCCAATCTCACAACGGTCGTCCAAAGACCCTGCGTGATATCGCTACCAAATTCTACGGATACCTCGTCAACTGCAATGGAGCCGAACTCAAACTCATCGATCTCTCCAGAAACCTGAGCGTGAGCAAGCGACGTCTCTACGATGTTGTCGTAATCTTCGAATCTCTGGGACTCCTTGTTCGGACTGAAAAGGGAACTGTGCAGTCAACGTGGGTTTTTTTTTTACTTTTCATATTTATTTTTGAACTGAATTTTGGTTTTTTTTTTCAGTGGGATGACGATTTCGGAAGAGTACGTTGGGCTGTCTCGCGAAGTCGGGGCACTGATCGACTACGAAACAAGCTTGGATCAAGCCATTGAAAATGCGAAACTCGAAATTATCAATGAAAAGCGTCAGAAATATGAGTATTTGTGAGTTTTTAAAATTAATAAAAAAATTTTACATTTTTACCCATATATTTTTTTTTAATTTTTAGGTACGTCCGAAAAGACCGAATCGAAGTGAACCCTGAATCTCAATTGTTTTTCGTCAACACCGATACGTCGTCCCTCATCATAAGCAAAGCCGAAACCGTAAGTTTTATCGATTTTGATTCCCTTTGCCTTCGATTTCCTCCCAAAAAAGCGATTTTTACCCAATTTATTGTACAATTTTAGAACAAATGCCTGAGGATATACACAAAGTCTGCGTTTCCCGACTTGCTGGCAGATAGCGTCCCGGAGGCCCCCCGAAGCCCGCCAAAGCTGCTTCCAGGAAAATTCACCGAAAAGTTCTTCAATCCGTCCCCTGTTCCTTGCCTGGTCTCCGAAATTGACTATTTGCCGGACGATGTATGATCCTTTCTTTTTTTCCTTTCGCCACAGAGTATGCCAATATTTTTTTGTTACCTACCAATTGTTAAAAACTGTTTTTTTTTGTTCTTCAAAATTCATTTTGTTCGTTTTTTTTTGTTTTTCTGTCCTATTTTTTTATAAAAAAACTTTCTCAAATTTTTTAAAAATTTGGTCCTATTTTTTGTGTAGTAATCAATTGTTTGGTTGTTGGTTGCACCGTCGTCGTCAATCGTCAAGCCAAGTCAACCGGTTACAAATCAATCCGCCCCGTTGTTGTACGTTCAAAAAAAAACGGATGAACAACGACAACGACGGGGCCAACCCGACAGGCCCTGAATTGAATGATTTTTGCGCACATGCGCGAGGAGGAACGATGCATCGTTGGTTGGGGTAATGTTTTGTTGCAAGTTGCAAACTAACGCGCATCCACCAACGCAACTGAACTGGCTAGCTCCTGACTGGTGTGCATACGGCGGCACCGCGCACCCACACTTCTCTCTTCCCCCTATTTTTTCGGTACGAGAGGACGTCGTGCGGCTGCTATAGAGACGCCGATTGGGCGGGAAAACGAGGCGAAGACTCTTTTCGAAAAATGCGTATACGCGCTTTTCTGTTATTTTTCCAAAAACTGAGTAGGGTACCGGTTGTAATCAATCGATTTGCTATTCCGTATCCTTTGTGGATCGGATGTTAGCGCTGATTTTATATTTATTTGCCACTGATGGCATTTATGAGAAGTTGGATCAATCACTGTGCCCCATGCCCGTGGTCGTATCCCCCAACGATCCGTGGTGGGTCACGGCATAGCCCCGAGAAACTGAGCGGCTCTATGCGCTTGCTTTGGCGTCCCAACTGCCCCCATACTGACTGACGGCTGCTATTCCTACTCCTACTACTACTTCGTTATTGTTTTGAGTGCGCGCGTATTTGAGTCGTGGAAAAGGGAAACGAAGGAGAAAAGAGATGACACCACACGTTGAATCGATTATGTAGTATCTATCTTTGTTTTTTTCCACTGTGTCCCGCGTAGATTACTCCCAACTGTCCTCTTTCATGGATTAAAAACAAAAAAACACAGAGCTACATATTATTTTTTTTAGCTTTGTAACTTGGATGCCACTTGTTCACTGACGCAAGCAGCAGCAGCAACAGCAGAGAGAGAAGAAGGAAGAGAAAAGCGCGGCGCCCCCAGTGTGGTAATCAATACCAAATCAAGTCTCCTTATTTTTTTTGACACAAACACGAACCCGTAACTTTTTGTTCTATTCTCTGGGCTTGCTGACTGGACGATAAACTGATTTGCGAGACGACTGTGGTCCGACAATGATCCCTGCCCGACCGGATAGCAGCTACTTTCAGAAATCTCATGGATCGGCATTCCAAGATTACTGCCCTCAGCCATCGACGGCACCGCAGCAGATGGCAGGTGGGGCTATGAACTCGTCAAGTGGTTATTCATCCGGTTACATTAAGTAAGCTTTTGACGAGGAAAACTGTTGGATAGGATGGTTTTTAAAAATCGATGATTTTGAGGGTTTTATGAATGGTCGCGTCAAGTTTGCAAATAAAACCCCTCAAAAATTTTTTTGTAACAAGTTTGCATTAGTATTTGACCTTTTTTTGGATTAGGAATCAAAAATGATTTCTAAAAACTAATTTTTTTAATTTTAAATACCGTATTTTTGTAAAAAAAGTGATTTTAGGCCCAAAAGGTCCATGTTTACGATAGCGCTTATAAAACTGATTTTGAATGTTTATCATTCATTTATGTCTATTTTTTTAATCGGGAATCAAAAATCAGCCTAAAAAATCCATTTTTGAAAGATTTGCACCGTATTTTGGCAAAAAAAGGAGGATTTTAGGCCCCAAAGTTAATTTTTTTACGATACCAATTATAAAACTGTTCAAACTGATCTGGAATGTTATAATGACTCAAATATCAAATCTTAGGCAAGAACCAAGTGACATACCATGGCAAAGTCACCCTCAGCACTCATCGATCAACCTAACGGATTTGTCGGGAAGCAGCGGTGGTGGGGGAACGCCGCCATCGAAGAAGGCCAGACACGCAAGCCCTCCGCCAGACAGCATGATTGGGCCGCAACTAACCCCCCTCGGATCATTAACCCCTCTAAACACCAAGGTTAGTCAAAAAAAAAGAAAGAAAGAAAAGACCAAAACACACGTCAATCTCTCTCTATTTTTAGTACCAAAGACAGTCACAAATGATGAAGACTCCAACAAACAGCGCATCTGCTGATTCTCCATCCCGGACCATCAATGGCAAGACTCCGAAGAGTGCGGCGAAACGAAAAACTCCAAAATCATCGAATACTGCTGACGGTAGGTCAAAAACAATCGATTATGAGAACTTTACCAAGAATACCGTAATGGAGGGTCTTATTCGTCGACGGAGGTTTTTTTGTTATTTTCGAAGCGAATCTGTTCATCGTAACGGTTTGACAAGTAATGTTTTCGTCTGACGTACACCGTAACGAGTAACGAGTTAGATATCGTTACTTTCTTCCTTCCTTCTCTTTTCATTTGTTTTTTCGTCGATTTTTCTCTACCTTTTTCTCATTTCTTTCTCGAGATGAGTTCTTTCAACGACGAAAACGCTTCTCCCTACTTTCTTCGGGACCGGGAGCTGCCACGAAATGCGAATGCGATTCCGCCTGTTGTCAGCGCTGAGAATTCGCCGGTTGCCAAAAAGCCTAAATTAGCTGAAAAACGCAACAGTTAGCCTATTTTCATTAGATTTTTTTACTTTTTTGATATTTCAGACAACAAGGAGGACCCAGTGAGGCATGACAGCTCTCTTCTGCGACTGACCAAGTCTTTTCTCGAAGAAAACATACCCGATGAAACAGGAGTAAGTTGTTCTTTTTTGGCCTAAAATTTGTTTGTTATTTTGTACGTTTTTTTCAGCATATCAATTTGAATGACGCTGCGATTCGGCTGAAGGTACAGAAGAGACGCCTCTACGACATAACAAATGTACTGGAAGGCATCGATTTGATCGAAAAAGTAGGCAAGAACAGCATCCGATGGAAGTGAGTTACCTAAAATTTGAAAACTGATGTGTAAATGCCTTTTTTTTGTTCAGGAAGGATCAAAAGTCAGCTGATGAGAAGATCGAGACACTTCAAGCTGAGATTGCCAATATCAAGGCTCGTGAGAATCAGGTGGACGAGGTTTTGACCAATGTCACGGCTTTCCTCGAAGTCGTCAAGCAGGATCCCATGGACCAACCGTATTTGTGAGTTTTTTTTGTTTTGAGATTTTTTGGGGATTAGGGCGTGTGTTTTTGATTTTTCGATATTTTGGGGGTTTTGGATGTTAGCAATGTTGTTTTTTCAGCTACGTCAGTTTCCAAGATCTCCAGGCCCAGCAGTCGTTGCTCAACAACACAATCATCGCTGTCAAGGCTCCGCGCAGTTCTGTATCGTACATCGAGGTTGCCGATCCCGCTGAAACAAACGTGAGTTTTATTTTCTTCAATTTTTTTGATATTGTTAAAAATTTCATTTTTTTTCTAGAAATTCGAAATAATCGTACGAAATCAACACGGCGAAAAGCTGAGCGCCTTTTTCCTCTCTGGCACGACGAATTCCGACCCAATCGAAATGGACGAACACAACCTCAACGAGCAGGCGGATTACCAAGCTCCCCTGCTTCCTCCGTCTTCGTCCGACTACGTACCACCCTCGATGTCCTCCGGCCTCGACGACAACTACGACCTTCAGTCCCAGATGTACCCGCAGCAGTACGTCTCGTCGCCTCTCAAATGCATGCTCGGCGGCAGCGATCCGAACTCGTACTACCAGCAACCGCCTTCGTCGTCTGACATGTATCACGATATGCACATGGATCAGCCATCGTCATCGACGTCGTCCGCGTACCACAACAACGTAGTCGAACTCCTTCCGGTCGGTGAGCCGGATCCATACGCTTATTCCGATACCGATCAAATGGGTTCTCTCTATAGTTATACCCATAGCTAGGCGTTCGTTTACTGTTCTCGGGGTTGTTTTTCGTGAGTTTTGATACCCACTCCCCTACAAAAAGACAAAAAGTTGTTTTTTGTGGTGTTGTATCCGTCATCCGACTTTTTTTTTTCGAGTGCCAAAATTTTATTTTACGCGTTGTAGTTATTCTATTTTTTCTCACCTGTTGTATTTTGTGTCTTTTGAACATTCTTTTTTTTTAACGGAACAACTTAAAATTTCACCCACACAAAAACAATTGGTGACGATTCTATACACTTTCGTGGCTACTGGGTCGCAATTCATCGTGCGTATCTCTTTCTTCTTTCTGCCTCTTTCTTGTCTCGTTTGTTTCTCACTTTCTATATTCTTTTCAATTCAAAAAAGTTGATCATCTTCCGTACGTTGTTTTTCGTCACGAGATTGATCGGACTGTTGGTTTGGTTTTTTTTCGTCTCCGATCCCCCACCCCCTCCGCATTTTTTTCATCCATCCATACTTTTCATCTGTTTATCGTCAATTATGTCTTCCCTACAGACCGTGTAAATAACAAAGCTAAATCTCACGTCTTTGTTATTTGATAAAGATAAAAGGCAACGAGAAAGAATCCCAGGTGCGTTGCTTTGTTATGAAAAATTTAGGACGACAAAAATCGGACCAAAACAGGCAAAAGTCCACAGAATAGGTAGATATTCATAATCGAAATTTCCATTCCCAAAACCCCATTTCTTCCGCCAGGGCTCGTTGTCGTGATTGTAGTCGTCGGTACTGTGACATTGGTCGGCGTTTCCGTAGGTCCTGTACCGGTGGTCGTCGGCCACGTTCCAGGACTACTCGTAGGAACCGTCGGACCCGTTGGCACCGTAGCCTGCGTCGTAGGACTCGTATAGTTAAAATACGAACCCGCCTGAGGCCTGAAGTAGCCCAGCTCGTAGCCATAAGCCTTGTTGTTGTGATGATATCCAATGATGGTCGCGGAGAAGTTTCCGTTGCTCTGGATTGTATGGGGGAACATGGCAGTGGGCGGAACTTCCGCTGTGAAGGCATAGATCGTCCCGGTGAGAGGATCTATGTTTTGGCTGACCGGAGTGAGAGTTACGTTGTCCAGGACAACGGTATTGGTGGTTGAGACCACTTGGATGTGGGCGTTTCGGTAGAAAATGAAGAAATAGTGCAGGCCTGTCAGGTATTGCGCCTGGCTGGGTACGTGATTCAGGTAGGCGCCGGTATGGTTGCCGTTGACTGTGACACCGCCAAGGCGGGTTACTTGCAGGTAGGTGGAACTATAATTTTTTTAATACAGTTATTTTTTTAAAAATTTTGTTGTAAAATTTTTTTTGATTAAAATTAAAAAAAAATTGATCCTTTTTTGTTCATTTTTTAAATTTTGTTTTTTGAATACTTTGTTTTCATTTTTTGACATTTTGGTTATAAAAATTTTTTAAATTGAAATTTCAAAATTTTTTGAACTTTTTATTTTCTTTAAAATTTTGTTTTGAATTTAGTATTTTGAAAACTTTATTTTTTTTTAAATCGACTGATATTTTTTCATAAAATTTTAAAACAATAAAAAAAAAGAATATTTATAAAATTTTAAAAATAAAAAAAAAATTTTTATTGAAATTTAAAAAAAAATTGAACTTTTTTCGTTCATTTTGTCGAATTTTATTTTGATTTTTTTTGAAAACTTTTCTATTTTGTATATTTTTTTTAGAAAATTTGTTTTCTGATTTTTTTCATCTGAAAAAAAAATGAAAAAAAATTGTTGAACAGGTGACAGGTGGCTAAAAAAATCTCACGTGGAAACCATGCCAAAGCCAGTCTGTGGCTGAAGAGCGAGAGGCCGAATATACCAGTTGGACTCGTAATAGTACTGCGTTGGATGCACCGAGCTCTGATAAACGTCAAATTCAATACCCTGTGGCGTGTTGCACGTGTATGCAGGCGGAGCGACGTAGAAAATCCTCGAGTTATAAGTATCAGACCCATGCAAATCGTAGGCAGGGGTATCACAGGGCTGCTGGTAAAGTGGGGGTGGCATGAACGTCGCAAAATCGCAGTCCTGGACGATACCGCCCTGGATGATCACCGGTGTACAGGTGACAGTCGCGGACACCAGAATCGGCTGAGAAGCCGTAATGTAGTACGTCCGGCCGTGGTGGTTGCCAGATG
Organism: Turbatrix aceti; assembly: GCA_963969345.1. Lineage (NCBI taxonomy): Eukaryota > Metazoa > Nematoda > Chromadorea > Rhabditida > Panagrolaimidae > Turbatrix > Turbatrix aceti. The sequence continues at coordinate 7,298,277 of OZ017768.1, forward strand.
CTGTCTGGCCGATGTACCAGGCTTTGGAATGATCGGTAATGGTGATCTGGTTCGTTAGGCTGACACCGGTGTCGTAGAGCGTGGTTACGGTGACGTTGATGGGGAAGGTGGCGGTGCGCAGGGGGAGGATGTGGACGATCTGGTACTGAAGAGCGCCGTTCGTGATTGGGGCGGAGTTTGGCAGGTTTACGGCGTAGTTCGTGCCGGCTATGGATTCTGGGAGCACTGAAAAAACGAATTTTTTAGTCTAGAGTGAGAAAAAATTATTGGTCACTTAAAAATTAGGATTTATGTATTTTGTAGTTTTTTTGGCAAAAATACAAAATGCATAAATCATAATTTTTAGATTTACGCATTTTCCTAAATTTTTTTCCAATCCTAATTTTTGGAAAAAAAATCTTTTTTTGGATAAACCGACCCGGTTTTCGAGCGGGTTACCCAAATTTTTGGGTTGAAAATCCAAGTTTTTGGGCAAGTTCCTAAAAATTCGGATTTTTATCCAAAATTGTTTTTTCAAACATTAGGATTGGAAAAAAAATTAAGAAAATGCGTAAATCCAAAAATTATGATTTATGCATTTTGTATTTTTGCCATTAAAAATACAAAATGCATAAATCCTAATTTTTATATTAGGCACAAAAATTTCGAATTTTTTAACCGGATACCAAAAATTTCGTGTTTTTGGGTCAGGAACGGAAAAATACATACGTTTCTGACCCGAAAACACGAAATTTGGTGTACCCAAAAAAACGGTAAAGAACTTTTTTTATACGGTTACAATAATCAAATTACGATGATTCATCGTAACAAGCACACCCAAAAAATTAAAAGAAGATTGATTACGCTATCATAAGCCGAGTTATCGTAATCAACAAAAAAACTATCCCAAAAAAAATTTAAAAAAATTGAACGTGTCCTACCACGACAACTTACAGAGCGCGACATCTGTAGTATTCGTCCTGTAATCCTCGTTGAAAATGTAAATGTTTACCGGAACGAGAGCAGTCAGCGTAAACTGCGTGTTGTAGTGAAACTGAACTCCGTCATTGAACACTCCCCAGACGAGAATCGGGAGTTCAAGTCGAGTGACTCCGTATTTCTTAAACTGGAACTCGTGGACCTTGTCTTCGGGATCCGTGATATACCGAAACGTGCCGGACGAAGTCTCATTTTCCGCAGATTCTGAGCCGTTGTAGGTTACGATAAAAAGCGTAATTGACGGCTGGTAGTCAGCGAAGGAGTTGCGCGTCACGATGTACGTGAAATTGTAACCCTCAGTGTCGGGTCTCGGGCCGTAGATGCCCTGGCCAGCGACCGATGGCACGAGGAAGAGGATCGCCGCTCCGCAAAAAGCGAGAAGAAAGGTGCACTTCATCGCTCAGGACACAATGCGAGGAGAGGAGAGGAATTCAGGCAGCCCAGGTAACAAGGTAACAAGCTTATCGACCACTCTGAGGGGTGCAGCGGCGCTTCTTCTTCGCCTTTGCCTTGGCGAGCGCCGGGGCTGCTAACAAGATAAGCCGCTATCAGTCGATTAAGAGCCCCTCCTGTGCCGGGATCTAATAAGCGTTTTCTCTTGATTTCTCGCTGCTGTTGGAACCGGAGAGGGGGAAATATTGCAGGAAGGAAGATACCGGAAGCTCGAGTCAATTAACCGACACGCAAACCCGGCTGGCTGCCCAGTTGACGCTGATGTCTGCGAAGTTCATCTTCACAGGTCGGCGCGTCTGTGATAGCTCATAATTGATCGTAAAACTTGAAAAACGATCGTAAAACTCAAAAAAAAAGAATGGTAACAATAGTTGGCCTAACAATGAACGTGTTGTCACAGTTCATTTTGGAAACGCTTTATGGAATTTTGCCAAAATGTAGATTTTACTGTAAAATGTAGCTGCCTGAAGCGTAATCTGGCAAAGTTACGAAAATCGCGTTTTTTTGGCATTTTTGACGATATTTGGCAAGGTTTAATAAAAAAAACTACGGCATCTTCAATGCCAAGGTACATACTGATCGAAATTTTTTTGTGGAAAATCTTGATAAAAATATCAAAATGCGCGAAAGTATCAAAAAGCCGGTAAAAATATCAAAAAAACCGCTAAAAATGCAAAAACAAATGTTGCCATTGGGATCCTTTTTGAACGCGATTTTTAGCATTTTTCAAATGGATAACTCTACATATATTTTCTTATTTTTTCGGACTTTCTATAAAAAATTACGTCAATCACTATGATTTTGATAATACCGTAGTTTTTTAGATACGAAGTACCAAAAATCTTCAAAAATGACAAAAACGCGAATGTAAAGAACTCTGCCAGACCATGCTTCAGGTTTCAAAAAAAAAATTCTAACAACATTTTTCTAAAAAAAAAATTTATAACAAAAGCAATTTTGGCAAAATTTCATCAACAGTTTTTAAAATTAACTGCGACACATTTTTTGTACAACCTGCATTTCTAAGGCGTTCGTTTGATCGTAAAACTCAAAAATCATCGTAAAAACTCAGAAAATTATTGCAACAAAAATTGTTCTAAAAAACGTCAAAAAAAGCGTCAAATCGTGTTTCTGCCGTATTCATCCACATTTTAACGTCTTTGTCGTCACAAAACATTTTATGCACCAAAAATCACTTTACTTATACACCGGGTACTCTTCCTCTTCGCCCGGTTGCTTGGGCGGCGGCGGTGGTGGTGGATCTGGGCCCCGCACAGATTTTGACCCTCCGGAAGGTGATTTCCACGTCTCCAGACTGTATGAAGGGAATTCGGGTACAAATGCTTCCTCGACCACAGATCGGTCGTCGATGGTAGAAGTCGTGGGGGGCTCAGGCTTTTCTTCGATGGTTTTCACTTCGTCGGTTGTTTCGTGCTTTGATTTAGTAGTCTCCGTCTTTTCCTCGTCTTCGTCGTACGTTTTCGTCCGAGTGTTACCCGCACCGCGATTCTTCTTTCGGCCTCCCTTTGGTCTAGGTTTTCCGTTGTTTCCGGATTTTTCCTTTTTTCCGGAATCGCCGGGAATCTGCTTCATTCGACGACGATTCCTCGACACTGCGGGACGCCTCGCAACGTGCACCTCTTCGAACTTGGTCGATTGATCGAGCTGAAACCAATTAGCGACGTCACTGATAACAATCGACCGGGGTAATAAAAAAATCGAGAGGGCCAAGACAAACTACAATGCGGTCATAAAAAAAACTCACTATATCGTCGTTTGTGGATCGTTTACGTCCGGAGTTGTTGGAGCTGTTGGAGCTGCTCTTCGTTCCCTGCAACAATGCACAATGCAATTTTTATGGAATTTTGAAGATGAACAAAATAAAAATTGTGTTTTCGGTACTCAAAATGGGTCTTGAAGGGAAAATAAAAAAAATAAAGTGAAACAGTATAAAAATCGGTCTCAAAGGGAAAATACAAAAAAATAAAAATTTTTACAGTATGAAAATGGGTTCTAAAGGGAATATTAAAACATAAAAGTTTTACAGTATCAAATAGGTCTCGAAGAGAAGATTAAGAAAAATAAAGATTTACGATACTAAAATGGGTCTTATAAAGAAAATTTAAAAAAAAAGTTCTACAGTATAAAAAACGGTCTCGAAGAGAAAATACGGAAAAATAAAAAAATTACGGTACTAAAATGGGTCTTGAAAAGAAAAAAACGCTTACTCCGTCTTCTTCGGGTTCCTCGATGGCAGTTACCATCTTGAAGGTTCTGCGACGGTTTCGGGCAACTGCAGGTCGAACTGCAGCCTGAACATCTTCGAATTTCGTTGATTGCTGAAAAATTGGTTGGTCATTCAAGTTTGACAAAAAAAAGTGGCGTAAGAAAGCAAAAACCACAAGATTAGCGCTTAATCGCAAAAAACAAGCTCTTTCATGCATTTTGCAGGAAATCAAAGCCTAAATGCGATGGCTACAACAGCTTAATAACACATGAGTCTGGATATAATTAGAAAATAATGAATGACAACCCCCGCAGGCACTGCAGTGCACCGGCCCGTATCCAGGCACCATGAACCGGAATGGACACCAGAGAATCGCTAAAGATCATTTCGCCTGTTTGTTTATGGTTGCATTGCGATGTTAGAGTAATCAAAATAATTTTTGTATTACTTTGGACGTAAATTTATTGACAGAAGAAAAATAATATGAATTGAAAAAAAACCCAAATTTAGCCTATATTTAGATGGGTTTCCAGACCGACCTTGGGCCAACTATTCGGCCCATTTAGGGTCAAAAAATCACGTCACGGGCATTTTGTACTCAAAATAGCCTGTCTTCCATTATTTTGAACCCATGTGGTCGGAAATGTTTCTAAAAGGGATTTTCTGGGCGGTCGGTGACCTTGCTAAACCTATTTTAAGCCTCTGTCTGACGAATTCTCTGAGGTATAAAAGAAAGACTGAAATAGGCCAAAAGTGAATGAAATACGGTTGAAATCACGAAAAACGTGGAGTAATAGAAAAAACCGTATAAAAGTAAGATCGTACATAAATTGATGTTACTTTTTTTCACGTCGTAAAAACGCTGAACGTGATTTATTTTGACAATATGTAATAAAAAATTTATTGTAAATCATTTTAACTTTAGTTTTAGTTTTTTTTGTTTGACTTTGTATGTAAGTCCAAAATTTCGTTATTATTTCGTATAAAAAACATACAAAAGTAAACGTATGATTTTTTTTCGCATCAAAAAATCGTTGGACAAAGTTTACGATAAATTTTCTTCTATCAAACATATTTTTTACATTTTTTCGATGTGATAGAAAAACATTAATCGTTTCAAATCATTACATTTTTAGGTTGGGCCATGTTTGCATTTTAGTTAAACTTACGTCCAAACAACTTTTGTTATTATTATTTCGTTTTCTGGCAGCAACACCTCGTTTTGCGGACTGTCTGACAGTCTTTTCGTCGGCTTGTGTTTTATCGTCGTCGTCTTTGAATGCCATGTTTCAGGGGAAAGTCTTCGTGACAATCGTCGTGCTTCCAACGATGCCGTGTTTCTACGGAGTTGTCGTCGTGTCTGTCTCTCAGTGGCTGTTGTCCCACAAATGTCGTCGCTGACCACGCTTCCGCCCCTCCCTTACTTCCACGGCTACAAATTTGCATTTACTATCACTTCCGAGGTTTATTCAATCCACAAACATTTTTTATCATAATATTTACAAACAAACAAACACGTTGGGTACTGGCTACTCGTTACTCGTTGCCGATGGTCACGGTGGTCCCTGGAAAAAAAAAGGACATTGTTTTGACCGGAAATTTGATTATTTCATCACTGCGCGCGCGTCTGTACATACTTTTCGTGCCAGGGGTTTCAAATTTGATAAACACCCCCCCCACCCGGGTCTGTGGTGTTTCAAACACCCTAGTTATGAAAAATAATATTTATGAAAGAAAAAAACATACTCATACTGTCGTTGTCCTGGGTCTCGGCACGAGTCATACCGGCGACAGTCGGGTCGCGTACTTTGTTGGCAGTTGCTGCACGAACATTCTTCAGCATGTCACGGTCGTCGTCGGCACCGATGTACGGTACGGGAAGTGTGCCTTCATGTTTGGTGACAATGATATCTGCCATCGCGGCGCCGTTGTAAACCATTCGGTAAGAGTTCCACTGAAATTTGGTGGGTATTCTGAATTGAACGAGTTTTTCAACTTTTTTGGAAATGTTTTGGATTTTTTTAATTGAAAAAAAATACTTCGTATATGTTTTTCAACTTCTAGAAAACGTTTTGGATTTTTTAGATTGCAAAAAAAACTGTGAACGTTGTTTCAACGTTCTAGAAAACTTTTTGGATTTTTTAAATTGCACGACAAAAAAATGGGGTTGAACGTGTTTTTCAACTTTTCGAAAATGTTTTGGATTTTTTAGATTGCAAAAAAAACTTTAAAAGTGGTTTTCAACTTTCTAGAAAACGTTTTGAATTTTTTAGATTGCAGGACAAACAAAAAATTGTGGATAGTAAACTTTGAACGTGTTTTGCTAAATTTCCAGGAAATTTAGCAAAACAAAATAAAATTGACTAGAATCTGTTTTTTCCTCCGGCAATTATGCAGCGTAATCGTCGTCGTAGTTCTGCAACAACCTCCCACTTTTATAATTTCATATGAATCTTACTATAAATAGTTAGAAACGGCAATTGACCATTTGGTTTCACTTTTTTTTTACTTGAATTTGTTTTTTTAATTCCAAATTTTTTTAAATTTTTCTATTCCGCCTACCGTGTTGAACTCCTCAACAAGCTTGTCGTGTTTACGATTCTGCAAACTCCTCGCCCACGCCTCCTTCCAGTCCATGTGCTCGTAGCGCGGCAGCATCTGTTCTTCGTCGATGAGGAGCCAGTTCATTTCATCCGCGACGCCTCTGACCAGGGTGTCGTCCAACGTGTCCTGATCCGTGTCCGGAGGCAGATCTCGAAGGCAGTTTCGAACAACGCCTCCGTAGGCAGGGTCCTAAAAATACGTACAGAAATATTTTTAGGACCACAAATTGTTTTAGGGAAGTGGATTTTTGCAGTTTTGCAGGGTGTTTTTCTGCCAAGAAGACACGAGTGTAATTTGATTATTTATTACGATGGACGTGAATGGCGAAAGATTTGTGGAATGTCCACAAATACGAAATAACAAAAAATGAACCCCGCATTTGATACAAAACAGTATGCGGCCTATTTTTTGTTGTTTGTTGTCTTTTGACAATTTTTTTGCAAAAAATAGCAGTGAAGAGTGTATTTCGGAATATTTTTTTGCATCGTAGTATGTACTATTTATTTTTTGTCTTACGAGACAGACGGCCTTGATTTTGTCTTGCAAGGACAAAGACGACACATTTTCATTGTCCAAAACCGAGTACACTTTTTTTATTGTCAAAAACAGTGTCAAAAACCGATCTCGATCTGCAAAAAATTTTGCACATCTTTTGTGCAAAAAAAAAACAAATTTTAAAAAAATACGGTTAATTTTTTTAATGCTATCTGCTGTATAAAAATGTTAGTATTTGCATTAAAATAATATTTTTTTTATTTATAGAAGTACAAAATTTATACCTTTCTTCAAAAAATTAAAAATAGCACGTTTTTGAACAAAAAATTTGTATCCAGAATATAAAGTACGAAATATTCCAATTTGAAGTACATTTTTTCGTGCCGCGACGCTTTCCGTAGTCTGCCTACAATTCATTCACCTAAGGGACCACCTCCGGGTGGTCGCCCCCATGTGACGCCTTTTTGCGCATTTTCTAAGTTTGTAGCGGCATATTTATTACAGAAATGTATTTTACGATACAATAAAAATTTATTACTTATGCCATGTGACTCGGTGATTTTAGTAACGGCATAAAGAATAGCGTATAATATTTTGAGATTTTTTGTTGGCACTTGTATTATTTTTGAAAAATGCACATGAGTGAAAAATTTTTTTAGATAAATATTATAGTTGTGTTTTTTTAATTAAAAAAAAACTCACATCATTTAATTTTGGTCGGTAAATTTTGGCATCGCCGCATTGGTCGATGTGAATTTTACCGTCGCCCTTTTTGAAAATGAGTTCAATGTTCTCCAGGCCTTTCTTTGCGTGTTTTCGTTTCTGATTCGTCGCTTCCTTGATTTTGGGGTCGACGACCTTGCGCTGGGCTTTTTTCTGCTTCTTGCGGCGATGCTCCTGGATCTCTCTTGTCAGCATCATGGCTTCTGTCTCATTCCCGAGCTCCTGTCCATACTTTTTTTTAAACCCTGAAAAAATGCGTTTCCCTAATTTTTTTACGAAAAAATTTTTTTTCAATTTTTTATTTGAAATTGTAATTTTCGTCCGGAAGTCTTAGAAAAATCCCAAAAAATTGGCATCGTCAGAAAAAAAGGGTTGCTGGTAGTTGGTCAAATTACTCATGTAATTGTTGCTCTTTACTACGTACATGTAAGTTTGTGGAGTAGTCTTTGAAGGCAACTTGGTTGCTGGTTAGCGCAATTAATTTTAACTTGCACGAGTACAATTGCAATTGCGCGGAGGGCTAATTTTAGGTTTTGTTTGTTGAACTTTTCAGAAAGTCCAGAACTCGTGACTAGGCCTGATTATACGGCCCATGGGCTTCTTTTTTCGAACTAAAGTGGGTAATGAGCGCTGGAACGCATAAAAGGACGATTTTTTTCTAAAAAGTTCGTTTAGTGCACGTTTTCGAAAATTTTCGGCTAAAACGTCCAAAATTTTGAAAAAAAGTGTTTTGTGTGATCATTCTTAGAAACTGAGGTAAACCTATAAATCTCAGAATTCCAACTTATTTTTTTTCTTTTTTCTTTTTGGCATGTTTTGTTGGAGAAAAAAAAATTCTTCCAGACAAAGAAGTTCTTTAGTTTTTCTTCGAGTCCCGAGTCCAGCGATAATTTACCACAAATTTTCAATGTTTGACTGGCACGCGAGAGGGCGTTCGGGAGCCTAGCTCTTGTTGACGCCTGTTGTTTAACCAAATTTAGTCGGATTCACTGTCTCGGGAGTAACCATGTGGAATAAATGAGTTCTCACGCAGCCAAAGGAAATATATATCCTTACAAACACTGTTTTTTTTTCTTCACACGGAAGCATAGGGTGCCAATGATGTCATTCACGAATTTTGGCCTCTGCGAGCTGCAGCTTGATGCGATCTCTATCAGTGTTTTTGTTTTTACTGCGACTGACCACTAATTAAAAAAATTTGTCTTTGTTCGAAAAAGTTTTTTGAAAACTAAAATTGTACTAAAGGAGAAATTTTGTTATGTATTGACCGATTTTTGATCCAAAAAATGTTCTAAAAGTAAATATGATCCGGATTATTTCATCTGACGTTTTCTTGGATTCTGGGCGTGATGTTTTGCAATTTTTGAACATTTCAGGTTCCGGACACCTACGCAGGCTATGCAGGCCAAATAAGCGACCGATTAACGGATTATCCAATCTAACGTTTTTTTGCATCTCAAATGCCAGTAGACATTTAGTTTATATTGTATTCGGTTTAAACAAAAAGTTAAAATTGGACTTTTGGTAGCAAAAAATCAAATTTTGTTATTTGTTTTAAATATAATGAAAGTTTTTTTCTGAAAAAATAAACAAAAGTACGGGTTCTACGGTACTTTTCAGTTCAAAACTATTTTTGAATTGAAAAAATGGACCCAACATTTTTTTTTAAATGTTAGCCCGACCCAAAAAGAACCGCCCAATTTTAACACCTGGTTTACACACAACTTTTATTTTCTCAAACGTCTAATCTAATCTGATGCCCTTTTTCATGTATCAGATTCTTTTGTCTAAAGTGTGCGTTCGAAATATCAAAAAGTCAAACACTACTTCAGGTCTAATCTGGGTGATGATAAAAAAGAAAGATTACCTTGCGGGGGCTCACCTGAAGTCTTCAAACATCAGGTGTGCCGATTTTTTTGCGCGTGAAAATCTGAGTTTAATTTTTTTTGTCTCAATTTAGATTTTTTGCACCAAAACCCCACTTACAACCCATGATGTCGGTGTGTGTGGACGAGTGAAAAGAGTCGTATCCAGGTGGGCAGAAGAATCAAAACACTGCGACAACTTTTTTTCATACCGTCGCGCAAAGGATTTCTTTTTTTGTCAATTTGCATTTTACTATAATACTTTTTTTCATACAAATTCCGGAATTCTCGAGGGTGTTTTGATTCCACCAACCAACCAATTCGGCCCTGGCACGCATGATGAGTCGCCTCTGACGTCGATTGCGCCCCCTGCGGCCCCCTCAATTGCCACGTAGCCGGCGTTGATTGCCTTCGTTGCCTCCGTCGCCCAGCGGGGGCACGATCAGACGAAAGGGCAGACGGGACGGGACGGGCCGTTGTATTTGTCGTTGCCGCGCCTTCTTTGCGTGCCTTCTATAAATATATCGGCGCTTCCTGAAAAAGTCGCATTTTTCAGCTTGGAGCACGCTTAGCACGCGTCCAATCACACACACACACACACACAAACTCCCCAGCATGCAGTCGTCGTCGTCATCATCGTCGTTGATCCTTGTCGGTGCCCTCGTGGCCGTCGCCGTCACCCTCGCAGCCGCCGCCCCCGCTCCCGGCGAAGACATTGCAGCGGCCCGGGTCGCGGCTCTTCGATCCAGTCTCCTGAGGCAGTTTGTCGGTCGCTATCCGCCCATGATCCGTCGGTTCGACGCCAGCTTCCCGACCCTCTACGACGAAGAGTACTACCCCAAGGTCAAGCGCAACAACGCCGAACTCGTCAACCACATCATCAAGAACTTCGGCGCCATTGACCGACTCGGTGACGTTGGAAAGTAAACTACCGTACACCCAAAATCCATGTCTGCTGGTTTACATCCACCTGGAAAAGTTCAATGAGGAGGTCTTGCCACGAAAGTTTTCTCTTCATGGACCCCCCAGTTACTGTCCATCAATCTGGTCCACATCGCCACCGCTAGCTACCTACACCTACACCTGTTGACTCTCTGTTTCTCCTCGGTCAATCATCAATCACGTCGCGCCCCGCAGAAGATCCCTCCTTCTCGTAAATATTTTTAACTTTTTTTTTTTAAATTTACCATCAGAACCACCATCATCGCTCGCAGCTCATCCAGAGCATCATCGTCGATCTCCATCCGATTCGGCCTTCGTTCGTGTTTTTGGAGTTTGTAAAACACCCCTTCTCTTCGCCCCATGTTTATTACATTCTCTCTTCTCTCTTTTTTTTATAACCTTTTGTGCTCTTTCATCTTTGCTAGAGGCAGTCAAAGATAAAGATTCACTTTTATTTACCTTACCATGGCATGGATAGACCCGAATTTATACACATACCGTGCACAGAGAAAAAAAAACAGAGATCGTAAATAAATTGTACAAAAATACGGTACCGCGAATCAATAAATATACGGAACTTGGATTTTAGCTTGGCGAAACGTCCTCAACAATTTTCGTGGTGAGACACACTTGCACGCGTTTTTGGCGGAAAATTTGAATTCAAAAATATTTTTCTCGGTATTTTGGTTGTAAAAAGTAGGATTTTGATGATTTTTTGATCTCAAAAATATATAAAAAGTTTTTTACTCTCGAATTATCGTTTCTTTTGTTTTTTATGTAAAAAAATGATATCCAAGTTCCGTAATGAGAAAAAAAAATCAAAAAAGTAATATGTAATGAGAGGAAACCAGTTGTGCGTATGTAAATGGAAATGGATGAGGAAAGGGATAAGAGATATGTCGATGATGATGAAGAAGAAAATGAACAAGTCAGGCATAAATGCGAATTAGTTAGGAGAAAACGATGATGACTACTGAATAATCTGAAGTCTCTGTAGCATTTCGGCAGCTGTAATTCTCTCCTCCGGTACCGTACGCCAGCACTGAGCAATGAGATTTCGTATGGGTTCGGGAAAGGATGAGGGTAGTTCGGGTCTCATGCCACTGACGACGGCGGTGAGGACCTCGTTGTTGGAGAGGTCGCCGTAGGGAATGGCGCCGTACGAGAAGATCTCGAAGAGTGTCATGCCAAACGACCACATATCGCTGTATGGCGTAAATCTGCCGGAAGCCAGGCACTCGGGAGGCAGCCATCGAACTGGGAGCACGGTTTTTCCATTCTGCATTTTGTAGTACTCAGATTCGGAGTACAGCCTTCTAGACATGCCAAAATCGCTGATTTTGACCGTAACGGGTTTTCTGAATGCAGCGTTGCAGATTTTGATGTCTGATTCTCCGTCGACTAGACAGTTTCTCGCTGCGAGATCCCGATGAACAATTTGCTGGGATGTCAGGTAGCAGAGCCCGGCTGCCACCTGTCCCGCGATGTTGACCAATTCTGAGGATATCACAGCTGGCGGGAACTGACTGTAGTTGTCGCAGCGAGGCGCCCGATCCCGTACGTATGTTTTGAGGTCCCCGAGCGACATCATCTCCATGACCAACGCCACCTGGGTGTCCCAGCGCGAAAGTCCAAAGAGTTTGACGACATTTGGGTGATCGAGTTTTGCGAGTAGTGCTGCTTCTTTGTCGAGCTCGGTGTCCAGCTGAACGTTGTAGAGCATCTTCATCGCCACCGGCTTTTCCTGGCTCCCATCCTTCCATACAGCCCGGTAAACCTCGCCGAAGGCACCCTAGAAATTTTTTTTTAATATTAAAAAAAAATATTTTTTGTATATTAGCGTTTTATATTAGTTTGGATTCCCTGCTGTTACATGAGCGCCGTAGGCTGCACCCGCGGCGGGAAGAAGACTGACTTAATTAAAGCCCTCTTACAAGTCACGAGACATACTCGCTCCGTGCCCCGTGTTGCTCTGGTCGCTAACAGGCCAGCAGCGAGTTAATTTAGACCTTACGATTAGATATAAATTGTGTCGACGGCGGAAAAAAAACTTGTAATAATTTGCAGTGCCAAAGGCCTAAGACTGAAGCTGTTACATATACAAATGAGGAAAAAATACAATAAATATGTATGTACAAAGCACAACTTTTTAGGGGCCAAAAAAAAAATTCTAAATACGAACTCTGATGTGTGCTCTTTTTAAGTAAAAAATGAACCTTCTGTGTTGGGCTATCGAAGTACACGTGAAAGAGGAGGTGGCATATATCCACTTCCGCATCGCCGTCAAAAGTGGCGCTAGCGTCAAAGTACCATAAATGATGTCTGTACAGTGTACACATCTTTGGCCACCCAACCAACCTATTTAACGTTTGATCAACAGAAATCACCGGCACAAAAGTTTAAAAACTCCTGCTGAGGTGGTGTCCAGCAAAGGTTCCTGGAGCACACAATAATTATCAAACGTGACGCCAACACACAAAAAAATTGCGTGCATTTTAAAAAAATTTTGACGCTGTGTTCTGTCTTTTCATGCAAAAAATGGAATTCTAGCATGACTTTTTTTTTTGTTTTACGAAAAAATGCGGGGAATAATGATATCAGAAATTTTGATGAACTCGATGTGCAGGCGGAAGAGGAAGGAAGTGCAGCGGTGAAAAAAGATGCGCGTATGACACAAAATTAACGTTTAAAAAATGGATTCTGGTATCCTAATTTGTGCTGCTGAAAAAAATTTAATAACTGGAAATCTATTAAAATTGAGTGAAATTCAGAGAAAAATTACGTAAAAACCATTTTGGCAAAGTGTCCTTAAAACTATTTCGCCCCCGCGCGCTTTTTTAAATTCAAAAAAAAAACGAATCAAAGATTTTCTTACCTTTCCAAGTTTCCCTTTAACCTCGAGGGAAGTCTTGTCGATGAGTGGAACGTGCTGTACAATGTAGTTGAGCGATGGAGAAGTCGAGTAATCCTCGAGACGGATGCTGGTTTCTTCGGTGCGATCCGTGTTTCTCGAAGTTCGCCTTCTTTTGAGTTCCCATCCTTTTTTGAGGAGCTTGTGCTTGATGTAGTTCGGAAGAGTGACAAACACCAGGACAAACAGCACCACGAGCAGCAAAACCACAGCCAGCACTGCGAATTTCGATTCTGACGATCCCGACTTTGGAAAAGGATGCTCGGGTTCCTAAAAAGTCGAACGTGAGATTCGGAAACTTTTATTTAGGGTTTTTGTTGTTCTTTTCACCCCTCCTTAATTGCATATTAATGCGTTTACTGCGTGCTGTCTGTTTAAAAGTCAGCTAGTTGGCCCAAGAGTCAGCCAAGTTAACTGGCAGCAAGCAAACCCCTCACAAAATGTGCCACCAAGCGAGGTGTCATGACACGTTCGTTCTGGTGCCACTTTTCTTTTCTCCTTCATCTCTTCAGTCCGTTGATCATTGGTCACAAAAACGCATGCATGCCGTCGTTATTTTTTTTCCATTTTTTTTTCTTCTGCATGGCGCAAACAACTTTATAGATACTATTTACGACGGTGGAAAAAAATGGCACGTGCGCGGGCGATGCACCGGCAAAGCAAACCCCGACCGACCGACCGGCAATCCGGCAAATATTACAAATGTCATTACATACAATAATCGGCCTAAGACCATCCTACGCCGTACGTACGGGCGCGCGTTGAAAAAGCCACCGTATAAATGGCAGGTATTAAACTGGTCATTGGAAGCCTACGGGCACAAGGCAATGAAAAGACACCCCATTATTGCCCCCATTAGGGCCCCTTAGTCAAGTTGTCTTTCATCTGATTAACTCCGACTCAAAAGCCAAAGATTAGCACCTAAAAAGAAAACTAAGACTAAAAAAACCGACCGTAATCACGGCCACAAACTATTGTATAATAGAATATGCAAAAGTACAAAGAAACACCCCCGCTTACCTTATCACCGGTATCAATGGTATTGACAATTCGTCCCACGGCTGCGGCACATGACTCATTGTTCCTACGGCAGACTGTTATGACGTAATCTCCATCAATGTGCGGTGTCACATGGGGAGCACACGTGGGACACTCCCTAACTTTGAGCGTGTAATAATGAGCAAAGTAATGCGAGATGGCCAAATTGTACTTTGCTGTTAGGGAATCGTTGAAGAATGATGTCCTGCAAAAATGGGCATTTAGGCAAAATAGAAAAAAATCGAAAAAAAGAATCAATCGTTAACGATAAACGTAACTGAAAATAACATTTTGTCGATTAAAATGATCGTAACAAAAGTAAGGTTTTGTTATTTACGATAAAAAAACTGCTACGCACCAAAGATAACATCAAACTAAGCAAATTTTTGTTACTTTTCGTAGGCAACCGTAACTTTTGTCAATCGAAGTGATCGTAACACAAGTAAGGTTTAGTTACGATCGAACAAAACATAACATTTGTGTTATAAAAAGCGGCAATTTTTGTTACTTTTCAAATTTTTTTGGTTGCGTGAAATGTTTTTTCGTTTTTTTATACGAGATCTGTGTAGTTTGCGCGCCGACTTCATTACTCATGCGTGTGTGTGGGTGATATCACCCTGTATGCATGCATGTCATCATCGACTAACAGTTGATTTTTTTTTGTTTTACGGTGCTGTCCCTTAATTTTCCTTTCTATTGCCCCCCGTAAATTATTATCATTTGTCAGACAGACACTGCCAAAAAAAAAGAACGAAGGCGGAAAAAGCGGAAACGTACTTTGTATCCTTGAGGACGGCACTTTCGGATGCATTGTCTGCAAGACGGGTGATGGTCATGCTGAGTTCAGTCAGTGGATTGCCATGAACGACAACGTAGGGATCGTGGCCCAGCGGTTCTCTGAGCGACGCTGACAATGGCACCGAGTAATTGAGCTGCAAACAAAAAAATTATACATAAGATGTTGCAAAGTTGTTGTTTTTTTGTAATTTTTTTCAGACGGATAAATATGTATCAGGCTTGCATGTTTGTTTCGTTCCCCCTTTATTTCGTTGTGTTTTGCAGTAGTCTTCGATATTCGGAGTTTTATGCCGCTTTTTTTTCTTTTTCTCATGCATATGAATGAAGACGGAAAAAGTTTGTGAAAAGGAAGAAAACATGAAAAAAATAGAACGCTTTGACTGTCCGGTGTCCAAAATTTTCCGAAATTTTGTAGAATTATGATATTTTGGTCTTGGCCGGAAAATAAAATATGATACGACTTTTACGGTTTTTCTACAAATTTAAAAAAATTGCAAGTTTAAAAAAAAAATTTCGGCAAACGTAACTTCAAATTTTATAGTGTTACGGTTTTTTGGTCTTGAATGGAAAATCAATTTTATGGTATTTTTTAAACTTGAGAAAACTAAAATATTTCAACGTTTTTTTCCAGTGCCATGTTTTGGTCCCCAAAGTATGTGCCGCATGCGTGTGCCGACAGCAACAAAAATAAAACGATAAAAATGCAATGACAACTCTTGATGTGCCCTGCTCTAACGGTCTGGGGCCTGTCATAACCGATACCGTAAAAACGGCGATGGGAGAAGAGACAATGCCCTTATAAGTGCTCCCGTTTGACTCCCCAACGAGTTGGACAACGGACTTTGACTTTAGTAACTTTTCAAGTCATTTTTTTTGCCTGTGGAGGATATCGAGCTTATGTATGTTGGAAGGGACGCTGCTGCTTGTGCGATGTAGCGTTCATAAAAAAACTGCGGGCATCGGTGGAACGAACGACAACGACGACGACAACGACGCAGCAGGCAAAAGCATAAATAGTCACCAAGCAGGAAGCTGCAGACAACGCGCCTGGAGAAGAAGAAACCGGCGAAAAAAAGAAAAGAGAGAGAGACGAGGTAGGTGAATGCAACAACGTTTTTCCGGTTTTTGAAAGCCGTCGTCTCGACGCGACGTTGACTTCGTTGTCGTCGTTGTCGAGTAAGAACTCTTGTGTCTTATAGTTATGTGCCAGGGGAAGTTATTGCACCCGGCCAAGCTCATTCATAAAAAAAGCGGAAGCAGCATGACTTGCTTGCCTGCTCTACGTGTTGCCAAAAAACAAAACAAAGCAAAAAAAACAAAGCATAAAGTGAAAAAAAATAAAATTCGGTTGCAGTTGCCTTCATCTTCATTTGACTTTTTTTAATGATGTGTGAACGGAAACCGGCCTGATGCTACTGCCAGAAACTAATATTGCGTAACTGTGAGGGTTCTTTCGATGCACGTTCGTTCAAAAGAAAAAAAACAAGATTGCTAATACTTTTTTTTTCTAATCAGTAAACAGAAATAAAAATGTGTTTATCAAATAAATGTCAACGAGCCTAAAGGTATACTAAATAAGTAAATAAATATCTACTTTATTTGTCACATGTCACTGGTAAAAGTTGTCAGGAAACGGTACAAACAAACGCTTTTTGCAAGTTACGATCAACAATTTTTTTACAGAAAACTTTTCGAAAAGTAACAAAAGTAACACATTTTTTTGAATTTGTTGTTACTTTTCAGAGAACACGGTGTTCCCCGAAAAGTAACATAAATCCCACATTTTTTAGTGTTTTTTTTGTTACTTTTTTGGGGAACACTTTGTACGGATTCCTAAAAATGTCAAAAATGTGACGTTCTTATCCTAAAAAACGTCATTATTTTCTTTTTTTTTTAATAAAAGACATCATTTTTGACTTATTTTTTGTAATCTGACTCCAACGGTTGTACTGCATCAAAGTACACCAAAAACTGCGTTACCTGCAAAGCAGAGAGCGCTCAGCTATCCTAATGTGGTCATAAATCCGGATAATACCCTTCGACACCGTTCATACCGATGACGGCAGTCTGTCTACAGACGGGAATTACTGCACGTGAGGGTTTACGATGCCGTACAATTTTGTATTTTTGTTTGAACAAAAAATACATGCTTACATCTTTGGAGTCGATCAAAGTTTACTTTTTTTGCACCCCCTTATTAAATAAAATAAAATAAAATAAAATAGCAAACATGCTCAAAATCAAGTCTTTGGTCGTTTTTAATTTCATCGTTCATCGTGCGCGAGAAAAGAGAGAAAAAAAGAAGAAAATAAGCACTAGGAGACGTGTGTTGACGTGTTAGCCGTCGTGTTAGAACGTCAGGCAAACAGGCGTCATGCTTTGCAGTTTTTTTAGGGGATCGTAAGATACGCTATAGCAAAATTCATTCGTCATTCTGTATCCAGATTTGTCATTTTGGATCCATGATCAAAAAATGTTGGTAATCATAAAAAAATTATTATAGGAAATTTGAACAACGACCACCTAAGTCTGAGTAAGCGTTGACTAATTTTTCCACCAAGTAATAAATAAATTAATTCAGTCGGCAAAAAAACTGAATCTTATAAACCTTCAGAAAATGCAACAAGATGAAAAAAAGCTAAGCTGACATGAGATTACAGATTAACTTTTTTTTTCATCTATGTATGTATTTACGATGCAACAAAAAAACAAAATAAAATAATTACTCTAATACGCTACTGTCAGACAAATCGGCCTACATATTTGTCTGACGATACATAAACCCAAACTTTTTCCATACCCCAACTCACGTCAAAAGGAGCAAAAGCAGGTCGAATGCAGCGATAGCAAATACAGTAGACATATCCTAGCTCGTGGCTGGTCAGATCAGTGAGTGCCAAAGACATGATCGACGTTGCAGAATCCCAGGATTCAATTCTCGTCGCCAAAGTCCAATTAAAAGAATCGTCTTCCGGATCGATTTCCTTCGCGTAGGGCCAGAAAAAGGAGGAAGGCGGCAGGGCGTCTGTTTTTTCTCCGGCTCGACTGGGGTCTAGGTGATCCACCTGGCAGCTCAGGTTCACAGCTCCGCCGAGGTGAAGATCGCTGTCCAGAGCAGTCGGCAGCCTGTGTACCGTCTCCCGGGGACAGAAGGTAAAATTGCAGACCGCGTCGAAGCTCGCATCGACATCGACTTCCCTCGGAAGCCGGGTAATATCCCGGGAACTCCTGCCCAGGTCCTTTCGCATCTCCCAGATCCAGAAATTCGCGCAATCTCCGCATGAGAGATTGTTTTCTCGCAAATCGAGTTTCAGCGAGGCAGTTGATCTGTAGTCGAGCCAGGGTGCCGTGGAAATGTTGTTAGACGGCAGTCTGAGCACAGATAGCTTCGATCCAAGCGTCGGCGTAGATTTTAGAATAATATCCACGACTTGGATGCCACAATTTCGGATCGTAAGTTCTGTGACGGATTCGAAGGCTTCTAGCGTCCAATTTCCAGGTTTTTCGTTGGGGCATACGATTTTTAGGGACTGCATGTCAGCCGCGAGTTCCGCGGATACGGCAGCGAGTCCACCTGGGCTCTGGCATGTCATGGACCGGCCTGTGTGATCGACAACACACGTCGATGCCGCCACCGAAACCCACAGAATAACGTGGAGAACCTTTCTCATTTCTGTTCGTATAAATTTCGAGGCATTTCGCTGCAGAATCCGAAATAATAATCCAATCAATTAACAACCAAAAACATAGCAACCAACAACGTTCTCAAAAAAATAAAAAGGTCTCTACGAGACCGATACAACCAATACACGCACAAACGCGTCAACAAAAAAAATATGTAGAAGAATATTCCAGTGCCGACGAGAGTGGATGTGTGTGGTGCACCGCTGACGTAGAGGTGTAAATTTATCTTTCAGGAAGTTTGATGGCGCAGGATAGTAGTACAGAAGACAGCTGATGGTCTTAGTTACTTCTGGTTGACCTTTTTATTCGGTCTTGGGAGCAGGAGCAGAAGTGGGACCACGCGGCTTGACAGGCTTCGTCGAGCGCAAAAGTTGAGACGTGCGCAGTTGGGCAGCCTAAAACCGCTTTCATACAGAGGAAATGTGTGCACCACTCATGCCACTTTTTCTTTCCTGCCTGCCCCCTTTGGCACTTACATGTACCAGACGCACCACGCTGTGGCCGCACTCGCGTGAAAAACCATAGCCAGACATGTGTCAGGCTATGGTATTCATGGTCGCGGGCAGCAACAACATCTACGTAAAGTACATGCAAAGCTGGACACGACAACGAAACGACTTCAGGACACACCCCATATTCGAAGGAGAGGGGGGATGGATGTGAGCGTGTGCCACCGTTTTGTCGTCCACCCTCCCTCCTCCTTTCCATTCGGATGTGAGACATTCCCTTGCTCTCGCTTAAAGGCGTTAAAAGGCCGTGTACGTAACTTGCTACTTTGAAATTGATTACCCCTCTCTTTTTTTTAAAACGGCTATGGTGCGTGTAGGCTATTTTTTTGTTTAGAAAAAATACGTAAATAGCCGATTGCCGCTGTCATCTTCAGATAAAAAAGCAACACACCGTATTTGTTGTCTCCCCGATTGGTAGTGACGCAACAAAAAAAAAGAGAGGGGGATTCGTATGTGCCGGCTGCACTTTCAAAACAAGAGCGTCAATCCCATCAACCCAAATAAAGAACGAAAGAGGAAGCACTTACGTGAGCAACAGCCTTTCCAGCATTGCCAGCAATCCTCGTAGCCGTCTGGACGGCACGGCGCGTCGGACGAACGGTAACAGTGTTGACGGCGCGGGCAGGAGCACGGTTGTTGCCTGAAAGATAATATTACAATTAACAAATGAGTCCAAAGGTCAATTTAAGCCCCCGTCCAAAAAATGAACTTCGCTTCTTCCGCATCAATTTCAGCAAAAAAAAACTTTTTGCTAAACCATAACGAACTTCCTATTTCAATCCTATTCAAGTCGGAAGCTGACAAGATTGACATATAAAGGGCATAAAAAACCGAAATTTTTGACTGTCTCAACAGCGAGCGCATTGCATTGCCAAGGCCAAAGAACGGCGAAAAAATACTAAATGCCATAAATAAGAAAAACATAGGGTCTGCAGAATTCAGGCCCAAAACTGACATCGATCGCAGTAGTTTGATTTAAAACGTACGTTCCCTTGGGAACACAAAAATACACCTAGTCAGGTACAAATGCATTGAAAATAACAAAAAAACTATCGTAAACGGTTTTAAAACAAATGTTGCAAAAAAAACATACGCTTGATCTTCTGAGCGATAACAATGCTGCCACTCTTGGCGGTAGAGACATCGACGAGGTTCTTGTTGAGGAAACCGTTGTAGCGGGGGCTGTTGAGCTTCGTGATGTTGAAGCGCTCCGTCGAGAAGGCCTTGTTGATGCCACGCTGCACACGACGGGTGCTGCTGCTCTTGCGGATCACCTGCCAGATGAGGTCGTTGGAAACAGTCGTGTACACCATTGTGACAAACAGGAAAACTACTACCTAAAAGCAAAAAACCATATAAAACCAATTCGTAGATCAATTCAGCCCCTCGCGAAGCTCTTACACAAGCCTAATAAATAATTTCACGTACAATACAACACTCAAAACCACAGGCAACAAAAAAACAGAGGAAAGCTGAAAAAACGAGTGAAATTCCGGCAAAAATGGAAGAAAACAACCTAAAAACCGTCATAAAAGCAAAGAAAAGTTGTGCAGAAAACAAACGCGAAATATTCGTGGCGAAAGTACAGTGCGTGCGCATTTCCAAACGAGAGGATCACAAAAGCGGGAAAACTCAAAAATGCTTGGTTTGAAAAAGTGTATTCATCATTTCGGGATCCTTGATTACGTTTTTTTTGTTTTCTCATAATTATCGATTGATTGTTGTTTTTTTTTCAGGTAAATGCATAGAAATTCGAAGGATGGCGACAAGGCGTCAACGAATTCTGATACGCTGGCTTGCCGCCCCGTCGGGAGTGGACTGAAACGACAGATGCGCTTTGAATCCGATACAGCCGGCATCAAACCAAAACGCTCGAAGACTGAAAGGTTATCGAGTTACATCCATGAAAGCAAGTGGATCCACGAGCAGTATTCTGATCTGGAACTCATCGGTAAAGGTTGGTTGGCTTGCTTTGGACGGGGGTTTTCAATGCTTACATAAGAACGTGTTTGTAATATCCTGAAAAAAATATGTGTGGAAAACACGTATCATGCTCACAAAAGAAAGTGCGATAAGCAATAGGTACAAAAACGCTGTAAGACAACGTTACTTCTATCGTGAAACTACGGTAATTACTTCGGTTGAAAAGTAATGTTTTTTTGAAGTAACAAAAGTAACATTTTCACGGAGTAACATTTTCGTAAAGTAATATTTTGTTTACGATTCTACAAAATATTACTTTTATACTGTATTTGCTTTGCATGTATGATACTTTCTCCCCATTGTGTTACGATACAAGATTTTATTATTATTACTTTTATACTGTATGTTGTTTGCATTTACGATACTTTTTCCTGTTTTTGGAGTAACAAAAGTAGTTTTTTTCACGGAATAATGTTTTACGATACTAAATACAAAATATTTTTTACTGTATTTTGGTTTGAATTTACGATACTTTATCTTATCGCGATTATTTTTCTTCCAGGCGCATTTGGCTTGGTGTACAAGGCTGTATCCCGTTCAAACCCCGGCCGAGAGGTGGCTATCAAAGAGATTCTTCGAAACAGCCTTCCCCAGAATGTCGTTTGCGAGATTGAACTCGTCCAGCAGCTCGGAGGCGTCCACAATATCCTTCCAACGATCGCTGTCCACCGCGACATGGGTGCCTACGTTGTCATGGATTACTTTCCACATGACCATTTTCGGGTGAGTTGCTTTTTTGGCTTTGTAGTATGTTACACGTTTTTTTGCCTGTGCTCGAGGGCACGAGGGAGAGCAGGTGAAGTTTGCCATGGCTCTTGGCCATTCGCCGGGCACGCGGCTGAGTTTATTCGCCTGCCTAAATTGAATTGAGTTTTGTGTTTTTCGAGTGCCTAAGGGGCGGCAGCTAAATTGTGTCTGTTTGGCCGGAACAACAGAAATTGATGAAATCAGAACACATTTTTTGTGTTTTGGACCAAAATGTTTCGGGTGACACACGCGACGCTAAATTCGATGAAAAAAGTGTGCTTTCTCGACTTTTTGTGCCGTGAGAATTATAATTCATTGCTTATGCCATTCTGACCTCAAAATAGCGACTTATTTATGCGGAACTTTGTCAACAAACTTTCCGTGCCTTTTGACCCTCTGCGTCACCTTCTGGCCTGTAAAAATGTGTTTAGGAGGTGATAAAAGTCATGAAATACGATGAAATCATTGAATACGTCCAAAATTTGGCGGATTCGCTCGACTACCTCCACAGCAACGGCATCGTGCACAGGGACGTCAAGCCGGACAACTTTCTCTACCACCACGAATCCCGGCGGTGTGCTCTCATCGATTTTGGCCTCTCCCAGAGGTATAACACGAACATGGATCGCGCAGAGCAACTGAAACGTCGTTTCTCTGTTGCTGGACCGTCGGGAGTGCCGGCGAGGAAGTCGTCGATACAGTTCACGTGTCTCTGCGAGGGCAAGTACGTCTATCCCTGCTCGACGTGCCTTACAAAGCCTGAAATGATCGTCAACAAGGTTTGTTGGGGGTTTTTGGGGGGTACTTGACTGACTCATTTTTTCTGCGGATTATAAGAATTTTCAGATTCGGGTCGGGTACCTAAAATTTCGGGTTTTAACGTGAAAAACATTATTTTTTACCAAAATGACGTATTTTTGCCAAAAAACGGTTTTTAAAAACGAAATTTTGTATAAAAAGCAATTTGCCTAAATTTTCAGTTTTTGAACCCAAAAAACACGTTTTTCGGACCGGGAACCTAAAAATTCAGATTTTTATGTCGGGTTTTCAGAATTTTCATGTTTTTTTTGCAAAACTGGTTGCGAATAAATTTTTTTAGGCCGGAACACCCAGATTCCTGGCTCCAGAAATTCTGCTCGGATCACCCAAGCAGACGACAAAAATTGACATCTGGGCGGTCGGAATGATGGTTTTCTACCTGATTTCGAGGCAGTATCCCTTCTTCAAGGCGAGGGACAGCCTGGCGATGGTCTCCGAACTCGCTGCGCTTTTCGGTACCAAAGAATTCATCGAAACTGCGAAAAAACACGACATGGATTTGACAACTGAATTTTTCTTCCGAAAACTCAATATTCCAGCGTTTACGTTCGCTCATAGAAATCGTAAGTTTTGAAATGTTTATGTATTTTTTTCCGGTCATTGCCATTTTTTTTTCAGCATCCAATATCAAAAATCCAGCTTTTCACCGGTACTGCGCGTACTGTCGGTCCTATTTCGCCTTTCCAGACCCCCCACCGTCTCCGCTGCCTTTCTTTTGCTTCTGCGATCACAAAACACCGAGGTTAGAAGAATCGGAGAAGGCAGTCGTTGCAAAGCTGGCTCGTATACTCTCGAGTTGCCTTCAAATTGATCCAGTGAGTCGCATCGATGCCGCTGGCCTTCTGGAGCTCTGCAAGGGCGGCACAACGACATAGGATCCTTCGTCTTTCTTCCATCGATGTACGGATGATGTGAACATTGAGATACAAAATAAATGCGGGTTTTTAAAATGTGAACGAAAATCCTAAATTTTGAAGCATATTGACATTTCTTTGCTTTTCTTGATCACTTTTTGAATTTATTGATTGAGAAAAGCAAAGAAGGCACTTTGCATATTATGCAAAGTGACTTCTTTGGTGTTGGCCAACTTGAATACTGCTTCTTTCTTCCATCCATCCATCCCCCGATAGAATATACGGGGCTGATTGCTTATCTTGTACTCGGGCTTATATGTGTTAGGCTTAATCAAAGTTCGGTACACGCAATCTTCCATGCATAACGCAGGTGAGCAGAGAAAAGCATACCTTATCGGGGGTAAACGTACATGAAAAACACACGTTTAGAAAGTGTTCTCTGCAGAGGTTGCAGATCAGATCACTTTTCAGATCAGATCAGCTCTTAGATCAGATCAGATCAGGTCAGATCACAGATAATCCAGATCAGATCAGTTTCGGCACCTTGAAAAGTGCCAAAACAAATGCTGTCATTGTGATCTTTTTTTGAATGCAATTTTCGGCATTTTTTATTGTGATTAAATAAATATGATCATTTATGCACGTTTATTCACAAAAAAAGGTGGTGTTCAATAGTCATGCATCCACGGAGGATCGGCGGGTGTTCCAATCCATTCAGATTCTCCGCAATCCATTGCACCGTCGTCGTATCTTATCTGCAAGTTTATAATGCCGGCGTTGAAAAAACCTTCGATATTGTGGTTAAATGTTATGGAGTTATTGGGTATGCCAAATTCGAACTGACGCATGCACAAGTTATACTTGTTATCGCAGTCGTGATACAGGCGGAATACAAGCGACACAGGAATGACATCGGCTATCGAAAACGTAACAGTAAAATTTCCTTGGTCGTCGCCGATGCTTTTTGCAACAACGAGGTCATTTTGTAACTTGTTGTAGAGTTCGACATGTACCTGATCATAGGGTTCGGTGCCGCAGATGACGCGACCAGTTATGCCAAAGGATGTCTCTCCGACACCATAAGCAGTTGTGAAAATCGTGGCCCAGAGAAAAATACCAACAATCGTAGCCTGCATTTTGATTGCAATACATTTGAGCATGCATTCGAATTCCAGAATCATCTTATATAGAAAACATTTTTTTCAATTGATTAGTTTCGCTTGTCGTAACAACATCTGGAATGTGTGTATAAATATTCATTTTATACCATTTTCTGACACTCAAGAAAAAATGTATCCGTAATTTTTTTTTCAATAACACTTTTGAAATTTGTTTGGCATGCCAGATACAGAAAAAAACGGGCTTCAATACTAAGTAATTATTTCTTAACTCTTTGGAGTAATACGGATGCTGGAGCCAAAAAATGCCACAAAATCAGTAAAAACTGAACAACTGAACAAAATCGATAATTCCAAAACGGACAGGTGTTTTTTGAATACTGAATACACCAGTCGATTTCTCGTGGCAAGATTCCAATGTAATCCAAAAATCTGCATTTTTAATGGAGTTTGAAAATTTGACGTCAAAAGGTTTGAGAAGCCGTAACTCCTGAATCCGGCTTCTGAAAAATAAAAATGTAACCCTTCTAAAATGTATAAAAGGAATTCTTCTCTGCGACGATAATTTCAAGTCATCAGTTGTCGGTCGAGCAAAAAATTGTCAGTTTTGGCGAGCGGCTAGGCCTTGTTTGGCTCATGGTTTGGCCAAACCTTGGGCTAAAAAAAGGGCGTTTAAAATTTTGAAATTGTTGCAAAAAATCTTTTCCAATAATATATACAACACATTTTCCCTCAATCAATCGGTCGTGCGAACAAAAAATTTTTGCTATATAAGCAGTGAAATTTGAACGCCCGTTACCACTGACAAAATGCAGTCTACGTTTGCTATTTTCCTTTGGTTCACGTTCTTCACAACTGCCACCGGCATCATACTGGCAGCTCTCGGCATAAACGGTACTCTTGTATGCCAATATGCACCTGTGGTCAATGCAAAAATCATGTTGATGAACATATTTCCGGATGGTGAGTCATACATTTACATTTATTTATTTATTTATTTCACCATTACTCAGTGGTTAGTTATCATTTGACCAGATGTTAGGAGGCACAAATGACGTCCTTACAAAAAAAATTATGTGCTTGCTTCATATATTTTTTAATATATTTATTTACTTTGCAATTACAAAAAAAATTATGTGCTTGCTTCAGGTAGGGAGGTCCTCATTCACAACGCTACCACTGACTTAAACGGCTCTTTCACAATACTTCACTTGGAAAATCTGTACAAAGACTTGAAAGTTCGCTTCAAGGTCTGTCACATGTGCGGTGTGTCGGCAGGGCTTTCTAGCCGTTTATTTGGCTTCAATATTCCTGATAAATATATCTATCCAAGAACGCCTACGGTTGCCAACTATCTTTACGCTGGCGTAATCAACCTGATGTTTAAATACCGCAACGAAGGTGTTTGCTAACGTGTCGACATGAATAATAATGATTCAAGCATTTTTTACTTTTTTTTCCTGTTTTGTATGATAGATAAAAGCATTTTTCAATAAGGCAATATTTATATTTATTCAAATTTAAATATTTGTATATATGACAATAATTTGGAGTTTTTAGCCATAAAAATATGCAGGTTTTTTGAACGGTTCCCGTTCAATTTTTAGGAATTCTTGTCAGGAACCACAATTTTCGGATGCACGGAACTTATAATAATATAATCCATCAGAAAGTTCCCAGTCGAGCAGGGATAGACGTACTTGCCCTCGCAGAGACACGTGAACTGTATCGACGACTTCCTCGCCGGCACTCCCGACGGTCCAGCAACAGAGAAACGACGTTTCAGCTGCTCTGCGCGATCCATGTTCGTGTTGTACCTCTGGGAGAGGCCAAAATCGATGAGAGCACACCGCCGGGATTCGTGGTGGTAGAGAAAGTTGTCCGGCTTGACGTCCCTGTGCACGATGCCGTTGCTGTGGAGGTAGTCGAGCGAATCCGCCAAATTTTGGACGTATTCAATGATTTCATTGTATTTCATGACTTTTATCGCAAAAAAAACATATAATAAATATTGTACAGATCATTTAAATAAATAATAATTTTTTTATTCCGTTTAGCAATTTTTTCATCGATTGTTTTTAAAAGATCCTAAAATAGACGACCAGGGTTCTCAACGGGCCTGTTTTTTTTCGGCCCGGGCCGGCCCGCCTTAATAGTACCTAGTTTTGTAAATAAATTTTATCGTCGAAAAACCGTTAAAAGACAACAACAAACCCGAAGGAGGCAGAATCACTTCCTCGTCGTTGCACAGATTCATTTTCCGCTCAATTACTAGTGCTCTTATGAACTGACGACAAAATTACGGCGCCCGCGATTTACCTTTTGCTTCCAGATTAGCCCAAAGGAACGGTGCCAGGTCAGCATTCTGCGTGCATTTCTTTGCATTCTTCGCGGTTTTTACTTTTTCATAAAATTTTTCATAAATTTTGCGTAAAATATTCATTTTTTTTTTATTATTTTCCGGCCCGTTTTGGCCCGGGCCGGCCAACAAAACCAATCGGCCCGGCCCGGCCCGGGCCAGCCCGGGCCGACTCGGCCCGTTGAGAACCCTGTAGACGACTTATCAGTAAAAAAATGTATATTTTTGTTAAAACTCAATTTTATCCCTGTAAAAATCATTTTTTCGTCTGCGAATGTACATATGAATGAATTTTTTACCAAAAAAAACAACAGAAACAAAGCTACTGACAAAATAATCCAGAATTACTCATACTTCAAAGCGTGTGAAAATTTCATTGGTCTGGCGTGCGACAGTGATGAACGTAGTGCGTTTGGGGAGTTCCTTGAGCGTCGCAGATCCCGTGTACGTGCAGGCCGAGCGAATGCCGCCGAGGACGTCGAGCACGGTTGCGGTCACGCATCCACGGTAGGGAATCTGGATGGTCTTGCCCTCGGACGCGCGGTACTCAGCGACGCTGCCGTGGTGCTTCTTCATCGCCGTGTCCGACGACATGCCGTAGAAGAGCTTGTACAGCTTGCCGTCCTTCTCGATGACTTCGCCACCGGATTGGTCGTGGCCAGCCAGCATGCCACCGAGCATGACAAAATCCGCACCTGCGCCGAAGGCTTTTGCGATGTCACCGGGACAGGTGCAGCCTCCGTCGGACATGACGTGGCCCTTGAGTCCGTGGGCAGCGTCTGCGCATTCGAGGACAGCGGAGAGCTGGGGATAGCCGACGCCGGCCTTCTTGCGGGTCGTGCAGACGGATCCCGGACCGATGCCGACCTTGACGACATCCGCACCCGACAAAATGAGTTGCTCGACCATTTCGCCGGTTACGACATTTCCCGCAAAAATTGTGTGCTTGTCGACAGCCTCACGAACGCGGCGGATAAAATTGACAAAGTGCTCGGAGTACCCATTGGCGACGTCCAGGCAGATGTACTTCAGATCCGGGAGACGATCGATGACTTGAATGAGTTTGTCAAAGTCAGTCTTGGAAGTTCCCGAAGACACAGCCAGGTGATTCAGGATCGGGTCATCCTTGCCGACGGACGCGCCAAAATCCGTCCACTCATCCAGCGAGTAGTGCTTGTGGATGGTCGTGAACATGCCGTGCTTCGCCAGTTCCCGGGCCATCTCGAACGTGCCGACGGTGTCCATGTTCGCAGCCACGATCGGGACGCCTTTGTACTCGGCTTTTGAGTTGCGGAAGACGAATTCCCGCTCGAGGACGACCTCGGACCGCGAAGAGAGCTCCGAGCGCTTCGGACGGATCAAAACGTCCGCAAAATCGAGTTTGGGATCATTTTCGATGCGAGGCATATTTTTCACTGAAAAAAAGCGGTGCAAGTATAAAACGAACAAAATTATAAAGAATTTGGAATTTACGTTTTATATAAAATTCCAGACGAAGGAACGAAAGAAAGAAACGAATTATCGTAAAATTAAAAGTCATCGTAAACGATTAAAAAAACGCATAAAACTTCTTAGGCCCAAAAAAGAATACATAAACGCGCGGAAGTAACAGTTTTTATACGTCCGGCCAGGAGATTACCTCACTTTGCCCTATGGACTGTCAATCAATCTGACGTTATCATAAAAACATCGTAAAATTCCTATCAAAGAAAAAGAAAGGTTTCTCGTCAAAACACTGGAAAAAAATATAAATAAAGTTCTCCTCAGTCTGGTGAGCGCTGCTTTCCTTCTTTTTCGCCGCCCGTCCATCCATCCAGCAGCTAGACTAGTCTTTTGTTGGTTGGAAAAGGAAAAAAAAACGCTAGCTATTTAGCAGAACATTTGAACACCGTTTGCTGCTGCTGCTGCTGCCTGTGTCTGTCATCACTCTTCGAACAGGAGCAAACCCGAGTCCGAGCCCGTGTCGGAGTGCAAAAGAAAGGAAAGAAGAAATCAGCAAAGCAGGAAGAAAACTGATGTGAAAAACACAAAATGATAAAAAAGGTCCAAAATAAAAAAAAATATACTTGGCGATCAGTTCTCAAGCAATTACTCTGCAGTCTCTCGTTTTTTCGTTATTTCTAACTTTTTTTTCTTGTAAGGAAAAAAAGAAAAGTAACAAAAAAGCGCATTCGGGTTCTTTATTTTTTATTACGTCTGGCGAACCGAACAAAGTGGTCTCTGTTTGCATAAATTCCAAAGGCAAAGGGGATTACGTCGTAATCTCTCTAACTGGGCTTTCAGATGGAAAAAAACGGATAAAAAACGTTTTGAGCATAATTTTTTTTATTGTGCAAAAATGAAAAAAAAAGATTTGTTATTACCAACAAAATACGCAATTTGCATGCCACCTCCAGAAAAACTGAAATGGCACACCGTTACCGTTCTCGGCAGTTACGCGATTTTGACCGTCACGATGCCGTCTGCAAGAGGGCCGCAGTCCAACTACTACGGTGTTGTCGAACTCGAGGTTCGTTACGTTAGAAAAAGGCATACGATACTACCAAATTGTTGCAGGAAGCACTCAACTCGGCAAGCAGCAGCCTACATGAAGCCAGAAGCAACCTGGATAAACTGATCATGGTCGACATCGACGGCGAGCTTCCCTCGATGCCACCCTTCCGAGATCGCATCCAAGAAGTCCTCGCGTGCCTCGAATCCGAGCAAAACAAGGTAAAAAAAGCGCGTGACGAAGAGACAAATGGATACTGCGATCAGACAGCTGATTCATCGACGCTTCGCTCAGCCAGCAGCACGAGATGCGTCCCGGTAAGAAATAATAATATGTCGGTAAAGACGAAAACCGATGACTCTACCGTACTCTACGAATTTACGATTCGCTTGCAACTCAAAAAGTGAGAGAAAGAAAGATGTGTTAAACAATGACAGACCAAATAAATAAATCATGGATAGTCAGATTTGGCATCAGTTGGGACAGCAGACGGCACACTCCGCCCGAAAAATTGATATTTGTTGCGCCGCGCCGTGGCAGACCAAAGATCAAGTCGCGGTCGCGCAGCTGCGCGACTGGATACCCCTCAACCTGCCGAGCACACTTACCCCCCTCCCCCCCTCTTGCAATGCCAGACCAAAGATCAAGTCGCGGTCGCGCAGCTGCGCGACTGGATACCCATCAACCTGCCGAGCACACTTACCAAAGCTTAGGTCGACATCAAAAGACGTGGAAACAGAAAACAAAAGAACATTGAAATTTCAAAAAAACAAAACCGCGCCAAGAAAGAAAATTACAGTAACCCAACAGAAAAAAACAAACAAACAAACAAAAAACAGCACAGTGGTTTTGACGCGAAAGTTCAGAGTGCAACAAAAATCACTTTTTTTGTGTTTTTGGCATTTTGCATTTGTTCTCTTTCAAAAATGGAAGGTTTTTTTGATAAATCTTATACCAGGGCTAATATTGTGGTATGTTTTGGCCTATTTTGTCTTCCAATACAATTTTTCCATTTTTTGCAGAAGCTAGTTCAAGAATGGGTCACCTTTTTTGCCGCTGAACCGTCGACTGCGGTGTTGAAACTCGTCAATCTGCTGATCCGGTCTCTGACCGACGACGAAGCACTCACAGTCCAGACTCTGAATGAAGACGAGCTTGCCGCTGCGATTATCTCGCTCGAAACCGCTGCCATCGATGCCGCGGATCAGAATCAGCGCCCAGCCTTTCCACCTGTGCCCCAGCCCTTCACGAGGCCCGCGTGCCAGGCGAATCTGCGCAACTTCATCGAGTGCATCGTTGACCGCCTTCCGAGGGAGGCCTACATGACAGACGAGTTTACGCTCTTTTTGAGCTTCCTCAGCGCCATGACGTCGTCGGCTTCTCGGGCCAATCGTTTTGTCGGCAGTTGGGCTAGTGAGTTTTTCAAAAGTTGCTTTTTTACGATAGTTTTTGTTTTTTTTGCAGTTCTGAGCGTCATTTCCCACTGGTTGGGCATCATGCGCCAAATCGAGGATGGCGGAATTCGGGAGTACGTCAAGACCTACATCCGAGAGTTTCTGGAGACGGTTTTCAAGACCAGAATCCGGTAAGTGGCTTTTTAGGCTAGGCAAAAAGTATGGACATTTATTTGGGTAATCCGAAATTTTGGATACCCGGTTTTTTTCCTGTCAAAATTTAGGCCATATTTACGCTTAAATTGGAGTAAAATTTGGTTTAAAAACAAAATTCAGTGTTTTTTGAAAAAATACGTCATTTTGGTAGAAAAAATTATACAGACCCGATTTTTTTGTTCAGATCGGATTTTTGAGATTTTTCGAAAATTCGGATTACGAGTAGGATTTTGAGGTACCTAAAAGTTGGGGTTTTTAGGCTTAAAAACATTTATATGCCAAGTTACGTATTTTTGTCAAAAAACCATTAAAAAGTACAAATTTTTGTTAAAAAATGTTATTTTTTAAATTTGAGCACAAATACGGCCTAAATTTTGATTTTTTGATGCAAAAAACCGAATATTTTAGACCAAGTACCAGAAGTTTGGAATTTTCGGGTCGCGGATGTTTGTGATTTTTTGGAGTGATTGATTTTTTTTTTCAGAGATCGGTACAACCTCGTTCGCTGCATGTACCTCAAGGAGATGAACAACTGGTTCATGCGCTTCCGGGACCAGGTGTCCATCAACTTTTTCCTGCCATTCCTCAAAGATTCAATCGCTGACGACTGCTTCCAGGTGCGCCGTTACACGCTGAATACGGTCGTCGTCATTTTGGAGTACGTGGATGCCGAAGACGTTCCGGATGCCGTTTCTGTGTTTTTGACCAATGAACTGCCTCTGATTCTTCAAATGATCAAGGAAAACTACCTGATGGTCAAACTGGTCTTTGAAATCGTCGTCCAGATCAAACGGTTGGTTTTTTTTTTGGTTTTTGGGATGAAAAAGGGACGATATCAAAGTTTACAGGCTCATGCCGGATTTGCTGACCGAAGAAGTTCACACACAGCTTCTGTCGGCTTTCCTGGACTCGGACCCGAAGACCACCCAGCTGGTCGCTGAATTCTTCGTCACCCTGGTTCCCCCGGATCTCGAAACATCGGTTCAGAAGCTCGAATTCATGGTCAATTATCTCCAGGCCTACTCAAGGACCCTGTTTGTGCCTTCGCAGGTTGTACCGGCTCTTCGGAATGTCTGGGATCCGATTCGCGACTTTCGGGCAATCGCTGAACACGTTGTACAGAGTGGTGAGTATTTATTGGGGTTTAGGATTACATGAAGCAATAATTATGTAATTTTTTTTTATTTGCAAAAAAACGGTTTTTTACATTTTTATTGATAAAACATCTGTAAATTCAAAAAATACGGGGCTTAAAAAAATATACGGCAAAATCGATTTCAAATTGGATTTGAAAAACGTACATATATACATCAATTTTCTGAAAATTTCGGCATTTTTTGATGATGGATCCAACGTGTTTCATTCTCTACGGATTCTTCATCGAAAACTTATTTGATCGACATTTTCACTTACTGTAATAAGCATGGCGAAATTTTCATGGAAATTATAATAGAACATGGGCGCGCGTTTTTTCCAGAGACATTTATTATATTATTTTAGAGGGGTGCGCGTTTTTTTCACAATTCATCATGGGAGTTTTCCCGTGATAGATAGATAGGAATTCCGGGAAAATTCCCATGGGAAGCCCGTCTTCGACACCCTGACCTCAAAAACTGCAAAAAAAATATGGCACGCGCAAGATTTTCAGTTTAGAAACTTTTGTTTGGCATCTGAGCATCAGTATTGTTGCTCGTTGCATGATAATTGGAAGCCTAAGATCAATTAATCTTCAGAAGACCCCGAAATGTCTCTTGCAATGCTCCAAATCCTCAGAGCGAGTCTGAAGGCCAAGGTTGAGGCCGGAAACGAGGCCCCCGGCAACAAACGGCCCCGCAAATTGGCTGTGATCTTCGAAGACGACCAGGATCACTTTGAAGCTGTTGCTCCGTTTTTGGATGACATTTTCAAGAAAGTGGGTTGATTTGAGTTTTATTTTACGAATTTCAGCCTTTTTTTAGTGCTTTGAACACGCTGATGACCCGATGTGGACGAAGGAACTCTCAGGAGTGATCGAGTGCTGCAAATGGGCCGATCTCATCGAAAACATGGCTGAAGTGAGTTTTAAAATTTTTTTAAAAACGCCGAAAATATATTGAATTCATTTTTTTAGGAGAAAGACGAGTTTTACGACACTGTCGAGCAGGTGATGAACGAAAAGACGCTTCAAGTCGCGAAATTTCTTCTCGTAACCCATAGCTGGAACGGGGATGCGCAGATGAACGAAATCGTCGACCGGCAGGCCCAGCGCGTGGTCGCCCAGCTCAAGGCGTTCTTGGACAACGTTGAGGAGATCTACCGGCCCGAGGACGTCGAGAGTCTCGTCAAGGTAGCCAAACATCTTGTTCAGTGAGTTTTTTGATGTTTTATTCAACTTTGCAAAAAAACTTAAATTTTTGGGTACATAAAAAAACTTCAAGAAACCTAAATTTGAAGTACCCGGATCAAAAACGAGCAATTTTGTGTCTAAAAACCCAAAAATTGAGCGTATTGCCTTTTTTCAAAAAAACATTTTTTTAATTTAAAAACAAAATTTTATGATTTTTCTTGTTTTTTTGCAAAAAATAAATCTTTCTGAAAAAAAAAATTTTGGGTCGGAAACCGAATTTTCCTGCACCCTACTTGAATCCAAAATTTTTGGTAACCCGCCCGAAATTCCTGTTTGGTATCCGAAAATGATTCTTTTCAATCGACAATTTTTTCAGCATTCAAAAAACGGATGTCTCTGATGTTCTGGGACGTTCTGGCCCCGAAAATCAAAGACATCATTGACATCGGCGTCCGTTCACTGACAAATTCTGTCATCGAAACTCTCGTCAACTCGTTTTTGGTCTTTTTCGCCCAGGCTGTCGTTCAGGAGGTTGTTCACCTTTTTTGACCGTTTATCCGTTAAAAAACCGTATT
This sequence comes from Turbatrix aceti, assembly GCA_963969345.1. Taxonomy (NCBI): domain Eukaryota; kingdom Metazoa; phylum Nematoda; class Chromadorea; order Rhabditida; family Panagrolaimidae; genus Turbatrix; species Turbatrix aceti. The sequence goes on from OZ017768.1 coordinate 7,332,386, forward strand.
ATTTTAGGAACCCCCGTTGACCCAGCTCTTTGACAGATTCGACAGCCTCTGTCTGGCATCCGTCGAAGCGGCCAAGCACGGAATGATCACTCCGAGCACCGTTGTCGTCGTCTGCTTCATCTTTGTCAAGTTCCTCGCCCACGCGTCGTACGAAATCATCCGTATCGAGGAAAAGGAAGTCTACAAGTGCATGTTTGCGCTGACGAAGCTCATCTTCTCGACGGATGCCTCGGTTGACCAGATCAACACGGCCCTCGACATCTTTGGCGAGCCGGATGACGACAACGCGAACGTCTTCGATACGTCCTTCGACCGGGATGAACTTCCGAGCGTCGAAGAGGTCTTGCCACACTTTGGAGTTTACATTCAGGCTGTTGTTTTGTAAGATTTGGATTTTTTTACTGATTTTTGAATTTATTTTACTGTGACAAACCGGTCTGATGAGGATTCAGGCGCTCGCACTGTCAAGTTGCGAATTGCGCACGCACGACGCGGAACTTTCTGCTGTCAAAAAATGGGTTATCGACGATAACTTATCGTATGTTTTGTGTTGGTGTATTGTATATTTTTCCGTGACGTTCTTCACAGAGAATGTGCCAGGAAACATTCTGGAAATTCTTTGGGGAATTTTTTTGAAAGGTGGTTTATACAATGAAACGTTTTACCGTAAACTTCATCTGCCAGAATCAAGATCTGCAGGAGTTACGGTGGTCGGAATTCGCGTTTTTGCCATTTTTGAGAGGTTGTAGCTTAAAAACTAAGAGATTTCGAAAACTAATGCGCATATTATCGACGTGATTTGTTTATGCTGGAGAATCCGAGAAAAATACACTACTATGGGAATTTTTGAAATCGATATTTTTTTATTTTTCTTGGATTCTTCACCAAAAATCACGTCGATCAACATGTCCTGGTTTTGGAAATGTCGCAGTTTTTAGCTACAACGTACCCAAAATCGTCAAAAAATGCATAACTGCCAGATCATGTGCAGATGAAGTTTACCGTAAAAACTTTTGTTCTCAAGCTTTTACCTTTTGGCAAAATCTCATGAACAAATTTCAAAATGAACTGTGACACGTTCCTCGTGCGACTCGACCCCTCACCCTGAGAATTCCAAGAAAGTTTATTTAGACGTCAAACATAGTTGTTACTCACGATTGCTCTCTATCTTGCTGTCCTTATCCACATTGCTTTTCTTTTCTGCCTTGCTGTCCACCTTAGTGCCTTTTTCGATGTCACTCTTTTCCTTATTAGACATATTTGACTTGGTAGGATTACATGACTTAGTAACATTTGTTATATTTGGCGTTTTTGATATAGTAGAACTTTCCAGTTTTACTGGTGACTTGGACTGACTTGGTGTCTGTGTTCTGTCTGATTTCTGGCTATGCTGCGACTCCTGTGATTGCTGCGATTTCTGCGTTTTGTCATCTTTTTTCAGGACTTCGGCGGCGGATTCTGCCGTCTCTATCGGCGATTTCTTCGCCACAGCAGCAGTCTTTTTCGAAGCTTTGCTGCCCTTGACCGCCTTGACGGGCTTCTCATCTTTGAGGTCATCATTGATGGCCTGGGATTCACAGGATGATCCAGCCATTCGGACCTTGCGTCGCTTCTTCGTTCCACATAGTAGTAATAATTCAACCTGCAATCGACCACCATAATCAACGAGATACATACTTGGCAAAACACTCACAGTGAAAAAGAAGGTGGCAGTTATTATGGTAACAGCCGGCCAAAACATGTTATCGCGGCGAAATTGGAGCGTCGAACGCGGAGGCTCACACTGAAGCATGTTCTGATACATACAACTGCGGCAAAGCTGTTCATTTGAGTATCGATGCACGTGTTCAAATCGGCAAATTGGCATGCAAATTAGGCTAAACGCGTGAATCTCCATATCAAACGGCGTCAAGTCATCGCACATTAACACTCATATGACCACCATTCACAGCATCATACGGGTCGACCTATCGATCACAGTCCACGACACAACAATAACGTCCACGTTGCCCCAGAGCGAATACTCCTTTCTTTCCTTCGTTCATGAAGCCAGGCAAAAGTCCAAGCGCGTCTTCCAAACCAGCTTTAAACAAAATCCCATGCTTGTCTCCCAAACCTCCTTCAACCAAAAGTCCGAGCGTTACTTTTAGATATCCTTTGAGCCAAAGTCCAAGCGAGTCTTCCAAACCTAGTTTAAGCAAGAGTCCAAGCTCGACGATACATTCGCCCTCGAGGACGCCAGAGGTTGTTTCACCAGGTGTCAAGACGCCGAACTGGGATATCGAAGTGAGTTGCATGCTTTTTACCTGATTGAGCACAGAAATGACAAATCAGTTCAATACTGAGGATATCTGACATCTTCGATTGGCTGGAAAAACCCAATCGATGATGCTATCACCCGGTATTGAGCCATCTCTGGCCCCCATCAGTTGAACCTGTCCCGGGGTGCATCTCATAACTCGGATTCCAGCGCATCGGCGGAGTCTTCATCGGCATCGACGGCGTCGTCGATCATGAACACAAGTCGAAATCCATCCAACTCGTATCCGTGCACAGAAAAACCGCGGAAAAAGGCCTGGAAAATGACCTCAAAACCGGCCCGAAGCTCAATATTGACGAGTATATCCGGAAACTCATGACCTGCGTCGCCGAAGACTCGACAGGCCAGCTAAAAGTGATCGACCATCTCAACCAGCCGGCGATCATCGAACAGATCTGCGCACTCGCCATCGAGAGTTTCAAAAAGGACGGCTCGATGCTCGAACTTGCACCCAACATAAACGTCGTCGGCGACATCCACGGCCAGTACACGGATCTGCTTCGGGTCTTCGAGCGTTGCGGACACCCCTCAACGACGAGATATCTTTTTCTCGGGGACTACGTCGATCGGGGACCCAATTCGCTAGAAACCATCTGCCTGCTCCTTCTTTTGAAGATCCGTTATCCCAACTGCGTCTACATGCTTCGCGGCAACCACGAATGTTCGGCTATCAACCGGGTCTACGGCTTTTCCGATGAGTGCGAATCAAGGTTTCAGAAGAGTGTCACGAACGTCGTCTGGGGCACTGAAGCAGCGGATCTCAAAGGCACACAGGTGTGGTACAGGTTCCAGGTTTGTTTTTTCGTCGTTGGAGAGGAAAAGAATACGACCGGGTGCTGTAGGACGTGTTCAACTGGCTTCCGCTGACCGCGCTCATCGCAAATAAAGTCCTCTGCATGCACGGTGGCATTTCACCCGATCTCAAGAATCTCGACCAACTTCGCAACCTCACGCGCCCCATCGATCCCGATTCTGCCGGTCTTCATATTGATCTGCTCTGGTCCGATCCGGACGCATTCATGCCCTGTGGCGAGAAGGACAACCAGTGGGGCCCCAGCGCCCGAGGCATCAGTTCACACTTTAACGTGCGTGCCGTCAATGCGCTATGCGCGGCCTTCGGCATCGACATGATCGTTCGCGCGCATCAGGTTGTCCAGGATGGCTATGAGTTTTTTGCCAACAGGAAACTGGTTACCGTCTTTTCTGCTCCAAACTACTGCGGCGAGTTCAACAATTGCGGGGCCGTCATGAACATTGCTGCAGACCTGCAAGTGTCATTCCAGGTGGGCTGGAGTGGCTTTTATGGTTGATGGGACCTGGTTGAGGATTTCAGATACTCAAGCCCGCGACAAATGCGCCACTGAAGAAGAAAAAGTCATCAGAAGTCAACTTTGACGACATTGATATCGATGCGCTCCTCGATGGCGCAGCCCCTGAGCCAGGTGACAAGGTCAAATGACAATGGCATTTGAATTCAGTTTTTTTTTGGATTAAAGCGATCCAACTTGTAACTTGTGGGTTGGTTACTCAATCGAGCAGAGATTTTTCGGAGGAAAGAAAAAGCGTCCGTGATGAGTTGATCGCCTGTAAACCGATCAGGGCACCGGGGAAACAATGGAAAAAGTTGAAAACGGCGGATTTACCACTCTCTCCAGCGTATTAGTACTGTATTGTTGCATTCGATTGTTTCCGCAAAAGAAGTCGCCCTTCTCCTTCTACGGTCCTCTTTTTGTGACTCCGGGCGCATCCGCGAAAAAGAGGGGTGCTAAGTAAGTGGTTCGACGGGGAGGAGGCGTCTTTGGTGGGCGCTTGACCCCGATACATCATCAGCATCAACAGAATGCAAAACTTTCTGCTCGCGGATTAATGTAATTATTACCATTTACAGATTTATTTTAAAATCGCTGTTAATTGATTTTTGTAAGAATCCCTGCCGACGGCGCCTGTGAAAGTTTTGCGGTTTTGCAACGACGTTTCACTTGGTTGTTTCGCGTTGTTTGTTGTACACAGACAAAGAGCGCGGAAAAGATGTACCCATCGAGGCGGTTGCTGCTGATCGTGGGCCTGAGTACTACTGTTCTTGGGGTCAGCATCGTCTCGGCTTGTCTGTCAACGTCAGTTCCTACGTCGCCTTCGATGGACGACACCACAACGGCGGTTCCTGCGACGACTACTACGTCTCCGGGTTTGTTTTTTACCCCATTTTTGCCAAAAAATTTAAAAAATTCTTTGATTCACTTTTTTTTCCGAAAAAACATAAATATTTTCTGATAATTTTTTGCCAAAACTAAAAAAAAATTTTGAATTGAATGATAAAAAATGTTTACCCCAAAAATTTTCGCGCGCTAGAAAAAAACATCAAAAAACACCGTTCAAACTTATCTGCTTTTTAATTGTAATAATTTTAAATTATCAATTCAAACAACAAAAAAAACACAACCAACACTCAACAAGTATTTACCTCATCCATTTTCCTGGCGGGTTTACTTGAGAGGAATGAAACGCGAGCTGTGGGTAGCGCCGATACCAGGACGACCGTGCTTGACAGGCTTGTACGAGATGGCAAACTCGCCCAGGTAGTGACCGATCATTTCGGCGCGAATTTCGACCTGGTTGAAGGCGCGTCCACTGTGGATGCCGACGACGCCACCGACCATCTCGGGGAGAATGATCATGTCACGGAGGTGGGTCTTGATGCATTGGGGCTTCTCGAGCTCAGGGCAGTTCTTCTTGGCATCCGCGATGCGCTTGAGCAGGGAGCGATGCTTGCGGGTCAGGCCACGGGCCAGGCGTCTGCGGGCACGGGCGTGGAGCAGGGTCGTGAACTGGGTGCGTTCCATGTCGAGGAGGCGCTCCAGATCGACGCCACGGTAAGTGTACTTGCGGAAGGCGCGCTTTCTCTTCTGGTGTTCGTCGGACATGATTGAAGGCGATCAGCGATCGATGCACTCGGAGACCCTTCAAATGAGTGGTTTTGTTCGTTCAATTCTTTAAAAGTTCGCGAAAAACATCTCCAAAATCCGCGAATAATTTTCTGAAAAATTATAAATAAATTCAGGTATCGACAAAGCGATTCAACTTTTTTCGGTCCATTCAGCCCCGCGTTCAAAATTTAAGGTTTAGTTCGTACAAAGCGTGAAAAAAACAAAAACGACAAGAAAAAAAGCAGCACAGGCGTGGAGAGAATCAATTTGACTGGCGACGACGTCAGTCACAGAAAATCCAAAGCAACGAAACGTTGGATGTTGGAAGCGGTGAGACCATCAATCTTCTTCTTCTTCGTGTTGTTGTTGTCGACCGCGGCGGCAACTTATTCGCCCTGTTGGGGGTGCTTGAGGTTGGTCATGCCAGCCTGCATCACCTCATCGACTTCGAGCAGATTTTTTCCGAGCTCGTACATCGCGTTGAGACTCGCCCGCTTCACGCAGTAGCTGTCCCAGACGTGAAGATCGTCCGAGGGCTGGCCCGTCTGAAGATCGATGCCAACGGGAGACGTGCCGTTGCGATCGGCTTCCTGCTGGGCTTCGATGAGTTCAACGATAGCCTCCTGCGTGTCATGGCCGGCGTTTTGGGCGAGGACTTTGGGAACGATGAGCAGGGCATCGGCGTAAGCACGGATGCCGAGCTTGGCGCGGCCCTTGGTCTTGTCTTCGAGGGTCTTGAGTCGGAGGTGGGCAGCGACCTCGAAGGCTCCGGCGCCAGGGATGACGGTTTGGTCGTGGACGGCGTTGTACACCGCGCGGAGACCGTCGTGGACGGCATCCTTGATCTGAGTGATCGTATGCCTGTAGGGGCCCTTGATGAGGATTGTCACGGCTTTCGGCTCGTTGCACTCCTCGATGAATGTGTACTTGTCTTCGCCCTGGAAATATTTTTTTTCTTTCTGCTAAAAAATCAAAAAAAACTTACAACAACGTGTTCGTAGACGAGTCCGGCGTATCCGAGAGCCTCTTCGGTCAGATCGTCGACGGAATTGACAGCCTCGCCGCCGCAAGCGAGCTGCAGGCGCTCCATGTTGCGTCGCTTTGCACGACGAAGAGCCAAAATGCCGTTCTGGGCGAAGAGGTCGAGGGAGGGAGGATCGATGCCCTTCTGGTTGATGACGACGAATCCGTGCTTCTTGCCATCCTTGGCTTCGTCGCAGACCCGCTTCTTCAGATCGATGATTTTCTGGACGCGACGGGTGATGAACTCGCGCTCGGCCTGGAGCAGTTTTTCGCGTTCTTCTGCGGTTTTGTAGAAAAATCCGGAATTAACTTCCCTGAAAAAAAGCAACAACGTTGGATCCATAATTTTAGGCACAAAATAGGGCAAATTGAGCTTACGTCTTTTCAAATTCAAGCGAGACATTGCAAGTCAGAATGTAGACATTCTCGAGGCTCTTTGGCATGTCTGGGTGGCGTCCGCCGTGGTCAAGAACGAGACCGTTGATGAATTTCGTGTCGAGAGCGTTGTCGCGTTGCATCTGCTGGATTTCGACCATGTGCAGGTCGGGATTGGCATCGGAAGAGCCCTTACGGATGGCCTGGACTGCATGGGTAACGCATTCGGCAATGTGGTCTGCCAACTCGCCGTAGAGCTTGGTAGACAGCGAGCTCTTGGCGACTTCGAGTAGGACCTCATCCGTGACCTCACCTTTCTTCACCTGGGCCAGTTCCGAGAGAAACTCCAGGGTGGCCTTGTGGGCGAGAGCGAAGCCTTCCGTAAGAATGTGTGGGTGGACACCCTAAAAAACCGAAAAATAAAAAAAAACAAGAAAAAAAAAGATAAAAACGAACCTCCAAAACGTAGTTTTCGGCATTTTTGAGCAATTCACCGATAAGCAGAACGGTAGACGTCGTGCCATCTCCGGTATTGTCATCCTGAGCGGTGCAGGCCTTGGCAATCATCGAAGCTGTCGGATGACGGATCTGCATTTCGTGGACGAGAACGTTGCCGTCCTTGGTCAATTTTAGTTCGTTTCCACCCGAGACAAGCCTGCAAAACCCATTTTCATCCAATTTCTCTCAAATATAAAAGGAAAACTCACATCTTGAGTGTACCCTGAGGTCCGAGGTTTGAACGCATCACGCCGGCGAGGCCACGGGCTCCCGTGATGTTGAGTTCGAGTGCGGCAGCATGCCGGGCGATTTCGGCCTTGGGGTTCAGGCAGCTGATAGATGACATCCTCGGTGACGAAACCTAGAATCAAAGATGGGATAAAAAGGGATACAGAAGGCTTCAACACGGTGGAAACGGCCAAAACAACCCGATTTTCGCGAAGCTTTGACGAACGTTCGAGGCGTGTTCAACTTTCGTTGCAAAACCCAAACGCGTGCGCACTTTTTATAAACTCCCATTTTTTACGTACTTTTGCACTTTTTTTGATTTTTACGAATCTTGGATTCTTTTTTCAGCCTGTCAAGCGTGTACGTATATCAGTGTTACGACTGCCAGCGATTTCACGAATCTGCCTGTGAAACAAGTCGAGGGCGAGGATGGCAATGGCTGTCGAACGATCACCGTAACTTGCACTGGTTCGGGCTCTCAATCTCCTATCTTTTTCGTGAGTTTCTTTTTTTGTTTTTTTTGCAGTTAATTTTACTTTTTTTTGTTTTTCAGTGGTACTACGAATCAGCAGACTTCGGAACGAGTACCACGACGACAAACAGCGTCGAGCGAGTGCTAACCTGCGACGCTGAGGGCCGATTGACCCTGACCGAAACCTCGAATGGTGCCACGGGTTACGTAGATACCGTACAGTGCCTAACAGCGTGAGATTGAGGTTTCCCCCGGATGCAAATGATTAATAAATGACGACAGATTTTTTCAAAAAAATAAGCCAGGGTTTTCCAATAAACTTCATTACGAATCATCCGCAAAGCACGTACCAACCAATACAAGCCTTGAAAGATAAGATTCATATCGAAATCCAACAATTAAACATTAAACAAAAAACAACCAAACGCAAACAAACGCCTTACACACAACTGATGACGATAAAGTTTAGGCAAAGTGCGTTGTCGGACGAACGGTGGTGAAAGGCGTCGTCTTTTGGCGCTTGGGAACGCGGTGGGGAAGCGGGAACTTGATCTTGCTGTCGTGGAACTGCTTGATGCCAGGACGACGGGTATCCGCGGTTTTGATGACGGCAGCCTTGATGATCTGGATACGATCAGCCTGTGCACGATGACGGGCACCCATATCGCGGTAGGCCTGAGTGACGGCGCCGGCAACGCTGACGTCACGGTACTCGCGGTACATGTTGTGCTGACCGGTACGCGAACGGTAGCGAAGCCAGATGCCGTAGTTGCGGACGGTACCCGTCTTGCGCTGCGTGACTTCCTCGGTCGAGACGATTTCACCGTGGGTCTTCTTGACACGACGCAAGCTCGAAGTAAAGTACCAGAAACGGGACTTGGCAACGACCTTGTTCGAGGCAAAGATCGTCATCTTGTACAGCTTCGGGTTGGGATCCTGCTCGGTGGGCAGCTTGCGGCCAACGACCACGTACTGGCGGAGAACGTCACCTGATGCGATGATCGGCATGATTGACTTTACCTGGAAGAAAAACGTGAATGAGAACCTTCGATACGTTAAAAGATCGCTAACACGATTCTACCACGCATAAATAAACGACAAAATAACTTTAAACGACAAAAATAGCAAAAAGCAAACGTAAAAGTGGGCAAAATTTTATAAAACAGACGACGGATAAATCCTACATCTCAAAACAGGCATAAGTCAGTCGCAAAGTTTAAATTCACCTTCAACGTCAATGTACAAACTAAATTCGAAGAAATAAACGAAAAACACGCGCACAGAGGTACGAAACGGGATCAAAAGCATCCAAAAAGAACAAAAACTCGTCGATAACAGAAAACGCAGCCTCGACTGTAGGCCACTTCTCGTCGCGAAAAGCCAGGCAGTGTGCGTGCGCGTATTGTCGCGTTTCGCCAAGACAATAGAAAATTTTATTTTTCGGCGGGAGAAAGTTGCGTTTTTCTATGCGTGTTTTACATTCTTTTGTTTGGTTGCTAATTATTGTTGTACTAATTTTGACAAATGTACGTTATTTGTAAAACGTGACAACCGTGATTTGTTGTGTTTTGGAGTCATTTTCGTGTTTTTCAGTTCATGTTTCCATGTTTTATCGCTTGTTTTATTTATGAAACGTTGAATTGTCTTGTAGAAGTCTTCAAATGGCACCCGGCACAGGCCGGCCAGCACGACCCCGTGGCAGACCCCCTGCAGCTGTGAGACAGGCTGTCGAACGCTTTGACGAATATCTCTCCGATGAGGATGTTGCTCCAAGAACTTCCAGGGCACCGAGGCAGCCCCAGGCAGTTCTCGGAGAAGAAGATGTAGACTGGCCGTGCGAAAGTGAGTTTTTGGATAATTAGAGGGGTTTCTGACTTTTGGTGGCTGTTTTGGATGGAATTGGTCGATTTTGACCAAAAATGGTTTTATATGGTCTTTTTTTTTGTTTTAGATCGTCAGGATATCGAACAAGTGGTGGAGGAAGGCGAAAAAACGATGAAATGCCCGAAGCTGATAGACCCAGAGATCCTCGGCAAGTATACGCATGTTCTGAGCAAGTGCACGTCTTCGATGGAAGCATCTTTCATCCTCCCACGCATGTCCAAATTCTACGGCAACCAGGTGGATCGGTTGCACGAAGGCGTGATGCAGGTGCACAACAACCTTGTTTCTGCCATTCCTGATCCAGAGACTTCACCCGGCACGAAAAGAGGCAGAAAACAACGGATTGTCGAAGAATCAACTTCTTGCGCGCCAACTTTTTTTGACGGAACCATGGATGGCGACGAGGACGTTCTCAATTTTGAAATCCCAGAGGAAGAACACGAACACGAAGTCGGCAACGATGTTTACGAGGAAGAGGAAGAAGGCGATGCGGGTAATGTCACGGCTACGGTGGGTGTACCGGGTGTGTCGATTGCGGACAAGACAATTGTGCCTGGAATCCGGGCTTTTGACACGACAATCGCCCAGGAAGCCAACATGGAAGCCTCCTTTTCCGAAGCAATGGGAAATTCATCCGACAGGAGGAAAATGAAACTCCTCATGGCGAGTCGCGCTGTACTGCTCATGAACAACAAACGAAGCGTCCGGAGCCTAGAAACCAGGTTTTCGAAATCTGATAACATGTGTCTCAGAGTCAGCGCTGAAAATAGACTCAGAAAGGTTGGTTTTTTCGAAAAATGCCACTTTTTTGTGTTTTTATGTCAAAAATTAATGTTTTTTGAGTTTTTTCTCAAAATGCCATTTTTTTTGTTTTTTATGTCAAAAATTAATGTTTTTTGACTTGTTTCTCAAATTTTTGTGTTTTTTTATGTCAAACGAATGTTTTTTTCAGGGTTTTATCGGCAAATCATCCAAAAAAGACAAACCAGTCGACGACAGCACCCTTCAGACGGTCGATAGATTCGGACAACTCATCCTGCCGCTTTTTTCCCACGCAGACAAGGCAAAGTACGATCGACGGCATGTCACGTTCGACGATGTGGCTGTCACGGCTGCGGACTGTACGGTTGTTGCGCTGCACGAAGGCATGCTGGATCCCGAGAAGCTACCGTCTCTTGACGAACGGCAGCACAACAATTCCCTTGCTGATGACGTCGATCTGGATGATGGCCTGATTGATTTGGAATCTGATCCGACGAGTGCGGCTTTGCTCCAGCTGGCAGGTTTGTGAATTGTTTTGGACTATCCCCAAATTTTGGGTTTTAAAAAAATTGAAAAAATCATTTTAGATCAAAATAAGGTTTTTTATGCCAAAAATGACGTTTTTTTTGCCAAAAATACAAATTTTGTTTTTTTAAAAGCGATGCACTCAAATTTAAATGCAAATACGGCCTAAATTTTTTATTTTGAGTTCACAAAATTAATGATTTTTTTGAGCGGGTACCCGAAATTTTGGATTTTTGGTCGGGTTACGCGTATTTTTGGGTAAGCGTTCAGTTTGGATTTTCAAATGGAAAGAAAATTCTGGTTTTTCTAAAATTACGTAATTTGCAACAAAAAAACTAGAAAACTTTAATTTTGAGTTTTTTTTTTGACACAGAAAAATTTAGGATTTTTGTAACGAGCGAAATTTCGGTTTTTTGATCGAATCTCCTAATTTTTAGGTTTTTTTGCATTTCTGTTTTTTTTGGAGGTTTTTGAGGATTTTTTTGTTTTTAGGAGCCTTCGAAGTCGGATCCACGCAGTTCGTTGACGTCAACGATGAATGGCTCGCCGATTTCAACCTCAATGATCACGCTAAGCGACACCACCGCAACCACGAAAACTACGTCAACGTATCCTTTTTTGACACGACGGATCCCGGGGTCAATGGCATCTTTGACGAGAACCCACCTCCCGAAGACGACGCAGCGTTCGAAGAGGAGAGAGACCGTTACCGAAAGCTGATCCATGACTTCTGGACTGGTCGAGAGAAGATCCAGGAATGCGTCGTCAATCCCGACGAACAAACCATTTATCTGGAAATGGGAGCCCCTCCTCATCGGCCCATCTTCGACGACGAAGACCTCTTTTTCCCGTTCGATCTTCAGGAACACGTGACACCAGAAATTCTCGCTGAACAGGTCAAAGACGTCGCAAACGAGGCAAAAAAGGAGTTTTCATCGATATCGAAGCATCTCATCCCTCCGGAATCATCGGAGGATCCGTCCTGGTTCGTTCTGGGATCCATCATGAATCAGGAGGCCACGACGAGTCAACTGACGACAATGCAGCAGGCAAAGGAGCTCTTCCAGTGGGTTTTGCCGTTTCGAATGGTCAATTACGCGGAGCAGATGGCCCGGGCGGTCGTCATGATGATCGGACGGGATGACCTGCCTCAGAAGTTGAATCTGACGAGTTCGATGAGTACGACCGCGTCCAGCTACCGGGCGGTGAGCACTGCGCCCTCGAGGCTGGGGTCGCCGGCAAAGATGCGGAGACTGGCCGCCAGGGTCGAATCCGAGGCCGATGAATTGTTCTTTGTTGGCAGGGAAGCCAGACCGGTGAGTTTTTGCGTTTTTTGGATTTTTTTTGTTCACAATGTTTCACTGCTTTCGGAGTCGAGAGTCGGTGTCGATATTAAAAAAAAAAGTTAATTTCAAAAAGTCGCTATTTTTTTTAAGAAAAAATATTTTTTTTGGTAATATTTGTTTTTTCACAGTTTTTTGTGCATCATTTTTCCGTAATTTTTTGGTTTTCATTTTTTCATTATTTTTTGTTCAAAAAAAATTCGATAAAAATTTTTTATTTTAGTTCCCAAATTTTTGTGCATTTTCAATAAAAAAAAATTTGGGAACGAAAATAAATTTTTTTTGATAAAAAAAATTTATTTTGTTTATTTTTTTGAATTTTTATTTTTTTGAACAAAAAGTTATGGAAAGTGAAAACTAAATTTTGGTCAAAATTTATTGATTTTGTGAGTAAATTTTTCTCCAAATTGAAATTTGTTCATGTTTACTTTGTTTTTTTTCAGCTCCGATACCAGCGCCAACAAATCCATCCCGCGAACCCGAGCAAACTCATCGACACCGCAATCAGCGCTCTAAAAGCTGCCAGCGACGCCCGAAGACTCGATGCTGAAACGCGAAAAGCCTACACCATAGACGCGTTCTTTGCCCTCGTCCATGCGATTGGATTCTTCGCCGACAACGAAGAACTCTTCTCCGAATTCCGCGATTTGAGAAAGCACCGCACAGTCAGCTTCGACGAGCTTCCAGACATTTTGGGAGGCTCTGGGCTGACCGAAAGCCGATCTCAGACTGCGATAGGCTTCAGTTCACCTGGATTACCTGGCGACGAGGCGGACAACACCCTGGTCGCGCCAATGGAAGCGGAAAGTTCCGTCAACGATACTCCGATGCCACCGGAAATTGATGACGTTCCCGACGACGATTTTCACAGCGTCGTGAATGAGCCCATCAATGTTGACGCTCCTTTGGAAGAGGAAAATGTCTTTGGAGCCTCTGAAAACGTTTTTGGGTCGTCGGATGCCGAACTGGCTGCTGCTTTTTCTCAGAGGTAATTTAAAAAAAATTTTTTTTTGACCCAATAATTTGAAAAAAAAATGTTTTTGGACCCAAAAAATATTTTATTATATTTGTTTTTTGACCCAAAAATATTGTGTTCAAAAAAGTGTTTTTTGTCCCGAAAATATTTTGTTCCAAAATTTTTTTTGGTTCAAAAATTATTTTTTTCAAAAAAATGTTTTTTGACGAAAAAATTTTTTCAAAAAACCGTTTTTTGATCCAGAAATATTTTTTTGCAAAAAAAAAGTTTTTGTCACTGAAAAAAATATTTTTTAGTAACAACTTCAACGAGCCACCAGAAAACGGGTTTCCGGATCAAGATTTCCCCGGTGACAAAACTTTGACCGAAGACGTCGGGGCTCTCGATGAAATTCCGCCCTCACCTCCCCTGCAAATCCAACGCGACGATGAACTAAATCAAGTCCTAACCCAACTCCGGCAGATTGAAAGCGAAAGTCGTCCGATTTCCGTGGTCGACGGCAGCAAAGACGCAACCCAGGCAAGGAAAATCGTTCTCGTCGAAGACAACTCTCATTGGATGGACGCGGGAACCGAAAAACCTCCTACGAGACAGAGGAAGCAGAAATCGGTCGTCGACGATCAGCCGAAGGATGTGAGGCTCTTCATGCCGAGGGACGCGTTCACCCGGATCAACGATCGGAGGCGGAGCAGTCGATTCACCATCTCGGAAACCTCGGACGAGCATCGAGCGTGGTTCCTGACGCTCTTGGAATCCGTCGAACCGCTTCAATGCGCCAAGATTGGAATGCTGAAATTCAAAATCATTGATCTGTACTCGAACATGGTCATCGGACACGTATGTTTTCATTTTGAGCCTTTTGGGATGAAATGGACGAAATTGAATTTTTCAGGACGACAGAAGACCATTCGTCTCCCTGCCCTACATTCCCGTACTCAACCGGTTCAACACGATCGATTTTTGCTGCCGAGGAAAGTACCAAAACCTCCCGAAGATGGCGGATACCAAGCAAGCCGAGCAGCTCAGATTCATGACCTTCTGCATACAGGTCTTTGCTATGTACCACAAGGCGAGTCTCGAGCGCAGAAGGCGTTCTGGAAGCCGATCTGTGCCAGAGGAAATGTTTTTCGACGCACCAATGGCTCCGGATGACGTCCTGGACGACGATGATAACTTTGCCGCGGGAGGCGGAGGAGGATACGAGGGTATCGGAGCAGACTTTGACGACGAACCACTCATCCAGCTCGACAATAGGATCGATGCTGCGTGCTTCAGCGAGACCCAGGAAAACCTCTACGACGAGATGGACGATGAACTCGCCTATGACGAGTACGATTTCTACTCTCCGGTCGGTTTTTTGACTCTTCTTTGTTTTTTTTAATTTCGGAAAAAAAGATGTTTCTCAAAACTTTTTTTTTCAAATTTTTTTTAGTGTATTTCATTTTTTAGTCAAAATTTTATTTTTTAGTCAAATTTTAATTTGTTTTTTTTTTATTTTTTTAGCACCAAAAAAAATTATATATAAAAGTTTTTTTTAGTTCAACCGCCAAAGCGAACCCCTGAAATTCTTCCGCCTGAAACGGGCCATCCGATACATCCTCAAGCGACCTCGATTCGGACAAATCGAGATATCCGACATGACCTTGGTGCCTACCTCGACTCCGGCGGCCGGCAAGCAGAAAGTCAACAGATTTGGGTCACCTGACGTCGTTGCAACCGGTGGAGGCATGTTTGGACAAAGCCGGGAGCTTCTGGATAGTTCTATACCAATCGGGGATGAAGACGTCATCGACGACGACGATGACGTCCTGGAAGACGAAACCGACGAGACACAGGTGCCGAATTTCGAAGTTAAGGGTCGACACACGCTGAAATCCGTGCTATCCCATCTCCCGTTTTACTGCCATCCCGAGACGGCCAAAATTCTGTCGTACAGACACGTTTTTATGATCGTCCTTCACATGGCCAATGAAAATGTGAGTTTTGAGGTTTTTCTTTGTTTTTTTGAACTTAAAAAAAATTTTATTTGAAGAAACATTATTTTTTAAATTTTTTTATTAAAAAAACTAAAAAATTAAATTTTCTAATTTTTTTTAAATTTATTTAATTAAATTTTTATATTTTTTAGGAACTAGTGATCGAAAACGTGGACGACGACGCGTACAGCGACATCAAAATCTCATCTGCCGGCAACAGCGGCGTGATCATCGATCCTGACGATGAGGCAGTCATCGACGGCCGCGTAACACCTGACAACGCTGCTCCCTATGATGAAGACGAAGAAGAAGAAGGCTGACGACAGGTTACATGCCCATACACCGATCTCATCTCATCGCATCAGTGTGCAATACCAGTGCTCCCGTGCGAACGATACTCACCTGCTTTTACCTTCACACCGGTAGCTTTCGTTGATTTTCTTAGTCTGTTTTTGTTATTTTTTGCGCTCCAGGAGCCTTCTCCTGCCTTCTTTTTCCTCAACTAATGTTTTTTTCACAGTTTTGTTTCACTTTGTCTCACTACATACCTCTCTCGATGTATCATAGTTTTTTTTCTTTTTCTTTTGCCCACCAATCTCATCCAAAAAATGTACGCCAAAAGCCTTACACCACAGAGAGCACTGCTTTAAGTTATTGCGTTTTTTTGTCTGTTGTTAATAAAAAAGTGAGTCCACAATCGTATTTTTTTAAAGAATTTGAATATAATTTTTTAGTGTAACTAAAAAAATCGAGAAAAAAAAAACTAAAAATTTAAAAAAAAAAGTTTTGAAAAACATTTTTTTTTTTTTTGAAAAACAAAAAAAAACAAAGAAGAGTCAAAAAACCGACCGGAGAGTAGAAATCGTACTCGTCATAGGCGAGTTCATCGTCCATCTCGTCGTAGAGGTTTTCCTGGGTCTCGCTGAAGCACGCAGCATCGATCCTATTGTCGAGCTGGATGAGTGGTTCGTCGTCAAAGTCTGCTCCGATGCCGTCGTATCCTCCTCCGCCTGCTCTATTGGGTTAGGACCAAAACATAAAATCCGGCCGGCTGGCCGCAAAAGCAGCGCGGTTGATTTTAGGCTGGCCGGAAAAAAATTTGAAGGCCATTTTTTCGACAAAAAGTAAATATGTATGATTTTGAGACATTTTTTAGGGTTTTTTGGAACAAAAATTTGTTCAGAATTTGGTTATAGTTTAAAAAATTGACCCAGAAAAATACCATGTTCGAAATAAAAGCGGCGGTTTCGGCTTGAAAATTTAGGGCGGTCGTCGACCGAAATTTTCATTTCGATTTTGAGGCCGGTTTGAAGGCGGAATTTGATCACCTGATGAAAAAAATAATCTTTTTGTTAAGAAAAAAATTGACTTCAAAATTTTATTGCCATCGTATTTTTTAAAAGCACAGAAATAACCCAAATGGGTTGAAAAAATGAGCAGATTGATACAAATTGTAAATAGATATTTTCGGACGATAACACGATTAATGGGGATCGGGGAGGGGTTAATATCGGCTTTGAGAGGATATATCTGTAAATTCTTTGGGCTATGGCTGTTGATTTGGGTGAGAAAATGGTTAAAAATAAATGGGTTACTGTCCAACGACCGATGTGATTTTGTGATCGTCTGCTGGGAGATTTCAAAGGCAAAAAATCGAATCGTGTTACAAATCAAGATCTCCTCGTTCGTGTACGTTGACGAGAAGCTGTTTGGCAGCCTTGACGACGTCGTACGCTGCATGGCACGTATCATCCGTGGACCGGAGGGGCTGATAGCTGCACTCCAGGGCGAGGTTCTGCATGGCACCCATCATGCGTTGAATGCATTCGAGGGTGGATGAGAGGCGGCGATCTGCTGGGATCGTGTTTACGATCCTGTTAATGTGATGGTTGATCTGCAAAAAAATCCGCATGAGATCCCATCCAAAAAATGTTATAGGGAATACTTTTTTTTTAATTAATCATGAAATTCTGTCAAAACAGCTTGTCGGAATTCGGGTCTTTGGCATTTTTGACGATTTTTGGCACATATTGATTCATGTTATTTTTGATTGATAAATCCGAGAAAAATATAAAAATATACGTTTACCACCTTGAAAAATGCCGAGACAAATTTTGCCATTATGCTAAATGGTAGCTTTTACTATGAAAAGTTTTTACCCTAAAATTCCGCTGCCTGAGGCAGAGTTGCGATCACCAGAAATCTCGCTTTTGCTATTTTGACTATTTTTAGCACATTGTAGCTAAAAAAATACGACATTTTCAAAACCAGGGTACATTTTGATCGACGAGATTTTTGATGGAGAATCCAAAAAAAATATAAAAAAAGTTAGGGTTTTCACCATAAAAAATGCCAAAAACTGCATTTAAAAAATGTTCACATGACAACGTTTGTGTCGGCATTTTTCAAGGTAATAACCCTAACGTTTTATATTTTTCTTGGATTCTCCATCAAAAATCACGTCGATCAAAATGTACCTTGGTTTTGGAAATGTCGTATCTTTTTAGCTACAACGTGCTAAAAATAGTCAAAATAGCAAATACAACGATTTCTGGCGATCGTAACTACCAAATCATGTCTCACATCAGGCAAATAAAGTATAAATACATCAAAAATTTTTCTACAGAAAAAATGTTTTATATGTACACTCACCGAATCCGTGTGATATCCCCCGTTCGTGTGGATGCCATCCCGTTGAAGATCACTAAACAACGCCTTGATCGACGTTGTCAGCATTTCAGTCTCGATTATGAGATTATCCGGAAATACTGAAAAAAAAACCACAATTAATTCCAATTCCACCTGCCCCTCCAATTTCCCCTAAACTCACCATTTCCATTAAAAAGCGTCCTCAAATCAGTTCCACTGGTCGGCTGAATATTGTGCTGCGACGAGAAATATCCCTTGTACCCCGCGTGGTGTCTCGGGCTGCTGTCTTCGGGCGCACTCATGATTCCGGGGTCGTCAAACGACGATCCACCCCCGCCTCCGCCACTGAGGAAGGGCGGAGGCGCGCTGCCCTGTCGCTGGACAAGTGAATGCGGGAGTCCGCCTCCGCTGCTTTGGCTCATGGTCATCGGGATCTTGATCGGCGGACCGGGTCTGACGCCTGGAATGATCCCTGAGCTGCTGCCAACGGTGCTTACCGGTCCGGAGACGCTGCCGTGCCTTCGATTGACCGCGTATTTGTTTGCCGCGGTCGCTGTCAGCTGTCCGGACGACGCTGTATGCGACGAAGCCGACCGATGCACTCCATTGCCTACGGTAGCTGGTCCAGCTGCTACCGTAGCGCCTTCGTCAGCCGACGATTCAGAAGTCAACGTCCTCACCAACCTTTCTTTTGTCGTCGAAACCGTCGGACTCAAAGCTCTGTTCCGTGCCAGAGAATTCGTCGCATTATTTGCCAGGCCACTGGTCACCTGTTCCTGGAGAGTCCGAAGTTCTCGTTTCAATTCCGAATTCTGGTCTTGCAGGCCTTCGAGGGTCCTCTGAAGCAGCCGTTGACCCTTGATGAGTTCCGTGTTGCTCTGCGTCACCAGAGCCAGTCGACTCTGGGTCTCGCCGAGATTTTCCCTGAGCTCGAGGTAATCATCGATAGAAACGCCTTTTCGTGCCGAGACAAATCCGTCGTCGGAAGACGCGTTGCTCTTCTGCCGTTGAGTCGCACGGTGGTCGGCGACCTCATCGTAATCGGCTTCAGCGGCCGGAACGCCCGGAGGTGCAGCTGCCGTCAGCGGAGTGCTTTCGTCGTCCATGGAGAGCACTCGGAGTCCCGGATGTTGGCTGGACGAGTCCAGAAGCCCGACTTGGGCGCGGGAAGCGGTCTCATCCGGCGGCAGGGGTAGGCCGTGGTGGCGTCGACGGCATTCGTTGAGCGCATCGATGAGAACAACAGAGAAAATGTGTCCGTCGAGTTTGGCGAGTTTTTGGCGCAGTTGGTTTCTGGTTGCTGTGAGGGCTTCGTTGGGCTTAAAAATTAGGATATATAATTTACGGCTCCAAGGAAGGGAACATTTTAGAAATTGCATGATTTATCGGAGTTACGATTGCCGAAAATCACGTTTTTGACGATTTTTGGCACGGTGTTGTTAAAAAACTACGGCATTTCAAAAGCCGGGACACGTATTGATGGACGTAATTTTTGACGGAGAATTCGAAAAAGATATAAAAATGTTGGGTTATCACCTTGAAAAATGCCGAAAAGCTCCAACAATTGTTTCGGCATTTTCCAAGGTAGTAACCCTAACGTTTTATATTTTTCTCGGATTCTCCATTAAAAATTACGTCCATCAAAATTTTCCCTGGTTTTGGAAATGTCGTATTTTTTTTAGCTACAACGTGCCAAAATTCAACAAAAATTGCATAAACGCGATTTTCGAAAAACCAAAATTTTTGAAAAAAATTCCATTATGAAAAATGTTTTTCAGTGAAAACTGCATTTTCTTCCAAAATGCTCCCAGAAAAGCCCTACTCACCGGTAGAAAAGCCGCAACATGCTGATGGTTACCCAGGTAGTACGGCTGGGCAGCGGCCCACTCATTGGACGTCATCCGTCTGTCGACCTCGTCGTAGAGATCCTGAAGCAGCCGCTCAAACGCCGGAGCATCCAGGCCCTGGACCTTGGACTTCAGAGGCTTCGTATCCGTCGCAGAAGCCACTTCAGGGACCAGAAAATGACTTGCAGCGTCTTTCGTGTGATCCGGCTTCCTCCCGGTCAAATAGAGCGCCAACTTATCTGTAACTTCAAAGACAAGCTCGACGAGTCTCGCTGCCAGCTCCGTGTGGCCTTCTGCCCGGGCGATGTCCGCCGGCGTCGCTCCCGAAGCCGCGGGCCAGGCTGGATCCGCTCCGTAGATGTACAGCAACTCAACCTGGAGTGCTTGGTTCTCCTTGGCAGCGACGTGGAGCGGAGTGAACCCTCCTTTCTCAGGATCAGCGAAATTGGGATCTGCACCGCTGGCGAGAAGCCGAAGGACGGTTTCTACGTGGGAGGTCCTCGCAGACGACCACAGCTGTCGATTGAGGTCATCCTGGGTGGAAGACGACGGTCGATACATGAACGAGAGATACACGTATTTCGCTTTGATATAGGCTTCTTTTTTGGGGATTACTGGGTCGCTAAAGTATTTTTGTACAGTTTTTGTTCGCAGAATCAAAAAATAAAAATGAAAACTCACTTGGAATTGGGCTTCCGCTTCGCCGATTTGTCCTTGTCCTTATCCTTGCCTGAGGACATTTCGGTGAGGATCGCATGCTCCCAGACGTTGTTGGACCCTTCTCGGTAGAGCTGACGGACGAGGGCAAGCTGGTTGGCATTCCAGAATCCGTTTTTAAGGCTTCGCACTTGGCTGATGTGCCTGCCTGAAAAACAACGTTTTATAGACAGAAAAATGGTTTTTTAGGCTTACCGAGATTACGGTGCACGTAGCAGCACTCGGTGCAGACCAGGACGCCCCGATTGATGACTGCCCACTGAGGATCGTCGGCTCCGCAGTCCGCGCAGACGAACTGGGGCTGTTTGCCCGTGGACGTCGGGGTCGACGAGTGGCGGTCGTCCATTTTGGGGAGCGACGGGGACTGGCCTAAAAAATGACCCGAAATGCAAAAAATAGCGTATTTCGTCGAAAATGATCGTTTTTCCAAAAAGCTTACAAATAGAACCAAAATATCGTAATTCGTCAGAGAAAATTTTTTTTTTACAGGAATGTATCGTAAATCACAAAAAAATTTTTTTTTACAAAAATCCAAGAAGTATCCTAATTTTTTAATAAACCGTAAAACTGCAATTTTGTCATCCAAAAAATGAGGAAAAAAGTATCGTAATTCGTCAAAAAACAATTTTTGCAAAAATCCAACAAATAAAATCAAAAATACCGTAATTTACCAAATAAACCGCAAAAACTACATTTTTTTAATTTTTAAAGATATTTCGTCAATTTCAACGACATTCCATAATTTTTCCAATTAAACTCGTCAAACAAAAACAATTTTTGCAAAAATCCTACAAATAAAACCAAAAATACCGTAATTCACCAAATAAACCGTAAAAACTACAATTTTTCCATTTTCAGAGATATTTCATCGATTTCAACGACTTTCCATATTTTTTTTAACGACTCCACATTGATAGCTTTTTATTAGAATACATTCTGCGTGTGACTCGTTAGGAAAGAAACATATTAGATATACAGTGTGAGACCATCGACAGGACATGAAACAACAAAAAAATATATTTAGATTGCAAATAAAAATTATTATAGTAGATACTACTCTCCGGTTGATTATTGACGCTATCGCTCCGATTACGATGCTGTCACATCCTCGTCACCGTCCTCGACTATGGCTTCCATGGTTTCGACATTTTCGATGATGGGGTGGATTGGTGGGGGCTGAAGGTCCTCGACCTGATCGGTCACGACTTCGGGCCTCTGCTGGGGCTGCGAGAAGCAAGGTCGTTCGTCGATTTTGAGAATTGAGCCGAAAAGAAAGTGCTGAGCGACGGGGAGCTTTTTTAGGCACTGAAAAATGGTTTTTTCGTGTTTTGGCCTAAAATCGGAAAAAATTCACTGACCTCGCCTTCGTACATTTTAAACATGCCGGAATTGACCTTTTCCCACGTCGCGACGCTGCTGATGTTGTACAGCTGATTTGAGTGCTCGTAAAATGGCCCGAATTTTACCTAAAACCCAACTTTCAAAAAAATTCTAAATTAAAGAAAAACCCACCTCGTTGATGAGCTGAACAGCTTCAAAAAACAAATTGTCGTCCTTGTACTGCTCGACAGTCGACGGAATCAGATAATGATCGGGAACGAGTCTTGCACGATTTTTGATGAGCTGAGAGCTGCCAAAAATAAACGGAACAAATTGGTAGTCGTCAATGGCGTGCACACCACGGCTGCCAGCAGGTTCCATGCGATAGACCGACTGCAGTTTACGGACAAACTTGAGATAACGGTGGAAAAGTCTCAAGACCGTGGCTTTGTCGTCGTCCGGCTTGACGAGAGCTCCGGTGGCGTAGAGGCAGTAAACAAACATCAGAAAAGCAGCTTCGTGGCCTGATCCGTAGTCGATACGCGTCGAGTTGCCAAAGGAATCGAGCAGGTAGGGAACGAGCTCGATCACCGCTTCCTTCTTTCCCTCAGGCAGAAGATCTCGCACGAGATTCGGGACTTCTTTTTGCATTTTATCGTACCACAAACGATAGGTCTTGTTGCCGTATCGCTGGATATCCATGTCTTCCAGGGGAAAAAGCGACATGTAAGACTGAAAAAGAAAAAAATACCGTAAGCAAACAAGAAAAAGCCACAAAGTAACAAAAAGTCGACGAAAATACCGTAATTTGTATCGTAAAAAGTAAGAAGATCGATTACGATTGAAAAGTAATATTCACAATCGATAAATACCGTTTCCAAAAGTAATATTGTCCTCGCGCTCGTTTCTTTTGAAAGTAAATAAGTAATACAAAATCGACAAAAGTACCGTAATTTGTATCGTAAAAAGTAATAAAAAAGTAACATTTTTAACGAACAAAAACCGTTTTCATGAATAATATCGTTTTGGCGCTCGTTTCTTTACATTTTTACAGTATTATACTTTTTTTGTTATCGTAAAACACAAACCTCGAGCGTATCGATGAGATTAATGACAGCATTGATTCTGTCGCTCACAGGGATATTTGCAGTTGTTGGAAGACTTTTTACGGAATCATTGATTCGTCTGAGAAAATGCATATACGCTTCGTAGGCCTGTGAAAACCAGATTATCGTGTATAAATATTTAAAAAAAACAGTATAGACTTACCTCGGATCGATACCACTTGGCCATGTCAAAGATGGCACTGACCTGCTTCTTGGGAACGACAAAGTCATGGGCATCAACAATTGTGGCCGTGGTGGTAGCCTCGGTGGTAGATGACGGCGGAGCCGCTGGTTCATCTGCCATATCACAACGCGACCTAGAAATTGGAGGAGGGAAGGAACTCAAAAAAAAAGAAAGCGCAGGCAATTGACGGATCCACGCGAATATCTGTCTGCCGAACAGAGTTTTTGAGTGAGGAAAATAACACTGACAACCCAAATTACCATCACTCAGGAAAGCAGTGTTCCGTGTGATTGTTATATAAAAACCTGAGAAAAATCATCCTATCTGACATTATCCAACCCCAAAATCAGGCACAGTTAAAAACCCCACAACTTGGATGTTTTGGTTGAATCAACCTCGATAGATCCATTTCACGACTCTTTTTTTAATGATATTATGCCAAGGAAAAATTATTGCCTCCGATTTTTACAACACTTCCTTCCCCTGACCCGGATGGTTCTTTTTCGTTGGGTGCGTATACTCCCGTAAGCGTGCGTACGCAACCGCGTGCGCTGTGGATTATAACAGCAGACAGAAGAGAAGAGAAATAAATGAAGGAAAAATCCTCTCCGGGTTCCTTTCCCAAATGCCTGCTATACGTTTGTCTCGTCTCTTTCCTGTTGGTTGTTCCCTGGCAGCGTGCGCTTGTTCAAAAAAAAGTACGCACCGATCATGCACACACCGTAAACTGGACGCACACAATAGGACTACCAAACGCCAGTCACTATAGCCAACTTTCGCTCCAAAACCACATCGATCTGGCTGCGTTTACTCTTTCTACGCATTCTGTTTCATACTTTCCTGTGTACGATCATCTACCATATACCATAACTTACAGTATGACTTTAACGATAAATTGTTATGTTTTTCTTGTTAAAAAGGTAGTACCAACCTCTGGCAACATACGCTGACCAACGTTACCCTTGTACTGTGGGATACGGTTGAGAAACGGTGGCTGACAGTTGGTAACGGTGCTTTTTTCCTGGTTTTGGTTATTATCGGTTTACTTGTATTTTGCGTGTTGGCAACTTACTTTTGAGCCTTTAAAACTGTTAAAAACGTATAAAGAAACGGTATAAAGTCTCAAACGAGATTCAGTTACGGTAGAACACAGTAATTTTCTTGCTTTACGGTTTTCGTGTTTACGATATCGCGCTTCTTTTGTACTTTGTCAATCGTACGATTCATATTCTTTGTATTGGCCTATTTGGTATCGTTTCCGTGTATTTTGAAGTTTTGAATTGCCGCAAATGGTTTTTTTCGTTGTCAAAGGATGTTTTTGACTAAAACCGACTTTTTCAGTGAAAGACGGGCGTCATGGCCGGTGAATTCAATCAACTGGATCTTGATAGCCTCCAACCGATGTCAAATCAGTATTTCGACAATGGCATGTCACTCGGAGCTGACGAATTTCTTGGTGGACACAGTGCCGATCAGTTTACGACCGATGGAGTGAGTTTTCTTGGGTTTTTACTGTAAAAATACCGTTTTTTCGCATTTTTTGATGCAAATGTGCGGTTTTTGACTTTTGGGATGATCTGAAAGATGTGGAATTCTGTGTTTTTATAAAATACGATTGAAAATAGGGAATTCAAGGAGTGATAACTTTTTTTTGGTGCGTTTTTATGGTTTTTAGTCAAAACGCAAAAATTTATGGAGAATACGGTTTTATCTGCGTTTTTATGATATTTTTTTTGCAAGTGAGGGGGAAACCGTATATATTGCTTCGAAAGTTATGTTTTCTGATTTCAGTTTGATCAATCAGCGTCAGGAACACCACGATCCGTCCACCAGTGTCCGACGTGCAACAAAATCTTTGTGTCATTCAAAGGTTTGTATTTTTCAACCTTTTTTTGCATGATTTTGACCGATTTGTGTTTTTTTAGGCTTACAACAACATGCAATCATACACACGGACCAGAAACCGTTCATGTGCGAGATTTGTAGTAAATCCTTTCGATTTAAATCAAACCTCTTCGAGCACCGTTCCGTGCATAATCCATACACACCTCACACCTGTCCGTACTGTGGAAAGACGTGTAGGTTGAAGGGCAACCTCAAGAAACATCTCAAAACCCACGTTCAGTCCAAGGAAGAACTCGATGATGCGTGGAAACCGTTTGCGAGGTTTGTTTTGGGGTTTTCAACGTTTTTTGTTGGTTTTAGGGAACTTTTTTGACCCAAATGTGTTTTTTAGCAATCGAAGACCACCGGCCGAAGTCCCACACGATGCTATCATCGTCAGGGGGTCAGGTGACGTTCTGTACTCCCCGGTTGCCAGGCCGAGAAAGAAGAAGCTCGGTCTGGGAGCTGATTACCGCGTCTGGACAGACAAAATCAAGCGATCCGAGCTCTGTCCCACGCAGACGTTCGAGGAAAAGTTCCAGCAGTTCTGCGACAACATCAAGCACATCGACAATGAGGTCATGTCCGTCGAGAACCTCATCGAGAGCGCCAGGACCCTGGCTTTCGAATCTTTTGACTGCCCGATGTGCAGAACGTCATTCACGTCCAGGGGCGCGTGTTTGGAGCACGTCGATTCCGAACACACTCTTGCCCGCGTCGAAAAGCCTCACTTCTGTGAAATTTGTCTGAGAACGTTCAACGATAGCAAAAATCTCGAAACGCACGAGGAAATGCACAAAACTGTTCAGGTTATGGTCGAACGGGGGCTTGTTGAGGTGAGTTGAGCGGTTTTTGATTTTTTAATGCACGTTGCGTGCATTTTTTGAGCGGGGTTTTATGCAGTGCTTTTTTTACAAAATTGACGATTTTTTTACAAAAAAAAACGGATCAAAGTACAAATTTTTGGTTGAATTTTGGAACGAGCACAAAAAAATGGAATTTTTGAGTCTGGTACTCGAAATTTCAGTTTTTCATATCGGATTTAGCAAAATTCGGGTTTCTGAATTTTTTGGTACCCAACACTGATTTTTTCCTATTTTGTGAAATTTCGTATTTTTCAGCTCTTCGACCCTCTGATCATGGTACCCGAACTCACGCCCGACTCATCGGCACCAACGGGCAACAACAACGCCGCCTGGCCGCCAGCCCATCACCTCATGGGAACCGAGTAGATCCAACCGAATCTAGCCAGCACCTCGCTCTCCTTCTGCCTTGAACGTTTGTTTGTTTGTCTGTTGGTGCACTGCGATTCGAACTGACACGTCTATTTTTTTTCGCCCCGCCCCGACCGATGACCGACCCCTTTCACCGTTCGTTTCCACGCGAGTTTGTTTCCCTCTTCTATTCGAGATGCACCATTCATCCTCCTTTTTTGTTAATATCCAACAAAATTATCAAATATTTATCAGAGCAATCAAAAAGTCAGCGTCGCGCCCGACCGACTCTCGCTGAGAGAGAGGGGACTCCTCGCAGTCCCGGTGAAGGTCGCGGTGACCTCATCCGCGGCTCCGATGACGTCGAAGACGGGCTGACCACCGTGCGTTTCTCCGGTGTCCATCAGGATGAGGTGCGGCGCGACGGAGGTGTGATCGCCGAGAGCCGTCCTCACCGCGGCCTCGAGCACCGGCGTGAACCGGAGCCATCTTGAGTCGGGATCCGACCAGAGCAGGCTCTTTTTGATCTTCGTCACAGATGGCACCTCGACCGGGAGATCCGCCTCGATGTTGGGGTCGACGTCGGAGGCGTCGTGGAAGATCTCGGCGCTTATGGAGTGGGGAACGATGTCGGGGAAGTCCTGACAGAGGATAGCGGAGGTCTGAAAGGACATAATTTTTTAGGATAACGATTTTTTTATTTTTTAGAAATTTTGGAAATTTTTTGGAATTTTATCAAAAAATAGATTTTACTATGAAAAGTTTTTACCGTAAACTTCATTTACCTGATGCATATTTTGACAGAGTTACGATCGCTAGAAAACGCGTTTTTGCTATTTTGACGATTTTTAGCACGTTGTTGCTAAAAAAAACTGCGGCATTTCCAAAGCCAGGATACATTTTGATCGATGTGATTTTTGTTGGAGAATCCGATGGAGAAAAATATAAAACGTTAGGGTTACCACCATGAAAAATGCCGAAACAAATGTTGTCATGTAAACATTTTTAAAGTGTAGTTTTCGGCATTTTTTATGGTGGTAACCGTAACTTTTTATAAAATTTTTCTCGGATTCTCCATCAAAAATCACATCGATAAAAATGTACCCGGGCTTTGAAATGCCGTAGTTTTTTAGTTACTACAACGTGCCAAAAATTGTTAAAAATGGCAAAAACGCGATTTTTGGCTACCGTAACTCTGCCAAAATATGCATCTGGCAAATAAAGTTTACGGTAAAAACTTTTTATATTAAAATCTACTTTTTGCCAAAATTTAATGACGAATTTCCAATTTTTTTGTAAGCCGTATTTCCGGACCGACCTGTTCAAGAAGAGTATGAAGCTCCTCCCTCTTGATTGCCACCTCCCGGACTGCGATTTGAAATTGGTAGAGCTTGTAGGTGAAAAAAGCAATGGCGCCGCTGATAAAGACGGCAGCGGCGAATGTGAAGCCTGAAGACTCGATGAGACCGAAGTGCATTTCTGGATTATTTCCAAGTCGGATTTCTTGCCCGAAAAAGTCGGAAAAATCGAGTTTTCAAGTTTTACGCTAATTTTCAACCTCCGCAAAAAAAATTGAAAATACAGTCAATCATGGATTTATTTTCGTATACAAACAAGTGAATGCATTCTGGCACAAAAAAAAACGATTTTGGAGGCCAAATAATTTTTCTGTACTCATTGATATGCCGTACCACGTTTTACGTTTTCTGGAGAGAGCGTTTTCTTATCGTATCTCGTATAAGGCACGGTCGAAAATTTGTCGTTCTTTGTCGTATCGGACTCACTGCGACGATGAGGACGACGACGACGACGACGATGACGACTGAGGATTGGCGGAAGGCGTGGCCGAGCTGGGAATGGTGGGGTCCTTCATGGTCTTGAGCTCGTCGATCAGTCTTCGGACTACCGTAAACGCGGACTGAAAATTTACCAGATTAGAAAATTCAAGCTTATTTCTTTTTCAAAATTTTTTTTTGTGCTGAAGTACCCAAAATTTTTTCCGTTAAATGTTGTAAACATTGAACTAAAAAATGTTCACACTACTGTATTTTTAGTTTTTTTTCTGTCAATCCTGAAAATTTTATCCGACTGCAAAAATTTATCAGATTAGGTAATTTGGACTTCTTTTTTTTCAAAAAAATTATTTTCGTGTCAAAAGTACCAAAAAATCAGATTTTTGATAAATGTCCTAAAAAACATCAAGAATTTTCTAAATACCGTATTTTTGTTTGTTTCCTTCAAATCTCCAAATTTTTGACGAATTAGCAAAAATTTACGAGATTCGGTAAATAATTCGAGTTTTTTTTCAAAAAATAATTTTTGTTCCCAAAGCACTAAAAATTAGGTTTTTTTGCCAAATTATAGTAAAAGATACTCAAAAAATGTTCAAAGTACCATATTTTAGTTTTTTTTAAATTTGCAAAAAATTGATTTTTGATTCCATTTTTTAGGGCCGATCGGCCCAATTTTGATCCATTGCCATTTTGAAAAAACTCACAACGCCCTGAAGCACGGTGCTGCCTTCGTACTCGCTGTCGAGGACGGGGAGGCCGTGTGCCATGGTCGACGTGATCCAGCGCTCGGCCTGCTGAATGATTTCCTGCCTTTTCAGCCAAATATGCTTTAGCACGACATCCTTAAAATACACCGGGGGCTTGATCAACTGATCGTAGATCGCGTGGATGAGAGTGTACTGCTCGATCGTGATGTTGTACTTCCGGCTGCCTTCATCTCCCCTCGGGGTCGAAAATTGCTTTTCGAAGCCCGGCTCGTTGAAGTACGGATGCTTGACTAGGATTAGCGCCTGAAAGGTGGAAAGAAAATGGTTACAGGTGTTCAGGTAAATTTTTGAGTAGTTACCTGGATGCTGATGAGCACCTGGAGAAGGGTGGATCGCGTGGACCACTTTTCTTCCGGTCGGCCCTCCCACGTGCCGAGGATGGATAGACAGACTTTTCCGTCGGCATAGAGGTTGGGGTTGAAGCGAACCATGCCGTCACCCGTCGTCAGAAATAGGCATTTTGGGGGCGCGCTGGGGTAACTCGAAGGAAAGATGATATCGAATTCGAAGAGACCGTTGTTGTAAGGCGTGTCCTCGGGACCCGTAATCAGGACCTGAAAAAAACAGGTGAACATCAAAAAAAATTTTTCGTAAAAAAAGCATCAAAAATTTTTTTCGTTCAAAAAAAGCATCAATTTTTTTTTGTTCAAAGAGAACATCAAATTTTTTTTTCACTCAAAAAAAAGCATCAAAAAAAATGCATTATTTTTTTGTTCAAAAAAGCATCAAATTTTTTTGTTCAAAAAATCATCAAAATTTTTTTTTCCAAAAAAATTACCTTGATAACATCAAACCGAGATTCGTCGAGAACGACAAAGATAGAGCTGCTAAGACCCAAGGGCAGCGAAGATTTGAGCGAAGCAATTTCCTTTTTGATTCTCAGATTGCGTTCCCGGTTCGACGAAAGCATAGGATTGATATTTTTGATTTCTCTTCGGAAATTGGTAGAAAAGATTGGTCCATTTTCGTCGACGAGTTTGAAAGTCGTGAACTGGTTGCCCTGGAGCGCGTCGACGTACCTGTTCGACAGGAGCTGGTACTGCGACAGGGGCTGGCCTTCGTCGTCGAGGGTCGATGTCGACCGATTCCGTTGCTGGCTTCGGCCGTCCGCGGTCTTGACACGCTTTTCTACTGGCAGCGTGCATTCGTAGGTGTGCGCGCAGGTCATTATTACCTGAAATGACAAAATAGAAATTTTGAATTTTAAATTTTATTTTTTTTAAATCAAAAATTTTTTTTAAATTTAAAATTTAATTTTTTTTAATTAAAAATTTATTTTTTACATTAAAAATTTATATTTTTTAATTTTAAATAAATTTTTTAGTTCAAAATAAATTTTTTTTAATATAAAATTAAAATTTTTAAATTTAAAATATTTTTTTTTAATTTAAATTTAAAATTTTATTTTTTTATTTCAAATTTAAAAATGCTTCCAGAGAAAAAAATGCCACTAACCTTGGTCAACTCATCCACACGATGCACGAATTCGGTGAGCGTAGCGTCAGGTGAACCCGGCATGAGTCTATTTTCCAGGTAAGACATCAGCCCGCACCTGAACTTGGGCACGAGTTCTTTAGCGATGGATTTTGCACCTTCGTCTCTTGGTAGAACGAGCAGTGGTAACAAACTCGGCACGAGAGCAAACGCGGCGACGAGTTCAACGAGCGACTGATAAAAATCGAGATGTTGGCTGACGTCGAAGATGCTGTCGTTATTGAGGTGATATTCCATGAGCTGGAGGACATTCGACCTTGAGAGCATCTCCACGAGCTGCGGGGTGA